>OY282400.1:14637687-15837687 GCA_958295455.1 Coleophora deauratella | reverse complement strand
TAGGAAGGTTTACTAAATTCCCGACTGCGAATTTCCAAATATATTCTATGACACGCAGGGGTTAACATAATTTTCAAACCTCACAACATTTTCCCCCTTGATTCTGAAAGAAAGAAAAATATATCTTTTAGCAGTCTCCACGATAAGTAATATTCCATAGTAATTTTAACATACGCATTTTTTAAAATAAATAATTTCCAAACAGAAAATTATATACAAAGTTACTAAAATTTCAGTTTCGCTTATGTGTATAAAAATAGAATTGGCTCTTCATTTTCTAGAAAACTGAATTAGATGTACAGTCCCGTCACAAAATAGACACAGAAGGTCCGCTCCATACAAACCACAAAATTCGTAAGCATATACATGCTTATAGAAATATACGATCGTTCGAGGCAAGGTCACGTGGCAAAGTATCACAACAGTATCGTAACCTTGCCTACAACGACCGTATACGTCTATAAGCATGTATATGCTTAGGATTTTAGTGAGCGTATTGAGCGGACCTTCTGTATCTGTGTATTTTGTGGTCCCGTGCACCTAAAAGTATACAGGGTAGCCGTGTCATCGAGTACTACTTGCACTACTTGGCTAAGTTGCACAAGACTGTACATTTAATTTTGAATATTTACAATTGTATGGGAGACTACTTCTTGTATAGGGACCCTTAAATTACTTTTCAACTGCAACTTCATGACCTACCTATAATTGTTGTAGTTCTGTTTATGGTTCTATGGATGAGTTATCTATGGTTATCGGTAGCGTCGTCGCCGTCACCGGAGTCCTGCGTCGCTTCATACATTATATACTTGTCCTTCTCTAGGTCTATTAGGATGCCCCTAGTGCCGTCTTTCAGCTGAAAACAAAAAATGTGACAAGTCTTTATATAATAATAATATCTGGGACAAATCACACACGGTCATCTGCCCCCAAACTAGGATTCCCTGTACTGTGGGAACCAGAGACTGATATACATACACATATACATTTAAATACATACATATATAGATATAATATACCCAGACACAGAGCAAACACATCTGCTCATCACAGAAATGTTTGCCCTGGGTGGGGATCGAACCCACAACTCTCGGATCAGTAGTCAGGAACCTAACCTAACCCCTCAGTATAGATGGGTTTTTGCCCGGGCATTTTTAGGCATTTTGAATAAATGCCCAATAAACGTCCATTTGCGCCATACAAATTGGGCATTTATTGGGCATAAATGGACGTTTATTGGGCATTTACTCAAAACTGCCCGGGCAAAAACCCATCTCTACCCCTGAGCCACCAAATCAGTCTATACAGTCAGTCTTATACATATTATGTTTGGAAAACCAATTATTATGAGGATGTTGTTTAAACTGGAGTTTATTATAAAACTGCACAACTTTACGCACAGACAAATATCAGAAAAAATTGCCTTTATACTTCATTCCAATCAAAAAAAAAGCAAAACGTAAACAAACTTACTATGGAACTGACACATGTCAATGTCATCTGCATACTACGTTTGTTTACCTTTTGCTTTTTTTTTGATTGGAATAAACTATACGTTCCAATCTGACCGATAAGCTGATGGTTGGGTTTGAGACTAAAAAAAATCTATTGTAATATCTAATAAGGGGTTCCTCGGGGAAAGTTGTTCAGTTACATGCATAAAATCGCCAGTTAGTATCAGTATTCAGATTTTTTGTCCACAATTAGTAAGCTATTGGCAAAAGTAGCCGCATGGTAAGATATGATAGAACCGAAAATGGAAGCGGGCTTATTAACATCCGAACCCGACGCAATGGGGAACTGCGAGTATCTTATCACCCTTACATGTTTGTCGGCAAGACTCAGGTGAGACGGCAGTAGCTAGCGAGGTAGGATCAAAAACTACTTTATGACCAACGAAACCAATTCCTACAAACTTGGACTCAGTCGGGAATCGAACCCACGATTACCACCACGTTACGGAAACGGTTTTTACAAAGTCCCATTACTTGGCTATCATTTAACTGCGATTGCATCTATACGTTGCGTTGTAGCGCTTTAGTTATCACTATTTCATCTGTTACATTCGTTTTAAGAGACTAAATAAACAGAATCAGTCATACTTACAATTTTGATTTCATATCCTTTTTCGACCTCATTTTCTTGCAGCACTGTCTCACATTCCACTGTAACTGCATCTGCCACATTTCGACCGTCATCCTCTGTAATTGACGTAATGAACAAGTCCTCTCGGTTGAATTCTTCGTCATCAGTATCCTCTAAATCAGCTTTAGCGATGACTTTCGCGTCCTTAACCAGCGTTTCTGTCATGATCGGTAGATGTTTGTAGAACATCTGTGGAAGAGTTAACATTGTTACCTTCCTTATAATCTTCACTCTCACTCTCACACTCTCTCTCCCCTACCCCTTCTCTCTAAATAATATTAATATTTATACCTTCTTCGTCATAATATGCATTCCGTGCACCCGAAGCATGTGTCTCCTCAGCAGATACGTCCGAGGGTACCTGTAAAAAAAGATGTCAGTAAGTTCATTACTTTCAACTGAATGATGATGAATGACAATGAAGCGGTCGTGGTTCAGTGCGGCTTGCGTGGTCGTGTCGCTCATGCAGGTTAACTGGCTACAAACACGGTCATAACCTGGATGGGTTTGACGTGTCGATCATGTAGGTTAACTGGCTACAGACACGGACATAAACTGGATGGGTTTGGCTGTTAGTGGTATTATCTCGACCGTTTCAGTGCTTCGCAAGGCTCGTTAAGCCATTAGTGCCGGCTGCTATCGCAAGATTAGCAGTGTTTAAGCTATTTCGGATATATCTCGTTGAACAGATGGCCGTTGGGGCAGTAAACTGCTCGAGTGGCGACCGCGCACCGGAAGACGCAGCGTGGGTAGCCCTCCCACTCGGTGGACCGACGATGAAACGGTAAAGGTTGCAGGAAGCCGCTGGATGCGAACAGCAAAGGACCGGTCGGTGTGGAAATCCTTGGGGGAAGCCTTTTTTCAGCAGTGGACGTCTTTCGGTTGATGATGATGATGTAGATGAAGTTATTTCCAAGGCACTGGGGTTGCCACTAGTCCCACAAACTGTGCACAGTGCGTCGCACAGTACTCACCGGCGCT
The DNA here is from genome assembly GCA_958295455.1 of Coleophora deauratella. Classification (NCBI taxonomy): domain Eukaryota; kingdom Metazoa; phylum Arthropoda; class Insecta; order Lepidoptera; family Coleophoridae; genus Coleophora; species Coleophora deauratella. Next base: position 15,834,561 of record OY282400.1, on the reverse strand, counting down.
GGCAGAGGGCGCAGCGGACGGGGTGCGGCAGGCCGCGTGCTGCACTAGCACACAGCACACACACACAGTACTCACCGGCGCTGGCAGAGGGCGCAGCGGACGGGGTGCGGCAGGCCGCGTGCTGCACTAGCACACAGCACACACACACAGTACTCACCGGCGCTGGCAGAGGGCGCAGCGGACGGGGTGCGGCAGGCCGCGTGCTGCACTAGCACACAGCACACACACACAGTACTCACCGGCGCTGGCAGAGGGCGCAGCGGACGGGGTGCGGCAGGCCGCGTGCTGCACTAGCACACAGCACACACACACAGTACTCACCGGCGCTGGCAGAGGGCGCAGCGGACGGGGTGCGGCAGGCCGCGTGCTGCACTAGCACACAGCACACACACACAGTACTCACCGGCGCTGGCAGAGGGCGCAGCGGACGGGGTGCGGCAGGCCGCGTGCTGCACTAGCACACAGCACACACACACAGTACTCACCGGCGCTGGCAGAGGGCGCAGCGGACGGGGTGCGGCAGGCCGCGTGCTGCACTAGCACACAGCACACACACACAGTACTCACCGGCGCTGGCAGAGGGCGCAGCGGACGGGGTGCGGCAGGCCGCGTGCTGCACTAGCACACAGCACACACACACAGTACTCACCGGCGCTGGCAGAGGGCGCAGCGGACGGGGTGCGGCAGGCCGCGTGCTGCACTAGCACACAGCACACACACACAGTACTCACCGGCGCTGGCAGAGGGCGCAGCGGACGGGGTGCGGCAGGCCGCGTGCTGCACTAGCACACAGCACACACACACAGTACTCACCGGCGCTGGCAGAGGGCGCAGCGGACGGGGTGCGGCAGGCCGCGTGCTGCACTAGCACACAGCACACACACACAGTACTCACCGGCGCTGGCAGAGGGCGCAGCGGACGGGGTGCGGCAGGCCGCGTGCTGCACTAGCACACAGCACACACACACAGTACTCACCGGCGCTGGCAGAGGGCGCAGCGGACGGGGTGCGGCAGGCCGCGTGCTGCACTAGCACACAGCACACACACACAGTACTCACCGGCGCTGGCAGAGGGCGCAGCGGACGGGGTGCGGCAGGCCGCGTGCTGCACTAGCACACAGCACACACACACAGTACTCACCGGCGCTGGCAGAGGGCGCAGCGGACGGGGTGCGGCAGGCCGCGTGCTGCACTAGCACACAGCACACACACACAGTACTCACCGGCGCTGGCAGAGGGCGCAGCGGACGGGGTGCGGCAGGCCGCGTGCTGCACTAGCACACAGCACACACACACAGTACTCACCGGCGCTGGCAGAGGGCGCAGCGGACGGGGTGCGGCAGGCCGCGTGCTGCACTAGCACACAGCACACACACACAGTACTCACCGGCGCTGGCAGAGGGCGCAGCGGACGGGGTGCGGCAGGCCGCGTGCTGCACTAGCACACAGCACACACACACAGTACTCACCGGCGCTGGCAGAGGGCGCAGCGGACGGGGTGCGGCAGGCCGCGTGCTGCACTAGCACACAGCACACACACACAGTACTCACCGGCGCTGGCAGAGGGCGCAGCGGACGGGGTGCGGCAGGCCGCGTGCTGCACTAGCACACAGCACACACACACAGTACTCACCGGCGCTGGCAGAGGGCGCAGCGGACGGGGTGCGGCAGGCCGCGTGCTGCACTAGCACACAGCACACACACACAGTACTCACCGGCGCTGGCAGAGGGCGCAGCGGACGGGGTGCGGCAGGCCGCGTGCTGCACTAGCACACAGCACACACACACAGTACTCACCGGCGCTGGCAGAGGGCGCAGCGGACGGGGTGCGGCAGGCCGCGGTGCGCGCGCCGCACGTGCAGCTGCAGCGCCGCGCGCGCCGCGAACCGCGAGTCGCACTCCTCGCACGGAAACCGCCGCACCGCTGCATCACAATCACACCACTACTATTTCAGTCAAATCGATTTGGAAAGAGAATACCATCAAGTCCCAATCCGGAATAAAATAAATATTTATACAGCATTTGAAGCAAATTGACATCTTTAACAATTTCCTAGCATACCTTTCGGTGTAAAGAACGGAGTAGCTGCCTTACAAGGAGCTTTGATTATGTAATCGGCACGGAAAACTTGAAAAGCACTTTGCATATTTAGATGATTTAACTGTTTGCGGAAAAACTCAAGTGGAGCACGATCATTATTTGAGTAAAATTGGGGGTCAAACATTTTAAATGTTTTTATCCTTTTTTTTGTCGACATCTGGCCGTAGTTATGCCATAACGAACCAACTAACTTTAAAGTAAGGGATAATGTATTTATGTCACTGAAAAATTACATTATCCCTTACATTAGACCTTGACATTATCTCATCTGATGGTGATGATGACGCTAAAGATGGATACCAAGATTCCCCAACGAAATAGAGAACTGGCTAACTTATCCCTATTCATGCAGGAACACATCAACGCTATTGAATAAAACATAGATAAAGCGGTCGTGGCTCAGTGTGGCTTGCGTGGTCGCATTAATGACACAGGTTAACTGACTACAGACACGTTCATAACCTGAATGGGATTGACTGTTAGTGGCATTTATCTCGCCCGTTTCCGTGCTTCGTAAGGCACGTGAAGCCGTTAAGGCCTACGCTCCTATCACTAGTGACAGTCGTTAAACCATGTAGGAGGCCTTATAGGCGGCTTGAAAACTACGGACACTGGGGTTGACTGGCCACTAGACCCACCACCTCCATCAATCCGGACTTGTCTCTCATGTATGGAGTATGGCCTAACCTTCCCGATGTATGGAAAGAGACCCGTGCCCTGCGATATAGGTTGTTTAAGAAAACAAGATATAATAAATTTGGTGGTAAAGAATTTGGAATGTCTCTTACGTTGATGTGTGTAAAGATGCGTGACGAGAGCAGACTTAATCTTGAAGGAGCGCTTGCAGTGGTCGCAGATGTACTCCTCGTCCGAGTGCTTCTTCTTGTGTTTCTGTAAACGTCGATGAACATAAAAATGTTAAACCGACTATGAGCATTATGTATGAAGTTCATGAAGTTTTATAAATATATCTCATGGACAGATCATGAAATTACTAGCCATATCGATGAACGGGGGAATGCTTAGTGAAGTGAGATACTGATGGTTATGTTATTGACACATAGTGACGGCACTCACTGATAGGGTAGTGCTAGACGCATACGCCACGCCGCACACGTCGCACACGAAGGGGCGCACGCCCATATGCATGTTCATGTGCGCCACGAGCCACGGCTTCGACGAGAACTTGGCCGAGCACAGTGTGCACGGGAACTCGCGCTTGGCGGGCGCTGGCGCCTTTCTACAAATTAACAAGAATAGGGTAGTTTAAAAGATAAAGGAAAGAAGAGGAAAAGGAAGGCCAAGACGAAATTATATGGAACAGATAAAGGAGAAGGCTGCTGTAGGATCGTATCGGGAGGTCAAGATGATGGGAGAATACAGAAACACGCACGTTTTCACGAGTAATTACGTCTTATTTTTATGTAGTACCTACTTGCGACTTCTCTGAGGTATTAATATAGTAAGAAAAATCTCAAGACAGATTTTTTTTGCCATGACAATACTTCCTTACTGTTTCATCGCTCCCTAACACTCGCTCCTCAATCGCTTGAAAGTAAAAATGGGACAGTAGTCGTTACATTGGGCATGCTAAACAGATACCGACCGACAGGATCATAAAGTACATCTAATAGATTGTATAGAATAGTATGACTGTGGAGTTCAACAGATTTTGTAGTACAATATGACTGTGCAGTCCAATAGATTATATAGTACAATATGACTGTGCAGTCCAATAGATTATATAGTACAATATGACTGTGCAGTCCAATAGATTGTGTAGTACAATATGACTGTGTAGTCAAATAGATCGTGTAGTACAATATGACTGTGTAGTCAAATAGATCGTGTAGTACAATATGACTGTGCAGTTCATTTGATTGTGTAGTACAATATGACTGTGCAGTCCATTAGATTGTGTAGTACAATATGACTGTGCAGTCCAATAATAATAATAATAATAATATCCGGGACAAATCACACACAGTCATCTGGCCCCAAACTAGGATTCCCTGTATCTTGGGAACCAGAGACTGATATATATACACATATACATTTTAAATACATACATATATAGATATTATACACCCAGACTCAGAGCAAACAATTCTGCTCATCACAGAAAAGTTTGCCCTGTGTGGGGATCGAACCCACGACTCTCGGATCAGAGGTCAGGATCGCTAACCCCTTAGCCACCGAGTCAGTCACCAATAGATTATGTAGTACAATATGACTGTGTAGTCCAATAGATTGTGTAATACAATATGACTGTGCAGTCAAATTATGACTGTGCAGTCCAATAGATTATGTAGTACAATATGACTGTGTAGTCCAATAGATTGTGTAATACAATATGACTGTGCAGTCAAATAGATCGTGTAGTACAATATGACTGTGCAGTCCATTAGATTGTGTAGTACAATATGACTGTGCAGTCCAATAGATTATGTATGTGTAGTATAATATGACTCTATTAACTGTGCAGTCCAATAAGACTGTGTATTACAATAAGACTGACAGTGTGCGTACTCACTTGCGCACGGCGCTCAGGTAGGGGCGGCTGCGGCCCTTGGCGCCCAGCACCCGGGCGCGAGCCTTCAGCACCACGGCGGCGTCGCGAGCGATGCAGCGCTTCTCGTGCTTGTACAGGTTGGTAGTACTGTGAAGACAGTACTGGGATTATCATATCATCCACACCGAAGTTTTTTTTTTACCTTCAATTGGTAAGCCCTTGGCATCATCTCACCTGATGGTAAGTGGTGATGATGCCGAAGATGTATGTATCCATACCAAACAATATTCCGTGGCTGGCGTGGACACGTTGATATCTCAAGATATATGTTTTTCTTTTTATTGGCTAAACCGCTTCCTACGCCTATGGTTTTATTTGGAAAAAAAATACACAAAAAAATATGTAATCAGCATTGTTCAGGATATCTCGAATATTTGACAAGATAGGCCAACTTTCAAATTGCTGTTCTGTAAAATACCAATTTTTGACATATCAATATATTCATGCCAGGCACGGATATATTATAAAAGAAAGTATACAATGTGCAAGCCGATAAAACTCAGAAACGAGTCCCGGTATGGTGCGGTCCATAAAGAAGGTTTCCGTTTTTACCTAAAGTGCGTGCTTTTGAAGATATGGGCTCAAAGTAGGGCGTGCAATATCGGTATTGGAATGTAGGCATTACCGGTCCACGTCCTGGCAAAGGGGTGCGGGGGTGAGTTTGGAGGAGCGGGTTAAGTGCGAAGTGCGGGGGAGGGAGAGGAAGCGCGGGGATCGGGTGAAGTGCGGGGGGAGCGGGGAGGGGTGAAGCGCAGGGAACCTCCTGCTTTTCTCATGGTCAGCCATATGTGGCTTACTTTCGAGTAGGGAATTCGAAAAATTATGTTTATGAACCAGTTTTGTAAATAGAACAATAGAAAAACTCTTAGATTTGAAATTGTATCCTTTTGTTCCAATTACCAGACTATCTCATATCAACGGACATCAAACTGACACAATGTATAAATTTATTCAAATCTAAATTATTTAAATGGCTATTGACAAATTGTTTTTACAGTATAAAAGAATACTTAGCACACAGAGACATATGACTAATAACAAAGCTTTGTATTTCTTAACTTGACATTTCTATTTTGACATTTATGTATTTTTTCAATTTATTATTTGGTTTTTAATTATTATTATTTTATGATGTTTTCTTCTTGTGTTTGATTATCTTTGTAATTTAGAATACATTTGCACGCTTTTTTAAAGCAGAATACTGTACTGAACGCTAATTGACATGTATTCTTGCAAATAAATTATTTCTATTTCAACTTCTGAGTGAAGCCGGGCACTCCAGCTAGTATTATATGTAAATGCGCGAAAGTGTCCGTGTTTTTAATGAAATTGACTAGTCATCTCAGCTACTTTTTATTCAATGTCAAAAACACAAATATGTTTTAAAATTATTTGAAATTGTAAACGATGATATTGCATATAATATAAATACATGTTTGCAATTTTAGAAAAACTTTTTGAATAACCTAATTCATTATGTTAATATTTGCGAGTTTTGATGGCAATGTAATGCGCAACACACGCCACCATGATGACAGTCATGTCAGTTTAAAATTGTTCCTAGCATATTGTCTAAGTACATACCTTCTAAAATCCACACCGCAAGCAAAACAGATCAGGTACCGTGGTCCATGTGTCTCATAGTAGTGTCGAGAGGCTGCTGGCGATGTATCTGATAGGTGACCACACTTTGTGCACCTGAAGAGTTAAATATAATATGTTGTATAATGTGACAAATTTTGCAGTATTTATCTAACTCCTTGACCGCTAATGTCATTGGTATTTCATGTTATTTATGAAGCAGTTTTTATTATTTTTGATATGTTACGAGAAAAATATTTTTTATTTATTACTTTTGTCAGGTTTTTTAGTAATTCCATTTTGTCTTGTATTTGAGACAGTGGCTCTCTGGAAACAAAAAGACCATCTCAAAGTTGAGTGATGTGGTTGACACAATGACTTTAGCATGGACTTATATAGCTGCCTTTTGAAAATAGTGACACATCTCAAAAATAATGATTTTTCAGAAGAGCAGTTTAATAATTGAAAAAAACTTTTTTCCTATATTTTATTACAGTACTGTCTTGTTCACGATAAAATATAGCTATTCATAACTCAAAAATGGACTATTTCGTTTTGTGCCACTATTTTCCAAAGGCAGTATATGGTACACCAAAATTTATTACAACAATGCAAAAAGTTTTAAACCAGAACATGATTACAGGATATTTGCTCAGGAAATTTATAAAAAAAAGGATGATTGTCTTACACAAAGCTGGTATCATTCATGATGAAGCAGTTTGGTGGCAGCGGAGGTGGCTTCACCTCCTTCATTGCTTTGCACAACTCATTTACCAGTTTCTCTGAATCTTTAGCTAACTTCGGTTTCTGTTTAATTAACTCCGCCACATAAGATTTTGGATTTGGAGTAAAGCCTCTTCTAAGGTCTTGAAACTCGAAGAAGTCGTTCATGACATTATCAGAACTTTTAGTGCTATCTTCAAGAAGCTCTTTCTTTTTTTTCTTTTTATTTTTATATATTTTTTCATTCCCTGTCACACTGCAGTCAGAGCTTGCATTAAGTCTGCGTCTCGTACTGTATTTTGAAGAGGAAGCAATTTTATTGGACCTCTCAACTGATTCTTCACACTGTTCCTTTTCTTCCTTTAAAGATTTTCCTTTTAACCCTTTAAACGTCTGTTCTTTCTGCACTTCCAAGGACGGGGGAGCATTATTATTATCAAAAGTCTCAGCTAGATCCTTTAACTGTTCCTTTTCTTTCTTTACAGATTTTCTTTTTAAATTTAACCCTTTCAGTATCAGATCCTCCTGCGACTCTGATGAGGGATCATTATTTTTATCAGGACTCTCAGCAGAATCTGCAAAAGTCTCATCTTTGTTTGTAGATTTTCTTTTAGTCTTTGGTCTGGTGCTTTTAAACCAAGATGACGGAGCAAACGAATCATCAGACTCCAATAAATCTTCTAAAATATTCTTTTTACTTTTCTTTATAGATGATTTTGCTAAATCTGTCATATACTCATTATATTTGGGGTTTGGTTTTGGCTTTCTTCTAGCGCTTATAGTTGGAGATGATGTTGAGATGACTACATCGTTAGACAACACTGAATCTTTGGAAGATTGGTGTTTATTTTTACATTTCTTTACAGATTGTTTTGGGTGACTACCTCTATGTACTGGTGATGTCTCCATCTCTAGGTACTCTTCTATATCAGAATAAGTTTCAGAAGTCTTCAAAAAGTTTACAAATTTCTCGTTAGGATAGTCCAGTTGATAAAAGTTCTCAGGTTCCTCTTTTATTTTATTCAATAGATCGACGGGTTCTTCTTTGACTGAAACCAGATGGTTATGATCTGTTTTTACAGAAATTACGTTCTCTTTATGTGTGACTGCTTGAAGCGATTTCATGCCAGATGAATCTTCGTCACCCACAATAACGAGAATCATGTCGTCATCTAACTCTCCGCTGCTATCCATTTTCTATCCTGAAATTAAATTCCAGATTAGTAAGAAAACCCCGCCAACAACAGATTTTTGTTTTCTGATGGTCGATGGCAGCAAGGATTTGTGACGAACAGCCATTTCTCGTATTTACGCGGATCTATGGGTACACAATCGTATTATATAATTTAAATAAGTTAGCAGACCGATTTTTAGTGTTTGCAAATAGGTACTTACCTTTTAAATCTTTATTTTCTCTCAAATGATATTGAAAAAAAAAAGATAAATGGACTGCTAAGCTGACTGATAAATTGCCTTCGCCATGGATGGCTTGCCTCTTGACCAAGGAATATGCTATTTGTCTATGACTGTCTGACGTCTCCGTAAAAAAAAAAAAGAGAAGCGTCGTTCCAAAACACTTCCATAAAAGTAATCGGAAAACGAAGCGAGCGGGCGCGGCGCGGCGGCGGGCGGTGAGCAACCATAGAAAACCGGAAAATTGAATTAGTGTTGTAGCTATTTTATGATCCTATAACCGATTTAGTTCACAAGTGTCTATCTCTTTCACACATAAGTGATTTACGATATGCTATCTTGCTGTCAGTAACGTAACGTACTTGTTGAGTGTGAAAAAAAGTGGACCGCTTGGTGAGCGCCGACAACAAAAATAAACAAACAAATATTGTAGATACGCGCGCGAATCGTTTGTTCAATTATTTTAACATTTTTGTTTGAGAAAGTGCGAACCTACTTGTAAAAAATGAACTCCACCGATTCTTCATGCAGTTTCTCAAAGTTTTCATTGTCTCCCAAAGTTTTATCACTGAAAACGTGCTTACATCAGTGCGTCGATATCGTCGAAGGTATTTTATATATTTTTTCTCAGTATTTTTTTGAAATAATCGATCTAAAACCTTATTCCAAAATGTTTCTCAAATAACTAACATAACAATTTTTTTCAAAGAAAACGGCAAAACAAATATAACCTGTAAACACAACTTTGTTTCAGACTTGAACGCTTCCATTGATCAGTTGTCTGTTGAAGCCGAAACATACAGAGCTGAGTTTATGGCACAGAAACAAAAATGTAACAGGTAAAACCCTTAGATTTCCCTCAATCCACTTGGCTCTCCTGACTGGATCCATTAAGGGATCACAGTGAACTCAAACATGCATTTCATTCCACTGGTGGATCCAGTCAGGGGAGCTAAGTGGATCGAGGGTTAGATTTTCAGAAAAACAAAGCTTGTGTGGGGTTGGGATGCACGTAGGAGGGCTGCCCATGGGACTGATTATATTCACAAATTAGTATCATCACTATAAATATCACTATAAAGTCCTGCATTCCAGGCCAAAACTCAGAGAGCAACCTTTTCCTCTGAGAATAGTGGGAGAAGTTGGAGTAGGTTTATGTGTTATGTATCGACAAGACATAATATTGACCTGTAAATTTATATTATGATTTACCAATAAAAGACTATTATGACTATTATGACATGCTGGTTCCGGGCTTCCGACTGATGTACATTTATTTATATTATTGGTAGAACTCTTATAAGAGATACCAAAAACTAAGAGAGAGAGAGAAAGAGATTATATAATTTACAACATTAGCAAAGACTTCATTTTTTCATTAGCACCATTATTACCGGACTTTATCTTAACTAAATCAAAAATCACCCTTAAAAGCTACTTTCTCTAGATTCATCTTCTTCTCTTCTGTTAGATCTGAGCCACTTGGGTGGGGATGCATAAGGCGGATACAAAATTTTCCTTTTTTTTGTGTACTAATTCCATTTTAAGAATGAGTTTCAGCGAGGAAAACTGTATTGAAATTGTTTTTTTTTTAAATGATCATTTTGTAAAATGTGTCATAGATTAATGATGAATATAAATATTTTCTGATTCCACTTTTTTTTATTCAAAATGTACTTATGTGTAAATATTATGAGAATAATGGTGTTGATTAGGTTTTCACCATTAAACTTATTTGTCAGCACTAAACTTAAGTGATTAATTAATTTAAGTGTTTTGTCTTTTTCTCTCTATATTGAAAAGACAAGGATAGGATACTTAAATTAAGGTTAGTCCTGTCAAGTAAGTTTAATTGGTCAAATAAGTTTAATTGTAAACACCGAATCGACACCAATGTTTGCATAAAATAAAATTTTAATTTTCTATATTGTTACATTCCAGCAAATCATGTCCAGGTGCAGATGCAATTAAACAAGAAGATTTAACAAAGGAAAATATAATCACAGCGGCAGGTACAAAGTACATGCTACTAAATAGCTAATAATACTAAATAGCAGACATACATTTACAAACAAGGAGTTTACGAAATTTACATACAAGTCGTCGCCTACGCGACTAAAGGGCGAACCTCATTCAAAATATGAATATTATTTATATTTTATTTACGTATCATTTATTGCCCAACCCTGCAGCATAGTTCTTTTTTATTACCAAAATGTAGTAATGATATTATGGCAAAAAGATTCAACAAATCGGGGAAAGCAAATTGTTTTTTGGCTCTGCTGTAAAATTTTAAAATTTGAGGTTCGCCCTTTAGTCGCGTAGGCGACGAAGTGTATTAAAATCAGCTGAAGTCTGAGACTTCTATAAGATAAATACCTACTGTTAAGTTTTATTTTTAGGTTTTTTAGAGATCTACAATAAGATGTTGTAATAAAACTTCATTACAACGAATGAGAATTGGATAGAAATTATTTTATAATGCACACTTATCTTTGTTTCAGTTGCATATTTGAAAAAGTTTTCTGATACGAACAACTCAAATATATTCGGCGCACTGCTTAAAATATTACAAGGGGAGTCTACTAGACTAACTCCGCCTAAAGATCGCATAGAAGCAAGTAATCTAAGAATCAAATCTAAAGTTAACACTCCAATACCAAAAGAGACACTAAGTTCCAAGACAGATCTTTCCAGTTCGTTAGAAGATGTGTCGTTCAAGGAGGACTCGGTTACGGAGATAGATGCCACACCTACTGGCAAGAAGAGCCCAGTGCTGCAGCCGAGAAAATTGAAGAACACAACTAGTGTAAATGTCCCTGATAGTAGAGAAAAGAAAAAATGTCCTGATGAGTGGTGAGTGCGAGAAAAGAGACAATAATCAATTTAATCTCAAAAAAATAATTCTTATCTGTGTTTATAAAGCATTTATTTGATCTTTACTTCTATCAGTTCCGATTTTATTCTGATTTTTTAACACAAGTATGTAAAATACTTATAATAGTATGGGTAATAGGAGATGTGAATTTTTGGCTCAAATTGTAAAACTACCATCTGTAAAAATTGTACTTTTATGCGCATATGTATTAAGGAGTCTGTAATATTTGGAATGAAATAAATTATTATTATTATTTTGCTTCCCTACCTGGACTAGGACTTGTAAGGAAAGACACAGCAAAAAGTAATTGATAAAGTATTTTCAAATTAATTTTACATTTTACTTTTTGTTTTTTTCCAAATAGGTACTTAAAGGAAGATAATTTATTAACAATGTAAATGTTTGATTTGTGAAAAGTTAAAATATTTTAATTAAATGTAAATATTTTTCAGCCTTTGTCTACTAACAAAACAATTTTATGGGTCACTGACGTAAAATAAATGATTATTTATTTATTTAGCAGTGGACATCTTTCGGCTGATAATGATGAAATATTTTTTATGTGTAAAAACTATTTTTTTGTCATCCTTACTAACTTTAATTTTCCTAGTCCATAGGCCTTCTGTTCCGTTAGAGAAGTGAGAAAAAATATCAGAATTCCTTACAGCAACTTCATTTTTTATATTTCATTATTTATTACCACTCCTTTCTCTTCAGGCCCTCGCCAAAACCGAAGCTAACTAAGATCAAGTTCGAGGGCTGCACCCCAGTGAAGCGGCGCCGGTCCCGCCAGTCGCGCCTGCCCTGGAGCGCCGTCAAACCCTCCAGTGTGGTCGACTTGACCGCCTCCCCTGAGCTCAGTAGAGGCAGGCTCACCTTGGAGAATGCCGATGTTCAGGTGAGGATGGAAGTTTTCATTTCACAGCTTCCAGGTCAGCCGAGTTTAAGAATATGATCATTTTCCAACATTATTATTGTGTAAGAAACATATTATGATGTTAATTTAATTCAGTAAATGCTTGACTGCTTCTCTGGACCTCAGTAAAGGCAGCTTACCTTGGAGGATGCCGATATTCAGGTGAGACTAGAAGTTTTTTCCTTCCTTTTGGATATTTGAGATTTATTAGATTTTTATTTTGTTTATTTGATATTTGAATAGGGAGTCAACAGCATCTACCTACAAAATCTCGGACTTTTTAAGCCGCCTTGAAGAGCTCGAATACGTCTTAACCCCGTTAAGATGCTAAGAAACCTTCTAGTGTGGAAGATTGTATTACAACAATGTCATACAAAGTATTCTTAAATTCGGATAGTTCGCCTAACCCAACTGCTTTTAAATGCGCGATCAGCTTTAAATCGCTGATCAAATTATGGATATAATGATGTTCCACCATTATCTAACAAACATGTTACGGTGTTAGTTAAATTCACGAATTGCTTTTTTTTGCAGAAACTAATCAAGAAGGAATCGAGTGAAAATGACGACACGATACTGCCTTCCCCCACCAGCGGGCCCACAAGTCTTCTGTTGTAAGAAAGATTATAGAAAGTCACAGTTACATTTACAATTTTAAGGGGTTACTCAGAATCAAGTATAGAATACAGGAAAAATACTGAAAAAATCCGATCTACAATTATTTTTTTCAGTTTCCCATACTAAATCTGAATAGTGAATCAAGAATTTGTATGGAAAACTGGATTGACTCATATATGTATTTTTTTTTTATAGTGGATGTTCTATATCAAAAGAAAAGTCCGAATTCCGAAGACCTCTTTCATTGAAATCAAGAAGCGACAAAAGTGAGGTCACTGAAAACAAACAAATTAAAATCGAAGAGGATAAAGAAATTGAGGACATGGAGGTGTCAATAAACATCCTACAGCCTGTCAGGTAATAAACCTTGCTTATTAAATTAAACTATGAAACCCGACTCGTTATTGATCTAAGTGAAACCTCACCATTCATTCATTTACTGACTCATTACTAGACTGACTCGGTGGCTAAGTGGTTAGCGATCCTGACCTCTGATCCGAGAGTCGTGGGTTCGATCCCCACACAGGGCAAACTTTTCTGTGATGAGCAGAATTGTTTGCTCTGAGTCTGGGTGTATTATATCTATATATGTATGTATTTAGATGTATATGTGTATGTATATCAGTCTCTGGTTCCCAAGATACAGGGAATCCTAGTTTGGGGCCAGATGACCGTGTGTGATTTGTCCCGGATATTATATTATTATATTATATTTATTTATTCAAAAACAGACATCTGTGTGTGAACAATTCCTTAAATCTAATTTTAAAATTGTCCGTAAATACCGATTCGGTAGCATTCAGGGATACCTGCTTTTTATTTGCTAACACAGGTTAGACTAGGTTGCTGCAAAACCTTAATGACTGACATCTAGTGACTGATAATAATGTGTAATTTTTTATTTATAAAAATCTCGTTAAGAGTATGAAAACGAATATACAAAATTATGACGTCATAGATTATTTTGCGGTACCCCTACGGGGTGCCACATGTTTTAAGTACTGGACTGTATTATTTTATTACACCTTGTAATGTAACATGCAATCGGCATGCAAATGATTAAATGAAATGAAATGATTACTATGTAAAACATTTTTGAACAAAAATGTAGTTTTTTACATTTGATAAAAAGTAATTCAAATGAGCTAGCAGTTAACGATTTATTGTTTTCTAAATAACTCTTTTATTGACACTAAAATCAGATTTAAAAAAAGCTTTATACTTTATAGATTTCTATTTTAAACGTTTTTAGAACATATACTAGGTGTTAACAAACAAGTTGTCATTACTTAAACTGGGGCTTCTACTCATGAAACTGAACAACTTTCAAAAAGGAACACATAGTGAATTCGCAAAAAAAAATTGGACTCCCCTTACTATGTGGGCAGATCAGGTGACCGACTTGTTAGAAAAGTATAAACATTTTTTCGCCAATTGACTATGGGTTCCTTGGGAAAAGTTGTTCAGTTTCCCTAGTAAAAGACCCATTTTAAGTAATGATCACTAATTTCTTAACACCTTATATAAGATGCTACTTTATTGACTACAATATCGGGCACTAATAAAGTAGCACCTTATATACACTGGTGGACTAAAAAATCAACTCAAGATTTGTTGCTCGACTTTTGAAAAAATAACTCAGTCTACAAAACTGGTAAACACTTACAACAAAAAACTAGAAAACCACCATACTAAGATCATAAACAGTAAACAGACAGTTTTGAGCTTTTCGTTCAGTTTTTTTTTTGCTAGATTAAGTTAATTTTCCAAAAGTCGTGCAACAAACCTTGAGTCGATTTTTTGTCCATAAGTATAGTTTTTTAACATTTAAATTAAAAGTAGTAACTCAGATTACTGGCAGTCATTATTGCAAGCAGTAGTTGCCATTTATCAATAGAATAGAATATCTTTATTTGCTAGAATATACGTAGGTTTACAGATCTTAAATATTTTAAAGTAAAGAGTATCAGTTACTCAACCATAGAAGGCATGCAAAAAATGTAACAAACTGAATTGAAATACCCTATTTCCAGACTGCCCAGACACCCTAAGCAGTCCCCAATCAAGGTGAAGCCGGAACCCGATGACGTCACTCATTGCGAGTCTCTCGCCAGCGTATCCATTCTGCAAGACATTGACATGCAGACAGGCCAGGGGAACGCGCACAGGACTGTCCGGGTTTCGTGAGTATTTGTTTATTTATTTTACAAATTTATTCCTTTTATCTCTTTTGAATCCTTTCTTTCTTTATTCTTATTTTTTCATATTTTATTTACAGACATGACATTGTATAATTCGTTTATTGATCTAGCATTAAGATGTAATAGAATATAAGACTTTTTTAAAAAAAATGTGTTGGAGGGAGTTTCTTTAGGGCCCGCCGTTTCTTCTCACTCCGCAAACACTTCCCGAAACGGTGGGTATACGAGTTCCGAGTGGTAGGAACCTCGTATTAGGTAGATAAAAGAATGACGTTCGAAAAGTGTACACTACTACCTACTTCGAATAAAATATTTTCATTTTCATTTTCACACATACAAAAGATACACACACTCACATGATTACACATTTTATGTACAATTGGTATGAATAACTACTCTCTCTTGAATACTGGATATCGCTAAATTACCCTATCAGGCCTGCGGGCATCGGTCTCATAAGTCATCAAAAGCCAGTGCCAAGACACTGCAGTACATCGTCTGTAACAGACGCAGATGCCATTGATTGATTAGATTTTGAGTTCCGTTGGCTCAGTGGTAGCGAATCGGTGTGTGTGGAAACATTGGAAGGATTGGAGTAAAACTTTTGAGAGAACATTCTTTGCAAACTAACATAGCTTGTACCTATTTTTTTATTTTTCTATCAATTTTTGTGGTGGTGAGCTGTAATAAATATGTATTTATTTATTTGGTGAATATATGGCAGTCGTTAAGCTATGTCGGAAGTTTTCAAGCCACCTGGCTTGAAAACTTCTAACACTGGGTTTGGCCCCTTGCCCCACAACCTCCACCAATCCTGACTTAGCCCCCGTGTGTGCAGTATGGCCTAACCTTTCCGAGTTATGGGAAGAGACCCATGCCCCTGCAGTGGGGACGGTATGGGTTGTTAACGAATACATTTAAAGTATCTAGCTATTCATTTTGTTATTCAAGTAACATTTATTAGAACATTTTTATGGTCAAATTATGCTAGCAGCTGCCTCCCTTTAATGATGATTAGATAATGATGACTGTGATTGCAGGCCAAAGAAACAGCCGCTCGCCGAGAATATAAACGCGGGAAACGTGCCGAGTGAGTGCTGCGACGCCGAATCCAGCATGTCTATCCTGAATGACCCCAGTGCCAAGATGGCTGCCGTCCCCAGTACCAAGATGGCCGTCGACCCCAGTACCAAGATGGCCGCCGTCCCCAGTACCAAGATGGCCGCCGACACCACCACCAAGTGCGCACAAATACCACAGATTTTCCAAATATTGCTCTTCCAAATAAGATGTTCTAAATACTATAGATTTACTAAATAAAATCTATTTTGGAAAATTTAGAAAATCTGTAATATTTATACTAAATTCTTACTATTTTTTCGTACTACCCGTTTTCTAAATACTGCAGATTCTCTCATACAAATTACCAAGTACCAACCGTTCTAGCACCACCATTATTTACTATAGCAACCCAGCTCAATCGATTTGTATTTAAACTATATTTCTTTTACTACAAAATTGTAAGCATATTAAAATTGTTAAGTTTCATTAGCAGATCGGACTGAACAAGACAGTAAACATAGTTATGTTTTGGAATTGCCTCAGGAGAACTCCGGAGAAAGTGGAGCCAGTCTATAAAGAGCCGACAGTGAGGAAGAAAGCGGAGAAAATGGCTCTGCCGGGCTGGGTCTGCGACGAGTGCAAAGCCGTGAGTGTCTGTCTGTGAATACTAGCTTTATGTTTAGGGCCGATTCGCCAAGAAGTAGAAGCATTATGTTAGTTATAAGACGTGCACTGTTCACCAGAGACAAATATATAATTTTTTTCTGTGCTATTCTGAAAGAAGCGACACTCCTCCTGTGTTTTATCACACGATTACTGAATCAAAGCGGTCGCGGATTTGGTCGTCCACTTCCTAAGTCGTCTACTTCCCAACTCGTCCACTTCCCACCTCGTCCACTTCCTAATTCGTCCACTTCCCAACTCGTCCACTCTTAACTCGTCCACTTCCCAACTCCTCCACTTCCTACCTTGTCCACTCTAACTCGCCAACTTCTCAGCTAATCTAAGTCTGCATTCTCTGCCTTTTCCACTTTTGCAATCACCTGTCACATCAAAATGAAAATATTCGAAGTAGATAGCAGCGTACACTTTTTGATGTGTATTCCTTTGTCTACCTAATACGAGGTTCCCACCACTCAGAACTTCGTCTTTTCGGATAGCGTTTGCGGAGTGAGAAAAAACGATGGGTCCAAAGAAACTCCCTCCAACACATTTCGTCCTCTAACATAAGGGATAAGTCCGCCTTTGCTATAATTTGTTTTGTATTTTCTGTTTTATGTGTTATTTTGTATGCAATAAAGAGTTTACAAACAAACAAACAAACATTAGTAGGTATTCTAATACAGTACGGTTACTCCCTGCCCCTGTACAGACGACCTTTCTTCACCCTCTCGGTCGTCTGATCGATTTCTTTGAGACATCTATCTTTTCGCGAACTGACTATGGGTTTTTTGGGGATTTTTTTCTAGTTTTATAAGGAGAAACCTCAGTTAAAATATTTATTTTTATTAATAATGGACTTCAGAATTGGGTCCAGAGAGAAAGAAAATATAAAGGTAGCGCCATCTAGTGACGAAGTGGAAATTTTGTTTTTTTAAGCATTCCTCTGGGAACCCGTAAGTTTTCCGGGATAAAAAGTATCCTATGTGTTAGCCGAGTACTTTATCTAGATAGATACCTACCAAATTTCATCTAAATCCGTTCAGTAGTTTCGGCGTGAAAATAGAACAAACAAACAAACATCCATAGTTTCGCATTTATAATATTATGTGAGATTAGTAAGATTTAAGTGTGTTTGATTACATCTCATCTGATGGAAAGTGACGATGTAGTCGAGGATTACACTGTACACGCAAACTCAAATAATAATAATAATATCCGGGACAAATCCACGGTCATCTGGCCCCAAACTAGGATTCCCTGTATCTTGGGAACCAGAGACTGATATACATACTCATATACTTTTAAATACATACATATATATAGATATTAAACATCCAGACTCATAATCAGAGCAAACAATTCTGCTCATCACAGAAAAGTTTGCCCTGTGTGGGGATCGAACCCAAGACTCTCGGATCAGAGGTCAGGATCACTAACCACTTAGCCACTGAGTCAGTCAATAATGCCTATAATATTAAAACTTTGAAGTCACCCTACCTATACAAGTCATCATCATCCGCCGAAAGACTTCCATTGCTGGACAAAGGCGGTCGCCATCGCCACTCGAGAACTTTAATGCCCCAACGGCCATCTGTTCTACGAGCTATGTGTCCCGCTCACTGCCACTTAAGTTTAGCGATTCTGTGAGCTATGTCGGTCTTACGAGTACTTAGGGGGTAACTCTCAACCACAAAATAGACACAGAAGGTCCGCTCAATACAAACCACTAAAATCGTAAGCATATACATGCTTATAGAAATATATGGTCGTTCGAGGCAAGGTCACGATCGCACAGTACGTGATCTTGCCAACAACGACCGTATACGTCTATAAGCATGTATATGCCTAGGATTTTGTTAGCGTATTGAGCGGACCTTCTGTATCTATGCGTTTTGTGTCTCAACCGTCAATGGAGCCGTGGGCAAAACCTATTAATATAATATATAACTTTTTCTCCATCCAGTTCTTCGGCACCCTCTACAAGGACGACCCGGACATGGTGGGCAAGGCGGTGTCCCGCTGCTCCAAGCACCGCGGGCGCGCCGACCCCGCGCGCCCGCGCACGCCGCCCGGCTACTGGCAGCCGCGCTGGTCCGTGCCCAGCGACACGGAGGAGTTTAACAGGAGGAATAATGTGGAGTAAAACGAAAAATAAAATAAAAAATCCTCGCCAAAAATTGTCGCGCCGACCTTGACAAGGTCACGCTGCACTGAACTGAAGCTGATGCCGAAGAACTGGGCGCAGAAAAGGTTATACAGGGTGAAATTGCTACTGGCAGCCGCGGTGGACCGTGCCCAGCGATACCGAGGAGTGGAATAATAGAAGGAATAATGTGGAGTAAACCTAGGTCAAGGTCGCGCTGAACTTGGCAAGGTCGCGCTAAACTTGGCAAGGTCGCGCTGACCTTGGCGCGTCTTCGCCGGCGCAGACGTGACCTTGACCCGGAAGGATGAAGTTTTTCGTGATTTATGCCTATTATTCTATTACACCTATCTGTATATCTAATTATGGAAATTTGCAAAATTATTCGTAATATACAGGCTGTGAATGAATACTTACATATAGGAATAGAACCCATTAACTGATGGGGACGCCTTTTTATAACAGTTTTTTTTACGACTTGACTAAAAGCGCAAAAGATTTTTTGAAATCTCCATACAAAATTGACCAAACAGCTGATCGATTTGTATGAAGAATCCTAAAAACTTTGTGATTTTATCAAAGTCGTAGAATAAAATTTCTCAGTATGATCAGTAAACGTCCCAGTTAATGGGTGTGTGTCCTACGACACCATATTATATACAGGGTGTAAGGGACAGGTTTCCGAAAACTTTAAGGGCTTGCTCAGTAGACGAAACTGAAGATTTTTTTTCAGGAAACGAAAAAAACTCGGCTTCTCCATACAAAATTATATACTTGATTGGACAGTTTGTATGGAGAAGCCGATTTTTTTTTCGTTTCCTGAAAAAAAAAATATGTGGAAAGTTGTTCAGTTTCGTCTACTGAGCAAGCCCTTAAAGTTTTCGGAAACCTTTCCCTTACACCCTATAATAAATAGTAATATACATTAGAGTTAACCTTGTTATTAAAGGTACAAGTCCGAGACCGGCTGCAAGTCGCCGACCGCAGGCGACAGGCGACAGACCGCACTTATCGACCGCAAGTTACACTAATGGTTTCTATGAATCTCTATGAAAGTGATTCCGAGCGCGGCCGGCGACATGCGGCGGCTGCACGCAGCGACCGCAAGTCTCAGGACCAGTAGTGCGGCCGACCGCAGAGCGGTTACACGCATTTCTTTTCTTTTTTTGCATATAATAACAACAATTCGTCGTCATATTCCTCCTCTAACAAATGACACAGTAAATTATTGTTAAACACGTCCGATATTCTGACTCGCGCGAAGGTACGGAAACGACAGGGTACAAAAGCTGACTGAAGTGCAGTCGCGTTTGGAATGACGGCGGCAGCGACATGCGGTCGGCCGCAGTGTCGCCTGCGGTTGTCGCCTGCAGCCCGTCTCGGAATTGTACCTTTAAACTGATTTAAGTACCTTTTATTTTAATTTTGTTTTGCAATAATGCATATTTACTTCCAGGGTGTAAACAAAATAGGTTACAACCCTGTAGGAACCAAATGATACCAGTTTGCATTTTGTCAAAAATAGGTAATCGGACATGGTAATGTAAGTGGGGCCAATTTTGAGATATTTTTATTCAGTATAATTACATGGTTGTGATTTAACTAATTAGGTCATTAGTTTTGTACCTATGTAAAACTACTTTAAATAGTTTTATATGATTTTAGTTTAATTAAAGAATTAATCCAAGTTGGTATAATCTTATGATTTTTGAAAGTGCCTTATTAGTGCAAATATTTCCTACTTGGTAAGCATATTTTATACCTGCATGTCTTTCCTACTTTTATTTTGTATTGAATTTAAAACTGCCATTACTGTTACAGTTTAATTATTTAGTTAATTAATAGTTATTGAGTTTAATTAATAGCAAAAGAGTAATTGCAAAACACCAAGATTAATCTTTGTTTAGTACAAGTTTAGTAACTAATTGCTAACTGCATTGATGATATCATACATAAGTAACGGGACTAAGCCTTCTGCGACTTATAATAGTTATATCAAATACAGAAATTACGCAAAGTAAATATATGTGCGACATAAATGTAAAAACTGCGCAATTTTCATTAATAAAACATTGTTTTACAACAAATATTTGTTATATTCCAAAATACCTACACGAAAATGTTTCGTAAACAACTACTTGCGGACTAGAGACCACACATTTTTTAAAACGCTTTAGGATACATTGCTTGGTTGATGTGAAAACCTCAAGGGATTGGCCTAAATAGCACGCAATGTACTGAAAATCGTGGCTTTCATCAACTTTCAGAGCGTGAGTCACGTCTCGTGGTAGTGACGTCATCGCATACGTGTATGTTGTACAACATGCAATAAGTTTTAATATTTTTTTTTGGAATTTCATCTTTTTTTTTTTGCAGAAATCTAAAGTATCTTGTTACCCTTATAAACAATTAAAAATATTTTTTATGTAGGCGAAGGTTTTTGAAAAGATCACTCAATCCACACACGAAAATACCGACACATTTTCTCCCTATCGAATATGCTTAGAAAACGTTCATAACATACTTTTGTATGTTAAGCAGTGAACCAACACTGTAAGGTCACTCAGTTGAATACCCTTTTACAGAGCGTTCAATGTAAACAAGTGCTTTATTTAGATAAATGAGTTTTTCCTTTTTAATGTATCTGATATGTATTCAACTATTCAGGTAACCTGGTAGGTATGTATGTACAGGCAGTCACAAAGCTGACAGGTCTGAGTGTACAGTATGTACATATGTTGCATGAACTGAGTCATGGGTAGGATACTTCTGCCAACAGTTAAAATAAGATGACTTGCAGCTAGTGGGTTGTAAGCCAAACAACAATATTTAGAGAACACCTCATTTTATTTTCTCATTAAAACAGAATATTATAATTTCTCGCTAGCTTATGTTAAAAAATGTAAAATCAAATTAAAGATTAGTAAACACATGTTTGTAACTGCACTATGTTGCTCAATACAAAAAGATTGCTAAAATAAGGCATTACGTTTCAACTATAGTATCCACAGACACCAAAACCAGAAGGAATTCTTATTTTTTTGTTTTTGTTTAATTTTTTAATTTATTAGCAGCGATATTACAACATCATTGGTGTGAATAATGAAATTTTTACATTTCAAAAATAGTTTCATTTACAAATCATTTTGAACTGAAATTTTATTGTTACTTTGATATATAAGTATGTATATTGTATATTTTTAACGCTACAACAAATTTACATTATCAAGTCTATGAGAGTTTCTTGGCTTTCTGATAAAGTGTGTCAACAACCTTGCTCATGTGGTGGATGGTCTCCAGGGCAGTCTCGTAAGTCTTCTCCAGGGGGGATTCATCGAATACAATAAGGACGCCTTCACCTTGATCTAATATTCCATTCAGTTTTTTATCCAAAATCATCTGTGATAGTTTCTTTTCTACTTGCACTACTGGTAGACGGATGGAGCGAGCGACGTGTTCAACCTGCACCCTCATATACGGCTCCACAATACGGCATAAATTCTGCTCCAACATGGTGTCGTACAGAGCGCCAAGGTGAGCACGTACCACTGCATCTTCTTCCAGTTCACGCTTGTAAGTCTTTAGAGCTGCCTGAAAATCGGCTAGTGACCTTTTGTGAGAAGCGGTGGCAACAGCACGCATTGCTTCCAGCTCCTTACCTGCATATTTCAGGGCAGCTTTGCTCCCACAGACTGTTCCCACTTCCTCTGCCTGATTTAACATGATTTTGGACAGCAACATATACTTTAATGCTGTTAGTGCTTTCGGGCTGTCTGCTCCGTCGTAACCTTCAAATGCTTCGTAAAAGTATGAGTAAGCAGTTTTAAAATCGCGTTCATCTGCAGCATGCAGAATTCCAGACTGCAAATCTAGTGCCGCTTGCATCTTAGGTGGACAATATATAGCGTTGGCTGTGGTCCTCGCAGATGTCAGGGACGCTCGGGCTTTGGGCAGATTACTCAGGGCATGATAAGTTTTACTCTCTAGAAGGAGCACTTCCACTAATAAGTTCTTGTCGTCTAACTTCTTTAGCTCTTTCAGCAGTGCCGTGGCCAGATCTAGCGCCTCGGTGTACATTCCCGTGTCGAAGTAGAGCGCGATCAGTCGGGCCTCCAGAGACTGTCGCAGGAACGTACGCCGCTCCTCCTTGGCCCATTCTATGCACTCCTTACACAGCTGTACCTCTATACCGATGCCCGCCTCGAGGTCTAGGAAGAAGTCGACGAGCGAGCGGACCAGCTTGGCCGCTTTCGCTTTGCTGATGAGGCTTAGGAACGGGCGGGTGGCTTTAATCAGTTCCGCGAGCTCCTTGGCCTTGCCTTCTTTCTTGTACTTCTCGCCGAGGTTCAGGATGCCCTGCTCCTTCGCGCGTATGTGCTCCTCGTCGTCTTCGGGCACCTCGCCAGTGCTAACCATTTTATCGGTCATGCGGATGTCTTCGTCCCTGTTCGTCGAAGACGACACGCGCGATCTCTCGAATAACATCGCACCGGCCATGTTGTGGATATTTATATGCTTAAACTAAAAAAACGTATTAGATAAACAGTAAAATTGCACTACAACGGGTACGCTTTTCTTTGTAATTTTGTATAATCGCAAAGTCATCGACGACCTCTTCGGAAACAATTTGTCGTAGACGCGGACAGTATTGCCATCGCTATAAATAAAAATCTACCATGAATTAATTTTAAAATAAAAAGTTTCTTACTTTTAAACATACAATACAGGTGTCCCAAAACTAATGCGACAAATTTTGGCTGGTGATAACTTTGATCAAGACCTATCAAAATAACGAAACATATGTTCAGCAAAAGTTTATAGTTTTCGGATTATACCAGATTTAAAAAATTAAAAAAAAATCACTACCTTACGGTGGTCTTTTGAGCTTTTGTTATTATAAAAAACCACTTAATTTGTATTTTTTTTGTACTCAAATAATTTCGATTAGTGTCTCTACCCGAATCGACTATTTATTTTAAAAAAAATTTAAGATGCCATCAGAAATACATCAATTCAAGAATAATCTTTAAAAATATCCGATAATGAAACTTTATTTTATTTAGGAAACAAACAGTCTATTACATATGTTGCTAAAACTATTCAGTACTTATAGACCTATAGTTCTTTAAACATTGGCGACGTAAAAAATGTACTGAATAATTTTGTCTAATATGTTATAAAAAATCCTTGTTTCATGCCCATTTTAGAAATGTATAATACTTGGAAATTTTCCTTGCAAACATTGAGTTAATTGCTATTTTTGACCTCAAGGTGCTGATTTAAAAAAAATCTTATATTCGAGGTTTTTCAAATAAAAATAATTAGATTTATTAAAATAGAAAGGAGATCATGTGTGTGTTCTACAAAGTCACCGTAACTTTCTACCTGAGATAAAAAACAACCAGCCAAGTGCGAGTCGGACTCGCGCATGAAGGGTTCCATACCATCGTACAAAAAACTCCAAAAAACACGTCTCTTGTATGGGGGTCCCTTAAATTTTAAAACATAATTTTATTTTACTATATTTTTAGCGACTATAGCAATACAAACTCTATGAGCATTTCATTTAAATCGCAAGAGTGACAAAGCAGCGGCGACACTGTGCCACAAAAGTACCCTAATCGGAGACAGCTGTACTATTAGATTTTGAATACACCCAAGCTACTGTTTGGCAGACTGCCTGGCCGAAGTAGACAAGACGAAGACGTTGTTTTGGAAAAAAGACGGAAAAGTGGCGGCAAAATGTATCTTTTTTAGGGTTCAAAGTTTGAAGGCCAACGGGACCCTATTATTGTACTAAGGCTCCGCTGTCCGTCCGTCCGTCCGTCCGCCCGCCTGTCTGTCTGTCAGCGGGCTGTATCTAATGAAATTTTACAGAGTGTGTATTTCTGTTGCCGCTATAACAAAAAATGATAAAAATAAATTACAGAGAGCTTCCCTACTAGAAACGTGTTTTTTGGGTGGTTTTGGCTCGATTTTAATAATAGCAAGAGGTAGACGCTTGATTGAAACGCTCACAAAGTTTGTATTACTATAGTCGCTAAAAAAATATAATAAAATAAAATAATATTTAAAAATTAAAGGGGGTCACCATACAAGAGACGTGTTTTTGGAGTTTCTTGTATGATGGTACGGAACCCTTCATGCGCGAGTCGAACTCCCACTTGGCCGGTTTTTTCTTTTTTTTTATCTCAGGTGGTAAGTCACGGTGAGGTGACCTTGTAGAACACACACATGATCTCCTTTCTATTTTAAATTAATCTAATAAATATTTAAAAAACCTCTAATAAAAGATTTTTTTTAAATCAGCACCTTGAGGTCAAAAATAGCATTTAACTCAATTTTTGCAAGAAAAATATCCAAGTATTATACATTTCTAAAATGGGCATGAAACAATTTTTTTATAGCATTTGAGACAAAATCATTCAATATATTTTTTTTACGTCGCCGATGTTTAAAGTTTCATTATCGGATATGTTTAAAGATTTTTCTTGAATTGATGATGTATTTCTGATAGCATCTTTAATTTTTTTGCAAAATAAATAGTAGATTCGGGTAGAGACACTAATCAACAATATTTGAGTGCAAAAGAAAATACAAAATAAGTGTTTTTTTATAACAAAAACTCAAAAGACCCACCGCAATGTAGTAATTTTCATTTTTTTTTAAATCTGGTATAACTCAAAAACCATAAACTTTTGCTGAACATATGTTTCGTTATTTTGATAGGTCTTGATCAAAGCTATAACCGGCCAAAATTTGTCGCATTAGTTTTGGGACACCCTGTATGTACCAAAAACTAATGCAACAAATTTTGGCTGGTGATAGCTTTCATGAAGACCTATGAAAATAACGAAACATATTTTCAGCAAAAGTTTATGGTTTTCGAGTTATACCAGATTTAAAAAAAAGTTGAAAAAGAAGGCAAGTACAAGAAAGTACATTGCGGTAGTATTTTGAGCTTTTTTTTGAATTTTGTTTTAATTTGTATAAACAATTTGTATTTTTTTTTTGCTCTCAAATATTGTTCTACCATTAATTATTTTTAAAATAAAAAGTTTCTTATCTACTATGTTTATACATACATTATGTCACAAAAACTAATGCAACAAATTGGCTAGCGAAAGCTTTGATGAAGACCTATGAAAATAACGAAACATATGTTCAGCAAAAGTTTATGGTTTTCGAGTTATAACAGATTTAAAAAATATATGAAAATTACTACCTTGCGGTAGTGATTTGAGCTTTTGTTATAAAAAAAAACACCTTAATATTTTTTGCACTCAAATACTGTTGATTAGTGTCTCTACCCGAATCTACTATTAATTTTATTATTTAATCTACTAAAAATTAAAGATACATCGTCAATTAAAAAATATTCAAAATTATCCGATTTAAATGAAATGCTCAAGTTTGTATTTTACTATAGTCTCTAATAAATAAATTTATATTTAATAATTAAAGTGGGTCTCCATACAAGATACTTTTTTTTTGAGTTTCTTTTATGATGGTACCCTTCATGCGCGAGTCCGCCTCGCACTTATTTTCTTGTTTTATCTCAGGTAGGTAGCAAGTCACGGTGACCTTGTAGAACACACACACATGATCTCCTTTCTATTCTTAATCAATCTAATTAATTTTATTTATTTTAAAAAAAAACTCGAATATAAGATTTTAAAAAAATCAGCTCAGCACCTTTAAAATAGGTCAAAAATAGCAATTAACTCAATGTTTGCAAGGACAATGTACAAGTATTGTACATTTCTAAAATGCCATTTAACAAGGATTTTTATAGCATATGAGACAAAATCATTCAGTAGATTTTGTTGTTATTAAATACCCCATGTTTAAATTTTCATTATCGGATATTTTTTAAGTTTTTTTTTATTGATGATGTATTTCTGATGGCTTCTTTAATTTTTTTGTAGAATGAATAGTAGATTCGGGTAAAGACACTAATCAACAATATTTGAGTGCAAAAAAAATAATCAATTAAGTGTATTTATGCTTAAAAGACTACCGCAACTCGAAAACCATAAACTTTTGCTGAACTTATGTTTCGTTATTTTGATAGGCCTTTATTAAAGCTATCACCAGCCAAAAATTGTTGTATTAGTTTTGGGACACCTGTATAATAAAAGAGGGCTATACAGGGTGACTGGTTGAACGACGGACGTATTTAAGGAGATGATAGGATAATTTACATACTTTTCAACCATATAAAACAAAAAATCATACATTCAAAAAACACAAATTACATATTTTTTTTAAAAACGCAACTATTCTTGTGTTTTATAACTCTATGCCTAGGTACTTACCACTTTCCCACAGCGTGCACCGTGCTGCTCGTGGTCGCTGAGGCCTATCTCTTGGACAGGCTGATAACACACTGATAATGAAAGGATGGAGTCGGTCTTCATGTAGGATACGTTACCCCAACCACTGGGATACCTGGAAATGCCTTCCTGCATTCCGCGTACGTGGATGGTAATCCAAGTAAATTGCTTTGTATCATTGCTTCACTGGATAACGAAGGATTCCTTCCTCGTCCTTGATCAGGTTAGGAACTGGAGGAAGGCCAAACGCTCTTAGTCTCCTAAAAAAATCCTATGACGGCAACTTATGTAATTCGTAATACATCGCAATATGACGTAATTCGCGTCTAACAACACTAGCTGACATCACATAACACCACATCATATCCCAGTATCCACGTTAAAGTACTGATAAGCCATTATCACTATCAAGGCACTGCAATCCACGTGACAGCGACGTAAGTAAAACCAGAATGTTGGCAACGAGCGGGAGGCCCGCGTAACGCACGCCACCCCTGCGACGGCCCGCGGGTGACTGACTAGGGCCGGCGCGGCGCGGCGCAGGGCACAGACGCGGGAGCAGTCGCTCACGCGCATGCGCAGTATTGCGCAGTGGCGAGACCGCGCCGCCACTCGGGGTCGTTGCCCGAAGCCGCGTACATGTGACTTAGTATTTAGTAAATTTAGAGGTGAACTTTAAAATTATTTATTATTTAATTTAATTTAGTCATGTTTTTTTTACATATTTGGAATGTGTATAAGCTTCTTATTCACCTCCTTAAATGCGTCCGTTGATTTACCAGTCACCTGTATTAGCAAAAAGTATTTAATAACAACAGAATGGTATAAAGATTAGTAATTTATATCAATGAAGGTCCAGAAGAGATAACTGATCTAAGAGATCAACTAAAGGCCATGATGAGGTATAATGAAATAAGATCGTATGTCGATAAAAGAAAAACTTTTTACCTGACAAAGACAATGTAACTCCAGTGACATCTTTGTCACTTCTTATGAAACAAACCCGTTTTTTAGTCTCAGGTCTGTGTACCAATATAATATTACACAATACCAAAGGTTTACAAAACAAAGTTCACGTCCTATTAATATTTTGTGACAGATATTTACAGTAAAGCATTTATTGTTAACAAATTTGCAAACATAATATTAAAAATGGATAAGCCAGAAAATAAGGAAAGTATAAATTTTTTATTTGATATGACCAAACAGGTGAAAAATTTTTACGAAACCCCTGTTATCTTTTTAACAAAAAAAGATTTCTCCGATCCATTATTCAATACAATGTGCACTATTCGTACTGCTCTTAAAGATTCTACATCTAAAGCTAAACCAGCACTAATAGATGCTATCGTTGATTACCACTTAAACTGGCTTTATGCTGTTAACGAGATAGTCGTTTTTAAGAAAGTTGCTCATGAAATTCCTAGGGAAGATATATATGCAGCCGTCAGTTTCACTATTGACGCTTTAGCTCATAGACTGAAATATTATCAAATTTATATGGACAAGTACAAAAAGTATCTAACCAATGAAGGATTAACACACATGCAGGTAGATTTAGAAGTGGTTGAAGAAATGCACAAGGACACAACTAAAGCACTCCTGGAAAAGCTTAAATGTTTTAGGAGTTTCCCCGGAGATCATGAGTTTCATTTGAAAGTTAATGACGCTATAGAAGAACTTCTTCAATGGTTGGATAAAATTTATGATGAACTATCCAAACAACTAACGTACTACATTAATATTAATGTTCCACATCTTCATGGAGATTTGACAAAAACTTTACAGCAGATAGTTGATGAACTACACTCGTCGAAATCACCATCAGCTATAAAATTAATCGATGATTTAAAAGGAAGGGGAAGACAATTTAGTACAATGATAAGATGCACTG
Organism: Coleophora deauratella; assembly: GCA_958295455.1. Taxonomy (NCBI): domain Eukaryota; kingdom Metazoa; phylum Arthropoda; class Insecta; order Lepidoptera; family Coleophoridae; genus Coleophora; species Coleophora deauratella. Next base: position 15,805,460 of record OY282400.1, on the reverse strand, counting down.
CGGACAAAAGTTTAGAAATCAGCAAATTAATTGAGAAAATTAACGTTCTAGAAGAACGCATAGAACGTTTAGAACAAGAACCAACTTCAGCTGCTGTAATGGCTTTGACGCATAAAAAAGAGTATCTAGTACGTCGATTGGAATCTCTCGAAAATCTAAAGGTAGAATTAAAAAGCGTCACTAACCTAGAATATGAAGACGTTCCTGAAGAAGAACTTTGTATTTGTCCTGATTTCTATCAGCTGCGAATTTTTAACCATATGCTTCCTGCCGAAGAACGTGAGCGCTTGATAACAGAACTATGTTATTTGTGGGATATGGCAGTATTTGGAGAGAAAAGTCAAAGTCACAAATCAATTATATCTATATTAAGTGCAGCTGAGATGAAAGAGGAATTCACAGATGATTTAGGGACTTTCTTCATAGATGAACACAGCAGAAAGATATACAAATTACCTGACGATGATACTCTTTATCAGCCAAATGAACAAAACCAACTTGTGCCTCTCTCTGATGATGGTGAACATATTTACTACTACGATGAATGTGGTCGTTACTACATGGATGCAACAAGACAAAGAGTATATAAAGATCATGCAACGGCAAGTGAGTACATGATGGACTCTACTGGAATATTACTAAAAGTTAAGGAAGTTCGTGATGGAAAAATTTACTACTATGACAATTTTGGGCGATATTATATAAATGAAGAAGGTAAACATATTTATCGAGAAGAAGATGCAGCAAGTGAATATGAAAATGATGGGTTAGGCAATCTTGTGCGTATTCGTAGTCACTTAGACATATTTGAGCCTTGTCCGGAAGATGCTCACGTAACGGAAGATTGCAAATATCTAAAAAACACAGTAGGGCCAGCTTTGCGTCAATGTATTGCAGAAACAATTATGTACCAACCACCGGATCCTATTAAGTATTTATGCACAAAGCTCGAAAATTTTAGAGCAAATATTGAGCTAAGAGACAGGAGAAATAGAGATAAAGAAGAGATGATGGTGGAACGAGAATATCGAGCTGCTGAAGAGAGGGCTGCTGCTGAAAGAGCGGCTATGGAGGCCGCATTGTTGGCTCAAGGAGGCAGTGAAGCTAGTTATGACTCTAATTTCTTAAATTACCAAACAGAAGTTGATGAAGAAGCCGCAACAGCAACAACAAAGTGATTTATCATTCCCTTTCCATATTTTTAATTTAGTTTCCTTTATGTTTTACTTACATTTTGTGACAATATTAGAAACATTTAGAGATGTAGCAGTGGATTCACAAAGTGCATAATATAATATGATTATAATTTATAATTTTAATGTTTCTTATATATAGGTACATGTTATATGTACAGGGTAATTTGTAATTAATCAGTTAGGGAGTTTGAATTCAAATATGCGGCGATTTCTCTATGTTGGCGAATATGGCACCGCTAACCAACTATCACGAATTTACTATCTATCTCTAAGTATCTTATTAGTAAAAATACGAAGTTGTATGCCTCTAAAATACTCAACAAGTGTAAAAACTGACAAATTAAATTATTTTGGTAATTTGAATTAACACGTGCGCAATACGAATCTGGTACTCGTGGGTTTGGCAATGCGTCCGGCTGGCTCCAATAATTTAAATATACATGGTGACAATTGTGAGACACCGCAGAACAGGGTTGACGTTGACGCCACTTAGTTGTGAAAAGAGCCAAACCAAAATGTTTACTGCCGCCAGATATATGCCATAATGCCGCCGCCGGAACTTAAAAACTATTGTTTATGCATTCATTTATTTTAACGTGTAAACAGGTTGCATTATAAGTTTTAGTATTCATAAGAAAAATATACCTATAAATATTTGGGATATGAGTACACGGCGGTATAAGAGTAACCTGTAACTTAAGCGGTGGTTTCTAATTTCTAAACTTAACAACTTATTCGAAGTAAACCATAATGAATTCTCAATAAAATTTTTGGACTCTTTATACAAAATTGACTGATTTGAATAATGCGGGACCTAGCGAACGGAGCGCGCTCGTGATTTCAAGTATCCCGAAAAAGATAATTTAAGGCAATAAAAACAGTCAATTGCATGATAAAATAATATCGATCGTAACGCTACTGATCTTAAGTTCAGATCAATGCGTGTACCATCGCGGCGGTTACGTCGAAGCCGAACACAAGATTCTCGATATTTCGATGTTTTTATTAATTTTCTTGGCTTTGAAATAAGTTAAAAAAACTGTTCAAGTTAAACTAAAAGTACTAAAATTGCCGATTTTAATGTGTTGGTTTCAGCGTAAACGAATGTTTTGTTTCCGAGAGAATTTGCAATAAATAAAAGGATACAGGGAAAAAATTCAAGGATTGCAGGATATTTTTTCATCAAAGTTTTTGTGATTTCTATGATTCTGTTCAAATCAATTTGTTTTGTATTGTTTCAAGTATGTTATATTTTTTCCATGGAAATAGCTTCAAGCATTATTTCAAGAATTTAGCGATTTGACCCTTCTTAGGGCCTTAAGTTCAAAAAGCTATGATGGAAGAAGCGAACCTTGCTCTTCCTATTAATCTTCAAATATTCTTTATTGCACAGAGACATACATGATAATATAATATTTAAAACGAATGTAGCTGTACAATTTAGGCGGCCTTATTGCTAAGAGCAATTTCTTCCAGGCAACCTGAAGAATGGAAAAATATAAACATAATAATGGGCTGTGCAAAGCAAAAAGCGAATGAAATTAACATTTAAAACTAATATCTATCTAAAAACGAACCTATAAATAAAATAAATAAATAATATACATATACATAATTATATCAGTACTTACATATAATACAAATACTTAATGATATATATAAATATAAATATAATACATATCTATAAATATATTATATATGAAGCAGTAATCTTCGTTGGTCTGATACAAGAACCAAAGGTTCGACTGATTCTTTGTTATAACACATGAAATAATTTTTACTCATAAAATATAGTGCGATTATTAATTTTGTTGCGGAGAGGATGGAGAATAAGAATGTTAAAGTTGTAAAATAGGATGTTTACTATATTTTAGGGCCTTCCGAATTTTCACTGTATTATTTACATCCAGTGCGTGTAAGTACATCCCTTTATATTTTAGTGTTAGCTTTAAATAAAAAAAACAGCCATAGCCTGGAGTCAAGTCAATAAACAGCAGAAATCGCCACTGATTCAAACGCCCAGTCAGTATCTTTATTAATAAAATGTGAGTTATTTAGTTTCATGAATAAGAACACGACTAAGAACAAGTTCCTCTGTATTTATGTCATGTGTCCTTTTGTTAGGTTTAGATTATTATCTATATTTGGTTCGCAGTAGTCAGTTATGTTATGTATAATATTTATTCGGCACATCTCGTCTTTTAAAACAATTAAGTTTGTACTTTATCTGACGATTATATTGATTTATTTTAACTTGTACTTCTTTTCTGTAAGAAATGTGACTTTTATAAATAACTATAGGTTTTACAAACGTCTTCGCCTACAAAGGTATCGTTTTAGGGTTCCGTACTTCAAAAGGAACAAAGGAACCCTTATAGGACAACTCGTGTGTCAGTCCGTCCGTCTGTCACAGCTAATTTGCCCTGAATCTACTGAAACGATTAAGTTTATGAAACTTAGTACTCGTGAAGATTTGTTTGACCCAAAATCGAAAGTGACCCTAAATAAATTAATTTTGAGTATGGAGGGAGCACTTTTATGGAGGGGGTTAAATCACAAAATTAAAAATGTTTTATAAACTGTACTTTGTGACATATAAACTGCAAGATCTTATCGTAAAGATATCAAATCTATTTTTTTAATTTTAAAGTAAAAATACATATTTAAGAAAATCGACCATTTAATTATCTCCGAAACTACTGATTGAGCCTAAAATTTTGAAAAAAAAAATATACAGGAAGTAGTTCTTTACTTATAGGTTACAGGTACAGGAAAACCTACATTGCAAGTAATTAGTGGTCTTAAAATAACCTGGTACATTCGACATCGGGTGTACAAAGTTACATTCATAGTAGGAGAATTTACCATGACGTTTATAGGTGTTAAAGAGTGCGTTTAAAATTTAAAGGAGTTACTCAGAATCAAGTATAGAACCTTTATTCCTGTTGTGTCACATCATTTTCAGTCACACTTGTCACACTGTTAAACATCGATAAAAAAATTACTGGTGAGTTACACGTGTGACTCAATGGTAATTTTTTTCCCCGTTGAGTATCAGTGTTACTCAATGGGCCTAAAATTCCCGTTGCTTTACAGTGTTATTTTAGTAGTATTAAGTACACAAATATTCCGAACTATTTTTTTTAGTTTCCCATACAAATTAGTGATACAATATTCAGCAAGGCCTGGCCTTGCCCTAAGTGTAGCCGCACATTTCGTGCCAAGATTGGCTACATCAGCCACATCCGAGCGCATAAGAGGGTGGATCACCTGGATGCCTGCAGTTGAGCCAGAAATTGCTGCGGTCGCTGTAGCCGAAATCGGCTATGACCATCATCATCATGACAATATTCAGATTTAGAATGGGAAACAGATTTTTTTAGACAATTTTAATAGTTTTCCTATTCTATACTTGATTCTGAGTAATCCTGTAAAAAAGCAAACGCATTTTTTAACACCCTGTATAGATGTATTGGAGATAAATTTTTCGAGTGCAAGTTTGTCGTTCAATCCGACTTATGTTTCCGTGAGAGCAATATTCGGTGCTTTCAAAGTTTGTTTGTATGGAATCCTCGGAGCGCGACTCACCTCACTCTTGTCCAGTTTTTTATTATTGACTTTTTTGCATATTTTTCGTCCAAAATAAGCTTTAAAATTATGTTTGAATCATTGTTTTGGGGAAGAATTAAAAGAGATTTAGCCGTGCTTTAAAAAAACACCTTTGAAGACTAATATGACTAGTTTTTGCGAGCAGCTCCGGCGTGGGTATCGTTTTTATTATTATTATGGTTAATGTTGTGGGTACAAGCGGCTGGTGATTATGGATGATAATTATTGTTTTTAACATAATCATTCAAGTTTTGCATATTTTTCATCATTGGTGGCAATCATAAACTTTAAATTGTTATTTAATAATTAATTTTGATGACGAATTAAAGGAGATCCAGTTCTATTTAAGGTTTAAAGAATCTGTTAAAAAATCATTTTATAAATATCGTAACTCAAACTCTTTCATTTAGAAGCGGTCGTGGCTCAGTGCGGTTTGCGTGGTCGCGTCGGTCGATCACGTAGGTTAACTGACTACAAACACGGTCATAACCCGGATGGATTTGACTGTTAGTGGCATTTATCTCGACCGTTTCTGTGCTTCGCAAAACACATAAGCCATTTTCACACAGGGGTTGGCAACTAGCCCCACAACTTCCACCAATCGGGACTTGGCCCCCGTGTGTGGAGTATGGCCTAACTTTCCCGAGGTATGGGAAGAGACCCGTGCGTGTCCCTGCAGTCGAGATGATATGGGTTGTTAACTTTAACGAAATAATTCAAACAGCAATTTCCAATATTATTTTGTAAATTATGATAAATGAGTCGTTTCACACTTTTTGTAGCACAAAATTTTTGTTGTTAAGTTAAAAATTTATCTTATTGTAACAATTTTAAACTGTTTTTGAAAAAAAAAGGCAAATGTAGCCTTAAAGTTCCTGTATCCAGGCCTTTAAAATTGAAAATCTACTATATTGACCACAATATATCAAAATGTTTATGGCAACTCTTTTCTTGTATGACATGAGCATGACAGATCGCCTCCTGTGTCATGTCATGTCGGTCGGCCATATTTTCAATTTTTGTGTGATTCTGTGAGCGATTTTTGTTCTGAATCTTTATAAATATCTCGTTTACCTACGTAGACTACGATTTAGTTTCCAGTGAAATTCTGTCAGCTCTAAAATCTCTAAGAATATTGAAGTCTGACCGAAAGACTCGAGATGTTGTTTTATGGCAAAGACCAAATACATGAAGTGAACTGAGTAAAAACAATTTCTCGTGCCTACGTACTTCCTACAATGATTAATCTTTTAGGGCAAGGTCCTTCGTTATTTTATGTAAATTTACATGAATTTGTGACGGAGCTGTTGTGACGGTCGCGCGTGTGATGGTTGTTAAGGATAATAAGTGACCTAGTCTTGTCTGCAACGCTGTGTGTCGCGTATCGTGATTGTTTGCAATCCTGTTGTAAATGGCATTTGCTGGTTGTGTTTTGAGGAGGTAACTGGTACCGAGATGCCGCCGCCGCCACCGCCTGGCCCGCCGCCGCCGCCGGGGCCGCCCCCGCCGCCTATCTTCGGTGGTGCAGCTAAAGGGGGCGCCGACGACCGAAATGCCTTACTTAGCTCCATAAGACAGGGTGCCAAACTGAAGAAGACTGTCACAGTGGACAAGAGTGGACCTTACATACCGGGAAAAGTGTCTAATGTGTCAAATAGTGCATCTCCAGTGGGGAATGGAGTCAAAAGTGGACCTGTGTTACAGAATGGGGGAGGGCCTCCAGGGCTTGGTGGTTTGTTTGCTGGCGGCATGCCCAAGTTGAGGCCAACTGGCAAGTTAGCAGGTGAGTTGCATTATCAAATCAAATTACTTTATTGCAGAAAACATAAAATATATAGAATTAGCATTACAAACAAAATTTTTGCTTTACAATTTGTACCATGTTTTTTACTTTATGTAAATTCACTTGCTAATATTATATATTTTTTGAAGTCGGTAGGACTTTTTGAAACTTGTACACTTTCCTATGATAAAAACATGTTAATTCTTAAAAAAAGTTTATATCATGAACTATAATTCAATTAATTTATTAATTTTGAATAAGTTCTTATTATTATTTACTTTTGGTAAATACAAAAAAACTTGAATTATTTAAAAATGATGGTTAATTTTATTTGCATGGGGCACACTTAAAAGGGCTGCTTAGTGCATAGGGTACTCAGCATTTCACTTCATATCATATGCCAATCTATGCAACCGTGCCCCAGTAGTGGTAATGCATAATAGAATTTGAGTAAAATAATTAAGAAATGGACTAGATAATGTTGGCCGATCAGCTGATTGATTGGTATAAATAGTTCAAAAATATTTTAGCGAATTTACTAAGTACAGTTCATTTCAATAAAAAAAAGCGAAAGGTAAACAACAAACTTAATAGGCAACTGACATTGTCATGTGTCAATTTCATAGTAAGTTTGTTTACCTTTTGGTTTTTCTTGATTGGAACATGGTATAGGTATGTGTTTTCTTCATGTACAAACTCAAGTTTGCACTCTGGCAGAATTATAAGAGCACCTTTTATGTATTATCTTTGTTTTTTATTACCTTAATTGCTACCTAGGTATATAGGGTCGCCAAAACAGTGAAGTCAGTAGAAGTTAATAAGATTGTCACTACACCCACACAATCCACACATACACACAATAATCGGGTAACGTACATGAGTTGTACATGGATACCCCTGGGTGTGAAGAATACAATTAACTTCTATTGACGTCACTGTTTGGGCCACCCTGTAGATGTGACAATAATATTATAAAGACTTATAAGTCATTTAAAAAGGAAATAAATAAAATGACAAATTATTTTACACAAAATACATGATAAGGAACATAATAGGATAGAACAGCTAATTTCTTATAGAACACAAGACATATCAAATGTGACACAAAAAGATAACAATTGGGAAAAGATACATACATATACTATGGAGGCCTGATTGCTTTATCATGGGATAAGCATAAAAAGTGATTAAATTTCAGTTGTTTTACTATTGTATTTTTCTCTATTTGGCATTCCACATCTCATTCCGAGCGTGATTTTGCCAATGTCTAGTGAAAAATGGGAGAATCTTCTATAAAAAAAATGGCGAAACGCCAATGTCAAGTGAAAGTGACGGCTCTAAGGGTGATGGGCACTTAAAGAGGCTTCACGTGGTGGTTTGCTGCTGGAACTCGGAAAACGGAGCTGTCTCCTGAGTTAATCCTCTTCTTCTTATTATCGCTTATCTCAAATCGGGATCACAGCTATTTCTCCATCACAAAAATAAAGTTGAAACTATAGTGTTTTGGACTTATTTAACAAGGAAACACCAGATCGTAATCACACGCTTCTTTTTATTAGTTAACGCCGACATAACCTAACATTACAACTGTCAAATATGTCATATAGTATGTGTACTTATATCTATATATTAATCTACACAACACCTCCCCCAATAATTTCAGGCCACTCTTCAGGTGGTGGAATCACAATAACCTCATCTTCATTACAGTCATTTTCATTATTGTCATTTTGTTTATCACCAGGTGATCTGATTCGGATTATCTGATCTACGTGTCTACGGTGAAGTGTTCCGTCTAGACCACGAATTTCGAAGAGTGCTGGTCCCAGTTGTCCTTTCACTACGCCGCGCTGCCATCTCTGGTTCATGTTATAAACTCTGAATAAAACTTTTGTGCCTTCAGCTAATTTCTTTCTTTTTCTACTACCATCTTCATCTTCTTCCCCTTCAGGTACCAATCCTTCCTCCTCAGTTAATTCTGGGTGTAAAAGTGTTAACGGTGTTCTGTATTGTCGCCCATTGAGCAGCTCAGCTGGGGTTTTGCCTGTTATGGTATTTGGGGCAGTACGCATATGAAATAACGTTTTTGTTACTCTCTCTACCCATGATCCATTAATTTTCTTTAACTTCTTTTTTATGGTCTGTATTGCCCTTTCAACCTGGCCATTGGTTGATGGGTGGTATGGGGCTCCTGTTATGTGGGTCACGTGATTCTTTTTTAAAAAGTCTTGTACCTCCTGAGATACGAACGCTAGGCCATTATCAGACACAATTATTTCAGGTAACCCATAATCAGCAAATATTTTGCGTAATAAACTTATAACTGTGCTGCTGGACATAGAGCTTATCATTTCTAGAATTGGCCATTTGCTATAAGCATCAATCATTACGAAAAATGTCTTTCCTTCAAATGGGCCCATAAAATCCATGTGGACGCGTGACCAGGGTCGTTTAGTTTGGGGCCAACTGTGCACTGTTGTTGGTGGATCATTTCTGTAATGTTGGCATGCATCACAGTCTGTAATCATATTTTCTATATCAGCGTCTAAAGAAAGGTACCATACGTATGATCTTGCTAGCATTTTAGTCTGTACTACTCCACTATGACCTGCATGTAGTATTTTCAGTACTTCATCTTTCATGCTTTTGGGTATTACTACTCTGTTTGACCATAGTACACAGTCTTTACTCAAAGATAATGCTTCTCTTCTCCTGTAATATGGGAGTAATGATTCTTGTACCTTTTCTGGCCAACCATGTAACAAGAAAAATTTTACTTTTCTTAGTATTCCATCTTTCTGTGTCTCTTTTGCTACTTCTTTTGCACTTATATCAATTTCACTTTCTATTAGGAATATGTCTTCTGCTTCTTCTTCACATTCATCTTCTCTGTATGGGCTCGGCCATCTACTTAAACTATCTGCATTTCCCATGTACTTTCCTGCTCTGTATTCAATAGAATAGTCAAAGGTGTTAAGCGTTAATGCCCATCTCAACATTCTTAATGATATTAGCTCAGGAATAGGTTTTCCTCGACCAAAAATTCCTACAAGAGGCTTGTGGTCCGTGCATATAACGAAACGTCGCCCCATCAAATACTGTCTGAACTTCTTCAGCCCAAACATGATGGCCAAAGCCTCCTTGTCAATTTGAGCATATCGGCGCGCATGTTCTTGTAAAGTTCTAGAGCTCATTATTATGGGTCTCTCAGAGCCATCATCCATTTTGTGTACTAATACTGCTCCTACTCCATATTCACTTGCATCACAAATCATTATCAGTTCCTTTTCAAGAGTATAGTGTACCAATGTATGGTCCGAAGTCAACAACTTCTTCGCCTGATCAAATGCTTCCTGTTCAGACTTTCCCCATTGCCATTCTACATTTTCTCTTAACAGTCTATACAAAGGCTGTAGTATTACAGTTTTGTCTTTCAAAAATCTTTCATAAAAGTTGTATAGGCCCAGGAAAGCCTTCAAGGATCTTTTATCCTTAGGTGCAGGTTTCTCAGCAATCTCTTCAATTTTTTCCTTGGACAGGTGTATACCCTCGTGATCAATTTCATAGCCCAAGAATTTGACACGTGGAGCTGCAAATTTGCATTTTTCTTTGTTGAGTCTGAGCCCAACCTCACTGAGTTTATTTAGCACTGCTGATAGTCGACTATCATGCTCTTCTATTGTTGCTCCGCTGACTACCACATCATCTAACAGACAGGCTACTCCGTCAATACCAGCTAGTAAGTTGGACATCAACCGCTGGAAAATTCCTGTTGCTGCATTTACTCCATATGCCAGACGGTTCATCTTCATCAGTCCTAGAGGAGTATTGAGAGTCTGCAGTTCTGCTGTTGCCTCATCTACTTTCAGCTGATTGTATGCGTGCTTCAAATCAAGTTTTGAGAAATACCTCCCCCCAGACAGCTGAAAAAATGCCTCATTTGCAGTAGGAAGTGGATAGCTGTCTGCAACACAAGATGCATTAACTGTGCTGCGGTAATCTCCGCACAATCTCAATGACCCGTCCGGCTTTGGTACAATTGTCAAAGGTGTAGCCCATCTAGAGTGATTTACAGGTGTTAATATACCATCAGCAATCATCCTCTTCAATTCCCTGTCTACCTTTTCTTTCATAGGGAATGCTACAGGGCGGGCGCGCATAAATACTGGTTTTGCTCCTTCTTTGACCTCAATGTGTACTAATGGTCCAGTATAGCTGTCCATATTATTGTCAAATAACTGTGGATACTCCTTACTGTAGTTTCGGTTCTCTCTGTCAGTGTCACACATGGCATTTACTCCTTGCACTGAAATTCCCAATGCTTTAAACCAATTTCGTCCCAATAAAGCTGGTCCTCTTCCACAACTTACAACAATTGGTAATTTTGTTGATTTATCTTTGTATGTTACATCCACTGTCATTTCTCCTTGGATTTTTAGTGTTTGGCTTGTCCATGTAACTAACTTGCTGTCACAAGGGCTTAGCTTGTTGGGAAACTTCGATTTGTGTTGATCATACAGCATGTGTGGCAAAATAGTTCGGGCAGATCCGGAGTCAACTTCCATAGGGATACACACTCCATTTATGGACACATCCACCATGTAGGGCTTTACGCGAGCAGTGCCAGTGACAATATGAATGCCAAAATTATCCTCCATATCTGTACTCGTGTTTTCCGGTTCGGATGATGATTTGCACTCGCAACATTCATTTACTCGTAGTTTTTGTTTATTTACATCGCATGCCGCTCTTGTGTGTCCCTTCCTATGACATTTGTAACAGGTTGCGTTCCGAAACTTGCATCTATTATTTCCGTGCCGCTTAGCGCAATGGACACACGGTTTCGAGGTTATGGCGTTTATTTCCATCGGCTCGCCGACATCTGAACTACTCTGTTTTTGAACGCTAGTTCCCTCGGCGACCACACGATGGTCACTGGATGATAGCAGTAGTGATTTACTTTGCAGGTTATCATTCCTATTTTGTTGCAATGCCTCATGATTGAGTGCTACTTGTACGATTGCGTCGTAGCTCATGTCTTCCAACTTTATTTTTAGCAACTCCTTCCTCAATGTCTCGTCCCATGTACCCAGAACCAACTGTTCACCCATACGGCGATCCAAGTCCTTAAATTGACATCTTGAACCGATTTCCAGTAAAGCGGCTACAAAATTTGTTACACTTTCGCCTTTCTTTTGTCTCCTTCTGTAGAACTTTTCTGTTTCCAGGATAGGGTGAGGTTTAGGTATGAAGAACTTGTTTAACACTGATATGATGGTATCAAATGGTACTTCACTTGCTTTTCTTGGTGACAGGAGCGATACTATCAATGAGAAAGCGTCTTTTCCACATTGTGACAAAAACAAAGCCCTTTTCTGCGCGTCGTCCAACGAGCCGGCCGCCTCCAGTGCGAAGAACAACTGTTCCCTGTAATGTTCCCATTTATCCATGCTTGGTTCGAATTTCCCAGGGAGCACGATGCTTGTTACGTTCGCTACAGGCATTTTCCTCGTCGCCAATATAGTGTTTTGGACTTATTTAACAAGGAAACACCAGATCGTAATCACACGCTTCTTTTTATTAGTTAACGCCGACATAACCTAACATTACAACTGTCAAATATGTCATATAGTATGTGTACTTATATCTATATATTAATCTACACAACAGAAACTATTCTAAAACGGTAATAATTGTAAAATTAACTTAACAGACGTGTGCTCGGTACAAGTCTCGGCAACCAACCCCAGTTGTTTTACATCACAGTATATGATGTTATTGCATGCCTTGTGACCACAATAATAGCAAAATCAGTTTGGAAATGAAAATGTGTTTTTTCGAAACACACTGTTAACATCAAAGTATTTTGTTTTTATCAATTATTAATGTTTCGTAGTCTGAGCTGTTTTGTCCAATCGGTATATTTTTTTAATTTACAACTTACATACCTAGCTGAGGTTAGGAGTTTTAATTAATTTAAAGTGTTACATCACTTGATTTGGATCCAATACTTGTTCCATTTGTTAGAGATTATTATGTGTGCTACAAGAAAAAACCTCAAGTTGAGTTTATCACAACACAATAATAAATGACTTAAGGTATTTCTTTTACCGCTCATAGTATTTGATCATCTGTATTTTGATAATTTTATGCACAGCACAGCTGGTTATTTAATCAACTTGTTTTTACAAATTAAACTTGAATTTCTAAATTATAATCAAATATATGTATGTATCCAGAGATACTTCGAAAACACTAATAAGGCAACAAATTAGGATTGCTATGGTTATGGGAACCAGATATAATTTTTTATCATTTATCACCATCACCAAATAAGGATAAGTACCTACTTGTTTCAATTATTTTTTACTGACATTCTTTTTTGCAAAATACGCGTTTTTGACTTCTCATATGAATGGGTTAAATTACCCCAAGACCTGAAAGGTATACTAGCAATGCAGGTCACCTTGTACATGTACAGTCCCGTGCACCTAAAAGTATACAGGGAAGCCGTGCCATCTAGTACTACTTTTAGTTGCATGCGACTGTACATATTTAACACAGACAAAAAGCCACCACCCTCAGCTTAAAGTTAGAAGCTTTAAAACACTATCCTACAAAGTCTATAAAAATCAATATGTAGGTACAAGTAAAAATCATTTTAAATGCAGGCCCTAAAATTTCTTTCAAACAATATTCAAAATTGTAAACTTTTTTGTTTCTATGTAAGTATATGATGAATTCATAATGAATTTAATGTTGATATTTCACATGATAAATTAAGTTTTTTTACATGCATTTAATAACCTTATATCTAGAGATCAAGATTTTAAAGACACCTTCCTTTTTAAAATCCATCACCTGTTTCATATACAGGCGGTAACAGTGAAACGGACATACAAACATACACCCGGAAAATATTACCCTTTTTTGGTCAGTTATCTAATACAATAAATAATTAAAAATGAATGGCATAGGAATTAGGAATCCAATTCTTTTGTCCACAATAAATACTTTACTGAAAGAAATGATTGTGCGAATCACTTCAAGCAATATCTTTGTACTCATGCCATGTAATAGGAGATGCCCAGACGCGCATGGTTGATGCCGTTGCTTATCTACTTGGTTTTCTCCACGGTAGTGAATCGGAATTCCTATATAAAGGGCTTGGGTTCAAATCCTGGCCATGTACCAAAGAGTTTTTCGAAACGTACGTAAATATTGTTGTGACTGAAAACATCGTGAAAATAGCTGCACATCTAATTGTTAGATAGCTACGATGATGCTAAGTCCGGAATCTTTGTAATATGGGACCAGAAATAGATATTATATACAAACTTACTACTTCGCTGACTCCGCGACCCAAAGAGGATCTTGACCTCCGACACCAAATTCCGCCAGTCTTTCCTGTCCTGTACCGCATCACGTCAATCGGCTCTTTGAAGGGTAATCAGGTCTTTTTGGACATATACATACATACATACATACATTCCTGTGGACAAACTTGCTCGTTATACCAATGATTACCTTGTTTAGCTTGCTCGATTTTTAAGTATGAGGTGTTATAATGTCATTAGTATCGATTCGATTCACAGATCGCAACAAGATACATTTTCTACAGTTGGCTTTTTATTGTTGGTCTATTTGAAGAAGGTGTAACGCAACAAACATCGTATATGTGACACTTCTGCTTGACAGGTACTACTCCCAATGGCCAGATCAAGAGTGAAGCGCCGCGGTTTCCGCCGCAGCAGACCAAGACTTCACCGGAGAAGTCGAGGTCACCCCACCCGAATGTCAGCGCGCTATCAGCGGCGTTGTCAGAGGCGCTTGGCAGCCGGGAACCTCGAGAGGTTTGTGCAATATTTTATTTTATAATTTATTTTTGACGCAGTCAAATACTGGCACACATAGCTCGTAGAACAGATGACCGTTGGGGCATTAAAGTTGCGACCGTACACCGGAAGACGCAGTGTAGGCAGGCCTCCCACTCGGTGGACCGATGACCTGGTGAAGGTTGCAGGAAGCTGGATGCGGGCAGCACAGGACCGGTCGGTGTGGAAATCCTTGGGGGAGGCCTTTGTCCAGCAGTGGACGTCTTCCGACTGATGATGATGAGCAATACCGTATTCCGAAGTGTCTTTATTACCATCTGTATTTTTTTTATGGTTCAGGTGACGAGTAGTCAGGCGCCCCGGGAGCCGCCGCGGGACCCGCCGCCGCCCCCGCCGGTGATCAAGAGGCAGCCCAGCGAGGTCCGAGCGAGAGGGCCGCCCCCGCAGCCCCCGGCACAGAAGGCCATGCCATTGGTAAGTGGACTTTGGACCGATTCTTATTCCACAAATATTATTCCATAAAAGTTCTCAATTTATAAATGAGATTTAAGAGCTGAATCACCCTCCATTACAAATGGGTTTGAAAATAGTCTGTTTTTTGGAAAATTTTGGTTGCGAAGTCGTAGCCAGATTGTAGAATTAGCCGTTTTATAAACTGGCTAGCCGCTTTGTAAACTGTGTTAACAACCCATTACGTCCCCACTGCAGGGGCACAGGTCTCTTCCCATAACTCGGGAAGGCTTAGGCCATACTCCACACACGGGGGCCAAGTCCGGATTGGTGGAGGTTGTGGGGCTAGTGGCCAACCCCAGTGTCAGAAGTTTTCAAGCCGCCTATAAGGCCTCTGACATGGCTTAACGACTGCTAGCGATAGCAGCCGGCACCAACGGCTTAACGTGCCTTGCGAAGCACGGAAGCGGTCGAGATAAATGCCACTGACAGTCAAACCCATCCAGGTTATGACCGTTTCTGTAGCAGTTAACCTGCGTGATCGATGCAACCACGCAAGCCGCACTGAGCCACGACCGCTTCACTTTATTGGTTGTCTGTTGCCACCGTAAAAAAGAACTCCACCTTAGCGCAGCGGAGCTCTATCTGACTCGTAGCTCCGTCCGACTCAGTTTACATCTTTGTAAAGCGTTACCACCTTGTCTAAACTAAAGATGAGAACCAACTTTGTATAGGTGTGTAGAAAATTGGAGTTCAGTCACAGTAACAGGAGCTGGATTGATCTATACAGGGTTATTTTTGGACCCCCCACCAAAACTTCACAGTGGCCTCTACTCATGAAACTGAGCAACTTTCTACAAATAACCAATGATCAATTCTCAAAAAAAATTCGGGCATCTCCATACAAAATAGGCCGATCACATGATCGAATTATGTAGTATGAAATGTTCAAAAATTTTTTGCGAATTTGACCATTGGTTACTTGGGGAAAGTTGCTCAGTTTCATGAGTAGAGGCCTCTGTGAAGTTTTATGGATGGTCCAAAAATAACCCTGTATGTAGTGAGAAGGATGTTTAGTTAAATGACTTTCTGTCACATAAACTTATATCCTCAATTAAATTAATCTTCGATTAACATATAGCCTTATTTACTCAATAAACCTAAACAGCAATGTCGATTTAATTATTCATTTTTAGCGCGAAAGGTTTATCATTAAGACCATACAAATTTCGTTCCTCATTTCATTACTTTAAAAAAGTGTATGAGCTCATAAAGTATTTTGAGTTAGAGTATCAACTATTTATACTTGAGTCACAAAAGTTTTGAATGCTTTCCAAAAACGCCTTAAACGTCTTAATCCTGAGAAAGACGATCGAAATAAAATACTCATATAAAACTTCGCCCACACGCGGTCCAAAAATACAAATATCCTTCGCGGGGAATCTGCACGTGTCCTCGGATTCGGCGCCTAAATATTGACTTAGGTGGAGGTCCCTCTTGAGTTTCTATTGAACACTGATTGTAGGTAGGAGGGGGAGGGGAGGGGAGGAGGGTTAATATAGTGTGTTCATGAAACTAAACTGGTTTTGGCAAATTTGGGAACGTTCTTCCATTAAAAAGTAGTCTCTACTAATTAATTTTAGTACTAGGTCGCCTTGCAATTCTAAATGCCCTTGTATAAATCTAAATGCCCTACACGTTACCGCGGGGGATGCTAGTGCAACAGCAGACAACCGCCGTCTCTACCCAGGGATAGACAGTTAATTATACCACACGATAAGAAGAAGAATTAAACTCAACAACTTTTCCTAACCAAAAGTCAGTTAGCCAAAAAAAATGAAAAGAGAAGAAAAAGTTGTTCTGTTTCTTAAGTCGAGGTAGGCTATTTTAACCGACTTCAAAAAAAGGAGGAGGTTCTCAATTCGTCGGTTTTTTTTATGTATGTTCACCGATTACTCGAAGACACCTGAACCGATTTGGAAAATTCTTTTTTTGTTTAAAAGGGTCTTCTTTTACTTCACAGTTGGTCCCATATAAATTTTATCGAAATCGATTCAGCGGTTTTTGAGAAAATCAACAAAAAGATAGCAAAATTGGAGTTGTTGCGATTGAAGTCGGTTGTTTTTAACGTATTCAGCGTGGTCAATTATTTAAGGAATGTACCGTGTAGCTTTGTATGAAATGATTTAAACTTTTGTGTCAGTTGACCATAGCATAAGTTCCACGGGGGAAAGTTGTTTGGTTTCACGCTATGTCATGTCATAAGCTATCTCATTGACACCCTACACTCGTAAACTGTTGCCAACATGACCAGTCAACCACATTACTGCCCTCATAAGAAGCGGGCTTACCAAGATTCCCCAACGCAATGGGGAACTGGCTATCTTATCTTCATGCCGGAACACATCAATGCTGTTAACATTGATGCTTGGCGGCAAGACTTAGATAAGATGGTGGTAGCTAGCCAGGCGCGCTCAGAAAATGCCCTACCACCAACCAAACCGAGTCCACTAAGTTGGACCCCGCCGCGAATTGAATCCGCGACCTCCTGATGTGAAGCGAGCGGCAAGCCACTACGCTACGGAGGCGGTTAAAATAATAAATGGAGCTTCTGTATACTTTGCGCCCTTCTTCCTTATGACGGCAGTTTACTTTGTCACGATGCGATTACGATTACATTTAAATTGATCATTTGACTAGCACATTCTGTTGATGAGTCCAAAAATTTTGGATCTCACTATGTCGTAGGACAAAAGTCGATCAGTATGAAGAGTAGGATAGATATAGACAGACATAGCTCGTAGAACAGTTGGCCGTTGGGGCATTGAAGTTCTTGAGTGGCGACCGCGCACTGGAAGACGTAGCGTGGGCAAGCCCAGGTGGACCGTTAAACTAGTGAAGGGCGCGGGAAGCCGTTGGAAGCGGGCAGCGCAAGACCGGTCGGCGTGGAAATCCTTGGGGGAGGCCTTGGTTTAGCAGTGGGCGTCTTTTGGCTGATGATGATGAGGTGAGTAGGAATCACAGTGATAGGGTCCGACGTCGATTTTGTCACTCCGGTAAAGTTAACATAAGATTGTCAAAAATGTTATACTTTTGTCTCGCTCTCAAATTGAATTATGGTGTCTTTGTTCTCAAAATGAGTAGAGGTGACGTGTACAATGTTTTTCTGCGCCCACCAAACAGATGATGGCTTGGGTCGGCATTGCAGTGTAGGTGGAAATCGTTTACTTAGCAACGCAACGCCCCACAAAGCTGTTATGACATCGGAAAAATATTTGCATAGAGTTATTTAATTTTAGTCTTCATAGTTTGGGATTCCGATCTTTTCTAACGTAAAAATGGAAGTTTTTTTTTGTCAGTCCATGATCCATATAGAGCTGCTTTATGACGGTTTTTCCAGGCGAGGTCCTGAGGTCCTGAGGTTTTCTGAGCCCGCTCGTCTAGCTATTACTATCTTATCTAATTGTAAGTCTTGCCGCCATACATCAATGGTGTTCCAGCATGGGGATAAGATAGCAATTTCCCTATTCTGTTGGGGAATCTTCCATGTTTGAAAGAAAGAAAGAAAGAAAAAACATTTATTCGGCGATTAAATATAAGAAAGTTGACAAGCAATAATAATATATTAATAATAGGTAACAATCACCGAAAAGGGCTACAACTCAACATGTGCTATCCTCCTAAGATGATAGCGCTGATTTTCAGTTGCCACCCTTTAGACAAGGACCTACTGACGAATCAAACATGCTTTCAGAAATGCTTTTGTTTCACAATCACTACTTACCATTAGGCGAAATAATGCCAAGTGCTTATTAATATTTATAATAAAAATATCATATACTCACGCAGTTGTCGATATTAAAAGTCAAAATATGTTTATTCGAAGTAGATAGCATTGTACACTTTTCGCAGTTAATTTTTTAATCTACCTAATACGAAGTTAGAACGACGACGTACGAAGTAGAACGACCTTTCTTCTGCAGCCTATAAGAGATGTACAAGTTCTATCTATCTATCTATAGGTATTGTGGTTTATAGTCATGGATTTACTTTGTAATTTTACAATAGTAATATGGAGAAGATTACATTTTGTTTTTCCTTTTGGAACGTTGACCGGTTTCTTTTATTTTGTTTTGTTTAGTACGTTCACGTACAGTAATACTTTTAATAAGGCTTGCCGATGTACCTGCGCAGTAGACAATATTTTAATTACGCGGGATACTGATGGACCAATCAAGTAGCTTCATTGTCACCCGCTCTTACCCGTTCCGAAAATCTCTGCCGCTATTGGCTGATTGATTACGCGCCTAATTCAATGAAATTGTCAGCTGTCAGAGAGCTGTCACCGTGAGTTGATTGTTTCGGGTGTTTCCGTCGATGTTTTGTTCTTGTCTGCGCGAACGAAGATTACCGACGCGCCTTATTTTTTGTGTACTACTGTACCAATTACCCAACTTAGCCGCATCATCAGCGCTTCACGTTAGCACATTATCATTAGTCATCTCACAAGAAGTAGGTAGGTCAAGGTGAACTCTAAACGTAATGGAGAAGCCCTGCACCGCAGCTGCCGTGGTAAAAACCGCTAAATGAGATTCACTCAAAGAATAATTAATACTTTCTTTTAAATAAAAAGTACTTACTATCTTTAAAAAAGTTTACAAAAATCTCCACGATCTATTCTTAAGGCAAAATAAATCAAGCAAATGCATAAAATGTATCCTGTCAAGACGAATCTAACAAGATATGTATTCCGAAATCCTTTGCTACAAGCGCTAACAACATAATTGACCACGCTGAATACGTTAAAAACAACCGACTTCAATCGCAACAACTCCAATTTTGCTATGTTTTTGTTGATTTTCTCATAAACCGCTGAATCGATTTCGATAAAATTTATATGGGACCACCTGTGAAGTATACCCTTTTAAACAAAAAAAGAACTTTTCAAATCGGTTCAGGCGTCTTCGAGTAATCGGTGAATATACATAAAAAAAAAGATTCCGACGAATTGAGAACCTCCTCCTTTTTTTGAAGTCGGTTAAAAATGGATACTTACTTGCAAGGCGATTTATGCTATTATTTGAGTCAGAAGAGTCAACTTTTGTCCTACCGATTTCTAAATCAAGACAAAAAAAAATTGCTTCTCTATACAATCGATCTTCGGATTGATCACTCATATATTACCTCAATTTACGTATATTTTGATAAGATTCTCTTGTTTCCAAAGTCGCCCAAACAAACCGGTATACAAGATGACATAATATTCGAAGATGATGTACCCAACTGCCTATGCGCAGAGTAGTAGAGCAAGATTTATATTCTTTCTTAATTTTCTTCGCCCACTTTTATCGACTTAATAAATGCTAACGACTGCTGTTTTGAAAGCGTTTCGCATATATTATATTTTGAAAAACAATACATAGCACTCGCATACTCGCGTTGCATTAAATAAGCAGCAATTTATACAAAGTAAATAGTATGTTACGTTACCGAGATGACTAATTTATTATTTTTTTATAGGTGAAAAGTTTATCTTTGAGGGTAACTGTGTCTATCGAGTTTAGAGTTTGAGACTGTTTATGCATTGAAGTAAGTGATAACTGATTCAACGTAGGAATGTGTCTGTCCTAAAAAATTAAAGGGTTCCCTAGAGTTTGAAAATAAAAGAAAGGTTATGAAGTTACTATGCGGGGCGATACCATTGTCAGTCTTAAATATGTTACTCATGTTAACTTATACATACGGTGACACAGGTTTCCCTGTTTTGACTTTGAACTATTAAAACTGGACGCGGCGAATCTTACTGTGTGTGCGATATTTTTCATTTTGTTTTGTCGTACGCTATGAAATGCGCGCGGTGTCACGCTCCTGCAAATCTGCATTAAACGTAGCGTAGTATAGTTAATTCAATTCATTTATTCATTTCATTTTTATTTATTTGGCTATAAGACCTTAAATAAATATTTCATACAAATCTATCGGCTAAGCAACTTTGTATGAAGGCACCAAAATTTCAAATCAAGTTCCATCCCCACCTTTTTGCGAATTGACTATGTGTTTCTTGGTGACAGTTGTTCAGATTCATTTTTTTTGTATGGTTCATTCCAATCAAAAAAAAGCAAAACGTAAACAAACTTACTATGGAACTGACACATGTCAATGTCATCTGCATACTACGTTTGTTTACCTTTTGATTTTTTTGATTGGAATGAAGATTAGATACCCTATTTTCAGTCCTGGTAGATACTCTAAAACCTAGTACCCTTTAAAGTAGAATGGAAATAATGATAGATACCATAGTAATTCATATTCTTTGACAATTCTACCTCCTCACTGAGGACTACTAAGGAGTTATCACTTAGCGATTGCCAACATTTGATGACGGAACCCTAAAACAAGTTATAAATCTTACTTTAACGAAGAGAACGCTAACAGGTCAGTCGATTAAATATTCAAAATATTTACTTATAATTATGTAATCATTTACGTTACGACGAGGCATTTTGTATAGGTATAATCTAAAATATTGTAAATTATTTTGATAACTAGATTCGAGTGGTAGGAACCTCGTATTAGGTAGATAAAAGAATTCAATTCAATTCAATTCTTTATTAGCATGAAAGTACGTTTTACAGGTCTTAATAAAACATAATACAGAATCAGTACACTCAACCATATTATTAAGGCATGCAAAATATTAACAATATAAGAATGACGTTCGAAAAGTGTACACTGCTACCTACTTCGAATAAAATATTTTCATTTCATTTCATAGATTATCTTCTTAATTATAATGAAGTAGCAATATTTGTATTAATAAGGCTTTCTCTTTATTTAGGCCCATATTTCATGTTCCTTGAACTTGATTAATTTCAACTTAAAAGATACACCTGCCACCATATTTTTACGAGCAGATTCTAAAGGTAGGAAAGGCAAATGGCGTAGCCTTAATGATCCCTAAAATTGGGGTGTAGGTGGCTGTTTCTGAGTAAATTAATATTTTTTCCAATTAACGAAAAAATATACGCATTTTCAATTCGCAAATTAAGGATGGGACGTCTGATGTAGCGTTGGTCAGTCTAATAAGCTGGCCATATTTTATGAGTCTGGAAATGGCAAAAAAATCTCAGTTTTTTAATGGTTTTTTTGTGGCAAACGAGCAGACGGATCACCTGATGGTAAGCGATTACCGCCGCCCATAGACACCCGCAACACCAGAGGAGTCACAAGTGCGTTGCCGACCTAATAAGAAGAAAGAACTCTAGCTGTGTAACTAGGGTTAGGTTAAGGGTAATAAAGTATGTATATTGAATTGAATTATAGGATCCGGTAACTGGGGCTTGTACTGATCATAGTGAACAACTTTTGTTCTAGAAATCGCAAAAAAACTTTGGATTCTTCATACAAAATTGGCCAAACAGCTGATCAGTATGTATGAAGAGTTCAATTGTTTTTGGGCCATTTTAGGAAAGTGGTAATGCAACCGTTGTTTACTACGATGAATTGATGAGTAGGTGTCCCTGATAACGGGCCCTCCACCTACTTTGTTACACATGTGTATTGCATGGCAGAGGCCTTATGGGCGGCTTGAAAACTTCTGGCACTGGGGTTGGCCACTAGCCCCACAACCTCCACCAATCCGGACTTGGCCCCCGTGTGTGGATTATGGCCTAACCTTCCCGAGTTATGGGAAGAGACCCTAGCCCCTGCAGTGGGGACGTAATAGGTTGTTAGCATTGTCGAGGCGAAAGGTCCAAAAAGTAAAATTAACCTATTACCACAGGTTACATAATAATTACAATTGCAGTTTTTTTTAAAGAAAGCTAAGTACAAAGCCATTTTCTTTGTGTGTTTTGTTAACCTATTGTATCCATTGTATAGGAATTCTTTGGAATTCGAATTAAAAAGTTTCAATTTCATAACCTTTGATGAACGAAAAAAAAAACGAAAAATAATCTTTGAAGTAAAATGCTTAATCTCTTGTGCCATTTGCGCGCCATTATTCGCGGTTATTACCTTCATGCGGTGACGATTGTCAACAGTGCATTCGATATGGCCGACGATTGGTACGTATAGTTATGGTCAGGCTAGCTTTATACTTTGGGCCAACGACATATAATTTAAGGACTGGCCTTTCTGGTTCAAATATTGTCTACACATAAAATAGCGTCATTTGTTAGTTTCTAATTTAGAAATGTTAAGGTAAGAACCGTGTTGTGCCAATTTTCTTAGATGGTTACAGCTTTCCTATCCGAATTCTTTAATTTCCATTTGGCATACAATATCTATGAAGAGTGATTTGTCACAGAAATCTTCAAGAAATTTTGCCAATATCAAATGAAGAGAGATAATCGAGTATTGGGGAGAATCTTTAATAAATAATGACGAAACCCCAATATCAAGTGAAGGTCAAGGCTCTAATGGTGATTGGTTCTTAAAAACGCTCCACGTGGTGGTTTACTGCTGTAACTCGGAAAGCGGAGCTGTCTTCGAAGTTAATCATTTTTTTAGTATTGTTTTTCACAGAATCTGAATCACAGCTATTTCTCCATCAAAAAACAATGTTGTAACTATTCTGAAATAGTAATAATTGTAAAATTAACTCACAGACGTGTGCTCGGTGCAGTCTGTGCAACCAATCCCTTATAGAGTTAATAGATAGCCACTACTGAACTGAATGACACACATTAACTGACACATGATAATTTTCAACGTTGATGGGCCTGTCAAGGCTTGTCCTTGGGAAATAATTTAAGGTGTTTGTATAGGCCGCTTTCTCTGAAATGTGGAGGCAACACTGTAATTTCCGAAGTGGGCTCCCGTCGCTTGTCGTTATGGCCGTGAGCAGCAGTTTGGTATTTTACTTCGCTTCAATTACCTACTTTAAACACATTATCGATATTAAATGGGCATTGGAATGAATGCTTGAAGAATTTCTTTTTTGTTTTATGACTCTGGTAGGGTCTCAACCAATCCGCAATTTGGATCTTTATGTGGAGTATGCTTATACCTTTTTAAAACATAAGAAGATACCCGACATTGGGGACGCTATGAGATTCTATCAGTAAAAGATATCCTGAGCATGTGCCAAACGATTTTCCACTCGGAGACAACGTTTTAAATTATTTTTTCTGACCTTACTAACCTGATTTTACGATGCCAAACTCTAAGTAATATATAAAAAATAATGCTGAAGGTAAAACGATTCAAACTCGTCGAGACATCAATATGCAAGGCTGGTTTAATGTGTTAATCAGAATACATTTAGTTTACGAGTTAAATTAGTCTAGACCTGTTCATAAAGATTTTGAGTGAGTGATTGCATAACTTTGATGTTGGCTTCCTTTTCAATTTGATCTACTTTCGTATTTTGGGTTTTCGATTTTAAATATCTGTTTAAGATACTTAATTACTATGTATTTATTATTACCTAATTTGTTGCAATATTCGGCCTATTCGTGGTTGGGTACGTCGTCGCCAATTTTAGTAAACGAATAAGTTAGTTGTGTTTTCTTACCGATCTCACATAAACAAACTTTAGATTTTATGTGACATAATGTAATTTTTATTTTATTTTAATAAAGTTAAAAGTTCTTTTATATGACGTTGTCGGTGCTCTTTGTGCGTTAAACGATTGGGAATTACTAGGCTACGGTCCACGTAGCATTGGACAGTCTCCGCTTACGAAGACTGATAGTGATGATGGTCTTGCAAAGCTTGCTGAAAGCCCTCTGATGCATATTGGCTCAGATCAGAACCTTGCTTAGTGGAGTTCAATAAATGCATTGTAATTTGTTCATTTCTTAAAATTGTGTCTATCTTGTGCCTTCATTGAGGTGTCTACAATCTTAAGGCGCTTAATACTGCGGTTCGATATTGCTTCACAAGGATAATCCCCTTATTTCTATAGTCTTAAGGGCTTAGTTTTGTCGTAGATTGTAGATTCTTGCGTGCGATGCTTCGTCGCAACATAGTGTTGTGTGCTTCGCTGCGGCTTCTATAGCATATAGCATTACCGGGACAATTTTGACTTGCCCATCTCAATCCGATAAGATAAAACCATTTCATTAAATTAATGTTGGCCAAATTATTTTGTTCGCCGTGTCCATTACATTCAGATGTACTCAAATGTAACATTATCATTTATTATCGCAAGATAATACAACAGTTATCAGTTGTTTTATCTCTGGGGAATTGTAAACGTGGTATCGATAGAATTATTATTTCAAAAAACTTCTTTACTATACATTATTGTTTGTGTTGTTAGTTTTAAGTGCATTTCAAAATGGAGGCTGAGGATGAGGATACGATAATTCACAAAAGGATAATATATTCTAGGGTATGTAAAACTTGCTACGTTTTTAACCGATTTCAAAAAAAAGGAGGAGGTTCTCAATTCGTTGGAATCTTTATGTATGTTCACCGATTACTCGAAGACGCCTGAACCGATTTGGAAAATTATTTTTTTGTTTAAACGGGTATACTTCACAGGTGGTCCCATATAAATTTTATCGAAATCGATTCAGCAGTTTTTGAGAAAATCAACAAAAACATTGGAGTTGTTGCGATTGAAGTCGGTTGTTTTTAACGTATTCAGCGTGGTCAATTATTCCGTAAAGTTTATGTATTTTCCTTAAATGTGTATGTATAAAACATATATCTACACGTTTGGGCAGTCAGATATAATATTTATGGTACAAAATTGTATAAACTATAAATACGTATCTACCTACGTAGATGACGGATACAATATTGAAGAACAAAGATAGAGAGCCCTCTATCAAACAGATAAACGTTCTTATCTTTAAATTTTGAACTCAAATACTTGTAACACGTTTTGAAATGAAAATACCAGACGGAACGTGATTAGAATCTGCAAGATATTTTATGATTCGCTCGCCAGTGAATTTAAACGATCTGGCTAACCCATTATGGAATGGTATTGTAGTTATATTAAATGTATATTATGATACCAAATCCAAAAATCTAATATTATTATAGAAAGTTAAGCTTAAAGGAATTAAGAAAAAGGAATCTGAAAAAGGAAAAGAATTAGGTAACGGTCATACGGTACTTTGAGAATGTATCTTGAATAAAATATAAATACTTTGAATGATATTTTGGATCATACTAAAGGGTTGTATCGTCCAGTTATTAGTAACCTGGTCTTTGCCCTCGGGCCACCGGGAAAAAGGGACCATAAACCAAGTGTGAATACATGATTTTTATCCCTTTGTCGGTCGTTATTAAAACCGACTTATAAAAAATGCGATTAAGGTTTATTGCACTCTCATTTCCATCAGAGAAAGTTTTTTTACATAATTCAAAGTAGTATAGGTCGCCTATTGTTGTTACCTATGTTTTGTCTTTGTTCTAATGCAATGAATAATTTTGAATTGATTTAAAGCCCCTGATTTTTTTTATTCGGATATTTTAGAAGGGTTCTGTATATTCAAACTATACATCCTATCCAACAACAGTAGTTGCACATAATGTAATGCGCAAAGCGGCGCATCCTCTATCAGTTTTCAGCGCACTACGACCCCATTTCACAACCGTAGCACCGCGGCCGGGGAACCCATCCCGGAATAGTAATTAAGATTTACTCGTATATTATATTGTGCGTCATAAACATGTCGTCATTGTAGATAGTAAAGGGGATTGTAACGATCATTAAAGGGACCTAAATAATACTATGAGAATAAAAGTTGTGATTGAAAACACAGGATCGAATGGGTTTACTAGCTGGTGGGTTCAATTTGTGTGTTTGTGAGATGCTAAGTCATAGTTTAAATTTTGCACAGTTTATCTCCTGACTAAAATCTCCTGACTCTCAGGTCTCGATGGCTTTGTGGTTAGTGCAGGTGTCGTGGGTTCGATTCCCACCCAGGACATATATTTCTGTGATGAGAATATTTGTTTGAATAGAGTCTGGATGTATGTGTTTGTTTACGAGGCAATAATTCATATAACACAGGGAATCCTAGTTTGTAGCCAGATGACCGTGATGATTTGTCCCTGGCTATTTATTTATTTATTACGTATAATCTCAGTGAGCATTCGCGTAGCCCCATTCCTTAATCACAACTTTGGCCAGGCCTCCCCGCCGGGACTAATCCCTCTTACATATTGGAGTTAGCTCCGCTTCGCCCTGCTCCTCTCTAACACGCGTATTCTACTATAAGATTTTAGGCTAATGTTACGAGCACTTAAGCCCGCTTCCATCTTCGGCATCATTGTCACTTTCCACCAGGTGAGATGATGCCAAGGGCTTACCAATTGAGGTTAAAAAAAAGATTTCTAGATTGTAAGAATTAGGAAACACAGACACAGGCGAGGAGTTCTACTAAGACCGTGTAATAAAAGGGGAGCATTGAGCTTTGCGCGAAATTTTTATCCAAAATACTTTTACCGTAACGTACTGACTACCTATATCAAAAAGTGTTCAGTAAAAGCTCCATTTAAATAGTATTTCCATACATAATTATCAGCTGTTTCCAATTAAGACGTTTTCAACATTTATTGGTTTAATGATAGTATTTAGATTAATCTATTCCTTCAGAATTTCTATTAGTTTTCCTCTCACTTTTTGCTATACTGTGGTTTCTTGTGGTTTTCCAGTTTTCCTACATGTGGTTTCTAGTCTTTAAATAAAGTGCACATATCCAAACTTATTCTGTTAGTCACACATTGTCATGTATGTCCACAGATGTACGTAAATCGTTAGATGAATCATTTACGACTATATTCTGTTGTCTTTGTGCAAGTTTTCAAGGAAAGCTTGACTGTGTCATTCGTTTGATTGAATGAATAATTACCTACTTTAGCTGCAAACTGTTTTTAGGGTTCCGTAGCCAAATGGCAAAAAACGGAACCGTTATGGATTCATCATGTCTGTCTGTCTGTCTGTCTGTCTGTCTGTCCGTCCGTCCGTATGTCACAGCCACTTTTTCCGAAACTACACTCGACTTCAAAAAAATCGCACGTCCGTAAAAATAGGTTTCAAGCACTGTTAATCCTTAAGACAAGCAGTTATTCGTAGCAATATTGGTATCATTTGAGAGCCCTATAAAAACTCTTTAAAAAATATCCATTTCATTTGATTAAAGAAAAAGCTTGACACTTTAAGTCACTGTGAATGACAATGGAACTGATTCTCCTCTTCAAATTTTGTTTGTATTGTTTTGTTTTTTGGGTATAAAAGGGTCGATACAGCTTATCGGGGGATAAATTTGCTACCAACAGTCGAAGAAGACACAGAAGAATATCTTTCATCAGAAAAACGTCCTTGAAGATGGACACTACTGCTGCTGAAGCCGCCCAAGTTATCGCACTACTGCAATCAGGACTACGTCAGTGTGATGTTGCTCGGCAATTGCACTTGAGTCGCTTTTCTGTTCGAAGAGTGTACCAGCGGTTCCTGCAGACCGGTGGCTTTGTCCAAAGGCGTGGGTCTGGTAGAAATCGCTGCACTTCTGCGAGAGATGACCGATTCGTCGTATCGAAGTCTTTGAGAAATCGGTTCTCTAATGCTGTTGAGTTGCAACAGCAGCTTCAAGCAGTTCGTAGAAGGGCCGTGAGTGTCTCTACAGTTAGAAGAAGACTAAAGGAGAGAAATATTGTGGCTAGAAGACCTGCCACGGGTCCAAAATTAACCGCAGCGCATCGGCGAGCACGCCTGCAATTTGCTCGCGCCCACGTCAAGTGGACCCTGGACCAATGGAGAGCTGTTCTCTTCTCAGACGAAACGAGAGTGTGCCTTTTCTGCAACGATAGACGCAAAAGAGTATACAGAAGACAATGGGAACGTTTTGCCCAAGCCTGCATCCAAGAGACGGTAGAATACGGGGGCGGTTCCTGCATGTTCTGGGGCGGCATATCTGCCGACGGCAAAACTGAACTTTCTTGCGTCTCTCGGACCGGCGGTGCTCGCGGGCAAGGGTCGATGACTGCTCACCGGTACATCACAGAGATCCTGGAAGAACATGTGGTCCCCTATGCTGGATTTATTGGCGACGGGTTCACATTAATGCACGATAACGCTCGCGCGCACACTGCTGGAATTGTGCAGGGCTACCTTCAAGAGGTTGGGATCCCTGTCATGCAGTGGCCAGCGAGAAGTCCAGATCTGAACCCGATAGAGCACCTCTGGGACCAGCTGAAACGCAAGGTTAGATCCCGTGATCCCGCTCCCGCGACTCTTCAGGAGCTCCAAGACGCCGTTATTGAGGAATGGGACAGAATCCCTCAAGAAGAGGTCCTAAAGTTGGTGCGATCCATGAGGGAGCGCATGGAAGACGTCATTAGGGCTAGGGGGGGTAACACTAGGTTTTAGGTTAGTTTTAAGCAACTTTGTTTTGAAAAATTAATCAGATTTCATTTGGGTTTTTTAAGGATTTTTATTGTTTTGTAAATTTTTCTCAGTTCCAATAAAAAACATTGAATGAATTATTGTTTTTGCATTCTCTGTTTCTTTACCTTTCAAATGATACCGAAAATTACCAATATTTCTTAATACAAATACGATTGAAAGATGTTTAAAATTGATTTCTTAAAAGGTGCGATTTTTTTGAAGCCGAGTGTATAAGAACTATACTGTTAAAACTTGGTAAGTAGATGTATTCTGTGAACAGCATTAAGATTTTCACACAAAAATAGAAAAAAAATCAATAAATTTTGGGGGTTCCCCATACTTAGAACTGAAACTCAAAAATTTTGTTTTCTTCAAACCCGTACGTGTGTGGTATCTATGGATAGGTCTTCAAAAATGATAGTGAGGTTTCTAATATTTTTTTTTGTTAAGCTGAATAGTTTGCGCGAGAGACACTTCCAAAGTGGTAAAATGTGTGCCCCGCCCCCCGTAACTTCTAAAATAAGAGAATGATAAAACTAAAAAAAATATATTATTATGATGTACATTACCATGCAAACTTCCACCGAAAATTGGTTTGAACGAGATCTAGCAAGTAGTCATTCAAGTTACAACGAACTACAAGAACTTTTATATTATGTTACTTGCTCAAAGTCAAAGTCAAAGTCAAAATATTTTTTATTTAAGTAGATGCTGTACGCATACTTTTAAATCGTCTTTTTTTCTACCTAGTACAAAGTTCCTACCACGCGCAACTTGTACACTCAACGTTTCGGGAAGTGTTAGCGGAGCGAGAAGACACGTTACGGAACCCTTCATGGGCGAGTCCGACTCGCACTTGGCCGCTTATTTTTATACTGTGTGCGTACTCTGTGATATAAGGTCAAGAGATGATAGTAATTTGTTGGAATTGATCATTGTTCGTATAATTAATTATTATGATTAGATTGTTACCTACTTATTATGAATCGTTCGATCGATCGATGTTTATCGATCTTCTGAAATTATTTATTTTGATAGCCACGATAGTTTCATTTGTGTGCGTCTGCAAGCTGCTTTGTTTGGTTTTGATTTATGTGGTTGTTTGCGTTCAAAATCATCTGTCGAAGTTATAACTATACATATATAATAGTTTACAATATTTATAGATAATTTTGTATGCCATCATTATACCAATCTGACAAGTGCTATTTCCTACGTAAATTATTCTCAATATACAGACAGAATAAGCGTACTCTTACACATAGGCTTTCAAAACTTATAGCTCGATCTGGGTCAAAAGGCTATGGTTTTTTTTTATGTGATCGAATCCGAAACGATAGACGTATCCGTTGAAGAAATAGAGTTACAGATAGCTCATATTGATGTGGCAATGGGCATATCTGAGAGAATTGATGAGAACGAAGGATTCTAGAGTGGCCCCCACGGGTCTGAAGACGTAGTGTTGAAAGGCCCTTTACCAGGTGAAGCGTTGATCAGTCACACTTACAAGAAGCCACCGCTGCTGGATTAGAATCGTACTAACAATAAGTGGAAGTTTACTATGGAGTCTAGAAGTAGACGCTTTTCGGCTGATATGATAAGGCATAGGACTCGTCCAAGGCTGTATCTATTTGTGAAACTGGTTATACCTTATTAAGTACATATATTATACATATATTATTTACTTGTTTGTTTGTATGTATCGTTGGATCTTGTAGGACATGAATCATGGCAAATATATTATATTAAAAAGCTCAACCAAGGCACCTTAAGGTTTTACCAATGCGCCTTGCCCTTGCATGTCGTTCTGACTCATGAGTATCATTGTGCCTATCGTCGCCGCATAATGTCAATGCGACCAACCAAGGGTCGCGAGACTCGGATCATTGAGTCATCTCGTGAGTCATTCGCCAACTTTATTGACCCGCGTACGATTTTAATGTGTCTGAGTGGTGGTGATTGTCACTTAGGAGCAGATACGCTGAGATTGTGGGTAAATCCTTGTATAGGGAATTTTTATGTAACTGTCAAAGGAGTAATGTTTTTCAGATGCATGTTTTTTTGTTTTTATATTCATGTTTGATGGTTGGCTGTGACTGTAGCCTTAACGATTTGATGGGTTAGTTTTCCTTAGATTCTTTTTAATTTAGTATATCCTTGTCATGAAACTGAGCAACCAATTATTCAATCAAGAAAGAGAAACTTACAGTATCAGCGAAAACAAAGGCTGAAACTTGATCATTTTGTACGAAGAGTACATTTTTAACCGATTCCAGATTTCAGATTCCCGGTGATCAGAAGAGATGGCCCAGTAAATCCCGGGTCCCACGCCTATTTTGTTACACCTTGTAACAAACACCTGGCACCTTTTCTTTGTTATTTAATTTAATATATAATTAATTACCATGACGTCTGATATTTTCTGGCGTATTAATAACACACTGTAATGAAGGCAATTACGTTATTAACCAATGTTATATGCATTGTGTTATCTGTCACTGTTTATCACGTGAAAAACAAGAAATGAGTCATTTTCGCACGGAACGCGCACTCATCTGTGGACTTACCAGTTAATGTTAAAAAAAGTGCGTTTGAGATTTTAAGGGGTTACTCAGAATCAAGTATAGAATACAGGAAAAATACAAAAAATCCGAACTACAACTTTTGTTCACTTTCCCATACAAATTGTTGATTCACTAGTATGGAAAACTGAAAAAAAGTTGTAGATCGGTTTTTTAACACCCTTTTTAACGCACTTTCTTACCATCCTGTATAGATATGACAGAATCTGCCTGCAAAATAATCCCAAAGTAATGGGAATGAATGAGACTAACTACCTGTCAAGCCCGGAGTCGTGGTTTCGATTCCTACTCAGGGCAAACTTTAGTGTGACCAAATGTTTGTTTCTGTGTATGGGTTTTATATCTATACATGGTGGCTGGTACATACTTGCAACACTTTTAACTGGTGACTCAACTGATTAAAATGATCAACTTTTATTTTTTATATAAGGTGCTACTTTATTAGTACCCGATATTTTAGTCAGTGCTTCTACTCCTGATTCTGATCAACTTTCCCCAAGGAACTCATAGTCAAATCGCAAAAAAAAAATGTTGGGACTCCTCATACTAATTTGGCCGCTCGGCTGATCGATGTGTATGAAGAGTCCAAAAATTTTTTTGCGATTTGACTATGGGTTCCTTGGGGAAAGTTGATTAGAATCAGGAGTAGAAGCACTGACTAAAATATCGGGCACTAATAAAGTAGCACCTTATATAACAATTCTGAAATTGCAACAGGTTTTATGGACTTTTCGTACAAACTTGGCTCACAAGCTGATCGATTCGTCATCTGATATTGCGCTTCTGCCTGCATTACATTGTTTAAACAATAGTACAGAGATTGCTAGTTTGGAGCCAAATGACTTATTTAAATGGTAAGTGATGATGACGATGCCGCAGAGAGAACCGGACTTACCAAGATTTTCCAATCTATTGGAAACTGGCTATATTATCTCAATGCTTAATCTCAGTGCATTTTTATACCGACTGCTTTAACGGTATTAAAGCAGTCGTAATTCAAAACGCATGTAAAAAAATGTCTGTGCTCAAAAGGTTATTATAAGATAATAGATTATGTGAATGACAAAGACATTTGGAAATGTATTGCTCTTCCTGATAACTGTATTATTGATAACAAACATTGTATTAGTAATTAAGTATTATTTTAAAAAATGTGTTGAAGCGAGTTTCTTTTGGGCTCGACGTTTCTTCTCGCTTCGGAAACACTTCCCGAAACGTTGAGTGTACAAGTTCCGCGTGGTAGGAACTTTGTACTAGGTAGAAAAAAAGACGATTTAAAAGTATGTGCAAAACATCTACTTAAATAAAAAACATTTTGATTTTGATTTTGATTTTGATTTTGGTAAAGGAAAACATCGTGAGGAATCCTGCACATCTGATTTCCAGTATGATGGTCGCGTTGCACACGTCCGTAGGTGTAAATCTAAAATGCCCTACACGTGACCGAGGGTGATGATAAGTGCAGCACAAGGCAACCGCCGCCTATACCTAGTGGATAGGACGGTTAAATTGTGTCACACGATAAGAGAGAGATCTCAATGCCGGAACACACAATGCTGTTAACACTGATGTTAGACGACAAAACTAACATAAGATGGTGGTCGCTAGTCAGGCGGGCTTAGGCTTTTCCTAAGGCATTTCCTTAGTACCAACCAAACCAAATCCTACAAAGTTGAACCCCATCGAGAAGCGAGCCTGCGACCCGATGTGAAGCGAGTGTACGCAACTATGTCGCGGAGGTAGTAAATCATAAAGAGTACCACTCAATTGACCCGGCCTTCCGCTTCCTTCACAACCCGTCCGTCGCACGCGCACGCGCCTCTCACGTACTTGTCAAAGAGAAACGTTCATGTTTATTGGAAAACGCGCCTTGGTGTGTTGTAATAAAAGTGAAAGCTTTGTATTACGCCCTTCAACTGACTCGCGTTTAAAACGATTGCTTATAACGTGTTTTTAACCGACTTCAAAAAAAGGAGGTTCTTAATTCGTCGGAATCTCTTTTTTTTTATGTATGTTCACCGATTACTCGAAGACGCCTGAACCGATTTGGAAAATTCTTTTTTTGTTTAAAAGGGTATACTTCGCAGGTGGTCCCATATAAATTTTATCGAAATCGATTCAGCGGTTTTTGACAAAATCAACAAAAACAGAAAAATTTGAGTTGTTGCGATTGAAGTCGGTTGTTTTTATTTTATCGGCGTATTTAGCGTGGTCAATTATTACAATAATCGCTTCGTTGTTTCAAGAATCATGCATTTTAATAAAGGTAATATTGTCTAAAGGACAGTATGGAAATTGTTATAAGCTGTAGGTAGCGTAAGTTTTCACACGAAACGACATGAAAATGCACACTTACGCAGTCAACGCAGCGGCAACGCTATAACATTTGAATTTTGCTTCTGTGCTACAAACGTAACAAGTTTGAGTAAGGGCATTGCATGAACTGTTAGTATCCCTAGTTACCATGCGTAGGTCCTATACAAGTGATAACATTTCTAGTGATCCTGTGAATTTCTTCCGGAATGTTGTTTAGTTTCAAACTTAGCTATGTTGTTTAGTTTTGTGACGTGGGAGAGCCATGCTTCGGCACGAATGGGCCGGCTCGACCGGAGTGATACCGCGGCCTCACAGAAAACCGGCGTGAAGCAACGTTTGTTGTGTTTCGCCGAGTGAGTGAGGGTACCGGAGGCCCAACCCCCCCTCCCCCTCCCCGTTCCCCCATCCCCCATCCCATTTCAAAGGTCGGCAACGCACTTGTGGCTCCTCCGGTGTTGCGGGTGTCCATGGGCGGCGGTAATCGCTTACCATCAGGATCCGTCTGCTCGTTTGCCACCTATCACATCTATGTTCACTCATCAATTCAGCATTATGTCTTATGGTTAGTTATACAAAAGCGTCATAATCATCTTTGTGTGGATCAGATGAGGATGGACGATATGTTGTCAAAATGTTAACATCAGGGCATACGATTTACGCGTTTAGTTATTAGCTATTAGCGATATTAACTTAAGGGATTGTTCAAGAAGGGATTGAGAAGTTTTCTGCTTGAACTGCAAAGCATTAATTGAGCCTGGTTTTGCACTGTCCATATGCCGTAGTAATCACTTTACGTAAGGTGGACCGTCAGCCTTTATGTCACCTTTCACATTTTTAGTTAAATTTCATTTCGACGTAGTGAACAAATTCACCAGTTTCACCAAGCCTACCTACAACTACTATAATTGACCACGCTGAATACGTTAAAAACAACCGACTTCAATAGCAACAACTCCAATTTTGCTATGTTTTGTTGATTTTCTCAAAAACCGCTGAATCGATTTCGATAAAATTTATATGGGACCACCTGTGAAGCCTTTCAAACAAAAAAAGAATTTTCGAAATTGGTTCAGGCGTCTTCGAGTAATCGGTGAACATACAAAAAAAAAAAAACAAAAAAAAGATTCCGACGAATTGAGAACCTCCTCCTTTTTTTGAAGTCGGTTGATGAAAACAGCCTGTACTTGCTAACTGTAGGGTACATGAATTAAATGACAAAACCAAGCTCATTTTATTGGGAAGAATGAATCATTATCATGAACGTAATCATAAAAAAAAACAAAGCGTAAATGGCCCACTGGTAAAAACATTACGTTTTTACCAGTGGGCCATTGACCCAGATGTGGAAAGTGACCTCGGTTTGGCAGGGTCGCGCGACCATTGTGCCAAGTTGGTTCGCTGATAGTAATATGGCAGACAAACGGTATTTGACCAACTTTTAAAAACATTTTTATTGTAATAGCCAAATTATCATTTTTAGAAACTATTGTGGTCTCAATGTACCTAGTTAAAAGGCCTAAAATACATCCGAAATCGAGTTGGATTTTACGATCCTAAGAGGTATACTGAGCTAAGCTAACCCAGTCTGTCCGACTCTGTTTTCACCAATCCGTACTCGGATTTGAGTGGAGTATGGCCTAACCGTCCCTTTAGTTCTGTTTTGATGACAGGTTTTTGAGATATATTATTTAGATACATTTTACAAAAATATTCAGAGGTTGAAACTGTTGAGCGTAATTAAAATACTTTCTATTTTAATCACAGTATTTTTATGATTCGGTGTTAAGAATATCCTCATTAATACTCTGTAATTCTAAGAAGAAAACTAGCATAGATTATATGAAAGATACGACTAGAATTTGATAATATGTAAGTATGCATTGGCACTGATCAGAAAAGTATTAAAATACTTACTGGAAATCTTCCCATATTTCTTCAACTATCTATCTATTCTATTTTAAATCGTCTTATTCTAAACAAGAGCTTATTTCGTTCAGCCTTGGGAGGTTGTCGGATAAAAATATCGTTTGTTTTTGTCTGAGTTAGGCGTTTGTTTTTGTTTGAGTTATATTTTTGTCTTGTGCTTTAGGATTAGTAACAAAAACTGAAAGGAAAATCCTTTCACTTTTTTTAATAGTAATACAGCACAATTCCTCCAACATTGTACCTAGCTTTGGTTCCAAAACAATAGGGTCTTAAACCGTTTTTGAAAATTATCGATTGATCATGAGATGATAAAAAGTATACCGAAATCTATAGCAGCCATGATGTTGATCGTGACGTCTCATTGTGATGATAAACAAAACAATTTCACATACCTACAAAAAACCAACGTTGTCATTGCATGCCGTCCTAGTATCGTCATATCCACCTTCATGGCGGCTGGCGTTTCTGCAGCGCTGCAGGTAGTTGGAAGATTTTTCGATGTTTTTCTTGTATAGAGTAAAACCCTGTTCCGAAAGAGTTATTATTCCACCAACAATGGGTTAGCATACTACTTATCTTTTAAGTGTAAAAGCGACAGACTTGTTGAAATATACAATATTACCTGATTATGGAATGGTACCCTGAACGTCGTTTGATAGATTGTGACAGCGAGTAAAAA
This sequence comes from Coleophora deauratella, assembly GCA_958295455.1. NCBI lineage: Eukaryota > Metazoa > Arthropoda > Insecta > Lepidoptera > Coleophoridae > Coleophora > Coleophora deauratella. Next base: position 15,768,731 of record OY282400.1, on the reverse strand, counting down.
TATCAATTAATAATTGGAAAACCCTTCTATTGCAGAGTTCGTCAGACTCGATCCTCACGACGGGCTCCATATCGGACCGCGTCAACACCTTACAGCAGCAGTCGGAGCAGGGCCTGACGTCACGAGTCACCTCCACTCTCCAGAGGAATAAGAGCTCCTTGCACAATGTGTCGCAGCCGACCTCGCTGGGTAAGAAGACTGTAGTTTACATCATGAACTTAGTATACAAAGGAGATGTTATACGTTATGCTGTTTTAAAGCAAAAAGATTGAGTTGGTAGATAGTTCACAAGTCAACTCCAGAATGAGATCTCTATGCACAAAGTTTACAGCCTACCTGCCTCACTGGCTAGACTCAACTGGGTAAGTAGAACTAATAAAGGATTGATTTTGAGAAAGCAGACCAAGTGCAACCATGTTTTGTGATTTCTATCTACCTGGACTCAAAATACGTTATTGTTGTTCCTAAGATCGATAGAATATTGATACTAAAAAGGAAGACACAATCAATACCCTTTTGAAACAATCTAAACGGGGAGCCAGCTACACAATTTTAATGGTTTCACTTTACCTTGTCACACGTTTACTGTTTTAAAGCACTATAAGCTTCTAAACAGTGTAATCTCCCGCAGGCGGCAGCATGACCTCCCTTCATTCCGCGCCCCCCACCCCGCCCCCCTCGGCCTCCCTGTCCACATCGGAACTATGCGAGCGGCCGCGCGTGTCCCACGGCAAGCCGCACCTGGCGCCCAAGCCGCCCGCGCTGTCCCCCGGCAGCGGGGCCGGCGGGGCCGGCGGGGACGCACGCCCCGCGCCGCCCCCCAAGAAACTGATGGTCAACGGGAAGGTGGCGGCCCGGGCGCAGAGCATGAGGATGCCCAGGTGAGAGGCCTATTTAATCGTAGTTAACTGCTATTATTCTGAGTTACTTTGAATCAAATGTCGAAATCTGCATTTGGGACTGACAAAATTGAAAAAGTGAACTATGATGTCATAATACAGTCTCTTCGATTTAATTATTTATTTAAAACTAGCTTTAGTTTGCGTGGACTTTAGGATTGGGTGCAGAGATTAAGAAAATGTTAAGGTGGCGCCATCTATTGACGAAGTGAAAATTTTGAGTTTTTATTATTCCTCTGAGAACCCTTAAGATTTCCGGGATAAAAGTGTCAGCCGAATGCTTTACCTATCTACCTAACAAATTTCATCCAAATCCGTTCAGTACTTTCGGCGTGAAATTGGAACAAACGAACAAACAGACAAACATCCACACTTTCGCATTTATTATATTAGTGAGATGAGATGAGATTGTTTATCTACAGTCAGTTGTCCACGTTAATTAACCTGTTACTGTTAATACTGTACTAAGACAATCCAAGCAAGCAGTTCCAATAAATGAGCTATTTAGGTTTGCTCTTAGGCCTCGTTTAGGGAGACGCGGAACGTTGCGAGGCGTCGCGCTGCGCGGACAGTTTTTCAGTACAAACAAAACACGCGTGATGACGCTTCTACATGAACGCTCTCATAAATTACCATATAGTTCATTCGAATCAAAAAAAAGCAAAACGCAAACAAACTTACTATGGTACTGACACATGTCAATATCATCTGCATGCTACGTTTGTTTACCTTTTGCTTTTTTTTTTGATTGGAATAAACTATGCGTTTAATTTGACCGCGCGATGCGACTCCGGACGCGCTGCCCAACGCCCCGCATCTCCCTAAACGAGGCCTTAAACGTAACGATATAAGTCGTGACGCGAGTCGTGTCGGGCGCAGGTCGCCGCCGGTGTCGCCGCCGTCGCCGGGCGCGCCCGCCGGCACCAAGAACCCCGCCTCGCACTTCGGTGAGCCCAAACTCTAACTCTAAATGTTATTATTATTTAAGTAAATGCTTTATACCAGTGTTTTTCAACCTTTTTCAATACTCGACCCCTTTACAAGTTAAAAAATTCTTGCGACCCCCCTAGGGCCATAAACATACAAAATGTTAGTGATTTAAAAGACTACGTTTATAATTTTCTTCAGTTAGAAAATGACTTATTCATTGACGTCTCCAAAATAGAACCACTAGAACCAAATTGTTAAAAAATAAACAGGCCTAGCCTTCTCACGGAAATCTTATTTTTTCATTACAATGTAGGACCTATAAACACTTACTTTTTCTTTATTACCCGCGACCCCTTGAGAAAGTCTTAAAGAAAGAAAAGACCCGGGGGGTCGCGACCCACAGGTTGAAAAACACTGCTTTATACAGTCTTTTAAATTGTCATTTTTTATATCTATTACAAAGTCCCTACCACGCGGAACTTGTACACATCGTTTCAGGAAGCTACGCATTCTCTGTGCCGTTTTGTTGATGTTATTTCAGATAGATAGATCACAGATCTGTCATACATCAACTCGCTTGAGAACTTGCCTCTTGCATCAGGACTAGATGATCCACCGTCGTACGAGGAGTTCATTGGTGCGGTACAAAGTCACCAGGCTCGGACAGTCTCCCGTCGGAAATTTTCAAATACGGTGGACCGAATATCAGGTCCAGGCTGTTCGATCTTATCAAAATTATTTGGGACGTCGAGACTATTCCACAAGACTGGAAGGATGCTTCTATAATCAAATTATACAAGGGCAAAGGTGACCTCACTGACTGTGGCTCTTTTAGAGGCATTGCCTTGCTATCTACGGCTGGCAAAATACTGGCGCACATTATCAATAGACGCCTTAGTAGCTTAGCCGAAAGTTTCCTTCCCGAGACCCAATGTGGTTTCCGACCTAACAGAGCACGGTTGACGCTATCTTTGTTGTCAAGCAACTTCAAGAAAAAAGTGTTGAACACCACCGTGACCTCTACCTATGTTTTGTGGACCTAGAAAAGGCTTTCGACCGCGTTCCTAGAACTGCTCTCTGGACTATTCTAGAGAAATATGGCTGTCCTGTGAAGTTTGTAAATTTAGTGCGTCAGTTTCACGAGGGTATGACAGCCCGAGTACGTCACGAGAATAACTTCACAGAACAGTTCCCTGTTACCAGTGGTGTCAAGCAAGGCTGCGTTATGGCTCCGCCCCTTTCGCCATTTATTTTGCCGCAGTAATGAACGATGCTCTTCAAAAATGTAATATTTCCATAAATGTCCGTATTTTATCCATATAAAAGCGTCTTTGACCTCTCGCGCTTCAGAGCAAAACGCAAAACAAACTCGGTTCTGGTTACTGAAGTACTATATGCCGACGATGTCTGCCTTATGGCTGACAGCCTGGGCGATCTGCAGAGGTATCTAGACAAATTAGACGAATCCTGTCGCAATTTTGGCTTAGTAATCAGCGCTTCCAAGACTCAGATTCTTAAACAACCTGCAAAAGGCAAATCTGTGAATGATGCTGCTGTTTATCTACAGGGTAAGCCTCTGGACGAAGTAGGAACCTTCCGGTACCTTGGGAGTCTAGTGCGCAGTGACAATTGTCTCGAGTCAGAAATCTCTGCATGGATCGCTAAAGCAGCTGCAGCCTTTGGTGGACTAAACCAACGAGTCTGGAAGTCACACGACCTGAAACTCCACACGAAACTCGCTGTCTATAGAGCGATAATTTTACCTTTGTTGCTCTATGCTTCGGAGACCTGGTGTCTATACAAGAGAGACATCAGACGTCTTGACGTCTTCCACCTCAAATGTCTTCGAGCAATTCTTCGGCTGAGTTGGAAGGACCGTGTACCAAACTCGGAGGTTTTACGTCGAACTAAAATGACCGGCATGGAGTGCTTGTTGATGAAAGGCCAACTTCGCTGGTGTGGGCTGGTGTTTTACTCTGAGCTTAGCTCAGGTAAACTCAAACCAGGTGGACAGTATCTACGTTATAGGGATGTCCTGAAGCGTCACCTGATTGCTATAGGCATGTCTAGTTAATCGTGGGAGAAGCTCGCTACTCAGAGAATAGAATGGCGAGCTGCAGTCAAATCCAGCTTAAAAAGCTTTGAGCGCGCCCGCCTTGATGATCTTGATGCCAAACGCCAGTTTCGGAAAACTCAACCTAAGCCCTCCTACAATTACACATACGATTCAAGTGGGTCTCTTTCTGTGTTTCCTGCAATAGGACTTTCAAAAGCAAGTTTGGTTTTGCAAGTCACGCTCGCGCCCATGCAAGGGCCCAGGTTAACAACACTAACTAAGGGTGTCGCCGTCGACGGATACGTCTGGGAGGACATCATCATCATCATTTCAGAGGGAACACGTCCATTGGTGAATACTGGCCTTCTCCCATTGGATTCCAGTAGGGTTGTAAACTAGTAGGCTTTTATGATGCCCCAACGGCCATCTGTTCTACGAGCTATGTGCCCGCCCACTGCCACTTCAGTTTAGCGATTTTGTGAGCTATGTTGGCTACTTCTTATGAAGCGACCAAGCGACTAGATTTTATAGCTCGCTAATATTCTCTATTCTTCTGTATGTAGTCGCTGTGTTGGCAAGACACAAAACTATACGTTTGTAGATTGATGCTGTGGGTACTTAGGTCTTCCACAACTTTTTGCGTGGACATCATTACACTGATATGACAAAACTTGCGCTTCTGTGCTATATTTCCATGTAATGCATTAGGAACCCTGCGCGCGCCGCGGGGGCTGCGGCCACCGGGCGTGTGCCCCCCGCCGCCGCCGGGCGCGCCGCCCCCCCCGCCCGCGCGCCACGCCTCGCTGGCGCCCCCGCCGCCGCCGCCGCCGCACCACCGCCAGAACGTGAGCCCTGCACTGATGTAGCAATTCATTACATACCACACGCATACGGCTACGTGACATGGACACTGACACAGAAACGCACAGGGACACAGACAGACACGCACACGGACATAGACACGTACACGGACATCCTCATCATCACCAACCGAAAGATGTCGTTGGAGAAAGGACTCCCCCGAGGAAAGGATTTCCACGCCGACTGCTCTTCTGCTGCCCGCATCCAGCGTCTTCTCGCGACCTTCACCAGGTCATCGCTCCACCGAGTCGAAGGCCTGCCTATACCATATTTTCCGGTGCGCGGTCGCCACTCGAGAACTTTAATACTCCAATGGCAATCTGTTCTACGAGCTATGTGCCCCGCCCGCTGCCACTTCATACACTCTTGTCACAATATCTGGCCTTAGTAACAACCCATGTTGTCCCCACTTCAGGTTTTCTCCCATACCTCCTCCCGTCGAGAAGCTTAGGCCATACTCCACCCACGGGAGTATCCAGATTAGTAGAGGTTTTTGGGGCTAATGTCGGAGGTTTTCAAGTTTTTTCATCATATGTGGCTATTTACTAATCTAGATGTAATACACACACCAGTTGTGAGCATAAGTTTTTTAATGTACATATTTAGATCTGTCACATCTATAACCATGATTTGAATTAAACTGAATCCAGAGTCGTATTTTTTTCAACAGAACAATCGACAAAGAATATAAGCTCCGACAAACGTTGACCTTGTCTGTGGATTCTTACCAAGATATTCCACAAAACCTCTAAAACCTTCCTCAATTTTCGTTCGACAGAGCACAAACGGGACTGAAGTGGGAGCTCCGCCCCCACCCGTTAGGGGCTCGTCCATGCGAGGGACGGACTTAGAGGCGCGATTTGGCGACCTATTCCGGCCTCTAACAATGTTCCCGCCGCCGGATCCGTTCCTTCGCATCGCCAAGGGCTACAGCAGCGCCACGGCCGGTAAGTACGCTTCGTAGTGCGGGGAATGCGGTGGGACACGGGGGGATAAGTGGTAAAAAGTGTTTTCAAGGAAAATTTTGTGACAAAAATGTGTTTTGTTTGACGAAAATACGTATAAGAAAACTTTGTCAAAGATTTTTAAAAAAGTTCGCTAGAAAATTGTTTGCGAAGCAATCAAACAAGTGAAGAAATCATTGAATAATTAAAATCAAGATAAGCAATAAAAGTTACGGTATACCAAAAATATCTAACTTAAAATGGTTAAAGATAGCCGTCACAAATGAAAAGAAAGAAATGATAAAAAATACACTTTGAAAAATATAAAAAATACTTAAAAATACGAAGTGCTCTTACAAACGAGCTTATAAAGTTTAATTGTATTGATTGACTAGTTTATATAGAAATATAGATTAGTCCAAAATTAATACTTCAAACGGGCATAAGTGTATTGAAAACTATGCAAATCGAAATTTTCATGACTGAAAATTTGGCAATACGCCTTTTAGATGATTATACAACTTATATCGAAGTAATTGTAGCGTTTAGTATTAAAGTTAGAGCAAGACGCACAAAGCATGCTCTTAGTCATAAATTGTATATTTAGCTGTTATAAGTGCAATAGGTACAAGTCATAGAAAAAGTTGACATAATAACATTAAGTTATAACTAAAATTACTTTATTTTGACGCGCATTTCTGTTAGAAATTATTTTTTTAATAAAATGGAATAACGCTGTAATAGTCAAAATATATAGTTTTAGAATAAGAAACCAAATTTGAATCGTACATAACGTACCTTTAATATATACAGGTTGTTATAAAATAGGTGTGGAACCGTTAACTAGGATTAATACATACTTTTGCTCCACGACTTAGAAAAAAATCGTTTGTATGGAGAGCCCAAAATTTTTTTTGCAGATGTTATCATGTCGTATGACATTTGTTTACTTTAATGAGTAGAAAACCCTAGTTAATGGGTCCTGCACGTATAATGTTACAGCCTGTTTTTTTATCTGATTTGAAAAGTATTCATTTCCAACGCATGAATCTATGCATGTGTATTTTCTTTGTTAAGGTGGCCTTACTTTCTCTGAGTTCTGTAATTTTGGGAGGTTTGATTAGATTGTGGCCAAGTACGAACATGTTAGTATGGATGCTATTTACGAGGACAAACGTCCATAGAATCTAAGCCAAGTTACGTTGCTTTTGTCATTCGATAGTATGTAAAGTTATGATCGCTTTTAAATCATAATACCATACAGTTCAACTTCGCTTAGCTTTCTTTGGATAGCTTGAATGTGCAATGTCTAAAGTATTGATATTAGTACTAGGAGCTTTTTCTTTTGTACTATGAAAACCTATTTATTAATAATCTTTTAAACAGTATTTCTTTTTGTACTTTTGCTCATTTATTAATTTTAGTTCGTAAATATTTAGTACACAGTGTTTTTTAATGAAAGTACACGCGTTAAATTATTTTAAAAGTAACTCTTAGATTGACTCCCAAAAGTTAAAAAAAAAGGAAATAATTGCATTTAAAAATCATTCCACCATTACATAAAACTGCCAAAGCCTTTTTGTTTACATTTCATTAAAAACCATTTTATAATTTACACGAGTAAAACTCGATCCGTAAATTTTTAACTAACTGGTTTGGGCACTGAAGTACATAAAATCGGTGGAAGTCATTACCGAGTCATTGGTATCAAAATCATTGCATAGGGCTTTAAGAGAACTCAGAAATTCATCCCCCATACGATTCAAACTCAAACTTAAAAACTCTTAATGTTTTTTTTTATTTAAGTAGATGCTTTACACATTCTTTTAATTCCAATTTCTTTTTCTACCTAGTACAAAGTTTCTGCTACGCGGAATTTATACACTTAACGTTTTTGAAAGTGTTAGCGAAGCGAGGAGAAACGTTAAGCCCAAAAGAAACTCGCTTCAACACATTTTTGTCAAAAAAGAATTTTGAATTTTTTTTGGTATGGGCGTCGAATTTCTCTCGTGTGCTTTTTTCTTCAAATATAAAAAAGTCAAGTGGAGTCATCAATTTCCGAGTCATTGGCATCAATATCATTTCAAATGAGACCAAATTTTAGAGTGTATTTTTTTAGTTTATAGTTATCAAAGTATGTATATAATATTAGTAAATTAAATAACAAATGTTTAGAGTTTAACAATGTTGGTTCAGTCATTACAAGTTATGTTTAAATTAGTTATCTATCGGAGTAGTCATAAGTATAACAATTGATATATCTAGTAATCCATTTATTTTTACTTCGGATAATGTTGAATGTTACATGTTTCAAAGGTCTATTGCATGACACAGACTCCCTATCCGTTATTTTATCGTTGCGGGTACGCTCGACATAGGTTCGGGCTGTTACTGCGTTCACAGAGAACCTCAAGCTCTCAGAAACAAAAATCTGTCAGTTTGAGTAAGATTAGATCGGGGTATTGTAGGAGTAAAAACGGTAACCTATAAAATAGTGACGCAAGGTTAAAAAGCTTCCATGTTAGGACGGACGAATTCGGGATATACAGGGTGTAACAGAAAGATGTGATAATACTTCAAGGTTGGCTTTTACCCATCAAACTGAACAACTTTTGTTCTACAACTTTGTTCAAATCGCAAAGAAATTTTCGGACTTTTCATACAAACTTGGTTCGCCAGCTGATCGATTTGTATGAAAAGTCCAAAAAAAATTTTGCGATTTGAACAAAGTTGTAGAACAAAAGTTGTTCAGTTTGATGGGTAAAAGCCCACCTTGAAGTATTATCACACCTTTCTGTTACACCCTGTAGATTCTACACCAAGCTAACCTGAAATCTAACAAAGCACGAAAAGCTGAGATTTCCCATTAAAAAAATCTAAATGAAAAGACCCCGACTCTGATTGTCACACGCATGCGCGTACCTCCAAGCTGTCACTTTTGAGCGCTGGACCGCTTAGGGTCTTCACAACTTTAAAATATAGCTTCCACTCATTCCCGAAGGAACCTATACACAATTCGGAAAAAAACTTCCGATTCAAAGAAGTGCAAAAGTTTTTTAGCAATACACAATTCACAAAAATCTTCCGATGCAAAGAAGTGCAAAAGATTTTTAGCAAATTCACATTTAGCAGTTCCACTCCACAGGGCGAATGGTTATATAACACAAAGAGGCATTTATACTAAAATTATATAATACTTACTACATGGCACTCAGTCAGACTTATCGTTAAATAATTCTTCTAGATTATAAAAAGCTTTATTTAATAAATACTTTTTTAGGTGGTTGTTAAAGATATGTAATTTTTCATGGTTTTTTATGCAGTTTGGAATGCTATTGTAGATTTGAATTGCCATTGAGTGTGGGCCTGATCTATATAAAGAAAGAGTAGTTGCTGGAAGTTTTAGTTTATTTAAATATCTATTGTTTCTTTTTATTGCTTTTATTGGAGAGTAGAGATGATAATTTTGTTTTACGAATTTACAACACTCTAGTATGTATATGGACGTTAATGTTAATATTTTGTTTTTAATAAAAAAGGGTTTACATGAATCAGTTTGTTTTATATTAGTCAGAATTCTGATGGCTTTCTTTTGTAAAACGAAGATCTCCTGGATATTTGTACAATTTCCCCATAATATAATCCCGTAAGTAAGTCTGGAATGGATATACGCATAATATGCTGTGAGGGAAGTCTTAAAATCGGTTGTTTTTTTTAGTTGAATTAACATATAAGTGAGGGAGGACAGTTGTTTTGTAAGTTTATGGATATGGGATTTCCAGTTTAAGCTAGTGTCAATATCAATTCCTAGTAAGGTAGCCGTATTATCTGTAGATATATTAATGTTGTTGTAAGCATACTGAAGGTTTAGTGATTGTTTTTGGAAAGTTCTAAATTCTATAATTTTGGTCTTTTTAAGATTTAACTGGAGGTTGTGTACTTCCAGCCAGTTTTGAATCTTATCAAGAGTCGTGTCTAATTTAATTTTTATTTCATGAGCGTCTTTGCATGAGAATATAACAGAAATGTCGTCTGCGAATAAAGTACAGTGTTTATTTAAAATTTTGGGCAGATCGTTAATATAAATTAGAAACAAAATACAACCAAGTACAGTGCCTTGTGGAATTGAATTATGTATGTCGGTCTTTTCTGATCTTATGTATTGAATTTTTCCGGTGTTAAAATCTATATTTTCGTGTGCGCTACGCCTCTAACGCCCGTGCCGTAGAGTTTGCGAAGAAGTATGTCGTACTTGACACGGTCATATAGTCCAGTCAATCTACGATTTTTTGTATGGAGTAGGTTACATTTAATGCACTTTGGGTGAAAATTTAGAATATGTTACTTAAATAATTGCAAAATGAAAATTCAGGAAAATCTCTTATGAGTATTTAATAATTTTTCGGTAATTAGCCCCTAAAGAAACAAAATTAAATTTAAATGTGAACAAAAAATAGAAAACTGGTGATTTTTTACATGAGGGCTTCTTATAGGACGTTTTATTTATATTTATAATCGTCCCCGATCGAGATCAAAACATTGAGTAGATATTGAATATAATATATTTAAAAATTTATAACTTTGTTGAAGCTATACAACTAATTGGGACTTGTAACTTTCAACCTTACACTCGCACTATTAAAGTTTGATATTGGTTACGTTACGTATATACGTAAATACTTACGTATATACGTAAAGTATATACTTACGTATGGTTCATTCCAATCAAAAAAAAGCAAATGGTAAACAAAGATAGTATGCATCTGACATTGACATGTGTCATTTCCATAGTAAGTTTGTTTACGTTTTGCTTTTTTTTGATTGGAATGAACTATAGTTTAAATTAATGTTGTGATTATTTTTATATAAAAAGATAGTGAGGTGCCATTTACTGCAAATTTTATTTACATTATTTTATTATTATGTAACTGAGACGGCTTATTCACTTATTTCATTTTTATCGTATTTAGTTAGAAGCATGCCTCTTACTTATTTTGCTGCTATTATCTAGAATAATATCTCAAAATGGAAAGATTTTTTCGGTTGCAGTCAAGGAGTTTGTTATCTTATCTACATAAATATAGAGCGCGTTTTAAAAATCATATTAGTTTTTTCATTTTTTAAGGCATTGCTAGCAGTCACTTCGTCTCGTTTTAACTTGCATATATGCGCCACGTTAGAAAGGGATAGACATGAACTCGGACCGGCTTATTCATTCTTAGCGCTATATGAATTTCTGTCACCTTGTCTGCAATTTGTTTGGTAACTTTTTAACTTTCTATAACATTCTACACTAACTTGTCAACTTCTAGATTAGCAGCAGAATTAGTTTCGAGGCAATCATATTGCTTTTTGTATTGAGGAGCAACCGGTATTGTGATACAGTGATGTATGATGCTTTATATTTATTACATTCTTATTATTGACAATAAAAGAGTAATTTTATTGAACAGTTGTACCGTATTTCATTGTTTTAACCTCTGTTGTGCTTTTGTTGGTATATTGTGTTGTCGTATCGCGTAGAAAGTAACTAATTATTGTTGTGAGGTGCATTATTAGTTAGTTAGTTCATAGTGAGCTACATACGTTTAGTTTTAACTGTACAGTTGAACTAAGCTGTTCAATCGTTGCGTGTAAAGAGTATAGGAAAAAATACATTTGAGCTAGCTCTGTCAGCAAGCTCTCGCTTTGAATACCTACAGGATCCGTTATCCGTTTACAACTCAATATTTCCTCTGCAAGGGGCGCGGTTCCCATACCTTGGGAAGATTACACCTTATATGTACTCCACACACAGAAAACAAGTCGGGTTTGGTGAAGGTTTTTGATCTAATGACCAAAACTATGTCTTGTCTTCTCAATCTTGTAAGTGTGTTGTAACGTTTTTGTCGAAGCGTAGCTGTGGAACGCTCCGCTGTGCAGTTTTACTGACAACGAATCGTATTATTATTGTTATTAGACTTAATTAAAGTTCAAACTTTCAGTTAAAACAACGTCTGTAGCTCGCTTTATAAACGGTCCAGATTGATTCGGCACACACTATCCTGCACTGGATTGGATACCTATTAGATTTGTTGAAGAAGAAAATAACTATATACAGATGTGACCAAAAGGTGTAACAACGCTTTAACATAGGCTCTGGTCACTGGCTCTAGATTACATATTTTTGTTACGCTCTGTATTATTTTATTATTTTTTGCAAATTTAACTGCTTAAAGTAAATTATCTTAAAGTCAGAGCAGGCACTTACAACACCTATCGTTGATTAATCTTGAATCTACTCATCATCATCAGCCAAAAGAAGTCCACTGCTGAACAAAGGCCTCCTAAGGATTTCCACACCGACCGGTCTTGCGCCGCCCGCATCCAGCGGCTTCCCGCGCCCTTCACTAGGTCATCGGTCCACCGAGGCCTGCCCACGCTACGTCTTCCGGTGCGCGGTGGCCACTGGAGAACTTTCACTCGCCACTGAATCTACTGTTAATTATTAATTTATGATAGTTTCCACAAAGCATACAGGTTCTAAGTAAAGGTACTGGCATATAACTGTGTCTTTTAATTTAATACTTAAAAAACTGAACTGTGAAATCGAGAAAAAACGCAATTAAACAAATCGACCATCTTTTTATGGGAAGTTAGAATTATTTTTGTTTCGGAAGTTAGAATTATGGTTTGATTTAGTGTAGTGGGGAATTTAGTGCAACCCCTAGTATGGGAACCGTTTTATTTTGGATCCGGCGCTCAAATTTGGCATAGTTGTTCCCTAGGCCGGTTTGAGTAGATTAAGCCCGGGAGCCACCGGGAGCCATCCCCCGTTTGGCAGGGGGAGGGGGGCAAAGTTTGTTTCTGCCGCGCTCCATTTGTGGGCTTATATCTCCAAAACTATTAGTACTAGGGCAAGTGAGATATCATTTTCGTATGATTAAAGGATAAGGAATTCATTTCTGTAACAAAAAAAATGACTTTCCATATATAAAAAAAGAAATATTTGATAAAACGTGTAAAACATGGCTACCTTTTTTCCACATATGGGTCGATTACTTTTTAATCGTCTTTGATATTAGCATGAAAAAAATATATTCTGAAAGCCACACTTCTTAGAATTATAAAAATATAAATTTTATTAGAATAGCATAATAAATACTTAGTGAAATAAAATATAATTTGATGCTCGGCAGAGTAGCTTAAAACGCGCGGTTTTAGTATCTGTTGTTCGTAAGTAAATAAAATGAATCATCTAGCGCCCAAATGACTGATAACTGATAAGTAACGTAATATAAACAGGTACAAATTATTATTATTTAAATATATCTCGCACGCACAAAATATTTGTCACGTAGAACAAAAAATATTTTTCCTCATAAGTAAAAACGTATTTGAGAAAATCTGCAAAACGTGACAATTTCTCATACGAATTATGGTGGTTTACTATCTAACTTGCGTAGTATTATGGTGGTCTACTATGTAACTAGCGTGGTCACGTTGATCACCCAAGTTAACTGACTTCAGAAAAGGTCATACATAACCATAATGAGTTTGATTCTTATTGACGCATTAATCTCGTAACCATTTCCGTGCTTCGCAAGCCACATCAAATTATTTTCATTACAACTGATGAAGCTTCGACCAGCGCCTATATAAAAAGCTTTCAGCTCGAGTTGCACAACCGCTTCGAATACTTAGGAGAATGTGAAAATGTGGACGAATATAACGACAGGTTTGTGGAAATTGTCCAAACGGCTGGGAATAAGGCCTTCAAAACAAGACGTTCAAAAAAAAAATATCGGATCTCGGAGATCACCAGCAAGCTCATGGAGGAAAAACGGAGCCTGATTCTGAAATCCTCTGAAGATGCTTATCAATATCGGCGACTAAACAGACAGATCTCAAGGACTATACGATATACGCCATATACGCCAATTTAATACCAATCATATTAAAGAGGCTATCGAGCGCAATAAAAGGTCAAAGGTATTGGCAAGGGATCTGTCTGCTGGTCAAAGCCAAACTGACAAAGCTGAAGACCGAGGATGGCAGAGTCGTGTCGTCTAAGCCCGAGCTGTTGGAAGAGGTTGAGAAGTTCTACGGACAATTATACATGACTACATGCTTACCTGTCAGCAATCTGGCTGCCGGATTGACCAGACACTATACTGAAGATATCCCAGACGTCAGCCTGTGCGAGATTAGAATGGATCAATTAGGATGACAGAATTACGGCTGAGATTCTGAAAGCAGGTGGAGAACCGTTACTTATAGCTCTTCAGAAGCTATTCATTTCCGTCATTCTCGTGGCACAAACGCCTACAGCACAGCACAGAAGTGTAGTGATGCTCTTCTTCAAGAAGGGTGATAAGACTCTGCTGAAGAATTACAGACCCATCTTACTCCTGAGCCATGTCTACAAGACATGTAGTCATTACGAATCGTCTCGCACGCAGGTTCTCCAGAACAAGCTGATTTCCGAAAAGGTTTCTGTACCATAGACCACATACCTGCGCTGCGGCAGATTATACAGAAGACCGAAGAGTATAATGGCGTTTGTGGACTATGAGATAGCTTTTGATTCGATCGAGACCTGGGCTGTGTTACAGTCTCTCCAACGGTGCCAAATTGACTATCGATGCACATCGAAGTGTTGAACTGTTTGTATGAAAACGCCACCATGACGGTCCACCATCAGGATCAGAATATACAATCTATCCGGCTGTAGCGTGGGTTGAGACAGGGAGACATTATATCTCCGAAACTGTTCACCGCTGCACTGGAAGACGTTTTCAAGCTTCTGGACTGGAGAGGACTCGGTATCAACATCAATGGCGAGTACATCACTCACCTTCGATTTGCTGATGATATCGTTATCATGGCTGAGACCTTGTAGGAACTAGGCGCAATGCTCGATGGACTCAGTAGAGTCTCCCAACAATTGGGTCTTAAAATGATCATGGATAAGATGAAAATCATGTCAAACGTCCGTGTTACACCCACTCTTCTGAAGGTTGGAGACTACACTCGAAGTTGTTGACGAATAATGTATACCAGGGACAAACAGTCCAGTAAGGTAGCTCCAATTTCGAGAAAGAGATCAATCGTCGAATCCAGCTCGGCTGGGAAGCGTTCGGGAAGCTCCGCAATATCTTCACGACCAAAATACCGCAGTGTCTCAAGTTAAGACTAAAGTTTTTGACCATTGTGTTGCCAGTGATGAGACAACATATGGATCCGAGACATGGCCCCTTACTATAGGCCTCATAAGGCTCAAGGTCACCCAATGTGCGATGGAGCGTGCTATGCTTGGTGTTACCCTACGTAATCGAATCGGAAATGAGGAGATACCTACTAAAGTAGTAAGAGAATTAAAATTACCAACACAACTCTCAGAATCGCTAGACTTAAGTGGCAGTGCGCAGGGCACATAGCTCGTAGAACAGATGGCCATTGGGGCAGGCCTCTAATTCCGTGGACCGACGACCTGGTGAAGGTTGCGGGAAGCCGCTGGATGCGAGCGGCGCAGGACCGGTCGGTGTGGAAATCCTTGGGGGAGGCCTTTGTCCAGCAGTGGACGTCTTTCGACTGATAGATAGTAAACCACCATAATTCGTATGAGAAATAGTCTCATTTTTTGGATTTTCTCATACTTATATGTTTTTTAAGGAAAATATTTTTTGTTCTACGTGACAAATATTTTGTGATTGCGAGAAATATTTAAATAATAATATTATGTACCTATTTATATTATGTTACTTAACAGTAACTTTTTGACGCTAGATGATTCATTTTATTTACTTACGAGCAACAGATACTAAAACCGCGCATTTTAAGCTACTCTGCCGAGCATCAAATAATATTTTTTTTCACTCAGTATTTATTATGCTATTCTAATGAAATTTATATTTTTATAATCCTAGAAAATGTGGCTTTCAGAATATATTTTTTTCATGCTAATATCCTAGACCATCAAAAATTAATCGACACATATGTGGAAAAAAAACACCCACTCTTCATTATTTACTTATTGGGTGGCGCTTCTTTGGGGCTTACATATCTATAACTTTAGGTACTAGGGCAAGTCCGATATCATTTTCAGATATTCCAAGGATGACAAATTCATTTCTGCAACAAAAAAAATACTTTTCGTAGAAAAAAAAAAAATAGAACTGCTGAAATTCAGAACCGCGCGGACCGCGCGTTGTATGCCATGCTGCCACGCATTGAATTTTATTTTTTTCACTTAGTATTTATTATGCTATTCTAATGAAATTTATATTTTTATAATCCTAAGAAGTGTGGCTTTCAGAATATATTTTTTTCATGCTTATATCTTAGACCATCAAAAATTAATCGACACATATACGGGAAAAAGGTAGTCATGTTTTATACGTTTTATCAAATATTTCTTTTTTTATATATGGAAAGTCATTTTTTTTGTTACAGAAATAAATTAGTTATCCTTAAATCATACGAAAATGATATCTCACTTGCCCTAGTACCAATAGTTTTGGAGATATAAGCCCACAAATGGAGCGTGGCAGAAACAAACTTTCCCCCCCTCCCCCTGCCAAACGGAGGATGGCTCCCGATGGCTCCCGGGCTTAATCCACTCAGAACGGCCCAGAAAACAACTATGCTAAGTTTGAGCGCCGGATCCAAAATAAAACGGTTCATCGCACTAAATCCCCGACTAGTGGGTTTGTTCTTGTTAAAAGTTGTTCAGTTTCATGACTAGAAGCTCCAGTTAAATAGTGTATCTGTGACTTTGTTATAAGAGCCTTTAGTATTTTTTTCTATTAATATTATTCACGTAAAGGCCTCATCAAGAAACATTGTGGTTATGTTGTTCTTCTTAGTGTATTAGTAAACTTCATTACTTCAACACATGCAAGGGATGGGTCATGGTAATGGGTGAGTAGAATTTCAATTATTTGAATGCTTCTGTAGACATATTTATATAGCATTTAGCATCTACTCCATAACACTAACTAAGCATGGTTGCATCTTGCATCGCATCGCATGGATTCATGATTTGCACGTCATTTTTAACTTTTGCACGTTAATGTAAGTATTTTTTTTATAAAAACAAGAAATAACAATAAAATTAATAGTACTTACTCCGCTGGTTCAGCGATCCAAAGTGTGTCTTTGCCTCCGATACGAGAAGTCACCACTCACTCGGTCTGCGCGATTAATCGCCAGTCGCTAGCTTGGAGCTCGCGCAGATCCGCGTTCACAAATAAAATACCGTAAATTAATAGTACTTATGTTTACATAATAATTAGAGTTTAAATTCATGTTAAAAATACAAATTGTATGGTTTAAAACAAACATGGCCTAGTTTTAAAATACAGTTCGCAAATTAGCATAAATAATTGTTATAATAAATTAAAAAGTTTGAAATATCGCCAGTCTTTCTAACGTAAAATATGGTTAAGTGAGTCGATCTCGTGATAATTAATACTTGTATTGTAAATACACTCATCATGTTACGCTAGCGTTTTGTCAACTACAAAAATGAGTGGATTTTCCTTGTATTTGAAGTGTCTCTACTAACTTGGAAAGATATTTGCCAGTCTAAACGATCAAAGCATTTATTTCATGACGTTGTAAATGAGGCATGTCTACTCATTTTTCATCAACGAGCAAAGCGGAAATGGTACCGAAGATTCTTTTGCTATTAAATTAAAAAAATATATTGATGAATTTTTGTTAAATAATCTTAAAACTATTACAAACAAACATGTTGTCAATGTCATGAGTACATTGGTGCTTTAGGGAAGTGTACGTCTACCGTATAGTTTCCGCTATGCCAACAATTGTTTCTCTAACAGTTGAATATGGAACTATTGCTAAATAATTTTGTTTGTTGTTTCTCACTGGTGCAGTGAGCAAAGCGCAGGCGCCGCTGCCGCCGCTGAAGGTCCCCCTGGACGGCTGGTCGGGCACCTCTAGCGCCTGCTAGCGAGCGTCGGGGGCCCCCGCCCCCGGTGCCGCAGCCCCCGCCCACGCCAACTCCAGAACAGCCCCCTCGGACACTGCCACACCCGGCAGCGAAGTTAAAACCCCCGGAAAACCTGTGAGTCACCCTAAACCGACTCGAACCGGATCTACGTCCCACTTATTGCCGGATGGCCACCCCGCGCATGCGCTGTTGTCCGTCGCGCACGCGCTGCTCTGCCCAGCCGACACCATCGCCAAAGAAAAACAGGTCAAAGACAAGCCTCAGGACATTTCAGTGTTACCGATAGACGAGCTGACTATGCCCGCTGATGACGTCAGCGATCTCCGCGACGTAGTCGATGCTATTAACAAGCTGTGCGATACGATGAAGACTTCTTCGTACGATGACGAGAGTGAAAGTCAAACTGAAGAGGATACCTTTGCAGATGCGAGTACTTTTACGTCGGAAAATACTGAAAAGATGCGCGAAGATACTGTTAATGTAACACAGGACGAAGCGCATTCAAAAGTAGAAGAAGATAAGTTTAATACGATGCAGTACATGAAATATTCTGATGAAGTTCATGAAACTGCTGTTTCTAGGTCAGTTTACACGGAATACTTTGACGAAGTACAAAGTGCGTCGCAGTACAGTAGTCCTCATGTAGTACAACCAACGAATACGCAGTCAATATACCTCACTTGCAGAGATACGGACTTGGTGAGTCCGGAAGAAGTGACCGTATCAAAAATCGAATCGTATAACGCAGAGAGATGGAGCGATACAACATCGCAAATATCTTTACCGGGCCAAGTAGATGATGTAGAGGCGGTCACATCGGATACGGAACCAGTTTTAGCTCAGTGCGAGCCAGTTAGCGAAATGTACTACACGGCTTCTTCTGAAGTCTCTCTACTTTCTGATATAGAAGTAGCAGATAGAACTCAAAATGAGGAAGATGAAGCAAATAGAGGGGATAAGAAGGAATGCGTGATAGCAGGCCACGTAGCTGCTATGAGAGAGAGATTCGAAAGTCTAACGCGAACTAACACGCCTTGTCCAGAATTGATAAGGTCGCTGTCTCCTTCCTTGGAAGTGTTTAGGAATGTATCGCCTTCACCAGATAAGCTGACAGAGGAAGTGGTCTGATCGCGCTTTTACATTTAGACTTTTCTATTAGTTTAAGAATTTAAACAAAGGAGAAAACTTACCATATTGAAGAACTCTGTTCTACTATTTTCCTGATATCGCAAAAAAAGTATGGACTCTTCACATTAATCGTCTCATCGCATTATGTCCTTTTCTCGAAATGTCCTTTTCTCAAAAAGTCCTTTTCTCAATGTCTGATTAAGTTAATATCACACTTCCTAATAAGCATGCATCAACCAAGGAGAACTTAAAAGTAAAAATAACATCTATTAAAAATCTGTCCTTTTTTACAAACAAAGTCACATGAAACTCATAATGATTATTGCTCGTTATTGATTACATAAAAAAAAGCAGACACGTGTCCAATTTAGCACTTTTATATTAGACTTAAAATAAAATTTCAATTACATAAAACTTACCAAGGGTCGAGTCAATTAAAAACAGCAAAATAACGTCTCAGCTTATTATGATTTATAATAATAGTCATTTTTCACAGTAAATTATTTCTACTTAGTAACAAACCTTTTCCTTTCAAATAATGATTATTATAAATAACAATCCTTTATGAAAGGGGATGTAAGAAGGTGGCCTATGGCCGGCATTTTTTTCTGTTTAAACATTATTGAATATATTGTATATGTGAAAATTATTATGTTGGTTTTTTGGGAAATAATTACCTACAATTTTGTATTTTTGTTTCAGAAAAATTGTCTATAAGAGTTTATTTTGGTTGAATAAATAAGTTTGTGGGAGTTATGGATATTAAATTTTAATGTTTTTGTTAAAAATTGAGTAGTTTTATTATGTAACTGAAATATTTATTTTATGTACAACATGAAAGTACTGAATCGGGCTCGGATTTTTATTACGTTTTTGTTTTACTTCTAAGTTCTCCTTGGTTGATGCATGCTTATTAGGAAGTTTGTTATGTACTTAATTAGACATTGAGAAAAGGACATTATGAGAAAAGGACATTTCGAGAAAAGGACATTTTGAGAAGGGACATTTCGAGAAAAGGACAATGCGATGAGACGACATTAATTAGCTGTTTGGCCTATTTTGTAAGGAGAGTCATTTTTTTGCTTTTTTTTAGCAAACACGCGTTTAGATCAAACTGGATAACAATGTAAGAAGTAGAATCTCCAGTGAATATAGTTTTATGTCCCAATATATGTGACTGGTAATCGGGAGGGATAAATATTTCATTACAAATAATTTGGGAAGGGAATTTGGGACTTTTTTAATTCTTTTATTGTGTACCAGAAACAGAAGTATGACTAAAATAATAAAGAAGTAAAAAATTATCAAACTTACATTACGTTAGGTATGTACGATACTTATACATTGTCTTAGTCTTCGAGTAGTCAGTATTGTAAATTTCATTTTTAAACTAGTCTTATGGTATTAACACCAAATAGATAATTCCGTTTTTTATATTGAAATGTGGCAAAATGGCTGGCGGCCGAATTGATGTAAAGTGCCAAACGAATTGGGTGTTCATATTTTTACGAAAAATTTTGGCAAAAAATTATCTTAAAATAGGTTATCAATTTAAGTACATGGTGTAAATATTGTAATCAATCTTTCTGATTTCCATAATATGTACTAACATTCAAAGAAGTCAATCTGAATTCGTAGGTAACTAAATAATGTAACATTTGGTCAGAAATAGCTTACCTTAGGTTCTATAGATTAATTCTATGTAGATTAGTTTTGGTATACCAATTAGTCACGGGTTGTGATTTATTTTTGTAGTCTTTTTCACTCGATAAGAAGGTAGACGTGTAACGGACAGACATACATATCGTGAAAATTGTAAGATTCTATTTCTAAGTTATTATTAATGTTAACACCCCATACCGTCCCCACTGCCGGGGCACTGGTCTCTTCCCATATGCCGCGAAGGTTAGGTCATACTCCACACACGCGGGCCAAGTCCGGTTCTAAGATTTTGCAATTATTCATTATTTGAATAGTAGATCTTTCTTATTATCTTGCTGCTCATTGTATAGGCACAAGCACAAGTTCGGGAAGTAAAATAGCCGTCAATTTGGAATAGTGATTCAGGAGCAGGCGTTCCACTAGTATCCTCTAGGGCACCATAGCACACAGCATTCAACTGTGAATGATTCATGCGTTACCTCTGTTCTTTTCTGTCACTCAGGTAGGTCACTCAGAGTGAGAAGACAAACCGTGGATACAGCTTGTCTTGGTGAAATAGCATTTGACGATATCCGAATCTGGTATCCGGTTCCGTTAGTTCTTCAGCATGTAAAAATATGTACTTATGAGCAACTCAAGTAGCCAAAAAAATGTAAACATTCAAGTTACTATTAAACTTTTTACAACGAAAGCTTCAAATTGATGTATCCGTATTTTATGCATTACAGCTCGCGTCACGTAAAAAGAGCGCTGGCGGGCGTTCCGAGGTCCCATCAGTTTACTCTGACAACAGGATAGCATAATACAAAACCCCGTAAGTGTGAAAGAGAGGGAACTAAACAGTTGCTGTCAGAGTGCATCCTCGGAACGCCAGCCAGCGCTCTTTTTACGTGACGCGAACTATATGTTCGAAACATCAATTTGAAGCGATCGATGTGTTAAGATCGGTTAATCGAAACTGAAATTCTTACAATTTTTAGGCCACTTGAGGTGCTCATCTTCTGATGCGGACATTACATTTATACGTAGAAGTTCAGCTCAGTTTAACCCTAGATTTTCACCCATATCTTAGGAAGATTAGGTAGGTACCCTCGACATATGGCGGCAAGTTCGTAACGGTGGAGTTTGTGGTGTAAGTCTAATCCCGAAGTTTTCAGGCCTCTGATATGGCTTAAAGAATTCAATCCAGTGATATAAATCTGCACTAAGGCATCTAATTATTATCTGAGTATATTTAGGTTACTTTTATTCAATTTTTAAAATTTATATCCGATCAACATTATTAACCATGTTAAAAGATAACATATAAAAACCTAACCTGTATAAAAAAAAATATATGGTTCTCTCAACTTCCGAAAATAACTTAGTTCTCAGTATGTTTAGCATTGAATATTGCATACAAATTATTTGCCGTATATCGGATACATATAACTTGTATAGAGTTGCCATAATTAGTTCTAAGTATGTTTGTTGTATAAATTAATATACAGGTTATATAAAAAACTTGTAGCAATACTTAAGGCGAGCGTACTTAAGGTAAAATTGCTAAATTTTGGAAATTTTCAAAAGAATTAATTAGCTCAGCTTGGGCTTTCTACTTGCCCATAACGACCAATTTTCCTAACAATCAAAACAAAAGTCTACCTGTTGACAAGCGGGCTTGCTAACTTTCATAGTTTTCTGTAAATTAGTGGATCAAGTTTACAATTTCAAGAAAATACCCTCGCCTTGAAAGTATTATTACAATTTTTAATAAATCCTGTATAATATTAATATGTATAATCTTGTTTATGAAATAGCTGTTGTGAATTATTTACCAAAATGTTTAATTGGGTTGAATTTAGATTCGTTTCGTGGTGATACTAGTTGAATATTATAATTTTAAGCCTGTTGTAGGAGTAATCCATTTTATTATGACTAGGGTTTGCTAATTGACCACAGTTATGCCATAACGATCCAACTGATTTAAAGTAAGGGATAATGTGCTTTATGTCAGTGACATAAAGTGCTTACTTTTTAAATCAGTTGGATCGTTAAGGCATAACTACGGCCAATTAATGTTTATTTAACAGTCTATTTTAGTGATAGTTGTCGTGTATTATAAACGTGTTATGTGTACAGAACATTTTATTATAACTAATATACATACGGCTTATTAATTAAACTTTAGTTTTATTGCAAAACCTACAATATTTAGGAATCCTGGAGACGTTGGATGCAACTGGTTCAGAATCTTTGGTGTCTACTCATGATGTTGCAAAAATCTCTCTCCAACAGTCGTGTACCTATTCCGCTATGAAAACTAACATGCTAAATAATTCGTTCTATAAAAAAAGTGCATGATTAGTTCCGCCTTATAAATTCACAGACGTGCACCCCGCTCCCCCAGCGGAGCGACGTAAAACTTCTTTGTATAAATTATTGGCTTTCACGCCTCAGTCGGTGTGTGCAATTTTTTTTTGTAAGTAATTTTCATGAGTAGCATCTAACATTTGCCGCTCTTTAGCGATTAAAAGTCACCGTATATATAGGTCGCGCCAAACTTTAAGATCACTGAAGGGTACTGAGTGGGGGAAGTGTGCGTTCACTTGGAATCCTCATGCTCGAATTTTGATATTCTGATTATGCCAATATTTATTGTCTAATAGTGCCCAAAGGAAAAAAATGTGCTATCGTAGTTTCAGAGAAAATAGAGTTTTTCACTGAGGCTGCTAGCGGAATTTTTCGCTGGCAGCCTCATCTCTGGAACCAAGGAACTACTTAAAAATTCGAGCATGAGGATTCTAAGTGAACGCACACTTCCCCCACTCAGTACCCTTCAGCGATCTTAAAGTTTGACGGGACCTGTACAGGTGCAATAAAATAGGTGTAGCTCCCGCAACTAGGGCTTCTATTCATTAATTTTATTCTAAGACTGGCGAAAAAAAGTATCAGTTATTGACCGGGTTCTACCCTATTTTGTTACACCTACCTACCTATACAGGTGAAATTAAAATCGAGGACCAAATTTTAACTGTGGTTTCTTCTCATGAAACTGAACAATTTTCTCTAAGGAACCAATTCAATCGGAGCAAAAACGGAACAACTTAAATCTCATGACTAAAAGCCACAGTTAAAAGGACCGCGATTATAATTTCACTCTGCATACTGATCAATAGTATTGTATATTCCTCGGAAGGATATTTAAATGAAAAAGATAAAAATAAAAGAGCATATCACAGTCCAGAGCATTTATTCAATAAGTCAAAATTCTACAAGAGTAGGCAAACGTCACAACTTCAAATGTGGAAATGCTTAAGAAAAAATTCCAAGGCAGAGATAGATGATAACATTAACAAATCATTTAATCTTACACACATCTTATCACCAGAATTAGGTTCTAACTGTTCTGAGTATGAGGCTCGCCGCTGGTTACTATTATATTTAGCTCGGACGAGATGAGAACCGGACGGAATGCTGCGGGCTGTCAAAGTGACAGCAACTTTTGAAGCGTGTGCAGTGTATGTGCTACTCTTTTAATCATAAAACCCTAAGGCACTAGGATAAATTGAGCTTCCAAGACTCAGATACCATTGGTTTGTATCAGAGATCGATTGTCCATTAACAGAAGCAGAAGTCTCTCTTAAGTAGCCAGATGGCAGCTTTGTGTTTGCGCGTATGTTTGAACATAAATAGTGTAGTATTGGTTTTCGATTTAATAACTAACATTCGCGTATGGTTGCCGACATCACAGTTGGATGATGCGTAGGGCCGAAAGTTGGTACAAAAGGCGCGTCTTAGGAGGCTTATGTCCATCAGCAGACCATGCATTTCACATGTATATCTTGTCAAAATATTACTTCTATTTTCTGTACCACTATCATGTTTTATGTAAATGTGCGTTTTACTCAAATAAACACTATGGAACGCAGCATTCCGTCCACAGTTCCATTCCGCCCGAGGGCTTATCAGTAGTTATAGTACGCCGCGGCGGGGACAGGGGGCCGCCATCCAACAACATAGTGTTGTGACTGTCATCCAACAACAGTGTTGTGACTCGGTCGCCTGCGTCGCAGGGGCGCGGCCCAGCCCGCCGGGGCGACAGCGTCACCTGCCCCCCCGCGCGCCCGTCCGCGCTTGCGACTGCACGACACGATAATGTACGATACTTATCGTACGCGGTCTGTGGCTTTAATACGATAAGGTAAACACGTAGTCTTCTGGTTACAAACTGGGATTCTCTGTACGAGGAAGCGAGTACAATGATAGACGGTAAACGTGTGGTAAAATAATATGGTATTATTAGTTTAAACGGAACAAGTTTTGTACTACTTTGCTGAAATCACGTTAAAACTTAAGGACTACCAACTCAGCTGATTTCTTGTGGTATACTCAATTGTCATTTAAAAAAATTAAACATATGTAAGTAGGTACAGAGAATCCTAGTTTGGGCTAGAAAACTGTGCGATTTTAATTTACCACGATTATTACTTTCAATGTTGCCAATTTTGCAAATTTTTCAGGTTATTTGAGAATTTGGATAAGTATAAATAAGGTAATCCAATATGCTGACCAATTGTGGATAAAAAAAAGTAAAACAAACTATTCGTGTCAATCGATTAATCGATCTACAACAACTACGTGATCTGTGCATACTCGTAAATACTTTTTAATTTAACAAAAAGATTAGTTAAGATTTTTAGACAAATTTGGTAGAATTTCCATTGGTGAGTTGGTAACACCGCGGCGGTCGCAGACGCGGGCGGTACAAACTGGCATGCTGACTGCTGACTGCTGACTCACGTGCGCCGCTGCCGCCACGCTACATCGCACCTACCCGCTACACTAACTCCAATCGCATATCTTTACAACGTTGTGATCCGTCGAGTCGGCCTTACCTGGCGGTCGCGTTAGTATGCTAATCCCGTCACCGCGTAATTTAGCAAAGAGCGGACACACAACCTCAAGCGACGTATATGTATATTGATTATTTATATGTATAGGTAATTATGTTATAAATCGAGCGCCTACCTTCGCTCTAGCCAGCGGCGGACGGGTGTCGACCAAGCCGGCACTGTCAACATAAGTGTTCCTTTAGTTTGTTGCGGTAGGCATCGCATACAGGAGAGAGCCCGCTCGGGACAATGCGCTCTCGGCCGCACGCACTGGAAATTGGATCTAACTAAATGGTTGAGGCGTCGTCGTTCTTATGTGCATGCGAACATGCAAGAACTTCTGACCACCGCTAGATGGCAGAGACGGTCTTGCTTACTTATGTTTTTGTACGTAAATCCATCCTTTAAATAGGGTATCTGACAGTATCAAAAAAATAATAATTATAAAATGGTATTCACTAAATAGCATTTCTCCTAGAATAGTGAAAAAACTTGCTCAAAATATGTTTTAATACCTTTCAAATGTAATATTAATTGGAATCACCAAATAACTTTGTCAAAGACTGACATCGCACACAACAAATAAACATTTACAGAACAATATATACAATAATTTTCGATAGCTAATAAAAAGTTACTTAAACACGACGACGCCTCACACTAAGTTACACAGCATAAACATAAACACTGAAATCGCGTACATTAACGCCTTTGCATTGTGCAGAGCGAGCCCTGACGCGGTGTCCGATTACACTAAGATTCTAGAATGTTCTTCGGCCGATTATCGTACCGGCGGCTATCGGAATCGCGGCTGCATCATGGAGAGGCCGGGCACGCCGCTCGGGAACATCCCCATCGGCATCATCCCGCCGGGCAACAGCATCCCTGCACACACAAGGCCGCGGTCACAAACAGCGCGGGACGGCTCATGGAGGCCGTGCGGCAACTCGCCGCTCGAGGGGTAGGTGCCAGATCTTTGGAGGAACTGAAGTGAGCTCTGAGCTAGTTTTAAGTGTAATTTAGTAAAATGGAATAGTAAAACAGCAATAAATAAAATGAAAACGTTAAAGTTCTAAAATATAATGTAAATCCTGTCCCTTATCTGCAATTGTGTTTAATAAAAATACATTAAATAAGAGTTTGTAATTACTGACTGATTAAAATGACACCGTAAGTATAAGCACATAAAGATTAACAAATTTTGCTAGCAGCGACATCTATTGAGAAATACATATAAGAACTAAAGTAACAAACGTTTCGATATAGTGGACAAATCAACTACTAGTTTTAAAATTAGGCCAATCTAATGTTTTCCTATATTTATAGAAGCCTACTTACTTGGGGAAAGTTGTTCAGTTTCCTGAGTAGTAATCTACCGTTTATCAGCGAATCAAATCATCCTGTAGAATGGAATGTAGAATGGCATCCTAACTTATAGGGGAAAGGGCAAAATGGGCAGTACTTACAATTAGTTTCACAGTGCCCGAGATGCCAACAGTGCACAGCGATTTAAAATTCTACCAAAACAATCGCTGTATTTCCTTGATTTTTGTCACCGTGACAATTTCGTCACTCTCATAAGTCGGCGCGATGTGACAACCGAAATATATGGATAAGCGACGAAACTGTCATGGTGACAAAAATCAACGCGACAACCGGCATATAGACAAAACTGTTATGGTGACAAAATTCACCGGTCCGCGAGAGCCCTTGGAGTAGCTTTATATTAATCGATCCGCAATCTTCACCATCGCTAGCCACTGGGAGCTTAATTGGTCATAGTTTTTGATATTAAACAAGCAAGACAATTAGACAGACTTATACATGCCTAAAAAAAAGTTTAAGCTGATTTAGTTAAGACCTAAGTATGGCGCAACCATCCTAATCCCTTAACATGGGAAGAGACCGGTGCCGCAAGTATGCTTCCCTGATAACAAAAAAGGCGGCTAAGCACATGTACTTCCCTTATACATAGCCGCCTTCTTTCTTATGGGACATGAAGTGGATCCCACGTTAAGCCCCCCCCCCCCCCCGTATATCCTCCAAAGGCCTGGCACCGCCCGAGCGCCGCGCGGCCTCCCAGCAACAGGGGACCGGAGTCCAACACACGGCTTGCCGTTGTGACTGATAACAATCGCCTGTCACCGCCGCCCCCGCGCCCACGCCACGCCACCACTCTCGACCATCGACATTGTTTCTAGATACAAACTTTTTTTCTAAGGCGAACTATGGTTGAAAGAGAATCTCGTCCTAAACGAGCCCAGGTTAAACTCGTAGGAATACCATTCATTTACGATCTAATTTACGTATTTTTGTAGTTCTGGAGACAACCTCTGTTATTCTGAATGCATCCGCAGTTTTCTTCGCTACATCGAGATCGGTAACTCGAAAAAGGAATGTGCGTACGAATGCGGGCGCGGTCTTCTTTATTGTCAAAGGGATAAAGTGTTCGTAAATTGTGTGTAATAAAATGGCTATCGTGTACATGTATACTATGGGCATTATGGATCTATGGGACTAGAGCAAAAGTAGCTGGTGCACAAATTGTTAATTTAGACACTACCACAAGTATCGGGATGACTGGATAAAGTTCTGAAAGTGTCATGAATAGGGACTTTCTATAACGTTTTCTAATCTAATGAAGTTTAAAAACATCCGTTTATGAGGACAGGTCGTTCAGTGGAATGTGTACGGCCCGCTAGCCGGCGCGAGCGCGGGGGCGGCTCTGTGCGCTGGTGTGAGGTGCAGTAAGCGGGAACACAGGTAGGTAGGATACATAATTCACATGAAAATCACACTTCCAAAATACTCGGCGATGTGTAACTGTATGGTCGCGCCCGAGGCATGCACGGCCGCCGCTCCGGACCGGCGGCTGAACTTCATCGATCATGCACATTGTAAAGCGACAAAACTACTTTACGTAAATATAACATTAGTGTACCCACCCGCAGACCGACAGAGATCGCATTCGTATATACGATAATACATACGATGACACTACGAGAAAATCGAGACAGTAATAAGATAGAGCTACTACAGTAAGCAAATCCATTAAGGAATGAGAATGAAATTACCGGTCGCCGCTCCGATCCGACCGGGCGGGCATCAAAATCACAGTTTTACTGGCGCTCAGTGCGAGCGGCGTGGCGCGGCCTCGCCCCGCTATGCAATGCCAACTCACACTAGTTTCTTAGTCCTTACACTACAATACTCCACCGCAGTGGAAAACTGAAAGTGTTACTAGCCAACAGGGTTCGAAGTTACCAAGATAATTATGTTCTTGATTCTTAAATTGTTCTCTTTAATTTTTGACTTACTATGATATTTTCATTACAATATAACAGTGATTAAAATAAACGTATATACAAATTGTACTTATTCTGTGTTGAAAAAAAATTTGGTGACGGTTTTTAAAAAATATTATTTAAATTAACATTTTATGCTTTCTCATTCAGATACACCTAAAGCGACATGATAGCTTTAGCATTTAATTAATTGTATTGTTTTGTGATTTTTATCATCATCAAGATAATTATCAAGGTATTATATAATTATCGAGATAGTTAACACTTCAAACTCAGCTAGCCAACAAACGATATCTCCAAATTAAAATAAAATATACACAAGTTACTCTATTTTCCACGGGGGTAAGAAAATGTGATATGAAGAGTTACATGTGAGTTTGTTTAGCAAAAACACAAATCGGACGGACATACTGAACGGTACCTACAGCAAAATGCAGAACATCACCCACTCTCTACAATGCCTAAAACTAAAAACACACATGACCTGGTTACTGTCGTTATGTCAGTTCACAGAATTTCATGTACCTACATAATTATTACAACTTTTTTTTTACAAAAATATGCATGAGCATGATAAATTTCATTTTTTCAACATTTTTATGTTATGGGAATGATACTGCAGTCTTATTTGTGTTTGTAAATGTCTTTCTGTCTGTCTTTTACCCTAAATACATAAACAAAACTTGTGACATTTGCCCAGTTGTTTGATTTAAGAGACATGTCAATCATGGTTTTATATTAATGCTTAAATTTATAACAATAAAAATATCTAAAATAATTTTGAATATTTACAGTTCTGTCTATAAATTAAACAATTTGACTATAAAGCGTTTTGTAAACTTGAGCCGAGTGTATATGAGGTTGATTCACTTTGTTTTGCACCGCCCTACTTGATAATCTCTTGCCTTTGTTTCGGGACGTTTGAGGGTACCTATGATAGAATAGTACTATAATATACACAGGTATTTGGAAAAACATAGCACTGTACTAGAACCTACATTGTTCTGATCATTCTGGTAAGGTTGTAACTACAAAACTGTAGGTCATATTTTCTCCACGTTTACCAGTGACTATTTACCAAGTAGTACTTAGTAAACAGTAACTTTTTGGTCTTTTGATGGGATAAAATAAAAAAATTATTACTTTACACGAATTAATTTATATGCAGATCCGTGACCCGGAGCACAGAGTAATCCAGAGAGACAGCTCAATACGCTCACTAAAATCCTAAGCATATAGGTACATGCTTATAGACGTATACGGCTGTTCTAGGCAAGGTCACGTTCACACAGTATCGTGACCTTGTCTAGAACGACCGTATACGTCTATAAGCATGTACATGCTTAGGATTTTAGTGATTTGTACTGAGCAGTCTCTCTGGATTACTCTGTGCCCGGAGTCCCTACACCCTGATTCGTCACATTTATGTAATATATTCTATCAATAGTTGTATACAAGGCGTCAGAGGTATCTAATGGGGGATAATCTATGAGTCTTTCTTTACCGTAGCTGTAGCGGTGTTACTGTGTGTACTGATGTGAGTTGATAATTACCCTATACATTTTTCTGCCCTACTCACTACCTCATCCTGTATCCCTATCATTGTACATACTGTACAAGGAACTAGAATCTTTTGGACGGTGATTCTAATCATGAAAGTAAACAACATTTGTTCTAGGACTTTGCTCAAATCTTTAGGCTTTTTATACAATCAACCAGCTAACGAATCAAGAGAAGTTTGCATGTTGCAAAAGTTGTTTATTTTCATGAGTAGCACAATACAGTTTCAATCATCAATAAGGTTTTGGGTTGATTAAAATGAACCGTGTATAGTTTTATTCGTATCCGTAGTTTCATGAGGCTGGTGTGTGGTGTGTGTATAGTGTTTGGTATGTGGTGTGTGTACTATGTGATGTCTGGCTGGGTGTGTGTGGTGCTGTGTTGGTATGTGATGTCTGGTGGGGTGTGTACTGTGTGTGGTGGTGTGTCGGGTGGTTCAGTGTGGCGGGCTCAGTATGGTGTCATGTCTGGCGGGGTGTATGTGTGGTATTTGTGGTTTATGTACTATGTGATGTGTGGCGGGGTGTGTGTGGTGTGTGTGGTGTGGTGTGTGCAGTGAGCGGTGCGCTGCGACTGACCGGGCTGCACGGGCTGCAGATGGCGCGGCGCGGGCACGAGGCCGAACTGCGGCACGCACGGCAGCACGCCCACCACGCCCGCGCCGCCCATCGACACCGGCACGCCCACGCGCATGCCCTGCGCGTGCATCTGCTGCATGCCCTGCCGGCGACACACACTTGTCACTTCCCTACAACACAGACTTGTCACTTTTGCTCCAATTGACAACGAGCGTGCATCTGCTGCATGACAACACAGACTTGTCAATCAGCCTAATCACTTTGGCTGCAAACGATCTCATTTTAACTTTAACTGACAACGAGCGAGCATATGCTGCATGCCCTGCTGAACACCATCATCATCTTCAGGCCTACTACATCTTGACAGATGATTTAAGCAGCGTGAGTGTGAGTGGAGCAGTGCTGAACACCATGTCATTTAACCTAGTCACTTTGGGTGCAGGCTCATGCAGTAAAGACTTGTCACTCAGCCGAGTCCACTTTGCTCTAATTTTTGCTTGCAACATTTTCAAATAAACACCCGTCTATCATCATCATAATATGTCCAACACGGGCATCTGCTGCATGCCCTAAGCTAGTGTTTTTCAACCTGGGAGTCGTGAAGCGTTTCTCCGAGGGGGTCACGAGTAAGAGTTTAAAGGTCGTACATTGCAATGTAAAAATACGATTTCAGTGAAAAGGATGGGCATGTTTATTTTTTAAAATTTTGTCAAAACGTGGTTCTATTTTGGAGACTTTAAATCATTTTCTAATTAAAGAAAATTAAATAAAGTCTCTCAACTCACTATAGACGTTAAATAATTTTCTAATTAAAGAAAATTAAATAGTCTCTCAAA
This sequence comes from Coleophora deauratella, assembly GCA_958295455.1. Taxonomy (NCBI): domain Eukaryota; kingdom Metazoa; phylum Arthropoda; class Insecta; order Lepidoptera; family Coleophoridae; genus Coleophora; species Coleophora deauratella. The sequence goes on along the minus strand of OY282400.1, from coordinate 15,737,142 downwards.
TCACTATAGACGTTAAATAATTTTCTAATTAAAGAAAATTAAATACAGTCTCTCAAATCACTATAGACGTTAAATAATTTTCTAATTAAAGAAAATTAAATACAGTCTCTCAAATCACTACAAGTTTCTCAACAATATGGTCAGCCGTTTCATGATCAGACCAATTCTACCATCTGCCATGACATATTTAATGCGTAGAAGTACTTGGAACGGATAGACCGATTTGAATGTGATTTTCTATTCAAAAACAGAAATGATTCAGTAAATCTTAGCTGTGTTTGATGAAAACCGATTCAGTAGTTTTGAAGTTGTTAATACTTTCTGTCGAGAATAGTAGGTATTTCTATTTTTTTGGTTACATTCAATGACTGTATGTAAAATTCTACCGACAGATGATCAAAAACCAACGACCACTCACCTGCATCTGCTGTTGCATATTCTGCATGTTCTGCATATTCTGCATATTTTGCATGTTCTGCATGTTCTGCATATTCTGCATGTTCTGCATCTGCTGCATCTGCATCTGCTGCACGCCCACCATGACGGAGGCGGGCGGCAGCAGCGGCGGGCGGCGTAGCGCCTGCTGGCGCGCCGCCATCGCGCCCGCCATGTGCGCCGCCACCTGCAGGTAGGACTAACGTATTATGCGGAGATATGAATCCGGTCACGTTGGCTTAGTTGTAGTTTAAAGTGAGTTTCTTTTGACGTTTTAAATAAACCATATGCGGAAGCGGTCAGGTGCTCAGGATATTTTAAAGCGTGTAAACTTTACAATACTTTTTAAATAAATCGATTTAAATAGCTTTTATTTGGGCCAATGACGGTCAGCAACGAGAGCGGAATACATATTACAGAATAGTATAGTTACATTATAGACTAATAGCGTCCGCTTATGGCTACAGTTATGAATAGATACTTATAGACTTAAAGGTAGGAAAATTACAGTTGTAAAAAAGTGGTTATAGATCATTCATTGTTATTTGCTTTTTTCCTCTGTTATGCTAGAGATAAGTGGATAGGTCGGCAGAGATATTTTAGATTTTGAACTTAGATGATCTAAATGTTATTTATATCTTTTTTATTTTTGTAACTTGTGCAATAAAATAAAATGATTATATCTTTTTTTATCTACCACTGATTGCGAAGACTGTTATATGCGGCAGAACATCTGATCGAAAATACATAACTATATAAGGTCTAACAAAATTATCTGAAACTATTTAAACTGCAGCTTCTACTTTTGAATCTGGAAAAAGGAAGGAACCCATAAGTCCAGCTTGAGCGTTTTTTCCGTCTATGTCAAAACGCAATAAGCTTGAGCGTTTTTGATAGCTCAAAACAGAATAAAAAAATTACCAAACTTGAAAACTGCATTAAATGGAAGGCAGCTGGATTCCTGCCTCTACCTGGCCCCAATTGAAAACCAGCGCTGTGTTTTTATTTTTCAAAAAATAGTGCGCGAGTGTTAGTGAAAGAAATAGGGTCGTCCCCTGTAGTGTCAGTGAAAGAAACAGGGTCGTCCCCTGTAGTGTTCAAACCAGTGTTCAGTGTGCCGGATATTAAAGTAGACACTCTTTAGTCACTAAGTATTTAATTTTAAGGCAAATGAAATCATCTTGTTATTATCAGTATATCACTAACAATGGGTGCATGTTAATTTTAAGAATAAATTGTTTTTCATCTTGTATCTTCGCAGCATCTCATCTACTAACCCCATCTTTTCTCCCCCGGGAATATGTACGAGCAAGCACGTACACTGCAGAAATGCATCGTCAGTACTTTACGGTTTGACCTAATTACTCATTATTTGTACAAAATCAGTTCGCAATCGGTCATCAAGCGCGCCGCGCGTACTCACTATCATTTATTTCATCAGTTCATCAGTAGTTTAAGTTTTACAGTTTTAAATATACAGTTATCAGTTCAATCAGTTTTTTATTACTATCAGTTATTTGTTACGGATACAACCCCGTACAATTGCCAACACCAGCTGATCCAATTGTCGCTAAAGTTTAAAATTGTCTTTACTCGAATTTGTATTGTATTTCTTTGTATGTTTATTTTTACTATTATTCCGTGTATTTTTCTTACGACAATAAAATTAATTTAGTTTCTCTACAATAAAAGAAGCATCTCACCTCAGCCTGGCTAGTAGCTGGCGTCATCATCGCCGGCTGCGGCGTGCTCGTCGGCTGGGCCTCAGGTTTCGGCTTCGGCCTGTACTTGGCGTTCCTCGCCCGGATCTCCTCAAGAGACACGTCTTCCGGCGGATGGACTATCTTGGATCCGGCTCCGGTGGCTGTCACCAGCGGACAGGGGGTGGCAGACGGTTTAGTCTCGCCGTTCTCTTTTGGCTCGGATGACGTGGAAGTCGTGGGTGGTGCGCTTATTGTTGCGTTGCTGTGGGAACAAAATACAAAAATATAGTGTGTATTTGTATAATTTTGACCCAGATATTTGTATGACATGAGATGACTGACGTTTAACTCATTGATCTCTTCGCTACTCTTTGACAAATCGCGCCCCCACTTCCAACGTCGGCACCAGCCGACAGAAATGTATGAAAATCTCAAATCCTGGCGCCTGTGGCACCGAGCCGGTTATCGGACTTAGCCGACTATGGCACTCAAAGGGTTAACCTTAAGTGACCAATTTGTATTTATCAGGCTGCCTAATCAAAGGGTAAGGATAATGTTTTTCGGGTGTATGTATGTTTCACTGTTATACATATGTATACTTATCATTATAGCTTTTAATAAATGAACAAAACAATGTATTCTTTCAAACACAAACAGCTGTTTTCGTCCCAACAAACACGTAAAGGTCAAATTGATTAGTTGTTTATTACAGTTTTAATCTTCTTAAATAATATTATTTTTAAACCAGCGTCTTATCATAAATTGGCCATTCTTTAAAACCATTTCAAATCCTTTTTTTTATATTTAACTCTCTTAAGGAATTACAAGAAAACAGAATACTTCTTTACATAACTTTCAACATAACTTTTTCTATAAATATGGAAAAAACTATACCCAACTACTTTTTTTTTGCAAGAAGAATTGGATAAAATAAAAAATTAGCATACTTTTCATAAAGTTTATCTTTCTAGTGTTAATATTTTTTTGTTTAAGACAACAGCAGTAATGCTTGGCAATGATTATGTAAGAGAAAATACCTTACTTTGTTGATAGAGATCTGCTAACATACCATTATTACTATACGTTGGGACGCCTGCAGGGTACAGACGGGTGTTCAAGTCTCTGGTTGGACTCATTACATTTACAGCCTATTCCCGATTTGGTACACAAACAATTACTGAGTCCCCGCAGTTGCCCTATATGGCGATTTCTAACATAGTGGCGCAATCTTACCTGTATGCAGGGAAGGTGGGCTTGCTAGGCGTCGACGTGGGGACACTGGCTGCAGGGAAAAGTGGCCTCATGCCTGGCATCATCATTCTGCAAAAAACAGTGTATTATTTATATTGGTACCATATTAATTTGTTGAAAAACCAAACCACACAGAATATTTCAGTGTAAAGAAATGTGTTTTTTTTTTTTATGTGATAGGTGGCAAAAGAACATACGGATCACCTGATGGTAAGCGATTACCGCCGCCCATAGACACCCGCAACACCAGAGGAGTCACAAGTGCATTGCCGACCTTTGAATTGGGTATATTTAAAAATGTCGGTTACTCAAGGAAAGTATCCTTTATCACTTAAACACACCACAACCAAGGTGACATTCGTTGTTTCCAACGGTGTAGGCCATAGGTGACCATATTTCGTTGTCTACACAGTTGGAAACAACGAACGTCACCTTGGTTGGGGTGCTTGTTGGCGACCGCATAGCACCCGTATAAGCCTACAATAGTAATTATTATAGTTTAAACACTAGCAGCTGAAGAAAAAGAGAAACTAAAGTACTGAAGAATAACTTTAATCACTGATAAGAATATCTTTATCTTCCCGAAACGTTGAGTGTACAAGTCCCGCGTGGTAGGGACTTTGTACTAGGTAGAAAAAAAAAAACGATTTAAAAGCATGTGTAAAGCATCTACTTAAATAAAAAACATTTTGAGTTTGAGTTTAATCACTAACCCTACAACAATGTTCCAAGTCTAAACATTACCTGTCTATGTTAAAAATTAAAATATAAGATCAATGACCATTAAACTTGATCTCACCTGTGCTGCATGAACGGAGGCATCATGGGGTTCATCTGCATTCCTGGATACATTCCGGGGGGCACTGGCCCCATCGGCGTGGGCAAGATACCCGGTGTCACTGTTGACGGCCCTGGACCCAACTGAGTGAATAATACAATAACATGTATGAGGAATATGTAATGAGGAATAGAAACTAGACATGTCTTTTTGGATAGCACAGTTAATTGTGTCACATGATCAAGAAAGAGAACGAGAATTTATACTAGTTAATAGATTCACTCAAAGTGTGTATACTTTATTCCAATCAAAAAAAAGCAAAACGTAAAGAAATTTACTATGGAACTGACACGTGTCAATGTCATTTGCATACTATATTTGTTTACCTTTTGCTTTTTTTTGATTGGAATGAACCATATGTAGGAAGATGTGTTAAGGATCCAGTTAGAGTACTGTTATGCAGTGCACCTCAAAAAGCATTTGGTTTAAGTCCCCCCGCACCTGGGACCATGTAGCTGGACTCTACTGAAGTACAAGGGGACAATATAAGAATAATATTATAATAACAGTAAATGGCCGTCTTTAGTATTAAAGTGCAGTGGAATAGTTGTCTTCTATGAATGTACCAACAATTGATAAGCCTAATGTGTGATTAGGGAGTATAGGGAGACTACATATAACAGCTAATAGCATTCCCATTAATTCTTTATCTCAGAAAGTTTTAAGCCACATATTGATGTAGATTCGGTGTTTACAATTAAACTTATTTGAAAGGACTAAACTTAATTTAAGCATCCTATCCTTGTCTTTTCAATACAGAGAGAAAAAGACAAAACACTTAAATTTAGTTCTGTCAAATAGTTTAATCATGAAAACCGAATCAACACCATTATATAATCAATGAAATACAGTTCGGTATGTTAAAGAAATATTGAGCATATGTTTTACCGTGGATGAATTTCATGGGCTCACAATGAGAACCTCAATATTGCTGTGGTCAACCTGATATTTTGATGCTAATTTTGCCAGCAGCTAAAAGAAAGGTGACTACCAATCAAAAGAAACAGCTGATCAAATAATCCTCATTGCTTTTCTTTTGATACTAGTAAAATGAAATGTGTAAGTATGATGACATAGGGTAGTAACATGTAAAAATAAAATGGTTTTCATGACTTACTGAGTCAACTTTTTTTGTCTGCAATACAATCAATTTGTTACACCAATTAGGTATATGTATAAAAAATTTAGTTTCTTAAATAAGAAAAAAATTATTACCAGCGCTGGTGTGGGCTTTTTCTTAGCTGCAGGTTCATCATCTTCACTATCTGAGCCTTTCGCACCACCTAGAGAATTAAACTGTGATAAAAATTACCAAAAAGACTTACCAACACATTTTTTTAGTCTATGTTCAATATAACACTAAATCTACACACCAATGTACACTTATATGTAGAACTACAGTGTCCAGAGTAAATGAATAAAAAAAAATGATGGTACATACAGTAGAATCCAAAGATCTGTGGAACTCATGTGTAGGTAGGTACGTATTTGAATAGAACAATTTTTTTATACCTGATTTCTGTTTCTCATGCTCCCTCACATCTTCTGGCGGAATACCTTCCATTCCATAGATCTCTATCTCTATGTTTGACCTATTTGGTAACGAGTTTGGTACTTTGTCTATGGCTTCTTTGTGGACCTGCAACAAAAAGTAAGTTCTCACTGTAGCGAAAGACCTTTCTGTGTGGCAGAAAAGTATGAGCAACAGAAGAAGTGCCTATCTTAAAGTAGTTTTACCTAAGTACAATATATGTTTTACATGGAAAATGGAGTGAAAAATATTTTTATAAAATGCCAAACAAAACCTTACTTGGCAGTGCAATCATTGAACAAGATCGCTCCAAACTACACACATGGCCAGCGACAAGGATGAATGGCGGTAGCTATTTATCACGTCAGGGTTTAGGATTACGATCCTCAAGTGACTGAGGGACAAGCTAAGAAAATAAGGCTACACCTGGACCAAATGTACTATAATCGGAGGGGAATTCGCGTAACTCGCCAAAATATCTATGCTGGTTAAAAAGCACGCGCGCGGGCCGTCGTGGGTGTCTGGCGCGGCGCCAACTCGGTGGACGTACCTGCATGCAGTGTATTGACAAGCCTGGTCCCGTGTACAGCTTCTTGTGACAGATGTGACATTTGAAATGTTTCGCCTTCTGGTGTTGTATTAGGATCTTCTCGTCGTCAAATTCCCGGTTGCAGTACCTGATGTCTGGGCTAAGGAAATTTATTTTCCTATAGGGCTACCCTCTGATCGATTTTACGAAAAATTTTAAGTGTTTTGGTTATGTTTCATTATTATATTTGTGACCTATTTTAGCAAGGCCAATCGGATTAGATCCGTTATTTTATTAACATAATCTGATTAGAGGTTTGCAAAGGATACCAGCACCAAGGTTTCGATGCCTTCTTCTTCTTTCTGCCCATGGTAACGAGAAACGCGCGTAAACTAGAGAAAAACTAACAAAAAAATAAAGTATTAACTAAAATTACGCTAGCAACAACTATCACAGATTTCTTAAAAGGAAATAAACGTGAAGACTTGGTCAAAAATGTTAAAACCACGCACAAATCACCACAAAAACCTAGCTATCGCAAAGCAAAATGGCGGAACGCAGACGATTGCATATATGACGTCATTACTGTTTTAGTGTAAGTACTCGTTGCATCTATTAATTTGAGAGAAAGAAACAGCGCTATAACAATGAGATCTTGTGTCTCTTTTTACATTTTACTTCATAGCTTGTCCGCTGATATAAAAACGAACGAAGCAAAGTCTAGAATGTTTTGCGTGCTCGATGGTTAATAGTGTTGTACTCCACACCTTTTTTGAAAGTTCCGGTTTGAATCAGTTTTTCTGATTTCCGTTAAAACTGTGTAGCTAAACGTAGTGATTATATTCTCTTTGTGTGTAGCTCAAGGCTCAAACATATTGCTGTAGGTAGGTACTTCATTTGTTTAGGTACATAAAAAAACGTAAACAATCTTGATATGTCTTTTTATTGATACCTGCTTGTTAAAATTCTCAAACGAGCAGAATGTATTACGTGTTTAATAGAAATGCAAAAGAAACTTAGTACCTAGTACGTTTGCAAGAAATATCAGAATTTAAACATAGTTCATTCTAATCAAAAAAAGCAAAAGGTAAACAAACGTAGTAGGTATGCAGATGACACTGACATGTGTCAGTTCCATAGTAATTTTGTTTACGTTTTGCTTTTTAGGGTTCCGTAGCCAAATGGCAAAAAACGGAACCCTTATAGATTCGTCATGTCTGTCTGTCTGTCCGCCGTACCTATGTCACAGCCACTTTTTTTCCGAAACTATAAGAACTATACTGTTGAAACTTGGTAAGTAGATGTATTCTGTAAACCGCATTAAGATTTTCACACAAAAATAAAAAATACCTAAACAATAAATTTTGGGGGTTGCCCATACTTAGAACTGACACTCAAATTTTTTTTTTCATCAAACCCATACATGTGGGGTATCTATGGATAGGTCTTCAAAAATGATATTGAGGTTTCTAATATCATTTTTTTCTAAACTGAATAGTTTGCGCGAGAGACACTTCCAAAGTTGTAACATGTGTCCCCCCCCCCCCCCCCCCCCTGTAACTTCTAAAATAAGAGAATGATAAAACTAAAAAGAATATATGATGTACATTACCATGAAAAATTCCACCGAAAATTGGTTTGAACGAGATCTAGTAAGTAGTTTTTTTTTAATACGTCATAAATCTTAAACCGCAATACCTTTCATTCAAGTTACAACGAACAACAAGAACTTTTATATTATGTTACTTGCTGCTACGGGACCCTTCATGGGCGAATCCGATTCGCACTTGGCCGCTTTTTTTTGATTGGAATGAACCATATGAATAAAAAGACATATCAAGATTGTTTACATTTTTTTAAGTACCTACCTAAACAAATGAAGTATAGATTTTTGAATGCGGGTCAATAAATTCATCTCTTAGGAAAACTTTTTTTTAATCCTCAATTGGTAAGCCCTTGGCATCATCTCACCTGATGGCAAAGTGATAGTGATGCAAACTTTGTGGTGATGCCGAAGATGGAAGCGGACTTACCAAGATTTCCCAACGCAATGGTTATCTTATCTTCATGCCCGAATACATTAATGCAGCACTTCTAGATAAGAACGTGGTAGCTAGCCAAGCGCGCTCAGAAAATGCCCTACCACCAATCAAACCGAGTCCTACAAAGTTGGACCCTGCCGGGAATCGATCCTGCGACCTCCTGATGTGAAACGAGCGGAATAGCCACTAGCTAGACCAAAATATCAGTGCACCAATAATTTTTCGAAACTTACGTGCATTGTCATACCGACTGCTTTAATGTGAACGAAAACATCGTGAGGAAACCTGCACATTTGGTTTCTAGATGTGTACGTCGTTGCATACGTCCGTAGGTGTAAATCTAAATGCCCTACACGTGACCGCGGGTGATGCTAGTGTAACACTAGGTAACCGCAGCCAGGCGCGGTCCCAGGGGGGGTGGTCATAGGGGCCATGACCCCTATGACCCCCCCAAAATCGTGGAAGTGAAACTGCCAAATCTTCTAAAAATAAAAAATAAACACGAATATTTAATAAATAATGAACCTCCACCCTAAAAATTTTATAAACAGGGCCGTAGGTTCTTCAGTTTTGTGAATGATATTACAGGATGCATATTGCATATGCGCAAAAGCAGTTGCTCGCGCTTGCTGAAATGTACGTGTAAACAAGAAACATTAAGTACAACCTCATAAATTTACTGGAGGGACATGCATAAGAGAGCGTAAAATTGATAAAACTTCCTAAAAATGCAGGAAATCTGAAGTGTTTTATTTAATAAAGTAAACATTTTCGAGCTCGCTTCGCTCGCACCTTTTTATGCACGTGGGGCTGTGGTTTCTGCTATCTCGTTGATTACAATACTCGAGGAACATGCACAGGAGGGTGTCTTTACATAAAACTTCTTAAAAATGAACGTTATCTGAGATACTATAGCTCAAAAATCTTAAATGCCGCAAAGGTGCAGGTAAAATAAAAATATGACCCCTCCCCCAAATTTTTGGCTGCTACCGCGCATGCCGCAGCGCCGTCTATACCTTGTGGATAGGACTGTCAAATGTGCCACACGATAAGAGCGACGTGATCGTCGTTGTTTGTGTGTTTATTGTAAAAAAATAAAAATCCCAAATCCGTTTCCTAAAATGTATTCATAATGTCTTCAGGGTATCAAGACGATTTTACTGAGTCGCAACTCAAAAATCCAGCAGTATCTTTGGGTTACAGTTTTACCAATTACACATAGGGAAACATATGACATACTTTCATCAATCAGACATAGCATTTATGGTACTTCAATCTGAAAACGTGACGCTCTTTTTTGGCTACGTTGGATAAAGATAATGATTCATAGGCCGCGGGCATCTATCACCTACCTATCTCACGTGATTTAGACCGTATTTGAAAAAGATCTGCTTATCTTTATCTAGTAGATATTTACTGATGTAGGTACCTACTTACTTACTGAGTTACGTGCAAAGTTAGAAGAGTGGGCAAACTTGCTTTTGACCGGACTCAAGACTGTGCCCAAGTCAAAGACTTTAGCCCAAGCAGGTAACCTTGTTGTAAAAATAGGATTGATTAGGTAGCAATGATTTAAAAACTATATAACTATCCAATTAGGATCAATATCTAAAACATTTTTGTACTACTCTCACGGTCGTGGATGGACCAACTAAGAGTGCTATCAGAATCAGAAAAGCCATTTTTAGGGTTCCGTTCCCAAAGTCCAAACGGGACCCTATAACTAAAAATAAGCCTCCGTTGTCCGTCCGTACGTCTGTCAGTCAGCGGGCTGGCTGTATCTCATGAACCGTAATAGGTAGACAATTGAAATTTTCACAGAATGTGTATTTCTGTTGCCGCTATAACAACAAATAATATTGTAAATTAAAAATTAAAGGGGGCTGTCCTACTAGAAACTTGTTTTTTTCGCGGAATTTTAAATTTTGTGCTCTTCATGCGCGAATCCGACTCGCACTTTGCCAGTTTTTGCAATACATGCCATTTTTTGCAATTTTAGCAAAGTTGTTAAACAAAAGTTGTTCAGTTTCATGAGTAGAGTCACCGGTTATGATGTATGTAGATAGGTATGTACCAGATGGCCTAAACCTTCCCGAGTTGTGGGAAGAGACCCGTGCCCCTGCAGTGGGTACGTAATGGGTTTTTAACACTGTTACTTCGTCTACCTCTACGGTCGAACTACTTTCGTGGCGCGCACGCCGCCGTCTACTACTTCATCTGTCGGTTAGCTATCCACGACTTTGTCTGTGACATGTCTAATCTATTACGCACGCTACGCACGCGCCCAGACGGACTAGGCTGTAGAACATCTCATGACACTCATGAGACGGGGGCGTGCTGAAATACTCCGCCCTGATTGGTGGACGGTGGAATATTGTACTGCACTAAAGTGGCATCAAAGAGTGTAGTGTGTGATCTTGGGGATTAATTTTATCTTAACAATGTTATTGCCGCACTTGGAGACTGATGTTTTGTTAAGTATCTTTGTAATATGCACACATTTATAAGTAAGGGACCGTTTATACTGCAGTACCTATTTATCTTTAATAAGTAAGTGATTACACAATATTCCTTCAAGGAATATACAGGTGTAATATAAAAATACATAGGTATATCTCCCGAAATCATAAACGGACGCTTTTACTCATCATTTCTGAATTCTTAAAAAATATCGATTTCCCGAAAGTTGGCCGATAATCTGATTGATTGATGTAATTCGACTGTTATTTGAAAATTTGTTCCCTAGAGAAATCTGTTCATCGTGTGTTTATCAGTATACAGGGTGTAATAAAATTCTACTCATCGTAAAGTCAAAGTCAAAAGTATATTTATTGAAATTATAGTTAACAAAATTGGTCTTATTAATCAACAATATGTACTCTATAATTTGCCTAGCATGGCGTTCAACTGAACGTACTGAACAACTTTTGTTCTACGACTTTGCTCAAATCACAAAACATTTTTTGGACATTTCATTCAAATTGATCATCTGTTTGCAATTTCGCAATTTCTGTATGAAGAGTTCAAATTTTTTTTTTGCGATTTGAGCAAAGTCGTAGAACAAAAGTTGTTCAGTACGATGATTAGAATCCCCAGTTAACGGGTCCTACGCCAATTTTGTTACACTCTGTATAAGTAGAATTCGCAACTGGGAGTCACGCCGCAGAGACAGTTCAAATTACTGTGATATGATATAATACATATAGATGACAAACCAATCCAAAGCATCAAACCAAACCAACCAACACACAATCCTGATCGTCACACTAATATTTGCCTTGGGTAGGAATCGAACCTACGTCCATCGGCGTAATACGTAGGAGTAGCAGCACTGGCACTACCAAAGAATGATCCATCACGATACTGTGAACTAACCCTTATAATTTTAGCAAATTGATACCTACTGTGTCTTCATAATTCACAGGTATTTTAAATACTTGTATAATAAGCAGAGGCAAAAAATGCAGGGGGTAAAGCGCAAACAAATGATATCATACATTTTTCTTCTTTTCGTGTGGCCAAATTAACCGTCTCTCCCTAGGCACAGAGGCGGTTGCCAGGTGTTCCACAGTGCAACTTGCACTTGGCAGCATCCGCGGTCACATGGAAGCTGCACATGTTTTCAGTCTGTTTCTAATAGGCAGAAAGTTTGCACGACTTTGTTATGCGTGTTTACTGGTCGAGTAGCATCACATCATCTCGTTTTTGTTTCAGAAGTGTTTCCAGTTTCACCTTAAAATCGATGCAATGCGAAGATCAAAGTTCGAAGGAGCTACAGGGATGCAATGAAATAATGACTTTTATATGTAGTCTGAAACAGGTAAAACTGAAATTGCGGACCTTTTAATAGTATAAGTAAAAATAAGTGTAAGGTCTTAACTACCTATCTATCAGCCGAAAGACGTCCACTGCTGGACAAAGGCCTCCCCCAAGGATTTCCACACTGACCGGTCCTGTGCGGCTCGCATCCAGCGGCTTCCCGCAACCTTCACCAGGTCGTCGGTCCACCGAGTCGGAGGCCTGCCCACACTGCGTCTTCTGGTGCGCGGTCGCCACTCGAGAACTTTACTGCCCCACCGGCCATCTGTTCTACGAGCTATGTGCCCTGCCCACTGCCACTTAAGTCTAGCGATTCTGAGAGCTATGTCGGTAACTTTAGTTCTCCTACGTATCTCCTCATTTCTGATTCGATCACGTAGAGAAACACCGAGCATAGCACGCTCCATCGCCCTTTGGGTGATTTTGAGCCTTCTTATGAGGCCCATAGTAAGCGACCATGTCTCGGATCCATATGTCATCACTAACAACACACACTGGTCAAAGACTTTAGTCTTGAGACATTGCGGTATTTTGGACGTGAAGATATTGCGAAGCTTCCCGAACGCTGCCCAGCAGAGTTGGATTCGACGATTGATCTCTTTCTCGAAGTTGGACCTACCTAACTGGACTGTTTGTCCCAGGTATACGTACTCGTCAACAACTTCAAGTGTAGACTCTACAACCTTCAGAGGAGTGGGTGTAACACGGACATTTAACATGATTTTCGTCTTATCCATGTTCATTTTAAGACCCACTTGTTGGGAGGCTTTACTGAGTCCTTCGAGCATCGCGCCCAGGCGCGGATCCAGGGGGCAGGGGCAATGGGTGCAATTTCCCCCCCTGAAGCCTGACCAAAGTACTAAAACTTCTATAAAATGCAAATAAATAGAGGTATTTCTTAACTATTCAAAAAGTTTCGTAAATAAGGGTACACAACAAATTTGCGCCCCCCTGAACGAAATCCTGGATCCGCGCCTGATCGCGCCTAGGTCCTCCAAGGTCTCAGCCATGATCACGATATCGTCAGCAACTCGAAGGTGAGTGATGTACTCGCCATTGATGTTAATGCCGAGTCCTCTCCAGTCCAGAAGCTTGAAAACATCTTCCAGTGCAGCGGTGAACAGAACTTAACTACCTGTTATGTTAAAAAACAATTTGTTGACATAACCGATTGTGTAATTAAATATTAATGGAAGAGGGCACTGATTGTCTGAGGTATTTTTACCTAGTTCCGAAATCAGAGACTTCATATTGTCTTGTAAAAAGTTATCGTCAATAAATACTTATTATATTATATTACTTATTATTATATTATATTACTTATTATTATATTATATTATTTTAATAGTGGTTACTGCTCACAAAACTGAACAACTTTCTCTTAGGTACCAAATACAATCGGAGCAAAAAAAATTGGACTCTTCATATAAATCATTAGCTGAGTTGCCAACTTAGTACCTACTTATAAGTAGAAAGTCCATTTTTTTTGCTCCGATTGTATTGGTACTTTATAGAAAGTTGTTCAGTGTATGAGCAGAAGCCACAGTTAAAAGAGTCTGCCAATGTCATGTCAGTCATGGGAGTATGAAATAAATACATACTTTTTAGGCTTATGATTATTACAGATTACAGCTCTCACCATAAAGTGCAAAATAGTAAGCGCTGATAGTTATCTCTGGTCTATTAATTTGGACCGAGGGCGATTCACCCTTGACCGCCGCTGTCATCGCCTTCAAGAAATAAATACCTTTTTAGTCTGAGCCGCCTTTCATTGCGTTTATGTTTTCCATCATGCACTGCACATAACAAGTACCTACATAATCCCGCACCGCTACTTGAAACCATGCATTTGGAGAACTGGAGATCTTCGTTCCGGTACAAGTTAGTACACTTATTTAACCATTTCCGTGATCTACAGTTTGCATTGATAGATCGATTTATATGGCCTCCTTTGGAACCTCCACGCCGCCAAGGTTGCGTACGATTCGCCTGGCTTTGCTTTAGACGCAGAATCACATTCAGGACTCTACACTACATACCATCATCCCCATCATCATCCGAAAGACGTCCACTGCTGAGCAAAGGGGTCCGATTTTATATTAGTTTATCAGTTTAGAAATTTTCGAAGACATCACAAAAAATTGCGTTTGGTAAACCGCGGCCTATCTCGATCTATGGGGATCTATGGGGGGCAAATGGCATCAGTTTTCTATCGGCAAAGTTTGTCTTTCAATACCATGTTCGTACGGAGCCTCGGTGCACTTGGCCGGTATTTTTTAAGTTTCCCCTACCGTGGCGTAGTGGGTAGGCTGTTCACTTTCAATCAGGAACCGGAGGAGGTGGCGGGTTCGATTCCTGACGGGTTACAACTTTGTAGAACTCGCTTTTGGTTAGAGATAGGGCATTTACTGAGCCTACCTGGTTAGCTACCGTCACCTTATCTAAGTCTTGCCGCCAAACAAAGATATTAAATAACAGCATTGATGTGTTCACGTAAAGATATAAACGTATGAATAACGCTCTCGTGGCATTGGTTCTATCATTAATGCCATGTCAAGTAGGGGTTTAAAGTGAAGTATCTGCTATAAGCTTATTCTGAGTTTCCTCATATTATATATAAGTCTTATCTTAATACAGTCTTGCTTTTGTAAGTATCACTTTGATATCTTGAAAAAAATTGCAAAAGATAATCACGAGAGAGCTCTTTGGGAAGTTGGCACTTGACATTTTATATGAAGTAGGTAATGCCGTGCTTCGCAAGACACGTTAAGTCGTTGGTGCCGGTTGCTGTCACTAGATGGCAGTTGTTGAACCATGTCAGGGCGCTTTTCGGCGGCTTGAAAACCTTTGACACAGAACGGAGGTTGGCACTAGCCCCACAACCTCCGCTTACCTCCGATTTGACCCCCCTGTGTGGAGTAAGGCCGAAAGTTTCTTAGGCATACTTAGCATACCTAGCAAGAGACCTGTGCCCTAGCAGTGAGGACGACATGGTTTGTAGTACTCACTCCGCAAACACTGCCCGAAACGGCGGGTATACGAGTTCCGAGTGGTAGGAACCTCGTATTAGGTAGATAAAAGAATGACGTTCGAAAAGTGTACACTGCTACCTACTTCGAATAAAATATTTTCATTTTCAATAAATTACATGTTTGACGCATAAAAGGTTAGATATTGTATGCACAATAAATTCTTGCGATTAATTAATTTCTTCTTACTTGCGGTATTCGATTAAAACAACTTGATCGATCAGTCCAACGCACGCAACGGGACGCATTCAGTAACAGGGGGTTCATTACTTTGGCCTATTACTATCTCGGTTTTTTCATATATTAATATTTTTATCATAGCTTAAGTATTTAATTTCATTTTTATATTAGTAAAAGACTTAATATAAAATGTACTTATTAGAAATAAATTAATAATTTTTAGGTGAACACTTCACAACAGGTGAACAAAATCAGAACACGCATTTTATGATAATTTTCCAAAAATACATGGATTTTTAACTTAGGACTCGTGAAACAGTTTCACGAATCCTAAGTTTCACTGAAACAGTACAACTTTCAGTTAATTCAAAAAACGATTTGTCTTCCCATACAAAGTTGGCTGGTCAGGTGATCGACTTGTTAGAATTATAACCAATCTTTAAATTATAATTGACCACGCTGAATACGTTAAAAACAACCGACTTCAATCGCAACAACTCCAATTTTGCTATGTTTTTGTTGATTTTCTCAAAAACCGCTGAATCGATTTCGATAAAATTTATATGAGACCACCTGTGAAGTATACCCGTTTAAACAAAAAAAGAATTTTCCAAATCGGTTCAGGCGTCTTCGAGTAATCAATGAATATATATACTTAAAAAAAATAATACATAAAAAATACATAAAAAAAAAGATTCCGACGAATTGAGAACCTCCTCCTTTTTTTTGAAGTCGGTTAATAATATAACAGTATGTATTATAATTATAACACATATTATGAACCCGTTTAGACCTGAATCTTAATACAACACTGCTTCGATAAAAATGTGTTATATTTTTTATACAAGTTTATCTTAATACTAATCTGATAGGACACTATTACTGCGTAAGTGATCCAAAGATACGTGTTATGTAATCTCTGAATTGAGTAACTGAATATGGAAGGTAGGTAATTCATATTACCAGGTATTGCATCTAGGTTACTGCAAATGGTACGTTTAAAGCACAGTTAAGAGTAACTAGGTTCAATCAACTGCATACTGTCTCTCTCTAAGTGTTTGTAGAATTGTTTTATTATTTTTTATTGTGTAAGGTGACAAAAGGCTGAAGGCCCAACTGATGGAAAATAATTCGATGGAAAGTGGCTTCCGCCGCCTATGAGCATCTTATAACCCCGGAAGGGTTATTTAGTAGTGCTTTGCCGATAGGTACTCGAGGGCAGTCGAGGGCTAAATCGAACAGTTAGCGCTACATATACATGCATTACATACACATATATTAAGGTAAAAAAAGTACTATAAACTATAACTATTTGAACTGGGGCTTCTACTACGGAAACTGAACAACTTTCCAGAAGGAACCCTTAGTCAATTCGATAAAACTTTCGATAGGCTGATCAGTAACTAAGTATGACGAAAATTCAAATTTTTTTTTCGCGAACTGATTAATTTCAGCTGATTCTTTCAGACCTTATTTAAGGAAGTAGTTTTGTTAATAAAAATAGAGCACATCTTTTCTAAAACTTAGGTAGTCTAGATAACTTAGGTAGTCTTAGGTAACCTAGTTCGATTTATATTTGTATTTTATTTTCTTACTCTGCTAGACTACTTATAATCTCACTAATATTATTTGTTTGTTTGTTCCACTTTCACGCCTAAACTACTGAACGAATTTGGACGATTTAACAGATAGATAGATAAATTACTAGGCTAACACATAGGATAATTTTTATCCCGGAAAACTCTAGGGTTCCCGGAAGAAAAACTCCTAAAACTGAAATGTTTACTTTGTCACTAGATGGCGCTGCCTTAACATTTTATTTCTCTCTGGACCCAATTCTGAAGTCCACGCAGATGAAGTCGCGTGCGCAAACTAGTTTATGATAACTATAGAGGCAAAATTTTCGCCTGCTTTTGACCCGGATGTTACTGTAGGAAAACAAAAGGAACCTGTTCTCGGGCTGTTCCAAATCTGGCAGTACATCACCATTAACGGCGTTTCTTAACTCTGCGTGTCTTGAATACTTAATTACAGTGAGTGTTATCCGGTACACATTTGTCTTAGAGTGACATCAATCTTATCAGAGAAGAGCTATTTAGTTTCTGTATACTTAGTAGTAATTAAATGTTTTGTATGGGCATAATTTTTAGGGTCTCGTACTTAAAAAGGGAAAAAAGAATCTTTATAGGATCACTCGTGTGTCTGTCTGTTTGTCTGTCACAGCCAATTTGCTCCGAATCAATTAGACTAATTAAGTTGAAATTTAGTAAAAAAATAGATTTCTGTGACTTAAACACGGACATGGAACCTAAATAAATGAATTTAGAGTGTGGGGGCCACTCTTGGAGGGCAAATCAGAAAATTAAAAATAAGTTTTCCAAACTGTACCGTGTGACAAATCAAATGAAAGAGCTTCTTATAAGGATCTCAAATATAAAGACAAAAATTGACCCTTATCTAAAATCCATAAAAAAAGACCAGAAAATGGTGATTTACTTATAGATTAAAGAAAAACCTATAAGTCCACGGTCTTAGATAGTTAAATTCTCAATATTGTTTGTTTGTACGGAACCGTCGGCGCGCGAGTCGGACACGCATTTGCCTGGTTTTTTATACAATTTTCTAATCAAAATACTGTAATAACAAGGAATAAAGTAAACAGGTCAAACAGTATAGAAATATTGTCATTTCCATTACTGCTGTCGATGTCGTGACTATTTCATTTAAAAACCTGCTAAGTGTGATTACACCAAGGCTTTCCTTATGTTGTAGATGGTAGTAGGGTGGTACTTAGTACCTTTACTACACAATAAGTAGTTATGTTGGAAATTAGCCAAAAAATGTTTTCTTTCATTCAGTTCGGAACGTTCGTTTGCGCAAGTATATGACACTCACGCTTGATCGGTTTTTATCAGTTATTGTATTAAGTAAGCACTAATTATTTTATCACACTTTTGAAGCTTACATGTGTTACCGTTTTCAAATCACCAAAAAGAACATATTCTTTGTTTTTATTTTTTTACATATCTAACCTATACTATCATAATAACACGAAATTTTAATCTGCCAGCTATTATTTCAAAAGACTATTATCGCATCGTTATCACATCAGACACAAGACTGCTGAACTTAGCCCTCCTCCATAGAGTTCCACGTAGCACAGTTCTGAGCCATCCCGGGGTTGCCCGCATTACCTGACTAGGTAGACCATCAGTCCACGTGATGGGGTTCGAAAAGAAAGTTTAGTTCAAAAGATAAAGACTAGGACGAACAAACACGCTTGTAGAGTATGGCCTAACCTTCCTGAGGCATAGGAAGATACCCCTGCCTCTGCAGTGGGGACGATCTGGGTTGTTAACACAGGACAAACAAACAAACTGACAGCGGGGTAGGCTTAGTAACTCTATTTTTATTTAATAATGCCTGGTTTTAGTTATCTCGGGCCGTGATTGGCTCTCTTTGAGTACGGAACCACAAAAATGAAAATAAGGTCTACCAAAGTCAGATCTCCTACTAATTAATTTGAAAATACATTCCCCATTGTCAATTCGCGAAATTTTATTTTTGAAGTTTCTAAATTTCTATCAACTCATCTACCAATATCTATATTAAAGTGTTTTGCGGTACGTCTATGGGTTCCAAAACCTGCATGAAGAAATGTAACTAGGTAACTATGCAGGGCGACTCGTACATATCTGAAAACCTCTCAAATGGTGATTCACAATTGACTGACTCAGTGGTTAGTGCTCCTGACTACTGATACGAGAGTCGTGGGTTCGATTCCCACCCAGGCCATACATTTCTGTGATAAGCACATATGTTTGCTCTGTGTCTGGGTGTATCGTATCTATATTATATATGTACTGAATTTAAATGTATATGTGTATGTATACCAGTCTCTGGTTCCCATAATACAGAGGCCGTTTGGGGTCAGATGACCGTGTGTTATTTGTCCCAGGTACCATATGAAATAGCAAAATTATTTTTTGAACATTTCATACAGTAAAAAGCTTTTGAATACGGCGAGTAGAAAAATTTAACGGGATCTAATTAAACCTATATTTTGTTACACCCCGTAACAAGATGATTAATTACTCATGGGGAAAGAGATAGGGTTCTCTAACGTATAAAGTTTCATCGTTTCCAATGTCTGAAAAAACTCCTCCAATGTCTGATTCTGTATTTCAGTAACAGCTAGCTAGACAACAGATAAAGTCAGATAAAAATGTCCAATTTAAACAAAGAGTTAGCAGGCTGTCAATACTGTGTCACTCAATCAATTTCACTGATCTTCGAGTATACAATACAGCAGTATAAAGGTACTATACATCAGAAACAGTAAACGTGCGTGCACGCCTTTTCGCGTGCGCGTGCGCCTTAAAAACAAGCCTTGGTTAAGAACCGTGACAGTCGCACGCAACCTTTACCGGCTGACGGTATGGTCTGCGGACTCAACGCGTGACGGATCAACTCGCGCGCATTCACGCAGTTTTCACACAAAATAAGACATAAAAGTATCAAAAAACAGTAGCAACCGATCTTATAGTGTGTCTGTAAAACCCGAAACTTTAAAACAGTGCAAATAGCAAGTTATAAAAGTGATTGTTCTGGACATATTGTTCTTTCTGTTCTTGCGTACTGTTGCAGTGAAGATGGGACTGAAAGCGGAGGATGTGCGACCAAGCAAGCTGGCAATCATGGATGAGGAGGATTCGGACAGACCAAGTGAGTTTAGATTCATAGTTTTGGTCAGGTTATAGTAGCCACAATTCAGTTTAACTCTATTAGCGATCTTTTCACGTGTTCCATTCATATGCGGGTGTGTTGATATGTCGCTAGGTATTGTGTAAATAATTTAACTACCCACAATGCAGTTAGTGAATAGTGACCAAACAATAAGGTGGTTTACCTGATGTAGTTAAAAATATTTTGGTTTTGCTGCAACAAGCGTTTGGGCCGAAGGGTTAAAAAGTATCAAAATGTAATTAAACATCGATTATGTTCAAATAATTAATACTACGATTTATTAAATTGATCGTTAGAAGAGAAATAAAGTATGTCAGTGTGCAAGTTAGAAGACTATTGTTTCTCGATTTTCTATTTCCTTTGTCTTATCGTCTTTCATTAATCAAAATCAAATTAGTTATGCTTGACATTATAAACTTAGATTTCTATGCGAAATGGAAAGCAAGTTTTTTAATAAGTTATAACGTAACAAAGGTAACAAAAAGAAAATAAAACCACTGCATAAAACGTATCCTGTAATGGTGTAATGTATGTTTGTCTCAGGATCAAGACAAATCTATAGTTACTTCCCAATTCATAATCCATCAACCTTCGAAAAACATTATCCTCCTCTTGAACAGTCTGGTAAAAAATATAGTATTTATTTTTACCTACTTTATTTATTTATTTAGGACAGTAAAAACAGTCACAGACTTTTAAAAAAAATGAATTAGTAAAAAGGCTACAATTAGACCTAGAATAGAAGCCCTAAAAGGAAAATAGAATGAGTTGCAAGCAGTAACAACAACAATAGTAGTTCAACATTGTATACAGAAATAATATTTATATTCCGATATTCCCGAAAAATATAAATTCATTCATGAAATCATTTGTGCTGTAATTATGCAGTGCAGACACCGTTCAAGGTCTCATGCGCCGATTCGGATAGCATTAGGTACTTATTTATTGTACGGTCCACAGAACATACCTGTAATTAAGCCTTTTTTTGCATTATGAAATCCTACCTGTATCTATACAGCCCAAATTGAGGCTCATCTGCCGAAAAACTTCCGTTGCCGAATTTTAGTAAGCAGTTATAAATAATAGAAACTGCCTTCGTGATCTAGAGCAGCGGTTCCCAATTTTTTCTTTCTGTGGAACCCAAATTGATCCACCATTTTTTAGCGGAACCCTACCTCGCCAAAGGGAAGAATATTCATCTTTAAGTCCCATTCAAAACTCATTCAAGTTTAAAATTTGAATTTAATGATTGGAATTTTCGTGCGCGCTGTTTGTACCGTATGCGCGAAAGAGTAAGAATACTATGTATTGCAGAGATCGGTACCGAAATATACCGAACTGGCCGATGAATGGCAGCGTATTTCCTATGTAGCTACGACAAAAGGCCTAACTCTCGGAACCCCTGTGACCCTCCCACGGAACCCTAGGGTTCCGCGGAACACCTTTTGGGAGCCGCTGATCTAGAGGCTTGTTCGCTCGCTTCCATTGGAGATCGCGGATTCAATTCTTGGCGGGCTCCAACTCTGTAGGACTCAGTTTGGTGGGTCGTAAGGAATTTTCTGAGCTCGCCTGACTAGCTACCACCATCTTATTTAAATCTTGTTGCCAAACATCAATGTAAATAGCACTGATGTGTTCCGGCATGTAGATACGATAGCCAGTTACCCTTTTCGTTGGGGAAGCTTGGTAATTCTTCGGCTTCTTCTTCGGCATCATGATCACCTACCACCAGGTGAAACAATGCCAAGGGCTTACCAATTGTGGATTGAAAGGTAAGTAAAAGGAAATACTAAGGTTACTTGGGACTTGGGAGGACGTCGATGCTTGTCTGGCGTAGTTCGCTTGGCTGTATTCAGCTTAAAATTAAAATTTAAACGAAAATTCACCAGTATATCCTTCTAGCTCAGATCTATTTATTAACGTACTTTGTCTTCCCTAAAAGATAACATTTACTAAAATACAGGTTGTTAAAAAAAGTGCGTTTGAAATTTTAAGGGGTTACTCAGGATTAAGTATAGAATACAGAAAAAAATCAGCTCGTCAAGTTTTATTTTTAGATTCACATACTAAATCTGAATTGTGAATCACGAATTTGTATGGGAAATGGAAAAAAGTTGTAGATCAGATGTTTTTAATATTTTTCATGTATTCTATACTTGATTCTGAGTAACCTCTTAAAATTTCCAACATACTTTTTTAACATCCTGTATATACCTAAAAAAGATACACCCTTTGTGAGAACTTTGTCAGTTACATCAGTTAGTAAAACAACCGACGATATGTTTATATGTATGTCCTATTACATATGCATATGAATGCCCTTAAACTAAAAATATACTTACCTAATTAACACGTAACAAGTGCAGATAACTGCAGTTACAAAACGCATTCCATTTGATTGAGTAAGTTTGTATTTCGTTTATCGTAGATGCAATAGCTTAGTTTTTTTTTTTAATTAGACAATTAAGTGATCTTTTTTTTATTCACGGAAAAGTGGAACATAGGTTGGTTGCCGGGACTTGTACCGAGCACACGTCTGCTGAGTAAATTTTTTAATTTTTTCCGGTTTAGAGTAGTCTTAACGTTATTTTTTTTAATGGGGAAATAGCTGTGATTCCGATTCAGTGATAAGCGGTCATAAGAAGAGGATTAACTCGGGAGACAGCTCCGTTTTCCGAGTTCCAACAACAAACCAAATCACCGCGTGGAGCGTCTTTAAATGCCCATAACCCTTAGAGCCGCGTCTTTCACTTGACATTGGCGTTTCGCCATTTTTTTTATTGAAGATTCTCCCATTTTTCACTTGGCATTGGCAAAATACGCTCGTTATGAGATGTGGAATGCCAAATAGAATAATTGACCACGCTAAATACGTTAAAAACAACCGACTTCAATCGCAACAACTCCAATTTTGCTATGTTTTTGTTAATTTTCTCAAAAACCGCTGAATCGATTTTGATAAAATTTATATGGGACCACCTGTGAAGTATACCCTTTTAAACAAAAAAAAAATTTTTCAAATCGGTTCAGGCGTCTTCGAGTAATCGGTGAACATACATAAAAAAATATAAAAAAAAGATTCCGACGAATTGAGAACCTCTTCCTTTTTTTGAAGTCGGTCAAAAATAGACTAGAAGTGGAACATAACTTTTCCGAAGGAACCTATACAATCTGAACAAAAAGATTTTTGAATTTTCATAAAAAGTTTACAAACGGACTGATTAATTTGCTTTGTTTGTATAGGTTTCTGTAGTTGCTTCTACTCATGAAACTGAACAACTTTTCTCATGGCACCATAAAGGTATACCTACTCAATTCGAAAAATTTTCGGACTTCCAATACAAAATTGGCGGATCAGTTGATCAATTAGTATGAGGATTCCAAATTTTGCGAACTGTGAACTGAGTATTGGTTCCTTGGGGCTGGTTGTTCAATTTTACGAACAGAAGCAGTTTTTTCAGGTATTTCATAAAGACCCTATACAGGTTGTATTTTTGAGATGGGGCAGTAAGTATTTATATTTTTGTATTTAAGGGCAGGTACTTTAACCGTTATAGCTACAGGAAAATGTTCTTAGGAGACTAACTCTAACTTTTGGACTTATTTTGACCTGTATTCACAGATTTCGGAAAAATGTACAGTCAGCAAGAAAATTTGTAATTTACCCAAAAACTTTTTATGATGCCAATCGATCCGATAACTACCCTACCCTACTCTGTATACTATTTTCAAACTTTTTGTCTTGATAATTAAATGTACTTGACCATAATTTATTCAAACCTGCTTTGATATCAAAGTGTTTTTTTTGTTCTGTTTAAAGTAAACCCATGTTATTGTTTTTAATTGCTTTAAAGATAATGTAAATAACTCCTGCCCTACTGACTTGCTTGTTTTCTTGATTCGCAACGTTTATAAACATGTTATTATATAATATAAATATAATCAAATACATAAAATAAACAAAAATAACATTTTTTGTTGCTGACGATAGGTAGGACAATATAATATTAATAACAAGAGATTCTCTGATCTGATTGTTCACGGATGATCAATTGTGAGAAATATTTCGCAGTGTTATTGTTTACTTTTTTTAAGTATTCATAATAACAGTAATGAACTATGGGATAGCTACTTAAATAGTATCTTGCAATTAATGTTGAAAATCTTGAAAAATATCGTAGTTAACAACTCAAAACAAAAAGATAGACAAGGAACTTATTTAGACGAGTTTGCGGCTGATGTTTTTTTTGTATACTGCATCTAAGAGAAATACTAGATTCTTTAACAAATAAAAAAAAAACGTAATAAGAGAATTATGATAGTGCTTTTATTCATAACTCTAAGCAATTTTCCGAAAGGAACCCAAAGTAAATAGGCGAAAATTTTTCTTGGCCAAGCAAACTGATCAACTTCTCAGAAAAAATAAAAAAATCGCGAATCACTATAGGTTCCTTGGGGAAAGTTGTTCAATTTCATGAGTAGAAGCCCCCCTTTTTTAGAGTTTCAATTGGTTCTGTTAGACCCCCTTGCAGGTACATACTTATAAGGTTCTCTTTTTATTTTGGGAGGTTTTATTATAAAACGACAACAATGTCAACAATGCTATAGAATATAAATAGTTTATTCATAAAAAATCGCAGTATTTTAAACTGTACCGTACAGTTAAGTACTACAATAAACACAATAACCCATATTTTTGACAACTTGTTGCAATAAACATGTCATTTTTGTTGCGAGTTAAATAATTTTTTTTTTTTTTATGTGATAAGTAAGGCAAACGAGCAAGTGGGTCACCTGATGGTAAGTGATCACCACTGCCCATAGACACCTGCAACCCCGGAGGGGATTGCAGATGCGTTGCCAACCTAGAGGGCTAAGATGAAATGCCTCATGTGCCTGTAATTTCCTCGGCTGTCTTACTCTCCACACCGGAACACAACAGTGCAAGCACTGCTGCTTAGCGGCAGGATTAGCGAGTAAGTTGGTGGTAGCGATCCGGACGGACCTCGCACAAGGTCCTACCACCCGCATCATCATAGCACCCGCACATAACATTTTCTTTACGTAATAAAATGTAAAAAATACTTAAAAGTTTATAACTATTTTAAACAATAAAAATGCTTGTGATAGAGTTTTTATCTTATTACGCAAGCACAAGGTATTGTTTTTACGATGTTATGACATACATATGTATGAACATTTCTTTTCGTCTAGACACATTTTATGCAGTCGGGTATTTTTTCGAAAGAGGTACCTATTTGATGATTCAGTTTGTTAAAGTCAAAAGGGCCAAAAATACGTAATAAATGTAAGAAAATTACTAAATGTACTAAAAGTACTAAGAAAAGTTCTAAATGTTTCCCTTTTTTTTCTAAACTACGACACGCCCACGTGACGGATGGTCACACGCACACGTAATCTCTAAGATTGATTTACGAAACAGCAAATTATTTTTACGTTTTATAGTTCATTCAATTCAATCATTCCTAGACGTAATATGTTAACTTTTGTATAGTCGAGGTACAGTCAGCGTCACAGGTAGACGAGCAAATGAAGTAGACAAATAATAATAATAAATATCCACACGCTAATAACACACGGTCACCTGGCCTGGCAACAGTATTCAAATAATTATAAGCTTTCAATTTAAATTAAAAACTATACATAACAGTTTCAAACAACATTTTATTTTTCTGATTGATGTACCTACATAGGTATCGGTAATAAATAATAAAATATTGATACATTAAGTTGCTGTGTTAAAGATTTTAATTAATACTATTCATCACAGTGTTTTTAATAAATCGATTAATCTTACGAATACCAAGAAACTTACGAAAAACATTCACAAGGTTTATCTTGACTGGTAAAAAAAAATAAGATAAAAAAAATTACCGCATTATTGCGGCAGTCTTCCATGCAGCCATTGAAATTTTAAAAACGACGAATAAGTGAATCAACTCATAGGCGAACTTTGTGTGGGATTTTGTTTTGCGATTTCTCTATGGTTTCCTCGGGATAATGGTTTAGTTAAATGAGGGAAGCTACGGTTAAAATAATTTCAACTTATTTTATATAAAACCTTATATGAAATAATAATAATAATAATAAAATGTATTTAAATTTATTTTTTGAAATATGCAGGGTGTTAAAAAAGTGTGATTGATATTTTAAGAGGTTACTCAGAATCAAGTATACAATACAGGAAAAACATTGAAAAAATCCGATCTACAATTTTTTTTCATACAAATTCTGACTATTCAAAAATATGGGAAGTATGTAGTATCTGAAAAAAAAAATTTCGATCGGATTTTTTCAATATTTTTCCTGTATTCTATACTTGATTCTGAGTAACCCCTTAAAATCTCGAACGCACTTTTTAACACCTGTATATGTAATGAAAACCCAAGCTAGTTTTCCTACAGTTTCAATGAAAGAGCTATTCAGTAAACAGTAATATTTACGATGCAGCCAGAGACAATGTTATGTAGTCATGTGTGTGTGCGCATGTGACTGCCTGAGTGCCTTATATACTTTTGATGTTGACTGTACCGCCGAAGTAGAGTTGCGAAATTGTCACCTGCAATGTTTTCGATATGTTATTATTTTCGATAATACCATGTCAAGGGAATCGTTTCCAATGTTGAAAGTGTTACTCATACATATAGCTATTATAAGTAAGTAGTATCAAGGCGCAAAACTGACACACTTCTTACAAAGTTAAACAATAGTTGTCTGTATCTTCAACAATTCATTATGAAACACTTTTCAATAAATAGTTTTTATATTGAAACAGTAGAAACTTACTAGATAGGAATCTCATTACATGTGCAAATTTTTATTTACGTATAAAAGAATTCGTAAAAAAAACGAATGTACTGAATCATGACGTTATAGTTTCTTATTACAATTAGACTGACTCGGTGGCTTAGTGGTTAGTGTTCCTGACTACTAATCTGAGAGTCGTGGGTTCGATCCCCACCTGGGGCAACACTTTTATGATGAGCAGATTTGCTCTGTGTCTGGGTGTATTATTATGTATGTATTTAAACGTATATGTGTATGTATATCAGTCTCTGGTTCCCATAATACGGTGAATCCTAGTTTGGGGCCAGATGACCGTGTGGGATTTGTCCTGGATGTTTATTTATTTATTTACAAATATTTCTAGAACAAATTGCCGTTTTCGATATTCGATAAAAATAACTCGGAAGTCAACTATCTTGTTAAAGCCGACTACTGTTACATGGGAAAACGCATTAAAAAAATCGTATCTCTTAGCCAGATAGTACAATTATCCGTTTTACAAATATGCCAGCCCCATTCTATACTACTGTGTTAAAACCACGAATATGTTAAGAAAACTGATATCTTCTGTACTTATTCTCTATGCTGTCGCTTAGCAACGGTTCTTGTTGATACGTTTTCACTAAATAAATCAATCTTTTACTTTATTACTTTAATATTTACTTTAATAGAATAAACCGCATTGGTCGTACGTTTGGACTGTTCAGTGGTTTTCGAGAAAATCGTTGACAATCAAACATACATACTTATACTTACTTAACCGCCAAATACAGTGGCTCTTTTTTTAAATCGTTTTAAAACCAGTTGGTACTTATTCTTATTTGTTAGTTGTAAAAACATTATGCATAAACACAGCGAAATAAATGATTTATTTCACACAGCACATAAACCTAATAAACAATAAAAATAAGAAAAAAGGGAAACATTCTACAACATGACAAGCCACCAAATAAGGTCCAGGACCACACTCAGCAATAGAAAAAAAATATTTTCCTTATCTCTGCTTTCCGTAAGATGAGTTTTAAGCTCCTTGGTCGTTGCTATAGAACGATCGACTGTTGCAATCATATAATATCTGTACCTAATAACTTGTCATCTTAACTATCCTAATGATATTAATACTTACAAATCTTATGATAAATGTGAAAACGCGTTTGTTTGTTTTTGGTTTGTTCTCTCTTCGGCTTAACCAATCTTGACATAGCTTGTGACATGGAGCAGGAGACTTAAGGTATCTTGTATTACGATTCCTCCAGTGTATCCTGTAAGATAGCTTCTTCTTCTTATCGTGTGGCACATTTAACCGTTCTATCCACAAGGTATAGACGGCGGTTGCCTAGTGTTTCACTAAGCATCACCGCGGTCACGTGTAGGGCATTTAGATTTACACCTACGGACGTATGCAACGCGATCATCATACACATCTAGAAATCAGATTTGCAGATTTCCTTACAATGATTTCCTTCACCGTTGAATTAGTCTGTATAAAAATGCACGTTAGTTTCGAAAAACTCACAGGTGCACTGGCCAGGATTTGACCTGAACCTACGAGGTTAGGAGGACGGAGTCCCTAGCCGCTGCGCCATCGACGCGGTAAGATAACTGTTTGTGGGTAAAGCCACGGGTATAAACTAGTAACTCATTGACGTCATTTAGCGTGTACTTATAACTAAGTGGAGCCAGAGTGTTGTAATAGTCGCGTAAACGCTTTGAAATCGTGGAATGGGCCTCTTCCTCACCGCATTATGGCTGGTTATGTCAAACAACTTTATGTTAGTACATGTATGTACTACATACACTTACATTAGATTTCTTGTAAACACGCATTCCGGCAGTAGAGGTACCTATGTTTTTATTTTTCTTAAACTCACAAGTAATAGCTTTGCCGATGGTTTTAAATGTCGAAGCCAGACTGCAATTATTTATCACAGTGTTAGTGGTATGATTTTCAATTCAATTTCAATTCAATTCGATTTTCTTCGTCTTTTTATTATCTTTTAAGTTTTTGGGGTGGTCATATATGTTATAAAAAAATTGACGGCACAGATAATATAATCGTTGACTATATGAAGCACATAATCACAACACCAAGTACAATATAATTGACCACGCTGAAAACGTTAAAAACAACCGACTTCAATCGCAACAACTCCAATTTTGCTATGTTTTTGTATAGATTTCGATAAAATTTATGTGAGACCACATGTGAATTATACCCTTTTAAACAAAAAAGAATTTTCTAAATCGGTTCAGGCGTCTTCGAGTAATCGGTGAACATACATTAAAAAAAAAGATTCCGACGAATTGAGAACCTCCTCCTTTTTTTAAGTCGGTTAAAAAGAAAAGACTTACATATTTAGATAGTTTCTATGTGGTTAACTGGTGCTGTATCAAGCACTACTTACCTGTACTCTTTTTCCTTATCCTTACATCCTTTTTTCTATTGAAAAACAATAACAATTTAAATGATTCTGTTCTGGAGTTTGAGTGACTTATGTTTGTTTAGACATTCGTTCGGGAATCCTTTGGATAATAAATAATAACATACATATGTAAAAGTAAAGTTTTGATCTTAAAATAAGTATACGCGAATAATATAAACCTGGTTTAATTTGGAAGAAAATGGCAGGAGACTGTACTGACCGTGAGAAATAAAAAATATGTTTTTATAAAATTCGTATAAATAGTTTTAAAATTATTTAAGAAAATAGTCAAAAATTGATTATTTCCCCACTTATCTTCGAAACTACTGAGCCTGAAATTAAAAAAATATATTAGAAAAGTTATTTACGCCTGTATGTATAAACATTATCAAATGTTGACTGGCGTGGCGTTAAGGCTGTTACAAATTCAATCTAATTATCTCGGTTTCGACGTAGGTATATGTTTTGTAATAATTTTCGTATAGTTATTACAGATCTTGCCCTTGACATTTAAGTACCTAGCTATTCGTTTTAGATACTAGCTTATTACCTATTACCTACGTGCCTGTTTTGTTGTATCTCTATCGTTTATTGGCACCGTGCAACAATATAACAGTACAATGTAATAGTTTTCTTGGGTAATAATTTATTAATAATTAATAAACTGTAGTTGACAGCTAGTTAGTCATCTGAGTTACTTTTTTCAAATGTCATTTATAAGTCATAAACGACATTTTGTTTTTAACGATGTTGTATAAACGACATGTATACCAATGTATGTAATTTGTTTAAAACATATAAACGTATGTACCTATATCATTCTATGGATTCAATAATACAGGGAATAATTAGGATAGTATCGTGTGTGATTTAAAATTGACCCTGGATAATATTTAATATTACTATAACTGAATTCGGTCCTTGCTACATGAGGAAAAAATCCAATTATCAAAAGCGGCCAAGTGCGAGTCGGACTCGCCCATGAAGGGTTCCGTAGCAGCAAGTAACATAATATAAAAGTTCTTGTAGTTCGTTGTAGGTAAAATGC
This sequence comes from Coleophora deauratella, assembly GCA_958295455.1. NCBI lineage: Eukaryota > Metazoa > Arthropoda > Insecta > Lepidoptera > Coleophoridae > Coleophora > Coleophora deauratella. The sequence goes on along the minus strand of OY282400.1, from coordinate 15,706,761 downwards.
GGTTTACGATTAATGACGTATTAAAAAAAATACTTACTAGATCTCGTTCAAACCAATTTTCGGTGGAAGTTTGCATGGTAATGTGTGTTAACAACCCATTACGTCCCCACTGCAGGGGCACAGGTCTCTTCCCATAACTCGGGAAGGCTTAGGCCATACTCCACACACGGGGGCCAAGTCCGGATTGGTGGAGGTTGTGGGGCTAGTGGCCAACCCCAGTGTCAGAAGTTTTCAAGCCGCCTATAAGGCCTCTGACATGGCTTAACGACTGCTAGCGATAGCAGCCGGCACCAACGGCTTAACGTGCCTTGCGAAGCACGGAAGCGGTCGAGATAAATGCCACTGACAGTCAAACCCATCCAGGTTATGACCGTTTCTGTAGTCAGTTAACCTGCGTGATCGATGCAACCACGCAAGCCGCACTGAGCCACGACCGCTTCCATTTTTTTTAGTTTTATCATTTTCTTATTTTAGAAGTTACGGGGACACACACACACACACACACACACACACATTTTACCACTTTGGAAGTGTCCCTCGCGCAAACTATTCAGTTTAGAAAAAAATATATTAGAAACCAAGATACAAGATACAAATTTATTTAGTAACACAGGTTACAAGTCAGATAACCTCAACCTCCTCCCCCCCTCAACCAATAACCCCAACCTCAACCTCAACCAAACCTCAATATCATTTATGAAGACCTAACACATATGGGTTTGATGAAAAAAAAAATGTTGAGTTTCAGTTCTAAGTATGGGGAACCCCCAAAATTTATTGTTTTTTTTCTATTTTTGTGTGAAAATCTTAATGCGGTTCACAGAATACATCTACTTACCAAGTTTCAACAGTATAGTTCTTATAGTTTCGGAAAAAAATGGCTGTGACATACGGACGGACAGACAGACAGACATGACGAATCCATAAGGGTTCCGTTTTTTGCCATTTGGCTTCGGAACCCTAAAAATTAGCGGCCACTTAAGGAAAAAAAATACCGAAACAAATCTTCTTTTGTCACTTTAGATTATAATTATATGTAGTAAGTATGTATTCGTTTATTTACCAGAAGAATTAAGTAACTAGCTATAACGTACATATGCATCGTTTGTTTATTTGAAACGATTAGTTACTCACTCGTTATACGTAAATACACATAATTCTTAAGTAAGATCCGTCCGATCGAAAGATTAATTGTGCAATGGAGTGAAAGCATTTTTTTACTTGTAATTAATAACTATAATGAAGTATGACTTAGGTAATGAATTAGTTTGCTATCGAATGGTAAGTACATGGTTAGGAGGGCAGCAAAACGTTTTGTAAATTACGCGTATTTATTAGGAGTAATAGGTAGCACTCATCGATATACGAGAACATTAGATGAGGTTTATACTTCACTAGAGCGTAGACTGATAGTAGTTTGCTCCCCTATGTCACCTTAGCGCCACCTTTTCGCTCACCATTCGTAATCTGTCAAAGGACGAGTCAACTTCAACACGTTCTCCCATATCGATGGTAGCACTGTATTTTTTTTATGTAACGAGGCTTTTCCTGAAATAACGGTTAGAAACCCGGGAGATCGGGGAGATGGGCCTCGTTAACATTGGTCTGCAACCCGTCTAGGAGAAGGAGAACTCCGAAATCAAACCCGGCGTGGGATCTCCGTTAGGCGCGAGTAGGGTCTAACCTAAACAGCGGCGGTCTCCTGCAGTCAAACTGGCTCCACACGTATTGGCTTGCCTTTCCTGTGGAATCAGCCAGCGAGGCCGAGAGGGTAACGCAAGTCCTGGGCAGCCCTGCGTTTCCTTAACTCCGTCCCAGGCGGTGCAGCGTCTGGTGAGAGGTTACTCCACAGCAGCAGCTCTGTTGCGTGGTTAACAACACGGAGTAGCGCCAAGACATTGCAATAAATTTTATGTAATAGACGCAGAGGCCATTGATGATCATGATTTGGAAATTCTATTCATAAAATTACTCCTATATTCTTCAATTCAAATTACGACTTACGTGATTTTACGGTGACATAGATATACTAAAAACTTACAGTAAATAAGAGGTAGTTTACATTACACGTTGAATCGTCACAGATTTTTAATAGTTATCGGATGCTTAACTCTTTTGCGCATTAAAGTTAAGGTTGTTTACAAAATTGTTTCCATACGCCACAGCTTTTTTAGGTTAAATAAGCCACAGCTTTTTTTAGGTTAAAAGGATCTGTATAATTAGGTATCCTTACGTATGTATCTCGGTGAAGATGAAATATGTCGGTACTATATCACGAGATTATAGTTATCATTCCAGCGATCTTGTGTAGTGTAAGTATTTGATTTACAAATCAAGTGACAGAGAACAATGAGTAGATATAGATATCCATGCGGATATGGATCTGGTAGATACCTAAATCACACCTTTGCCTTGGTATCTACTGACGAACGGTTAGGGTGCGTTACCACTGATGCGGAGCGGAGCGGAGAAGACGTGCCGAATTGACCAATCATATTGCTCGTAATGAAGTGGAGCTCAGATTTTGAGTATTCTGATTGGCCACTTTTGCACGTCTCCGCTCCGCTCCGCGTCAGTGGAAACGCACCCTTATACAGTGAACAACGCTTGGTCTGCAGATTTCACATGTTTCCTTATCTATGTGCGATTGACAGCTGATAGCGTTGACAACTCTACTGTAAGAATAAAAGGTGACGGAAGAGCTGTCTTCTTATATATGTTGTCGACGAGTACAATTCGGCTACGATTTTTTATGCTAATGTTTCTAAAAAGATGAGTTGAATGGATTAATTATAATGTTATTAAACTGTGACGAGTCATGAAACTGATTAACTTTTCCCCAGAAAAACTATAGTCATCTCGTGAAAATTAACATCTATCCATACTAAGTGAGGAAATTTATCATAATTAAGCAATACGAAAGGGTTTTTGAATATTCGTACCTTCAGAAAAGGATGAAGATGGTATCAATGTTAAATCATGACACGATGTTTTTAAGAGTAGGCATACGTATAGTATAATTATAAAAAAAAAACAAGGAATCCTTTCCTTCTAAATTATTTAAAAATCAAAATATTTTATTTCATTATGGATGCATATTTTGTTAGCAAAAGTTTCAGTTAAAAGTTAGTTCAATTGAAAATTCGGTTTAAAATTAATTTGTCTAAAAAGGCCATACCTAGTCCTTTATTTCACACAGGTTTAAGAACTGGTGGTACGGAACCCTAAATTGCGTTTTATTTACACTTGACCGGTTTTTGTAGGCTCGTCATCGTCGCCGGTCGCTGGCGTAAATATTCTTAAAGGATATAACCAAGCGACACTTTAGAAGGACTAGGCAGAACGCATTCTGCATACGAAATCTTCCTCGGGTCACTTGACAGCACATTTCCTGATTTCCTTGTGTTACTCAGATCACAAATGTTCAAGATAGCGTGAGGTTAATTTCGTGGGTTCAAGGGCGTTTTCGTCATTGCGAAAATTATGTTTGTCATTTACATTACAGTTTCGTCTTATACCTCGAAGTATCACATGCTAACAACCCAATTTTTTTTGGACTCGACATATAAATTACTCGGCTGCAGAGTCAATATATATTTTTTTGCTATTTCAGAAAATTTGTAGTTCAAAAGCTCCGTTCAGCTTGATAAGACGCCCCAGTTAACAAGGACCTCTTCAATTTTATTACATTCTGTATACGTGATGCAGAGCCTTCCTTCGACCTGGGAAAAAAGGCTACGGAACCCTAAGTTTGATGACAGATCTCTAACCGGTTTTTGTGTCACATTTTGACTGACGTGTGTCGTGCTTCGGGCACGTTGTGGCAATTTGTATGGTATGCGAAAATGAGACGACCAGTTTGTTCCAATGCTTTTGTGGGTCATTCAACCTATACGGTGTTGGTATAATGGGCCTGCAGGTTCGTCCATCACAGTTCAGTTCATTAGTATGTTTAGTTGCACATTACTGAAAAGATACACAAGTACTTACTCTTTAGTTGTGTTTGAGAGTGACGTTTCCTATATATATATATATATGCCGGTACAGATGAATTCAGAATTTATTGCAACTCCACCTGCACGAAGCTATTCACACCGCTGCGGACAGGGAAAAATGGAAATACCTAACTCGGCCCCAATACTGACTTACTGACTTGTCCTCATAATAGTCACGATCCCCACTCTATGGGGTTACGACTTGGAAGAAGACTGTTGAATTGACAGTTCTCACAAAGTTCTGTTTACTTGTTTCGATTAACTATATATTACAACTAGGCAACTGCTATCTATCCTTTGTTAAAGATACGGTACGGTTAAATTGCGCCACACGATACTCAAACTCAAACTCAAAATGTTTTTTTTAATTTAAGTAGATGCTTTACACATGCTTTTAAATCTTCAATATTTTTTTCTACCTAGAACAAAGTCCCTACCACGCGGGACTTGTAAACTCAACGTTTCGGGAAGTGTTTGCGAAGCGAGAAGAAACGTCGAGCCCAAAAGAAACTCGCTTCAACACATTTTTTAAATAAAATCTTAAATTCTATTACAATTCATGTCAACAATAAAATTGTGAGCTGGAGGATCTATACATTTCCATATATCATTGTCATTTACATAATCTAGTATTTTGTAATACCCTCTAGAGCATAAACAATTTTTCACATGCAATTTGAATTTGTTTTTTGGCAAACTAGTCACATTTTCGGGTATTTTGTTATAAAATTTTACACACTGCCCTATAAATGACTTCTTAACTTTACTCAGTCTCGAATAGGCAACATCTATGTTATTAATATTTCTTAGATTAAAATTGTGTCTGTCACTGTTTTTATGAAACAAGTGTAAATTTTTCCGTACATACATGATATTTTCGTATATGAATTGACTAGCAACAGTAAGAATATTAATTTCTTTAAACATATTCCTCAACGACTCGCGGGATCGCATCTGGTAGATTGCGCGAATTGCCCTTTTTTGCAAAATGAAAATCGTTTCAATATCAGCGGCATGTCCCCAGAGTAAGATTCCGTAAGACATTATACTGTGAAAATAACTAAAATACACTAGTCTCACAGTACCTACATCTGTCAACTGTCTTATTTTCTTACAGCATATGCAGCTGAACTAAGCCGTCCCGCTAAGGTTTCTATGTGTGGGCCCCATTGCAGTGTAGCATCTAAAGTTATACCTAAAAAAACGGTCTTATTTACAAAGTCCAATACATTATTATCTACAATTACACTGTTTTCAATTTTCTTTACATTTGGTAATGAGAATTTTATGCATTTTGTTTTTTTTGCATTTAAGAGTAGATTGTTAACAGTATACAGATATACAGATAAGAAGAAGTATTAAAATCTTTATGATGAATTATTGATGGCGACGATCTGTGAGTTGAGCTCCAGGAGTGGAAACAGGTTGCAGATCACTGGGTTCCTTAGTTAGTTGGTTGTTTGTACCCCTAAAAAGTTACGCATGGTAGGAAGGAGCTCTGTAAGTACTAGGTAGAAAAAAATATTTACAAAATAATTTTGATTTTCATAAACAAAATCATCACCAGAGTATCAGCACGCTGGGCACCATAAACCTTTATAATGCCTGATCGATACAGCAGATTACAGGAAGCGGTAAACAGGGTAGGAAAGAGAGGGAAAAACTACGGAAAAACGCTGAAACAATAACAATTCTAGTACACAAATATGTATATAAGTACTTATTCATGGTCTAAAACATTTGTATCAATTAACACACATTGACTTATCCAAATCTACAGGTGTTTAAACAAAGCCGCAAAGACCACGCCATTGTTTCGAAATGTCTGTTTCACGGTTTACTTCGTATCGTGAGTGGCTCGCTGATAAAGTTAACTTTACTGATAAACGCGATTCTGTGAAATAATATTGCGTTGGAGAAATATTGACATATGCATTGAGTGCCAGTCATCTACCTCAACACCGCCGGCGGCGGAGTGTAGCCATGTAGGTTTATATCCGGCTCGAAGGACCAGAAAATTGTATAAGATCGGGCTGTAATTTGAAATGTTCGGCATTGTTTTATTGTTTGTTTATGAACGTTTTGCGTATCTAGTTAGCGTAAGAAATATACTCAAACATTAACCATGAAAAAAAATAAGAGCTGGAGGTACGTCGTCGGGCTAGGTGGAACGAAAGAGACGTGTGCTGTGTCAGAAGGATGCTAGATGAATTATTGCTGGCTCTACGTTTTAAAGTGCTTTCAGACAATACTGAGACTGACTTTACAAAAAAAAAGCACAAATTTCTCATAGTCACTGTAAATCTATGAGGACCCCGTTATTTTTATTTAAAGTCTTGTCTTACTAAATTGAAAACACTGGGGTCACTGGGTGTAGCGTATAGTTGACAGTAGTCAACTTTAGGCTTTAGGAGTCACTTTAGACGAACATTCAACGGGCCGATACATTAGGCCTGTCTATACGTAGTAATGTTTAGCTTTTATGAACACGTGGTTCGAACTTTAGATTATTAGTTGTATTAAGTGGGTTAAGAGTTTCATTATAGGGTGTCATCAGGTCATCAGGTGTGGCAAAACTGGTGTGCTATGGACAAAATAAACAAACAGTGACTCACAGACATGTACCTACTTGATAATTGTAATGAAATAGATTTGGGACCTGTTAGGTTTCATAATGAGGCTTCACTTTCACCTTATTGAACAATTTCTTCCAAAAGAATCAAAGTGAATTTTTACACAGTGAACCTAGAAATTGGCCACACAAAAAGTGGAAAAATTTTGTTCATAAATAATAAAAATATGACATTTAAATGTGTGTGTTGTACGGCTTGATAAAACAACCGTCACCGGATATTACCCGCAGGGGTTGAGGCTACCTTTACAGAGCTAAGACGGTTATCACACTGCACCGGAAATCGCTCCAGTGTGCGGTGCTGCGGTTTTTTACTTTGACATTGTCAAAGCAGCACACCGCAGCACCGCACACCGGAGCGGTTTCTGGTTCAGTGTGATAACCACCTAAGAGGGCGGAAAGTGTACATTGTGATAGTACTAATTTATATTGTCTTGTGGCGTTTTTATCTCTTAAACACCCTTTACCTCCAGGTGAATGAGACGTGTCATTTACAATAGGATTAGAAACTAAAAAACACTTAGAAATATCTACTTACTTATTAACATTAAAGTAAGAAATACCAGTTAGTCTTTGTCATTGCCATCTCATCAGTCTGATTCACACTGTGTTTCATTGTGTGTTTGTTTGTCTTGGCAACATGTCCTACACGAGAGCACACCTGTACCTATATATAATTCGCAAAAAACAAACTGAGCATAAGTTCATATTAACAAAGATCCATTCGCTGCGCTGTTTATAGCGTCTATGAATGAGGCAAACACAATATTGCAGGGGCATCGCATACGCCTAAATGATATATACGTATATAAGCCAGGGACTATGCACATACATGCACTGCTCCTATCTAGGATTCCTCGTACTATGGGAACTAGAAACAGACACTGTTATAGGTGAAAGAAAATAAGATTGACGGAGGCTTCTAGACATCATTTTTTTTTCTAAGATTTTTGTGTGTCTTAGAGGGGGACTTTGTGCTAGGTAGAAAAAAATGCCGATTTAAAAGAAGAATCTGCTTAAATAATAAAATCTTTTGAGTTTTAGTTTACTGAAATCGCAAAAAATTTTTAGACATTAAAAAAAAATCGAACGGATGATTACTTTTTGAATCCCAATTTTTGGGTTTAAGAAAAGTCGTAAAACATCGCTGTTCAGTATAGCGTAGAGGAGAAGCTCCTGTTAACGACCTTACTGTGGTTGTGGGATTGTGCAAATAAGGAAAATCATAAGAAAAAATTTACAAACTCACACTGATAACAGTTTTGTACAAATGTAGAATTTGTACGAATGTGACCAAAGCAATTTACTACACTATTCTAATATATTGTAAAATTTTATTTGCGAATTGTGGGAAAGACAGTAAAAAAATACCCAACATTATACCAAGTTACGTTATACCCAACATTATAGCTATAGCTATGGTATACAGGTGTACCCAACATAACTAGGTATGTTATACGGTATACAGAATGTAGCAAAATTGGCGTAGGACCCGTTAGTACTCAAAATACGAGTTTGCCTTTATAGGGCTGAACCTGAATTTAACGTAATTTTACAGGGTGTAACAAAATTGGTGTAGGACCTGATAACTGGGGATTCTACTCACCATACTGAAACTAAACAACTTTTGTTCTACGACTTTAGTCAAATCGCAAAAAAAAAATTCTCTCACTCACCATACAAAAATGGCAAAAAAGATTATTAATTTGTATGAAAAGTCCAATTTTTTTGGGATTTCAGCAAAGTCGTAGAACAAAAGTTGTTCAGTGCGATGAGTAGAATTTCCAGTTAACAGGTCCTACACCAATTTTGTTACACTCTGTAAATTAAAAAATAAAGGCAAAATCGTATTTTGAGTACTAAAAGACTTACATTACATAAGTATATGTATTTTTTCTTACCCTGAAGGCGCTTTAATACCAAAATGACGTTTATTTGAACAGTTTTGACGTAAAACTATAAAAGTTTTAAGTCTGAAAAAAATGATACTTATTTTTGACTATATTTCCTAAGATCATACGTCATCCGAAAAACGATTCAACAATTTCGGCTCGATAGAAAAAAAAACCAAGGATGGGTCTACCGTTACTTAAAATTTCAAATATATCCCTTCCCTGTATATCAAAAGAAAAAAAATGAAAATTATATGACAATATTGGTTTGACGATATGAAGGATATGAAGGACGATTTGTACTGCGCAGATGAATGCGCATTGTTATAATAAAAAATGTGTAGTGTGCTAAAGTTTTGTCGCGGACTGAAGATAGAAATTTAATTTTTTTATTTTATTTATTTGGGATAATCAACAACTATGCACTAAATTTTATATTATAAGATGTTCAGGACTAAATTATGTGAATAAGTACATAGTCCACAACATTATCCACGGATTATATACAAACAGTGATAGAAACAGAGAGGGGAGAGATAAAGATAAATATGTTTCTTTTTTTTTTAAACATTACCTAGGATCCAAACAATTGTTTACCAAGCTCTTGAATCTAAAGGCGGAGAGTGCAAAGATGTAAATATGAGGGAATTCATCGTTATAAGTCGAAATCGCAACCACAACCCTTACAATAGCGTCAGGAATGCCTTACCTACCTTTTAGATCTGTGGTTTTGTCTCGGTTATAAGAAACGTGTTAAAACAGCGATGTAAAAAAACCTATGACTTTACACAGCATGCTATATTACACAGCGTGCTAAAACAGTTTTTTTCTTTATAAAATCGAGTTTTCGCTGTCGCCTACTAAAGTTTTTGCTGTACTCCAAAAACAGCATTAGTTAAATGGGTAGGTACCTAATAAGATGCGGCTATTTTTAACCGACTTCAAAAAAGGAGGAGGTTCTCAATTCATCGGAATCTTTTTTTTTTATGTATGTTCACCGATTACTCGAAGACGCCTGAACCGATTTGGAAAATTCCTTTTTTGTTTGAAAGGGTAGTCTTGTATACTTCACAGGTATCCCATTAAAATTTTATCGAAATCGATTCAGCGGTTTTTGAGAAAATCAACAAAAATATAGCGAAATTGGCGTTGTTGCGATTGAAGTCGGTTGTTTTTAACGTATTTAGCGTGGTCAATTATATATTTATTTATAAATAGGTCAGTACTTTTTTATTTTATTTAGGTCCACAAAACTGGATACAATTCAAAAACTTACAGTAAATAATTACTAGAAAATATCATCGAACAGAAAGTACCCCACAATATGTAAACACAAAATGCATGAATACTATGCAGAAATGAACTACTTAGGAAATAAAATAAATATGAAAGACAATTGGAATTTTTGTCATGCATCAATCCATTCATCATTATTGGTGAAATCATAGAAACCTCCACGTTTTTTGTTGATGTAAGAAGTATGTAGTAGTTTTTGCCAGCGAAATTATATCCCGATATGTCTTTAACGAAAGAAGTTATTAATTACAAATCACTATCTTCATCCGACCGACCTGTCGTAAATAAAAGCAATTATAGACGATTTTAAACCTTAGATAGTTATGCAGTGAGTCTTTATTCAAGCGTCGCGTCATCTGGAAAGATGTGAAAAGGCTGTTTACTGACCTAGAGACTAGAGAAATACAGGGTGACTTTTTATTAGCTGTAAAGCGGCTTTTGGATGTTTAGTTAATAATGCAACTGAACAATTTTCCCTAAGAAACCGAACCTTTATTACAACAATCAAGAACAAACCTTCAAAAAAAGAGCGTGCTCCCATTTCAAAGGCCGGCAACGCACTTGTGACTCCTCTGGTGTTGCGGGTGTCTATGGGCTACCGTAATCGCTTACCATCATATGATCCGTCTGCTCGTTTAACACCTGTCCCATAAAACTCGCTCAGAACGCTAGTCGCTAACTTAGACATATTTGCGGATAGAATCGGAGCATTCATTAAGAATGCATATATATATTTAAGCCTACTTTACTACTTTGTTTTTTATGAAAGTTTTTTTATTAAGTTTTATTTATGCTTATTTGATTTGTAAATTTTATTGTGTGTTTCTAATTTAATTGTGCCTATTTTGCTGAATTTATCTTGTGTTTGTAATTTAACAGTGCTTTTTCTAGTTTTTAGTTTGTTTTTGTCTGTAATTTTAAATGACATGTTGGTGTTTTGGAGTAATCTGTTAACCAATTATGACTGAATAAAATATTATTATTATTATTATTATTAAAAAAAGCAGTCGAAACAAAAACATGTTTACTACCCATACTAAACATGTTAATAATATTCGTACAGTCGATTTAAAAACTTTGAGTGGAAAACATAGGTATATTTTTTAAAGATTTGATACTTTTATTCTATAAAGTTGTTATTTATTATTAAGAGCACCTTTCATTTGCCATATTTCACCGAATAAATCTCATAAGCACACTGTATAAGCTAATGAGTACTTACTCAGGCGCTTTCCCAGGCTTACGCTCGTACGTAGCTCTAACTATAAACGTTTTATTTACGTTACTACTCCTCATCATTTACGCACTCAGCACCTAGTCACTGTTGGAATCCAAAGCCATAAAATAAAAAGTATATCACTGTGCTACTCGCACCCCTCTTCCTTTTCTATCATTACCAGTGACCGGAATTCGGAATCGGAAATAACCTAATATTGGGGAGCTACCATAATTTGGACATGTTTTGAATTAACAGAACGTTGAATTAACGTTTTTAATAGCATACATAAAATTTTCAATAAGATCAACATTCACTACAATCAGATCATTACAATTAAGAATCCCAACGCTATTTACGATCCCGGTATCCCGGGATTTTTTTGTATGAAAATCTATACATTTATTCAGAAAGGCATATCCATACTATTCTTTCTTGGGAAAAAGTGAAATCGCCCCCGTATTTCCGATCATTAATGATTACATTCGTGTGTAATGTCGTGGCTTCGGCACAAAATAAAATATGTAGCTAGACTTTCTGAGTGTTCCTTTAATTTTCCTAGCCCTAGCAAGTTTTCTCAGTCACTAGTCACTGAGCACTGAGCAGTGAAGGTTTCTTTCTTCAATTGTTTTTTATTAAGTCATTGCTAAAGGCATTACAAGGCTACCGACCGATTAACGATACTTGATTGAAGATCTATTTTTATCAGTGGAGTGAAACGCTAGGAATAGTCACATTGTAAACATACTTGAATAGAGTACATTATACAGGAGGGTGTAAATTTTATTTGTGGTTTCTACTCTGAAACTGAACAACTTTTCCAAGCAATTTTTTTTAATTAAAAGAATTGTTTTAAGAAACAATAAGATTATTTAAATGGTTGCTTACTACTTTTATTGTTAACAGCGAATTCCTTATTAATTTCTGTGGTTAGAAGTAGCTATCAACCTATTTTGTGGTTAAAAACTGTTAAGGAGATTTATAAGCTATTCTGGTTAGTACGTAAAAAGTTATTATTACCGATTGTTATGTACGTGTTTTCCGTTTCTGTTCTTTCTTGTTATCTTACTTTTTTACAGCCTCGTAAAAAATACAATGAAATTTAGGTGTTCTACACATTTTGCTGCTGTTTTGGTTCAGTAACTACAACACTTTCTCGCTCAATGAAACTGAATCGTAAATGTGTCGTAATGACATGTCGGAGGCCTTATAGGCGGCTTGAAAACTTCTGACACTGGGGTTAGCCAATAACCTCACAAACCCGTGTGTGGAGTATGGCCTAACCTTCCCGAAGTAAGGGAAGAGATCCGTGCCCCTGCAGTGGGGACGATATGGGTTGTTAACGACGGAAATGTGAACGTATGATGTGTTATGTCGTGCCCAAATTGTAGAATTAGTCAGATCAGCGTTATCGTCGACGTTGATAACTTTTATCTCCGAAGGAAGAAACTGAGAATATTGTAAATAGTCGCCCTGTGACACGTGTCACTAGTATACATATAAGGTGTTAAGAAATTCGTTGTCATTACTTATATTAAACAGGGTTTCTACTAGTGAAACTGAAAAATGTTTCCCAAGGAACCCATTGTCATTCGCGAAAAATTTTTCGTACTTTTTAACAAGTCTGTCACCTGATCGACCCACTTAGTGTGGGAAGTAGGGTTTCTACTCGAGCTTTCTCGAACTCGAGAAAACTCGAGAAATTTGGGTTCATTCGAGACGAGAAAAAAATGACCGGAGCTCGAGAATTCTCGAGTTCCGAATGTGAATTGCGCCAAGCGCGTCGTGCGTCTTTTTTTGTCGCATAAACGCACAGTTGTGGACAGCTAACCATCTAAGTGATGGAGATGAAAATATTGTCGCGTAGAACGATGGCCAAAAGAAGCGGCACGATTTCTCGAAGCACTTTCCGTACTATATGCGATAGAGAATGTAGAGCGAGGCTACATCTCTACGCAGTGCCAAGGAGCCAAGCCGATCTGAAATATGCTGGCAGCTTACAATTCGGGTTGCTCTCTATTGAATGCGGTCCAGAGGTAGAAGCTGCTACTGGGGTGCCCCTGCCCAGAGATGAGAACAGTCTTTATTCCATATGAGGCCGAACCTGCACCTTATAAAGTTGCAGGCGATGGGCCGCGGTGAAATACCATCTCGATCTATTGACCACATACACCACACCAAGCTTCTTCAAGGCTAATTTAGCCTTACCCTTTAGATCAGTGTTTTTCAACCTTTTTTAATGCCCGACCCCTTTACAACTTAAAAAAATCTTGCGACCCCCCTAGGGCCATAAACATACAAAATGTAAGTGATTTGAGATTTACGTTTATAATTTTCGTCAATTAGAAAACGATTTACTTATCAACAACGTCTCCAAAATAGACCCACGTTTTTAAAAATTTAAAAAAAATAAACAGGCCCAGTGTAGGTCCTATAAAACACTTACATTTTCTTGTACCCGCGACCCCTTGAGAAAGGCTTCGCGACCCCCCAGGGGGTCGCGACCCACAGGTTGAAAAACACTGCTCTAGATAACCACGGAACTGGACTTAACTCTAAATGTCGACACCAAGGGTTCCGCGATAATAGCCGCGGCATTTAGGGTGTCCTCAAAACGAGTTGATACGATAAATGGCATTTTCTTGGCGGTGAACGCGCAAACCTGTGTCTTGGTGGGGTTAAATTGGACTAAATTATGTCGACCCCATTCCGAAACTTTCTTTAAAGAAGCCTCAATTTCAGACACAAATTTGTGTCAGACAAAAACACAAACCGCCAATGTTTCTCGATCGCCTGTACCCAACGGTAGACAAGAAGATCACCACCGGACCGGCCCCTACGGAAACCGTACTGTCGGTCACTAAGCAGCTGGTGGTCTTCTGGGTACCGAAGGAGCTGGCTATTGATAATAAACTCCATTATCTTTGAGAATAAGGAGATTATGGCTATCGGCCTGTAGTTGGACGGATTCGAGCGGTCACCTTTTTTAGGGATCGGGTGCACCAAAGCTGTCTTCCATGAGTTCGGGACTACGCCAGAAGAGTAGGAAAACCAAAAAAAGCGCGTTAAAACTGGAGCCAACTCTGGAGAAAACACCTTCAACACGATAGGAGGGATTCCATCGGGCCCACTCGACTATTAGTTTAGTGCTAAGTTTTGATTTTAGTTGTTTTGTTTAGAGTTTATCTATGTATCTGTTTTAGTATGTAAGAAGATTTTAATTTTTATTCCTTTCCTTTCTTAAATAAGAGGTACCAAATACTACAAAATTATCAGATAAAAAAATTTGATTTTCTAAATTAATTTTAATATATTCCAATGGTTTGTATAAAAAGACTCGAGACCCGAGAAAACTCGAGAAATTGGGCTCGAGAATTCTCGAAACTCGAGAAATAAAAAAGGTCGAGAAATCAGAAACCCTAGTGGGAAGTCCATTTTTTTTGCGAATTCACTATGGGTTCCTTTGGGAAAGTTGTTCAGTTTCATGAGTAGAATCCCCAGTTTAAGTAATGACAACTAATTTCTTAACACCTTGTAGAAATACACCTTGTACCTTCGTCATATAGACGAAGAGGCATTCACTTCTATTTTTTTTTCTTGGAGCTTCCAATCTCCTACCAGAGTCCTGGAGAATATTCTAATGACCATGTGACTGGTGTTACTCTATAAAGGGCTCCGTTGATTCTGTTTTGTCGGCGCTCTTCGACGATATGGCTAGCCGTTTCATGATCTAGCCAAGAAATATGCACCATAAATAGACAGATAGATGTACGAGGAGTGATCAAAAAGTAGTGAGAACGATATATATACTCCTTGGTAAGAAAAACTTTTTTTTTGAAAGGGATTGAAGCCTTGGAAAAGCGCTGGACTCGGTGTGTAGAGAGACTCGGAGACTATGTAGAAAAATAAATTATTAAGATTAAGATAGATTAAGATATCAATAGTCATTATATTCTATCTCATTCTCACTACTTTTTGATCCCTCCTCGTTTATAGGTAGGTAGTATTCTGCAGAGAGGAAGTTGGCCGGAAGCGTGAAATAACTTAAAGGCACTTTTGCAGATTGTCACACGGTTTATTTCGACAAAGGAAATAATCGTATAAAAGCGGATATAACAAATATGGATTTTACAGTTGCACAGTCTAACATAGTTACAGTACAGACAACAGTCGAGAGAGGAACGGAAGATGAACTGTCAAATTTGACGTTTGTCCATGGAGCGGAAACAGTACTAAATTAAAAAGTAAAAAGAAACTGTGGTTCATTTACACATACGTGTAAAGCATACGATTCGACAGTTAGTACTTAAATACTTAATAATTTTATGGGTACAGTAAAGACAGTAACGACTGGTAAGTAGTGCGATCTCAGGTATTTTGTTTCAAAGTTTCCTTATCATAAGACAGTAGTAAAATCGCAAGGATATAACCTTCATGCCGGCCATTACAAAGTATAACTGAAGTATGAATTATAGTGGTGGTTATTATAATGGAAATAGATTTGTCTTTGTTGAAATATATCTATCTATCGTAGTCATCATAATCGTCAGTTCAGTCACTATAATGGATAGTATCGGTGGCTCCATGGAAGTTACTTCGACCTTCTAATCACAGGAGTCTAGTTCATTCGTGGCCAATGCATTTTCGAAACTTACGTGCATTTTCATACCGATTTCTTTAATGGTGAAGGAAATGAAGGAAAATGAGGAAACATGCATATCTGATTACTAGATGTGTCTGTCTGATGGCCGTGTTGCACACGTCTGTGGGTGTAAATCTCAATGCCTTACACATGATCGCGGATGATGCTAAGTGCAACACCAGGCAGCTGCCGCCTATCCCTAGTGACAGCACGGTCACAAAATAGACACAGAAGGTCCGCTCAATACAAACCACTAAAATCGTAAGCATATACATGCTTATAGAAATATACCGTCGTTCAAGGCAAGGTTTGAGCGGACCTTCTGTATCTGTGTATTTTGTGGCACGGTTGAATTGTGTCACACGATAGCAAGAAGATCAGTAACTTTAAGATGATGATGCCAAGGCTTATCAATTGTGGATAAAAGAAGGTCAAGTTTCGGCACAGCTGCTCCAGTAAACTTCCACATCCACAAGAAGACCAGTTACCATAAGTTGATGATGACAAAGGCTTATCAATTGTAGATAAAAGGTCATGTTTCGGCACAGCTGCTCCAGTAAACTTCCACATCCACAAGAACATCAGTTACCATAAGTTGATGATGCCATGGGCTTATCAGTTGTGGATAAAAGAAGGTCAAGTTTCGGCACAACTGTTCCAGGAATCTTCCACATCCACAAGATATGTGGGTCGTGGAATTGGCTCACTGAACAATGGTTGTCACTCGAGCCAATCATGTAATAACACTAGAGCGTTTTAGTTCAGGATGCAGCCACTTAGGATTGCCAATCTGGTCTGGTGTTTGGGTTTGCGCTAGTTTGATAAAAATTTTAAGGGTTTTAGGGTATGACATCAATAAATAATAATATACACATTTATAACTATCCCCTATCTAGGAACAAATCACATACGGTCATCCGATTTCAAAATGGCACATACATACAATACACAAGTTGATTTTTAATAGTGAAAAATTTAATTTAGTGAAAATAACATTTTTATTTTAAAAAGATACTAAAGTTACCCACACTCCCTATGTGTATGTCTCGTCTCGTATGTGTTTTAAAATTTCATAAGAATTGTTCTACTCATCTTAGAGTAACTGAAACACCAGGCAACCACCGTCTATACCTTGATTTAGAGCCAGGTTACACGCTCAGTCTGGCATCAGTCTGGTCCATCATTCTGATCAGAATAGTCTATAACCGTCATCAGTCTAGATTAACCGTGTACCGTGAAAATCATCCATCATTCTGGCGTCAGTCAAAACTGATGGACCAGACTAAGCGTGTAACCTTGCTCTTAGTGTAGTGGTACAATACCACAGGATAGGAAGGAAGGAATGTAGAGTGTAGAGATGACGAATTTCTTGAAGGTCTCCCGCAAAAGGAAACGTGCATAAGGAAATGCGAAAATCAATGACTTACAACTCTGAACACGTTAAAACAACCGACTTCAATCGTAACAACTAGGTACAACTTTGCTGGTTTTTTATTTTGATGATTTTTTTTAAAAAGCGCTGAATCAATTTCGATAAAATTTATATGGGACCAGCTCTAAAGTATGACCTACCAACGCAAAAAAGAATCATCAAAATCAATTCATATTTGGCGGATTTACAAACATACAAAAAAAAACATACTGTGGAATTAAAAACTATCTCCTTTTTTTAAAGCTGGTTAAAAAAGATTGCACTTCCGATACAAGCTACCCAACCGATACTGGATTTTCCTTGTTAATTTGTAATCAGGGTTTCACCTGGAATCTATTCAAGGCGAAAGAGGTGGTGACTAATAAAGGCAATTTGTTGTTTACGTGTTACTCCGGCCATTCCGCATTGTTTATCTGTAGACAATGGGGTAGTTGGGTACAATACTTCTGCCACAGAATACTCAATAGTACAAGTACTTCTGCACAGTTTACGTTACACTGTGCATAATGTTTTTAATTTATTTTATTATGTCATAAATAAAATAAATCATAAATAAAGGGAATCAATTAATTTAAATCGTTGATCTTCAACATTTGACTGCATAAAATAAGTTATTATTTAAAAGTTACTATTTAAGTAATTTCCATTTAAGAATAAACTGAGCTAAGTAGGCATTTTATCATATAATATGTGAAACCTCCTTATAAAGAAAAGCAGGAAATTAGTATGGATTGCTGTTTGTTTTATTATTACATTTTATGAAAATAAATAACATATACGTTAGGTATTGATGCAGCCCAATGAAAAGTACTACCTACTTTGTTGCAATTTTAGTTATAGCAAAAAATCAAAGCTCGGTTATTTTTAAATGCGAGTTTATGCACAAAAATGCCTTTCTAAAGTTAAATCATTTGTTGTGGGTCAAAAGTTAAAACTGTTGTCAAAATAATAATGAAAAAATGCTGCTATGTTCGCCACTAATTCAAAATCTAACTTTATTTTTCTAAATTCCGGAAGTATACGCTAAATCCCTACTCAGTGTTTCTTAAATATTTTTCACTAGGTATAATCGGTACTAGAAAATCCTGAATTTTATTTCGTCCATCCAAAGGAGATGCAAGTCTATTCCATAAAATAAACCTATGCCCTTTACATACTGTGCTGTCTCACAACTTTCACTTTTTTTTGCGTCAGTTTCGTTTTCTTTTTCACATTCCTTGCAACTAAGTAGTTTTTACATAAATTTCACCGTTTGCGTATAACAGACAGACAGTAGGTATTTGTTTAAGACGCGGCTGTTGAAAGTTGTACGACATTGTTTGCTTAAGGCATTTGTACAGATTAGTAAATAACACTGGCTGGCTGTATTTTCTTTTTGATAAGACAAATCATAATTCAAGGTTATATAATTTCGAATGCCAGGTTTTTATTGTTTATTTATTTCCGCGTGCTTTTTAGAGCAGTCACCTATAGTTTGTTTGTTAGCGAATTTTTTTTTATTAAAATAAATTACTACACGATGAAATGTATGAAAGTTGGGTTCCGGCACTCATTTTCATTTATTTTTGTAAGGTAGTTAATGGATTTTTTTTTTGTTTTTTATAAGAAGTATTTTAATTAATTTTCACTTATGTAGCACACACTGTAGTGCAAGTCTCATACAAACTTCCACCGTAGTAGGTACTATTATCTAATCTGTGTTTCTACCTCCTATTACCAGGGGATAGGTTTGGTTAGGTTTTTGTTGTCTTTGTAGTAATAATATTAGCTTACATACCAAATTTCAGCTTTCTAGGACTTCAGGAAGTACCCTAACAATTTTGATGATCAGTGAGTCAGTGAATCAGTGAGTCAGTGAAGAAATCGAGGGTTTTGAGACATTAATAAAATCTAAAGTATA
Source organism: Coleophora deauratella (assembly GCA_958295455.1). Lineage (NCBI taxonomy): Eukaryota > Metazoa > Arthropoda > Insecta > Lepidoptera > Coleophoridae > Coleophora > Coleophora deauratella. Next base: position 15,687,756 of record OY282400.1, on the reverse strand, counting down.
ATAGCTACGACATTCAAACTTTGTATGTTTAATGAGTGTACTGATCGCATTCTATCTTGAAAAATTTAACTATTTAGCATCATCGAAAGAAAAGTTATGAGAGTTCAAAAAAACGACGAAGCATTTCGAGAAAAGGTAGGTAATGCCCTTGCGCTTCGCTTGGCTCGTCTTGGCGGGGGCACTTCCGTGCCCCCAGATTCAGGTTTTAAGGCTATATGGAGGCACACTAGGTACTTATAAAGTAAGTAACTTTAAAAAAAAACCACTAGACCAAAGGCTTAGGCTGCTTTTCCACGAGAGATGTGCGAGGAAGCGGAGCGGTGTGCGAGGAAAAATCGACCAATAAAATCACTTCATTTTCCTAGCCTCGCTTAGCACAGTTTAGGTGGAAAAGGTCTTAGCGAAGCGAGGTCTTTTGTACTGAGAAACGTGTGCGAGGGATGTGTTGCGAGAAATGTGTTGCGAGGGATGTGTTGCGATAAATACTAGATAAATACACATCTCGTACGAGACATTTTCCTCGCACATGTTATGTGGAAACCCCCACACATTTCCACAGCACAGCTACACATCCCCGTACGATACATTTTCCTCGCACTTCTCTGGTGGAAAAGTAACCTAAGGCACTATGCTCCTACACAACTTTAAAACACAAATGGAGCAAAAAATATTAATAATATTTATATTATTAATATTACATTTTTTAAGTACCACCTACATAAAACACCCATAAAGCTCGGGGGCAAGTAAGAACCCACACACATTGAAGACTGTCTTATGCAGATAACATTTTTGTTGGTATGTGTGTGTAACTGTGTCATATTTAGTGACAAAATCAAATGTCGTTCAATTCTACACGTGAATCCTCTTGAATAAAATATCTTTAAGTGGAAGATAAACGCTCAAATCATATGATTTAGGTACCAATAGCCACTACACAGTGCGGAGTACGGGATTTTTTAATCTGTGACGAAAGGAGATTGCAAGCGCCCTTGATAATTATAAAAGTCAATTTAAATAGGGATGTATTTCAACGCACTTGAAATTAATGGAAATAACAATGTCAAAAATTTTTAAGGCACTTTAAAAAAAACACATTTCTTCCCCTTTGACAAACTTACAAAAATAATGCTCTTTGCAACAAAATTAATGGTTTACACTTCTAAAATAATGATCTTCACATCAAAATTGATGTACTGCGATCAAAAGTATGTCTAACAAAAAAAGCAGTCGACGGATCATCTACGGGGCTCCTATCCTAATCCGTGGTCTCATGTCAAACCAATGCTCCGAAGAATTGTTCGGATTGATCCCTGCCGCCTCTTTTCGCCATCGTTCTACGCGACAATTTATTCATCCCCATCACATAGATGGTTGGCAGTCCACAACTGTGCGTTTCACTAGAATCTTTCTGCCTCGCACAACCAAACTGTGGAATGAATTATCGCCTGCGGTATTTCCGGACCGATACGACATTCAAACCTTCAAGAAAAGAGCGTACTCCCATATCAAAGGCCGGCAACGCACTTGTGACTCCTCTGGTGTTGCGGGTGTCTATGGGCGGCGGTAATCGCTTACCATCAGGTGATCCGTCTGCTCGTTTGCCACCTCTGTCATAAATAATGACCACGCTGAATACGTTAAAAACAACCGACTTCAATCGCAACAACTCCAATTTTGCTATGTTTTTGTTGATTTTCTCAAAAACAGCTGAATCGATTTCGATAAAATTTATATGCGACCACCTGTGAACCCCTTTTAAACAAAAAAATAATTTTCCAAATCGGTTCAGGCGTCTTCGAGTAATCGGTGAACATACATAAAAAAAAAAGATTCCGACGAATTGAGAACCTCCTTTTTTGAAGTCTGTTAAAAAAACACGCTGTATAAGTACAACGGATCTAACCAACAAACATCGGGTTCCAGTCCATATTGTACCGTTTGGCATCACAAAGGCAGGTGTGGCCGATTGTCCAATAAATGACAGTTAATGTCACTCGCTGTCGTAGTGTCGTAGTGATCGCTCCGATTAAAGGCCGATGAAACCTATTGCCAATTGCCGGTCGGTTTTTATTGCATTTTTTGCTGTTTTTATTATAAATCTAATTCGTATTTGCGACGGAGATTTATTTATAGTTATGTGACAGGCTTTTATAAAAACTTGTTTACTCTTACTATTTTATCCATTGTTGGCAGGGAAGCCTAAGTAACTGGTATTTAATTTATTGAAAATGAAATGCGATTCGAGGGCTGCGAAAGAAAAAGTGCCCAATTAAGCATTATTTGAATAGAAGGTGATTTTTAATATGAACATATTCAAGGTATTATTCGGGTAAAATATCAGTGTCAAACTTTCGTTCTTCATGAAATACGTATATAAATGACAAAAAGAATTATCCATACAACCATGGTGGCGATCGATTTGTATGGAGAGTTCAGTTATTTTTAAAGTTGTGGAACAAAAGTTGTCACATTTGACCCCATAAATAGCCATCACCTTGTATAAGAAAAGCTTTTAAAAAATATCTAAATACAGGTTGTTTAATAAAGTGTGTTTGTTTTAAGGGGTTAATCAGAATCAAGCAAAGAACACAAGAATAATATTAACAAAATCTGATCTAAAACTTTTTTCAGTTTCCCATACTTTTAAAATAAATCTGAAGTTGAAAGTTGAAGATCCGATATTTTCAATATTTTATCTGTATTTTATACTTGATTCTGAGTAACCTCGTAAAATTTCAAACGCACTTTTTTAACACCTGTATATATTAGGTGCTTACCTATGAAATTGCAGATTAGTTAAAAAAGTTCAAAGAGAAAATTAATATTAAACAATTAAGGTTTTAAAACAACTAACTATTTCCAAAGTACCATTGGACATTTAGAAATAAAATAATGCTTGCTAAATGCACGTTGTCTCAATATTTTGAGAGCACAGTGGTGTAGAAGCTATGAAACTGGATTTTTTCGTGACTGAAAATCGCCATTTTTTTCATTAAAAAATACTTATTTTTGATTTTTGAAGGCTACACTTACACCCGTGTGTTCTTCGTTACCATATGTATTTTTAAACATATTGCGTATAATATTTCATGATTTTCAGATAATTTTTTTTTTTTTTGGTAGAAAAAAATTACCCAATTGACCTCTAAGAAAACGCCAATACAGTATTTAATGGGACCCTACTCAGTCAGTTTTTACATGAGAGACATGACATCACTAATTCATGAAAGACCTTGAATGTAGCTAGAAAATGATATATAATTTAATGGAAGTCAATTAATTTTTGGGGGAATATTATTCTGTTTAACTTTCAAAACTGAAACGGCAATTTCATAGGTAAGCACCTAATACTACCTTCAATTCCATGTATTACATAACGTTTGGTCAATATATTTTTAAGTAACTAATTTGATTTTTTTGTTTCTATTGGTATGGTTGCGAGTTTGTACCGTACCAGCTTTGTACTAGCTGTGATTTAGCATTTAAGAATTAAGCATTAAGTATGTCACCTAATCACATAACTCATGGCGTCAAATCAGAAAACAAGATGTCCGTACAAATGAAATAATGAGTTGAAATCTTTTTTTAAGACTTGCAAAGACCCACAAAAACCTTAGCCATATTTGTTATCGGAATTCGGATCCTGTTTTTAGTATATGTACATACCTATTTATTGTATATTGGAAAACTACTAAACTTAGCGCTATTTTTAGATGACGTAAATAAAGTAATAAAAACTACCTAGTATCTTAATTCTCAATGGTTTTACGTTACAGTCAATGAATTATTATAATTAAATCTCAGCTATTTTAAAAGCCAGTTAAAACTAAATACGATTATGTACATACATACATATGTATTACGTAAAATGTTATTTAATAATAACCATGTTTTTTGTATACTTACGTACTTTATTTTTTATCTGAAATAAAACTGTGTTTTCTGCTCTAGTTGTATAACAATGTGATTAAAATAAATAAAACGTGTGTAATAGGTAACACGATACCATTTTGAATGTTTTTTTTTTGGCAAAATACTACATAAATTAGTTTGAAAACTTTTGACACTGGGGTTGGCATCCTGCAGTGGGGACAATAGGTATGGATTGTTAACGATAAAAGAGTCGGTGGCGCAACGGGTAGTGACTCCGTCCTAACCAGAGTTACCGGGTTCAAATCCTGGCCAGTGCACTAATGAGTTTTTCGAAACTTACGTGCATTCAGTGCATGCATTCATATCGACTGCTTTAACGGTGAAGGAAAACATCGTGAGGAAACCTGCACATCTGATTTCTAGCTGTGTATCATGGTCGCGTTGCACACGTCCGTAGGTGTCAATCTAAATGCCTTACACGTGACCGCGGGTGATGCAAAGTGCAACACCAGGCAACCCCCGAGTATACCTTGTCTATACCTTGCGGATAAGAAGAAGAACGATACAGGAAACGATACTTTGTATGGAACGTCCAATTTTTTTGGAACGTTCAATTTTTTTTTGCTCCGTCCGATTGTTTGAGGTTCCTTGGGGATACTTCAGTTTCATGAGTAGAAACCAGGGTTCGAAAATATCCGATATTTATAATAAATATCAAAATATCAGATATTTTTGATATATATCCGATATTTTCGATATCTTTGATATTTTTGATATTTATCAAAATTACATACTAATTTCAATTTCTTACTTTAATACATGATTTTCGAAATAGCTTAATTTAAAATGCAGGTATATGTTTGATAATTTGAAGATTTTTATTAAAATAACATTCAAATTTTATACTCTGATATGTTTTTTCGAAATAACTGAATCTAAAATGTATATTTTATTTTTGCAAATTTGAAGATAGTTTATTAAACTAAACTCATTTATTTATAATTGTGATAACAATCATCTTTATTCTTTGCATTTGGCACATTCATTCGTAAGAAGCAGCTCTTAGAAGCTAGGAAAATATAAATATCAATATTGATATATATCAAGCATAAATATCAATTGATATATATCATGATATATATCCGATATATATCAATTGATATATATCATGCGAACCCTGGTAGAAACCATTGTTAAAACGAACAGAATTTCACCCTAATGTTGGCATGTTTTTTAACTAATTTGAATTAAAGCTGAACAAATCCACAAACTATTAATTTCTCTTTGAAAATGAAGTCTTCAGTAGAGATAGATTGCGCCTTTATTTGTGCGACTGTAGCAAAAACATTGCGTGTCGAACGACGTTACAAGAACGACGTAATCGGCACCCGTAATCGGATTTATCATGCAATTTACTAGCAATTAAACAGTAGCTACGAGTAGCAGAGGTGCGCACGCGCACACAGACTGTCTGGCTTAGGAATAGGAAATAAAATTATGTCACCTTGAACCTGAATACGTACCTGCCTGATGTCATGTCGGTGAATGAAAACGTGAATCACCTACTTAACGAACAAATCGTCTGTTAGACGTGGTTCCTTTCGTAATTATAATACTATTTAGGAATGACCATATATATAATAATTGACCACGCTGAATACGTTAAAAACAACCGACTTCAATCGCAACAACTCCAATTTTACTATGTTTTTGTTGATTTTCTCAAAAACCGCTGAATCGATTTCGATAAAATTTATATGGGACCACCTGTGAAGTATACCCTTTCAAACAAAAAGAGAATTTTCGAAATCGGTTCAGGCGTCTTCGAGTAATCGGTGAACATACATATAAAAAAAAAAAAAAAGATTCCGACGAATTGAGAACCTCCTCCTTTTTTTGAAGTCGGTTGATAAAGTTAATTAATGCAGTGAAGTGGGGATTTGTGGACATGTACATTGTGAATTTAAATGATCAATGAGCACTGAATAGCGCACTATCAGTGGCTCCACGGGCAGTGACTCCGACCTCCTAACCCAGAGGTCGTGGGTTCAAATCCTGGCCATTGTACCAATAAGTTTTTCGAAACTTATGTGCATTTTTCATACCGACTGGCTTAACGGTGAAGGAAAACATCGTGAGGAAACCTGCAAATCTGTGTAGGTGAAAATCTAAAAATGCCCTATTCGATTCGTGACCTAGGCAACGACCTTGAGGTTAACACGGTGAAATTGTGCTGCACGATAATAGAAGAAGAGAGATTCTAGTCTAGTATACAGGATGTTAATAAAGAGCGTATATTTGATTCTGAGTAACCCCTTGAAATTTCAAACGCACTTTTAATAGTATAACGCGACAGTTTGTCAGAGTAACCAGGGTGTGATTAAGGTTGTGTTCCATACCACGTTGTTATGTCCCTAACACGGTCAAGCAATGCCATTACCTGATTCGGAACACATTCCAGTACCCAAAAGACCGAGTTGTAAAAGTAGTTAAACGACATTGATCCTACTCACGTAATACTGTTAAGGACAAAATAATAATCCATTAATATAATAAGTCACTAAAACAATATACATTATAGGTATCTTTTTTTCATAACAGTATACAATAAGTAACATACTAATGCTAACTCGACATCGTACAGTTGTTATAGCTTCCGACTATGCGCTGAATCTTCGCAGATGAGTAAATCATTCATTCATTTTGATCTTACATGAATTTTATGTTTCAAAAAATTTTAAAAAATGCCCGTTCAAAAAGTTTCTTATCATGTAGTCAAATTAAACCTTGCAATCTCTTTCATTCACAATCTATTTAGTGACATCACTATTAAGGTGTGGGTAGGCAGAAAACAACGCACCATAATCGGACACTTCCTTCTCGACATCAGTCAGAGACAGGACAATGGTCCTCAGCTCAAAGCCGGGCAGTTATTCAATCAACTACTGGGTGGGAACAACCTACACAACGGTATTGCATGTAGTGTATACAGGATGGAAACAAAGAAATCATACACAAAAGCCTCTCCATGCCCCCTCTAAAGGCGACGACGTCATCCCCTGCGATGACTGACTCGGTGGCTCAGTGGTTAATGCTCCTGACGACTGATCCGAGAGTCGTGGGTTCCATCCCCACCCAGGGAAAACATTTCTGTGATGAGCAGATTTGTTTGATCTGTGTCTGGGTATATTATATGTGTACGAGTATTTTTAAACGTATATGTGTATGTATATCATTCTGGTTACCTTAATACCGGTAATCTTAGTTTGGGGCCAGATGACCGTGTGTGATTTGCCCTAGATATTTATTATTTATTTATTTATATTTATTAAGATTCGGTGACGTTTACTTAGCACAAGCCACGCAACACAGACATTTACTCGTGTATGAACGAAAACGTGTACCACCGACAATTGTTTTATGTGTATAGGCAATTATATGTTAAGTGACAGTTTGCTAAAGCACAAAATAGACACAGAAGGTCCGCTCAATACAAACCACTAAAATCGTAAGCATATACATGCTTATAAAAATATACGGTCGTTCGAGGCAAGGTCACGATCGCACAGTACGTGACTTGCCTACAACGACCGTATACGTCTATAAGCATGTAGGTATATGCTTGGGATTTTTGTAAGCGTATTGAGCGGACCTTCTGTATCTATGTGTTTTGTGGCTGAAGTGCCTGGTTGTGACGTAGTAATATTTAGTAGTCTTTGTCTACTGTGGGCAAAACGTGATCTGCCTTGCTTGTATGACTGTTTTAGTTGTGACTGTGCGCATGTTTGTAGTGTAGAAGGATTCCACTCCACAGGGTGTTATCAGAGACAAGATAATATGTATTTTTGTTGTTTTTTTTTCTGTCATGTAAAAATTTATTTAGAGTTTTTTTCCTCAAAAAAAATTTGGACTCGAAACGTAACATAGGTTTTTATATTATCTTTTTATGTTGTGCAAGTAGTAGCGATTTCATTTGTTCTCTTGATTTTTCCACAATCATTACTTCTTTCATACATGCGTTTTTTTTTTACAACCTGTAGGTAAATGTAATATTTTAGTTTATTAACAAATATGTAGATGTTATTAGTATTTTGTGTTAATCTATTAAGAACCATTAAATTTAATAACGATTTGGTTGGTAGTAGGGCTTTTTGAAGCCCGCCTGGCTAGTAACCCCAATATCATGATTTGGATGTTGTCCATAATTGACCACGTTGAATACGTTAAACTGACCGACTTCAATCGCAACAACTCGAATTTTGCTATGTTTTTGTTAATTTTCTCAAAAACCGCTGAATCGATTTCGATAAAATTTATATGGGACCACCTGTGAACTATACCCTTTTAAACAAAAAAAGAATTTTCCAAATCGGTTCAGGCGTTTTCGAGTAATCGGTGAACATACATAAAAAAAAGATTCCGACGAATTGAGAACCTCCTCCTTTTTTTGAAGTCGGTTGAAAATATCCAAATCGTGCCGTCAAACATCAATGTTGATTGCACATTGATGTGTTCCGGCATGGAGATAAGATAGCCAGTTCCCCATTGCGTTGGGGAATCCTGGTAAGCCCGTTTCCATCTTCGATATTATCGTCTCATACTACCGGGTGAGATAATGCCAAGAGCTTCCAAACAGCAAGTAAAAAAATTTTTTTAAGAGTCTGTATGTTTGTTAATCTGAGGATTTATTTTAATGTCAAGATCAATGTTATGTGTGTTTACCGTTACATATTACATGTGTAGTTAGTAGATAGTTAGGTTAATTGTATGTGTATGAGATAATGCCAAGAGCTTCCAAACAGCAAGTAAAAAAATTTTTTTAAGAGTCTGTATGTTTGTTAATCTGAGGATTTATTTTAATGTCAAGATCAATGTTATGTGTGTTTACCGTTACATATTACATGTGTAGTTAGTAGATAGTTAGGTTAATTGTATGTAGTACGTGCAATAATAACGATTTATCTACATATATTATATCTATTAAACATGACTGTGCTGAGGTTTAGTTGCTAAGAGCTAAGAGCAAATAGCACAGAAGATGCAGTCATAAAATATGAGATAACTCATTCATTACTTAGTACAACTAATAAACTGCCTGTCTAGGACTTTTGTTTTTTTTTTCGAGTTGTAACTGGACTACTTGCATCTATAACTTAAGTAGTTAAAACGAATTAAAAATGGGACAACTATGTTCAAATCTAAGATGGTCAAATATACAGCATGATAGTTTTACCGTTAACTGGCAAATGGCGGATGATGCAGAATGTTTTTTTTTTATGGCAGAGGTGGCAAACGAGCAGACGGATCACCTGATGGTAAGCGATTACCGCCGCCCATAGACACCCGCAACACCAGAGGAGTCACAAGTGCGTTGCCGGCGATGAATGCAGAATGTTACTCTTCCCAATCAATTCCCTAAGGAATCCATTCAATCGCAGCCAAAAAAGACTTCATGGTAATTGTCAATACCTAATTGATCAGTCCGTAAACAAAAGTTTAAAAATCGCCCGCCGCGCAGTAGTTGGATGACTTGGATGTAAGGAGCTCGTCGAACGCGTTATACTTCATTTGTTTAGGTACTTAAAAAACGTAAACAATCAATCTTGATATGTCTATTTATTGATACCTGCTTGTTAAAATTCTCAAACGAGTAGAATGTTTATTTTGTGGTATTAACGTGTTTAAAAGAAATGCAAAAGAAACTTAGTACCTACGTTTGCAAGAAATATCAGAATTTAAACATGCACATAATGAATAAAAAGACATGTCAAGTTTGTTTACGTTCTTTTAAGTACCTAAACAAATGAGGTATAGAACTTAGAAATTAAATTTTTCATAAATTTAACTCTACTGCGGCCCGTTTAGGGATTGATATAAAAAAACCTTGACATCTGTAAGGAACATAATATACTGTTTTTTCAAAACATCTTCAATTGTCTTGTCTTTAAATCAATTTCAATATTTTCAATATTTTAATGAAACACTTGAGCTGTTTTGTGTTTTATAGTCAAAAATGGTACCTATGCTACCAAAATGCGTTTAGACTGTTTGTCTGCAACAAGCAATTATGGTGCTTTGAACCTGACAGTGCAAACAAAAACGTTGGGAAACAATCAAAACTCAGACCCCGTCACATCTCAAATAATTATCCGAATTACAGACCTCGTCTTACCTAATTGTAATCTGATGGATATTGCAAGAACCAAGATTAGCAATCAAGCGATGTTATTTTCCAAAACGAAACATAAACGTGTATTTGTATTTTTTTCGTTATTATAAAGGTTCATATACAGGGTGTAAATAAACTGAGTTGGAGCAATAATTTAAGGTCAGTGTTCACTTATAAAACAGAACAATTTTTGCTCTATGACTTTGCTGAAATTGCCAAAAACTAAAACTTTTTACAGAAATCAGTCAGTTGGTCAGTAGTATGGTAAATCCAAAAAAAAAAAATGCGTATTTGACAATAGGTTCCTTGGAAACAGATGTTTAGATACGATTAAGACCCCATCTTAAAAGGATTGTTACGCTTTTGTGTTACATTCTGTATATTAATTATATTATCCTAATGATATAATTAATAATCATATAAGCATATAATACAATAGCGTGCAGAATGTAATTGCTTATGGATAACATAGTATTAAGTCAAGTGCACACTTAACGATAAATGCCACAGTTTGTGTGGAGCCTCATAAACAGTTGCCAATTGTTGACAGGTTCACTACGGATGGCTGTAAATATTGACATCAGTACACAGTATGGTCACAATATACGTACTTACACATTAAATACAATACTAAAACAGATTAAAAATATTTATTTCCTTACAAAACTTGCCCCTCTAATTCCATCTCCTTAAGTTTTTTTTTTATGTGATAGGCGGCAAACGAGCAGACGGATCACCTGATGGTAAGCGATTACCGCCGCCCATAGACACCCGCAACACCAGAGGAGTCACAAGTGCGTTGCCGGCCTTGTTGTTGTCGTTCTAGCTTTGTCTGATAGTCAGTTACGAACAATACTGATAGATATGCGGTAGGTAAGGTATAAAATATAATTATGGTAAGTACAACAAGTAATAGTTTACAGAAAATTATGAACTATTGTTTCTCCTCAGAAATAGGATGACATGACGAACTAGTGTTTTGTTGCATTACAGAATTTACAAACATACAAACAAACATCCAATATATTTAACCTACCAGATTTGTATTAGTATGACTTTGTACCTATTTAAAATGTACAAAATTGGAAGGAGTCTACACTTTATTAGTTACACAAAACTGGCACTTTTCTGCCACCTAACGGAAAAGTCATGAAGCTCCACAAATACTTACCAAAGAATTTTTCATTTTTCATCCAACAACGCTCGCGTTCGTTCGCTGAATCACTTTGCTGATGTATTATTTTTCAGTTATATAGATTACTACGAGATGGCGCCAGTTGTTCGTCTCACAGGCATTATTGGTTCATTTTTTAACCGACTTCAAAAAAAAGGAGGAGGTTCTCAATTCGTCGGAATCTTTTTTTTTATGTATGTTCACCGATTACTCGAAGACGCCTGAACCGATTTGGAAAATAATTTTTTTGTTTAAAAGGGTATAATACTTCACAGGTGGTCCGATATAAATTTTATCGAAATCAATTCAGCGGTTTTTGAGAAAATCAACAAAAACATAGCAAAGTTGGAGTTGTTGCGATTGAAGTCGGTTGTTTTTAACGTATTCAGCGTGGTCAATTATTCAGGTACATGAATGCCTATTTCGGTGTTTAGTTAGACAGGAAGGATAAAGTCATTAAACTGTATCATTGATAACGTGCAATTAAAAAAACTAAGTCATGCTTGCAAATTAATCTAAATTAATTATTGGATAATAAAAAAAAGAATTTTTCACATTCAGCTCATTAACTTTTACGGGATTTCTACTTATTTATGGTGAATTCTGTTGGTTCCTTAAAAAAGTTTTTAGTCTCCCGAGTTCATATATCATCCTTAGTTTAAAAAACACCAGAGTATAAAATTTGAATGTTATTTTGATAAACGTCTTCAAATTATCAAACATATACCTACATTTTAAGTTCAAAAAAACGTACTGGAGTAAGAAATTGAAATTGAATAAATATCAAAAATATCGGATATATATCAAAAATATCTGATATTTTGATATTCATTATAATCACGGATTTTTACGATACGAACCCTGGTTTAAAATATGATTCCGTCTACAGTCGTAGTTACACAGCTGAGCCGGCTCGAGCCGATGAACCAAAAAACCTAAAAAGAATCTAATTCTAACCGATACTTTACGGCTTGAATGGCGCGCCGCCGCGCCGCCGCTGCTGCTGAAGCGAAACGGAAGCATTTTCCTTTGAGCGTGTTCAGAGAAAAAAAAGGTTTGATCCGCCTTGTTCTTCTGTTTCGGACCATTTTGGGTTTTTGTAACAATTTATGTATGTGTTGTGTTAAATTGTGTTCTTTCTTTCTTTTTGAAACAACTGAAAACTGGAATCGCTTGGAAATAATCTCCGCGCACGTACCTACTAGGTACTCGTATTCTGACTTATTATACCATTTTTGAACCTAAAACACTTACTCATTTTCGTGCTTTTCTATTATAAATTGTTCGTTTAGTATACAGATACAATACATTCTATCACAGACCCAATTTTTGATTTGATTTGACAGCCAACAGGTAAAAAACATTTAGAAAGCGTTCCAAATTAGTTTCGTTAGAGTAATTTTCACTCTGACAGCAGGATAGCATATTATATTTTTTTGAAGTGTGAAAGGGACAAACTCTTGTCAGGTGAATCTTAACTTGGTTATGGAACGACTTCTAAGGTTGCGTTCCAATACCAAAGATTTCACTCGGGGTGATGCGAATTTTACCCTAAATCGTTCCAAAACCGAGCCGAGTGAAACCGAGGGTAACCGAATGATCGCCTGACAGTTCTCCGTCGGGATTTCGGAACGCCTTCGTGAATGCGATTTTCACTCTGACAAGTGCGATTTTTAACGCTGTTTGATTACCGTTAAAATTCGCCTGACAGTTTATTCGGCGGGAAGTTCGTAGTCAATGTCAAACAGACTAAGACAAACAAACATTTTATTTTCGGAATTGTTTTGAAATACGATTGCTTGTATCTGCTAAGGTGTTAAAGTCATAAATAAGACAGAACACTACCCAAAAAAGCTAGAAACCTTTCTGAATTATTTTCGATGACGTTTGTTACCCTGTCACCCTGGAATCACTCGCAAGCGTTCCAAAATCATATTTTTTTCTCTTTCTCAGAATAGCTACGTCTCTTTCATTTCTCCGAGTTAAATTCTACCTCACCCTACCTTGGTTTTGGAACGACTTCTAAGACTGCGACTGCCTGACTGGTAACAAGGCATGCGGTCCGCACTACAAAACAGTCGACAAAAACAAGCATTATTAGATATGGGACAAAAAACAGGAGCACTGCGGAGCAAAGTAAAAAAAACCCGACGCTGCGCTGACGTCACCGCATGCCCGAGACGCGTGCGCGCCCACCGTTCCCTCTCTATTTACAGCTGGCGTCACAAAACGTCACTTCAGTCCGTCCGTCCGAGCGCGCAAGGGAACGCGGTCAGCGCCTACTTTACTCTAGCTTACTTAGACTTCACTGAAAGCACTAAAAACCTTCGCCATGACTTCGCTTCCCAAGAACGTTGATACCTCACAGTCTAATGTCACGTAGATGCGAGCCGGTCGCTTCCTAGTTGTTTTGTTATCTTGTAAGTCTAGGTCGTTTCTTCTGAAGTTTGGTTTGACGTTGACGCAATAGTTAACATGGTATCGAAGAGTAGGGGCGGCCATGTGTTGGTATGGGAGCAGCCGGGATTGGAAGATCAGAGGACAGGCCCAGAAGGTAAGTCTGCACTGGTTTCATTCGTTTTGTTGAAGAAACATCGGGACCCTAGTCTTAGTATACAGATAAACTAAAAAACTCAAACGTTTTGCAGATCCCAAGTTTTTTTTTGACACTGGGAATGCAAGATTTAAAAGAAAAACCATAAAACCTGCATGCAGTCTCAGGTTAGATATTATTTACGTACTGCGTAGCCTAGTCTCTTGAAAATCCTGTGTTTCAAGGCCAGAACCATTTTTCATACAATTCTATGCTATGCATATTTTATCTAACCAATTATTTTCTCGTATTTTTTCGACTGTTTTCCTGTCGAATGAGCTTTGAATTTGTCACAAAAACTTACATTAGGAGTACTTACCTACGAATAGGTTCTATTTTGCCCTAGATTGGTAAAACTACGGAGACACACCTTATACTTAATTTATTTAAGTATATCACGCACTTCCCGAAGTTTATAGAGAGAAGGTACTAGATCAATAGGAAGGTGGCTGTATACAGGGTGTAATAATAAAATAGACTTGCGATCCGTTTTATCTTGGGCTTTTACTCACAGCACGGCATTATACTGAACAACTTTTCTTTTACGAGATTGCTGAAATTACAAAAATAAAACACGAACTCTTCATAGTACAAACTGATCAGCGGTTTGACCAATTTCATATGAAGAGCTCAATTTTTTTCGGTTTGTATGCAATGTAAAAAAGTATTCATATTAATTAAGTTGTAGACTAATTACAATTTAAATCCATCTTTCTTACAATCTCAATATCATCACCTTAATCAATATTACCTATTAATTACCTACTGCCGAAAAACGAGCAAGGTGCGGAATAACTTTACTACTCTGTGTCAGTGTTTTATGGAACTTTTGTACTTATATCTCTTGGTAACCTGTTGGCAGCAGGCTACTTGAACCCACCCAACACAACTTGATGACGTCATGCAATGCTCAAGGCCGATCCTGTTTATAGGGGAGATTAAAAGCAGAACAGAAAATTACTGGGTATAACATACGCGCGTATAGGATATAACAAAAGATTATCAGAAAAATTATTAAGTAATACTATGAAAGTCTCCCAAAAAAATGGACTTACAGCTTTATATATATAGGTAGAGATCGATGAAACATAATTGAGGGGATTATTCTTCTTATCCAGATCTTCTTAATCTATACCTACATATAATATTGTATCTCAGTCATGGCATACTGACTGACAGTCAACGTTGACAACCAACAGCGTCCCCACTGCCGGGGCACGAATCTCTTCCCATAGCTCGGGAAGACCTTATTATAGGCGAATTGAAAACTGACACTGGGGTTATCGAACAACAACATCACGACGTCCACCAATCCGGACTTGGGCATGGCCCCCGTGTGTGGAGTATCGAATAACCGTCCCGAGTTATCGGAAGAGTGACTCCAGTGCAGTGGGGACGCTATGGGTTGTTAAAACATAGAGGTTGCAGAGAAGCGTTAATTAAGGATAGATTTTTTTAATTTCATCCATAAAGAGTTGTTAACAACAACCCATTACGTCTCCATTGCAGGGGCAAGGATCTCTTCCCATATATTGGGAAGGTTAGGCCATATTCCACACACGGGGGCCAAGTCCGGATTGGTGGAGGTTGTGGGGCTAGTGGCCAACCCCAGTGTCAGAAGTTTTCAAGCCGCCTATAAGGCCTCCGACAGGGCTTTAAAACGACTACCATCTAGCGATAGCAGCCGGCACCAACGGCTTAACGTGCCCTGCGAAGCACGGAAACGGTCGAGATAAAATGCCACTAACAGTCAAACCCATCTAGGTTTTGACCGTGTCTGTAGTCAGCTAACCTGCGTGATCGACGACCGCCATAAAGGGTATAGTTAGATTTTATTAAAGTACCTAAAGATGCAGTTAATTTTGTTTTTTTGTCCATAGAAGAATTAACACATACCTAGCACATGTTTAATTCTTTTTATGAAGGGATTTTTTTGGTAGTATGCATACAATTTGTTGGAGGTGGGGGAGGCTTGTGGAGAGCTGTAATCGTCTTTTGGCTGATGAAGATACAATTTGTTTGTTAGGTTAAATCTTTTGTCTAAACGGAGATGAATTTGTTAGATTCGTCCTTATCCACCGAGTGTAATTCACTATTTAAGCAGCAAGTTTTTCTACTTTGCCAAATTCTTGGGGCTATTCTTATTTATTCGTATATTGTTGAGTGTTATATAAATATAACGTTGTCCAAATAATGGTTTGGGCACGTAATAAGTACCTCTGACGCATTTCTGACCATGAAGATACGTTATCAAATCTCTCCTTAACTGCCATGGTGCTTGCTTATGGCGTAATAAATGAAATTATCTATTTCGTGATTCGGTCCATTGTGCTAGTCAGTCTGTCCTAGGTTACCTACTTATGTGAAATATATGTGAAATTAGTCTGTTAGTAAGCGGCGTCACTTCGTCCGTCCGCTTGTGCAAATTGACGAAAGTAATTTGTAAGATTAGGTAAGGTAGTGACTGTAGTTAACGATAAGTTAATTAAAACCTATCTTATTTACCTACAAAATACTTCTATATTAACTTATAGTGAAAAAGAACTAGGAGATTCGTCGGATTTTTATGGTTTTTTCGGTATTTTTCAAAGACAATACACCGCCAACTGCCGCGCCGTTAAAAGGGGACAATAATAGCGTATAGATTAAGAAAATCAACTTCTCATACGAAGTTTTCGATCAGCTGACTGATTTGTATGAAATGTCCAAAAAGAACACCATTCTAGAATTCAGCAAGGGTTCAGTATGATGAGTTTCCAGGGGGGTCGTTTTACATCCTGTTTAATTAACTACAGCGAGAGACAAAGAATTTTCATTACCGGGAGATTTATATATTTTTGGATCATAAAAAGAATATTCACGCTTTTGCCATCAATCACTATACTACACCCTGAACAGATCAGACATTACCTAGGCTAGACTTGGCATTATATCACACACTCATCATGTGAAATTTTTACACAATACTTTTACGTCAACCTGTCCAAAGAGTTTTTTTGGGGTTAAAGATTGTCCAAACTATGTTTTTTAAGTAGAGTCGAAAACTTAAATATCAAATAACGAAACGTTCAAAAATTACGAAGTACAGCTTACATATACGGCTCGAAGGACCAACATTATGACATGCGGTTTGAAGCATTGGCTACAATAAATAATACATTATGTTGACAAGCAAGTATTTTATTTTAGATCACTCGGTCAAATAGTACGTATACGTGTTAAAACGAGGTTAAAACTGGACTGTTAAAAACTTAGTAAATAGCAAAGAATAGAAAACACATACATAAGTACATTGAAGTTTCTTTATGAAAAATATATTATCCTGCAAATCTATATTTATGGGAACATGCATTTTTTTCTACTTGCCACATCTATTTCTGTAGTACAATATTAAATTATTCATAAAAAACATGACACCCCTGATTTGGATAACACAAACTATTTAGGATAAACACTTGGTTTGAACATACGTTTGTTCCTTAGATGGTGTAGTATAGAGCAGTATAAACGATTTTTTTCAAATATGGATTTCTAAATGGGTAAAACTGGATACTAAATGAATTTGTATGAAAATTGTAGGGTAGAAAAACTGTTTACATTGAGTTTCAAACAGCCGAAGTTCCGAACGCTTCATTGTCGATGGAAAATATAAAAGAAACCTTATAAACTAGCACTGACTGAGATTGCATTTGAAATGCTTCATTGCTCCATCTGTTATGGGTACGTTATTTTTTCAGTAACACAACTGCCGCCGTAGTAGATAAAATCCAGCTCGAAGGACCACTATTAAATGACAACCGCCTTTTTTTAGATAATATTTTAAGCGATAGAATTTTCAGTAAATAACATCAGATCTCTTCTGACGTATCGGGTGGATGACGCAAATTTTTAATCGACTTCAAAAAGAAGGAGGTTCTCAATTCGACTGTATGTTTTTTTTTGTATGTATGTTTCGCGATTACTCCGCCAATTATGAATTGATTTTGATAATTCTTTTTTGTTTGGTAGGTAATACTTCAGAGGTGGTCCCATATTAGTTTTAGCTAAATTGATTCAGTGCTTTTTGAAAAAAATCAATAAAAACAAAAAAATGGCAAAATTGTATTATAGTTGTTAGATTGAAGTCGGTTGTTTTAACGTGTTTAGCATTGTTGATTATTAGTTAAGTATCATGTATTTATTTAAATAAAACAATTTTTGGGGTAGGATAAGAACTACATTATGATTAGTGTAACTCAGAATCACGCACTTTGCGGCCATTTTGCGGCAACTTTTTAAGAACTTTTTAAGAACATCTAATAATAAACTACAATTCTGTCACGTTTTACATAGACCATAGGTATATAACCAGTTTATAATTTCGCTACTAACACAGTTTTCATATTTGTATCGCCAGACCTACAACTGACGGTTTGGCTTGTTTCCCTGAGGAATTATGCCAAGTTCGGGGCTAATGCTGCACGACTCATTCACATTTTACCTACTCATATGATAACGACGACAAATAAAACTCGAAAACACAGACTATTTGCCTTTACATTGCGTTTTTTAAAAGATGTTGTAGAATAGTCAACAGCAAGCGAGTAATGGTTACGAATACATAAATAATCACGTGCGTAATCTACCGAAATGTATTATTTAATGTCTCTTTGATGTTATTATTATTTAATTCGTTTCTAATTGATGTGCAAGCGTGTCACGCGTTGTTTGGATTTCTTGATTGATTTAAGAATGAGAATTACATTGTATAATATACAGATACATTTTATAATATACAGATGACTATGTATAGGGGTAGATGACGTTCCGTGTTTTTTTCATTCTCTTATACAAATTCATTAACTTCACGGCTTTCTTGTATAAATCATTATCTCATCTTCTTCTCTTTTAAAGCTGTCCATATTAATTATTTTCTCAATAAATCAATATAAATAATAATAATAAAATTGTTTATTTGCAAGAATAATAGCTTAGGTTTTTTTTTATACAGGGTGACAAATGGGAAGTTGCCTAAAGTAATCGTTAATAACTTTGAGATGAATGCTGGGAAAAAAATAATAAAAATACATATTAAATCAGTAAAGTCGTCATTTTTATTTGAAATTGATTCCACTTGATTCGAAAATATCCAACACATAAAAAATGAGTTTTTTAAAAATTTACAAAACCTGGCTAGGGAATAACTAATAAATAGAAAATATTTTCAAAGTGGTCCGAGTCTGAATTTGCACCATAGTCGAGCCGTTTTGGAAACTATAAAACACTAGTCTATTTTAGATGAATAAATACTAGAAATTCCTTTTGTAATAGCTTCTCTCAAATTATTTTTGGTCTTGGGTATTTCAGCAAAACAAATCTTTCAAGTAGCCCCATAAGAAGAAATCACACGGGTTTAAGTCTGATAAGGGTACCAATGTATACCTGCGAGTGCAAAATTGGGATATCCTAAGCCGGCGACGCGTTCGCCATATACTTCGTAAAATAAATAACTTCAAATACGTTCTCTAGAGTTCTATGCGGTGCGTAGCACCATCTTGCATAAAATAAAAAGTTTCTGCTAAACCGCGTTTCAATTTGATGAGTTGTGATTTTGTAAGTGTGTAAGTTAATGATTTATTTTACTATTCATAGTGTCTCTCGATTTAGTATAAAACTACTGCAGCTTTTCTAATTAAATATGTTGGCTTATTTTTAAAATATAGTTTGACTTTGGCAACCTTATCTTTTGTTGCGACTGTGTGCGATGGATTGGGTAGATCATGACGATAATCGTCAAGGGTATAATATTTTATGAAGTTATCAATTACTCTAAGAAATAAGTAAAAATAAAACTTTATTATAAAGTGCGGTCAAGTGATAAAGTAATGTATATATTTTTTCATTTTTACTTTCTAAGCGCATTTTGACTGGCTACTCTTTTACTTCCATACTTAGTACGAAAACCTATATACGCTTCAATTAGGGTTTCTGATTTCTCGACCTTTTTTATTTCTCGAGTTTCGAGAATTCTCGAGGCCAATTTCTCGAGTTTTCTCGGGTCTCGAGTCTTTTTATATAAACCGTTGAAATGTGTTGAAATAAATTTAAAAAAAGCATTTTTTTTATCGGATAGTTTTTTATTGCACCATAATTATTATTTTGTAGTATTTGGTACCTCTTATTTAAGGAAGGAAAGGAATAAAAATTAAAATCTTACATAATAAAATAGATATACTCTAAACAAAACAACTAAAATCAAAACTTAACACTAAAACCCATGAAAACGCGTGCAGTTATCTGCAACTACAAACACCAAAAACAAAGAAATTACGAAAATGATGTGAAAACGTAATCAAATTAATACTCTACTAACTTGTAGTAACTAGTAGTCTGATTTTCCAGTCTTTCAATCAGTCAGTCATACGACATAGCATAGGTAGCCACTATGTTAAAACAAAAAACGTGTTCTCTTGTCTGTGTGTGAAAACTATCATCATTATCAGCCGAAAGACGTCCACTGCTGGACAAAGGGCTCCTCCAAGGATTTCCACACCGATCGGTCCTATGCTGCTCGCATCCAGCGGCTTCCCGCAACCTTCACCAGGTCGTCGGTCCACAGAGTCGGAGGCCTGCCTACACTGCGTGTTCCGGTGCGCGGTCACCACTCGAGAACTTAGTAAAGTAGCCCCGACGACCATCTATTCTACGAGCTATGTGGCCCGCCCACTGCCACTTAAGTTTAGCGATTCTGTGAGCTGTGTCGGTAGCTTTAGTCCTCCTACATATCTCCTCATTTCTGATTCGATCACGTAGGGAAACACCAAGCATAGCACGCTCCAGCGCCCTTTGGGCGACCTTGAGCTTTCTTATGAGGCCCATAGTAAGCGACCATCTCTCGGTTACATATGTCATCACTGGCAACACACATTGGAAAATTAAAACTATACTCCTACCAGTTCATCTATGGGATAAGCTTTGTGTAAAGGAACCCTATTACGAAGTGTGCACGAAGCGCGGGCACGGTTACGCGGCGAAAAATAGTCGCACGGCGCGCTTGGCGCAATTCAAATTAGGAACTCGAGAATTCTCGAGTTTCGATAAATTTTTTCTCGTCTCGAATGAAGCCAAATTTCTCGAGTTTTTCGAGTTCGAGAAAGCTCGAGCAGAAACCCTAGCTTCAATACAGTTTTTACCTCTAGAATAAAAGCACTCGCTTAGATACAACTTTTCTTCTTTCATAAGGTTACTCGTTTTAAAGTACACGTTTTGCTGTTAACGACGTCTCAATAAAAACTGACAACATTCTAGAATATAACTACGTGGACACAGCCTTATATAATTCAGAACAGGGGAAAAGAGACACATATAGTTAAGGCAACTTCCCATTTGTCACTCTGTACAAGGTCTTATTGTAAATTCAGTAGATGTATTCAACCTGCATGCAGGTGTGCAAATATAAATTATACAATTTGACAATAATATGTATGTATTTTCTCCAATTTATAAGAACATTAAGTCCATCATCCATTAAAATTAACAAATTACTAATAAAATATTTATGTCCATTTATTTAAATAAGAAGATAAATTAATAATATACCGTATACCTATGTCAAGCAATATCAAAATATAGGTACTCAGTTAATATTACATTTAAAGTCATTTACTATTTTCTTCTGATTTTATTTTTATATCGTCATTCATAATATGTAGCTTTCTAATGAATATTTCTTGTCATTACTATGTAACTGGGCGTCGAAAACCAAATTATTTTCCCCATTGCAACCACTCACAATGGAATGTAACAAAGCGACCGTTGTAAATAAATAGGTAAATATTGTTTTAAATACAGTTTCGTGTTACTAGTAACTTATTGCATGTGTTCACTAATGCGAATCATGTGTATGTTTGCAGACTAGATAACAGATATAATATTGGTACTTATGTAATATCGTACTAGCTGGTCTCCTCACTGTCTCCTTATCTAGACTAATCATTGATCAACACGAACCAAGAACAAACATTTTACACATATTTTATAATTTAATGGTGGTGTATGAATATTGGAAGGTACAGCTGAATCGTTTGTCAGAATTTAAACACATCTCGACAATGTTAACTTCGCGCGTGGCATCTTTTTTTTATGGCAGAGGTGGCAAACGAGCAGACGTATCACCAGATGGTAAGCGATTACCGCCGCCCATAGACACCCGCAACACCAGAGGAGTCACAAGTGCGTTGCCGGCCTTTGATATGGGAGTATCTTGAAGATTTGAATGCGAGCATCTTCCCACAAATCTTTCTGTACTGACTGTACATAGCGTAGTTACTGATATTCCTTGATCTGTCGCCGTATGTACATAATCTCACTCAACGATTCCTTTATTATTCGCGATAAGATAACCAGTAATCCAGTATTCTATAATCGCAACAATGTAACAGATGCAGAATATCTGTTTTATCTTCTAATTGCCTTACAAAGTATGCGTACGTACAACGCAAAGCTGATTTTATATGTGTGGTAGGTCAAGGAATTATCTCTTACCTATAGTAACAGCATAATATGTGAATGAATACTGAACAGTCATATTGCGTTCGTGAAACGTCGACCGATCACATTTATGGACGCTAATAAAGTTTGATCCAGCACCAGGGGTGTTATGCGGTATTAGGAGTGTAGTTTGTAAGAACGCGTTTAGGCAAATGAAGCATGGGTTAGTTCCAGTATACCGGCTAGTGACCCGATGATTTGCGAAAAATTACTGGCGACACTTGAATGAGTGGGGGAAGATCTGGTGGCGGATTGCATTCAGCACATACATTTCCGCGTGAATAAACGTCATTTTTATGTAGTAGTCGTAGTATGCATAAGGTTAGAACCATAATAGAGGTAGCCATCCCTTTCATTTCAGGGGAATTCCAATCTAACCGTCCCTCTCATTCCAGGTGGCCTGGGCCAGCGGCACTGGGTGACGTTCATGCTGTTTCTGGGCATGGCGAACGCGTACATCATGCGCACGAACATGTCTGTCGCCATCGTAGCCATGGTGAACCACACCGCCTTGCCGGTGGTCCACGAAGCCGTCGACGACGAGTGCGGTTTACCCGCCAACGCTTCACATGTGAGTAGATCATCATCATCATCAGAAGAAAGACGTCCACTGCTGGACAAAGGAATCCTCCAAGGATTTCTACACCGATCGGTCCTGCGCTGCCCGCAACCAACGGCTTCCCACAATTAGCCAAAACTTGATTTTTGGAGCAAGGTGGCGTTGCTCAAATCTAAAATCGAAGATGTTGGAAAGCACATCTCAATAGTTAAATGCAGTTGGTAGGGCATTTGGCTAGAACGGAAGATGGTGAGGTGAACTAGAGCTTTAGCAGAGCAACCAAGACCAGGACGAAGATCAGTAGGTTGACCAGCTGCCTGATGTCAGATGACATAGCTAACGTTACTGGATATTGCTAGGCGAGACTGGCGAGGAACCGAGACAAATTGCGTGCATAAGATTCTTGTGCTAGGTATAAGCTTCTTCTTGACACAAGAAGAAGCTTATACCCAGCAGTGGACTCGCGTGGGCTGTTTAGACAGATAGATAGATAGGTGGCGATAGATTCTTTGTCTTGACCAAGGGGTCTAAGGAGACTAAGGAGTCTTCTTAATGCCTAAGTTACATATTATAGTCATGTTTCTTTTTTTTTCAAATTGGTCAGGTTTTTTATTTAGTAAAACATTATTTATTTACAGGTAGAATCGCAAGACGGGAAATTTGTTTGGGGCTCTACGCTACAGGGATATATCCTGTCATCGTTCTTCTACGGCTACGTGATTACCCAGATACCCTTCGGCATCCTGTCTAAAAGGTAAATAAAGCTAACAATTATAGCGTATCATTTGAAGGGCTATGCTATGGAGTGTCTCTGCGGAATATAATACGAAACGAATTTATTCGACGGAGAACTAATAATAATAATAATAAGGACGGGCTGGTTTCCGCAACCAGGCGACAGGTGCGCCCATTTTGCGTGTTAAGGCTGGCCTCACTGCCAGCCCAGCTCCTTCAGGAAGCCCAGTAGCCCCCGCAGGTTGCCAACGACTTCCGGGAGTGTCCTCGGGTCCTTGAGGTGTTTGACCCTCTTTGCATTCCAAAAGAATGTGAGCAGCTGTCTCTTCGGTCTCCATGCATGCTCGGCACAGGGGACTGTCGGTGATACGTACCTAGAGTAAACAGGTGTTTGTTAAAGTAACCGTGGCCAGTGATGACTGCTGTTACCTTCCGGAGCTGGAGTCTCCCTAAGCTCAGGAGTTTTCTGGACAGGCTAGGGTTGGTCGTCGGTAGCCTGTCTACAGGTCTCCAGTTCTGTCCAATACCGATACTGCAAGACTTAGATAAGATGGTGGTAGCTAGCCAGGCGGGCTCAGAAAATGCCCAACCACCAACCAAACCCGGTCCTATTGGACCCCGCCGGGAATCGAACCCGCAACCTCCTGATGTCCGACACACTGAGTTTCACAAAACGAGATCTAGACTGAGACCGCGATAGGTACAATATGGCATGACTTGTGCGAGGCAAATGTCCTACAGTGCAAGCTGATGATAATGAGTCGACAAAAGTAACTAAGTTTAAGAAAATCAGTACATTTAATGCATAACTGTACCCAAAAGTGTATATCAGCGGAAACACTGTTCAGTATTTAAATTTAAAAAAATTGTATGCTAAAACGTGAATATTTCAAGAGTGTGTCAATGAGGAAAGCGTATCTTTAGGGAACAAATCGTCTAAAACCGTTTCTTATACGTGCTTACGTTATATTAATTAGATCAGTCGGCTGAATTCGGATTTGGCAGTTCGCAGTACGTGGGAAGTTGACCTTAGCCTTGGCTGGAAACGTCAAGGGCTAGATACTAAGTGCGTCGTCAGCTACTGGACGTAAATTTACGGAAACTAAAGTCTAGATCAAGGAAATGAGCAATAGCTATGTAATAAGCTGGCTAAAATTGCCCAATTTGCGTTTGAAGAATGGCGAATGTTTTCGCTTGTGTGACCTTTATTTGCTCGAAACGTGTGAAAATGTTTGTAACGAAAAAAAATGTTTTGTCTATTTTTTATGCCGTGTCAGCTCCGGAAATCATTTTGATGAAATTGGTCTATATGACTTGACAAAATGCATAAAAATATACTGACTGCACTATCAAAACCTAAGGTACAATTTGATATGTTTTAAGTTCTCTTTAATATCACAGTAATTTGCACTGAGTAGGTACTTAGTTTTGAAAGTATCACTTGCAATAAATTTGACATGCCTACACGAATCTCGATCATGTGGAGTTTACACGTGTAGCTATATTTATTACCTACTAAGTTATATAGATTTATGTTTACTTATTTTATTTGCTATTTGATAGTTCATGACTGGAATTGTAAATTCCAGTCTAGTTTGATTTAACGCTGAGTGTCAACCACAAGTACCAGTCTCGTAATATCGAAAGATGATCTACTGCGGAGATTGACCGCATTTTATTGTTGTGCATACTATGACATTCCGTAATTTGTAGCAACTCTGCTGTACTGAACTTCAGTGGTAATGAGATAGTCTTTTAATTATTCTTGTATCAGCCTTAACAAAAAACGCTTTTATGATGTTTAGGTTTACAGCGATAATTCTAAACAACAAAACATAATATTCATTCATATAGACTTCTAGTTGAAATCATTATCATATACATATATCTACACACATTTATAGGTATACATCTCAAAAAAATACTCAAGAAAATTGGACGGATTTTAACTCCACCAAAATTTTCACGTTGACGTAAATGGATTGTGTAATAATGAATATAATGTGCTGGCTTTCTGAGGGAATGCCAAGTCTAGTCTGCGAATGTCTGTACTGTTCAGGGTGTAGTAATTGATGGCTCAAGCGTGAATATTTTTTTTAATGATCTGAATATATGTACATTTGCGGATAATGAAAGTTCTTTGTCTCTTACCGGGGTCAATTATAATCATCATTCTCCTGCCCTTATCCCAATCATTTGGGGTCGGCGCAAAATGTTTTCTTCTTCCATACATTCCTTTCAGCTCCCCGAGACCCGGGGATCAATTATAATAAAATATAAAATAATTGTAGGACCCTTTAGGGCTTCTACCCATAATATCTATACGTATTAAATAACTTTCATTCTACGAATTTGAAGAAATCGCAAAGAAATGGTCTGTGGAGCCGGTTGTGCTTTCAGATAAGGTCATTTATCTCATCTCATCTCATCTCACTAATATTATAAATTCGAAAGTATGGATGTTTGTTTGTTTGTTTGTTCCACTTTCACGCCGAAACTACTGAACGGATTTGGATGAAATTTGGTAGGTAGATAGATGACACATAGGATACTTTTTATCCCGGAAAACTTAAGGGTTTCCGGAGGAATGCTTAAAAACTCATTTCCACTTTGTCACTAGATGGCACCACCTTAACGTTTTCTTTATCTCTGGATCCAATTTTAATGTCCACGCAGACAAAGTCGCGGGCGGAAGCTAGTTATTTAATAATTTAAGTAAGAATCCATGTTTTTGAAATTTGCTTTTTCTTCAGTTTTGGTATTATTCAATTTATCAAGAGTATTCTTAATTAGGTAATCTATGTTTTCTTAAGGTTTGGTGCTCGCCTTTTCCTTGGATATGGCATGCTGATCAACTCATTCTTCGCCCTCTTGGTGCCGGTGGCGGCTGAAGCCGGTTACGGGTGGCTTATCTTCGTGCGGTTTATCCAGGGTCTCGGGGAGGTGAGTGCGTATCTCATTATTAGCAGTAACAAGAAGAATAAGTACCCTACTGCCAAATTTTTCACCAACAGATTTCAAATCGTCTAAAGGTCAATACCCTGGTTTAGTGGCTGCCTGCCATTATTTTACAGTTGCCTTGAAAAAGGTATTCGTAATTACATTTTACACATGATACCTACTTATTGTGAGAGAGAGTGTATGAGAATGAGAACTTACTGTTGGAAATGAGTGAATAATTGATGTGATATGGTATGCGAATGAGTCCACCTAACCCGTCGCCAAAAACTACCAAATATTTACAACATTCCATGACTTTCACGACATAAATACTCGCCATAAAAATAGACTCCATTTACCATATACTCTAGAATAAAAATGTTAAACTGTAGCCCCTACTACATGGCAATTAAAATATTTAACAAAATTCCGCTACATATTAAAAATGAACCGAAAATAACAGTTTTTAGTAAAAAACTTAAAGAATTCTTTATAACTAAATGCTATTATACGATTAATGAATTTTTAAATGAAAAATGAATATTATTATGACGTTCCCTCTTTCTCCTTTCTCCTTTTGCTGTGCCTGAAAAGGGCGACTAAGTTGTAAAGTTCCTTTTTGTAACGACCATCTATTTGTACACTTAGTTTCGCAAATAAATACTTTGACTTTGACTATATTACACGGAATAATCACGATTTTTGTTAAGTCTCTCTCCTCTTCCCTCGCCACTCTAGCCTTCCATTATTTGGTTTAGCTTCCTTCTTCTATTATTAGTTACGTATTTTCTGAGTAACAGGTTTTTCAGCCAATCTCACTTTTATTGCTTTACATCCAAAATCTTTAAAGTCTTGTCTCTTCGATTTCAGGGTCCGATTGTGCCATGTTCTCACGCGATGTTGGCAAAATGGATTCCTCCGAACGAGAGAAGTAGAATGGGTGCCGCCGTATATGCAGGTCCGTACCTATTAAACAAATACATGAGTTCTATTTGTTTTTTTTTTATGGCAAAGGTGGCAAACGAGCAAAAAATAATTCCAAATAGATCTATATTATCAACTAAAATGTGAAGTCATCAAGATAATCACACACTCAAAAACGGACATGTTACCGCAAGCATTCCTGATGATAAAGTGTAATTTTGAAACTTTTGGGAACGATTTCTTTTTTACTTATAAACTTCCTCAAACGATAACAACTTTGAATTAAGTGGAAAAAATATTTCGACAATATTAGATAGATAAGCACACATTTCTTGCAATAATAACATTGAAATGAATGTTTTCAATTATGACATCAAGATACGTTCTGTACTTGTTTAAGTAATAAATAACCTATTTTTCAAAGAGCATTTGGTTAATTTAAATGCAAAATTTAATCATTCTCTTTATTGTTCTCAGGAGCACAATTCGGTACTGTGATCTCCATGCCTCTTTCCGGTCTTCTGTCTGCCTACGGGTTTGCTGGAGGCTGGCCCTCCATTTTCTACGTGTTTGGCATCATCGGCATAGTGTGGTGCATATTTTTCTTGATGTACGTGTCCGAATGCCCGGAGTCGTGTTCAAGGATCAAAGACCCTGAGAAGAAGTACATCGTCAAGGCTTTGTGGGGAGCAGCCGGATCTAGCGTAAGCACTTAAGTTGTCCATTGTCTTCATGAATAAATTCTCTGTCATGGAATATTTAAGCGTAAAATTAAAATGAACAATTCCTATATTTTAACTATCTAAAATATACGTAGATTTATGTATATGTATTTGACACATCGACGAAAAAACGTCGATAGTACCTACATTGAACATTTAAATTTTCAGATCTTAACTTTCGCTTTAAAAAAAATTCTTACAGTCACCACCAATCCCGTGGGGAAAGATTCTGTTGTCCATGCCTTTCTGGGCTATCATGTTGGCACATATGGGACAGAACTACGGTTACGAGACGCTGATGACAGAGCTACCAACCTTCATGAGACAAGTGCTCCACTTCTCCATCAAAGATGTGAGTATCCGCGTTTGAAGTACGATTACCCTTTCAACCTTACCTATTTAATTTGTTTCTAAGATACAAATCGGAACGGAATCAATAGAAGGCGTTGGCAAGACGTAAAGAGAAATAAGAAGACTTGAGCAGGAAACTTTCGACAGGGAACTGCATACTCTGCTCGTCTTGGCATATCGTTATATTCAAAACGACTCTTCTTAATACTGTGCTGTAGTTATCCAAAATTCCTTGAGGAATCTGGATATTCCCCGCTGAAATTTATGTTTTCTGTCTTTAAAATATACTTCCCGGCCATAATTCGTAGTCTAACTCATTTCATGCCTTCCATAAATACTCCAAATCCCAGACATACATATTTCAGTCAAATCTGTATAGATATACATAACGAAACACGCTACGTGACGTACGTTACGCGGCGTCATTAAGTCTTCACGTGTTCCGCAGGTCTATTATTAAACTCATCATTGAAGTTTCACATAGCAGGATAAAATTATACCATTGAACTAAGTAACTAGGCCCACTGCTATGACTTTTATAATTTATAATTGGCGGTATGATTCATTACATGACTGCCGTCCTGTCAGTTCAGAGCAGGTCAATTGGTTAAATTGTAAAGCGCAATCGGTCAGATTGCTAAATTAGCGAATCAGGATATTTTATTGTACTGTGACAGCGATATATCATCCAAAATAGTATACTATAACGGACTTCCGTTTATAATTCATGTTGTAGGTCTCATCTTTATTGTACTCCGGAGATATCATAGTAAAACATATCTAGCACGTTTCACATATCTTGACAAACAATTTATAGTGGTGATTTTTCATACAAGTATCCTGGCACTGTATGGCTAATTACGATGCCAAATTATTTTGTTGATTACAAGTCGTCGCCGTTATCAGTGAATATTTATTTTCCTTTTCGAAAAAAACAAATCATTGTTGCATGACCAGTGTTGTAGACCTAGATAAATGTTCCTTCTACTTATATCCCATATCAATGGAACAAGTTGAAATTAGATTTATGATTCAGCTGTAAATATTTAACAACTTTTTTATTTTAGAATCTGTCATGTCATTTGTCACTACCGATTATTCCTCATGACTATGAGACATGTAATATTTATATAGTCCCCATTCTTTTACAGAACGGTTTCGTCTCAGCGCTTCCTTATCTGTGCATGTGGCTGTTTTCTATGTTCATCTCGGTGGTCGCCGATTGGATGTTATCCAGTGGAAGGTTCAACCACACACAAGTGAGGAAGATTATCAACAGTATCGGTGAGTTTTCGTTCGATTTTGTGATTGAATAAACCTTTATCAGCATTGCTCGTTAACAACAAATAGCCAATTAGTCCTTGTATATTTTTGTTTATAATTTTTGTGAATACGGGTCTTGAAATGAATACCTAGTTCTTGAAGTTGTATACGTATTTGGTGAGCTTTTTGGTATCTTACTTGATGGTAAGGGATGATGACAACGAAAGTGGCGGCAGGCTAAGAACCTCCAAGATAATTGGAATGTCCCCATTCTGGATTAAATCAAGAGATTTCATTACCAGCATAAGAATGCTGATAACAACATGGTATAGAACAGATGATAGTGTCATCGCCAACCTACTATCACCATCTACTATTACTATTAATTCAAAAATACATGATGATTCGAACCTATGCTTTATTAACAAATCATTAGATTTTGTATATTGTGTACTTTAACCATGTTCAGAGCAGATTTTCAATTAGTTATTAAATGTTTTCCAGGTGAATACGGTCCAGCGATAGGTCTGATAATCGCATCACATACCGGTTGCAATCCTGCGGCCACTGTGGCCATTCTTGCCATAGGGATCGGCCTGAATGGTGGTATCTACTCTGGGTTCAAGGTGATTACCATCTTCTTGATTTTTAAATTTATAATGATTTATATAAAGTTTTTCCTTGGTACTGGTACTGGCCTTGAAGTGGAAAACGATTGTCTTTTTATGTGTTTCGTCTAATTTGTTTTCATATTTTCAGGTAAACCATTTGGACATATCGCCACGGTTCGCGGGTATTCTCATGGCATTCACCAATTGTTCAGCAAATCTCACTGGATTGTTGGCACCCATCATTGCTGGTTACATCATTGAAGGACGGGTATGTCTTTAATTTAGGACGTTGACGACTTCTAGTAAAAAAAAACATATTTCAATTGGTTTTCATTTATTTTTCCAGCCAACACAAGCGCAGTGGAGGATAGTATTCTACATCGCTGCCGGAATTTATATATTCTGCGCGTCATTCTACAATGTCTTCGGAACCGGCAACAGGCAATACTGGGACAATCCAGATGAAGACGAAGCAATTGCTAAGAAAGCCGCTGCTAAAAAAGAAGAGAAGGATCAAAGGAACGCTGCTCGGGACGAAAATCAAGCCCAACAACAGGAAACAGCGCAATAACAGGGCGAAAAAAGTTCATTAAACTATGCGCAATGCCAACTCCATGGACGAAGTTTAAAATGGGCGCCAGTGTCAAATATAGAAAAAACATGTAATTAAATTTGAAAGTAAGTAGTTATTGTTGCATTCGTTAGACCCGACACATGCAGTATTAAATGTAAGCGAGATTGTAAATGTATTATATTTTGCGAGTTTAAAATTGTTCGTAACATTTAGTGGGTTGGTTCTGTATGTCCCCGTGTGCTTGTCCCCGAATGGGGACAAACAAAACTTTTGTATGTCCCCGAATTTTTATGTGGGGACATACGGGACATCTAAAGTTTCGTTCGTCCCCGAAAAATATATTTTTCTAATATTTTCAATTCAAATTCAAAAGATTTTTCTAATAAATGTTTATTTTAATTATGCTATGGTAGTTTTAATATTATTTAGCATAGGAAATGTACAAAGAGCTGAACTGTTGATTACTCCAGTCTTATAAATAAAAGCTGTTATTTATTATACTTAAGTAAACCAACGTCAATTATATAGGGTGACTTTAAATTAGTTCTTGATACGAAAGGCTATGAATGTGCTCATGATAACAAACAACTTTCCCTAAGAAACCCATAGTCAAATCGCAAAAAAATTTTGGTATCTCCATACAAATCGATTAACTGACCGGCCAAATTAGTATGAAGAGTCCAAAAATTGTTTTGCGATTTGACTATGGGTTCCTTAGGGAAAGTTGTTTGTTATCATGAGCACATTCATAGCCTTTCGTATCAAGAACTAATTTAAAGTCACCCTATATAATTAGTAAATATGAAAACTGACTTTATTTACCATACCTTAATATTTTTCTTTTGAATTTAAATTGAAAATAATATTTAAAAAATCCGGGGACGAACAAAACTGAAATTTCCGCATGTCCCCGCATAAAAATTCGACGACAAGCACGCAGGGACATACAGGAACAACTCCATTTAGTTTAGGTTTATTTTCATTTCTATTGTGAGCGGTTTAATTTCATTTCTGTTGTGAGCGTTTTCAACTACCGTTTTATCTTATGCGTGTTGTCATATTAAACAATTTAAATTTTAAAAATCAAATAAAATTCCACTTAAGCGACGCACATCATTATGGCTGTGAGAATAACTATTTCAAAGCTGTGTCGGGTCTACGTTGACCTGCTATTATATTATTTTTAACTACCTGTAAGTATAAGTGATTAATTTATTAAACGTTATGTACCATAAAGTATTGTAAATTTAATTCTAGATAGTTTGTACAGAGCTTGATGTATAGTAGAGAAGAGTGAAAGGTGAAGTGTATTTGGGGCCAAAATAATTAAAAACATCTACCGTCCTTTCTAGCCTGTGACGTAAATAAATATAATATGTGTGTGTGTACCCGTATAATTCCGAGAAATTGAATCCGCGAATATACAGGGTGTAAGGGACAGGTTTCCGAAAACTTTAAGGGCTTCGTTTCCTGAAAAAAATTCTTGTGGAATGTTGTTCAGTTTCGTCTACTGAGCAAGCCCTTAAAGTTTTCGGAAACCTGTCCCTTACACCCTGTATTATATTTAATAAAATTTACAAAAAATACTAGTGCCAAGAATTTGTAACATTAGGAGGGATTGTATTCGGCAAATATGAAGTTATTTGAATAGTCTCTTTGTCCTTTTTATGAAGACCTTAAATCTGGAGGCACACCAACGTCTATTGAATGGATAGCATATGGCCCTTAAAGGATAAAAAAGTTTAGCTAATTTAAATCAACTTACACTTTTCGTGAGCCTTTTCTTCTTCCATTGATAACAAACTTCCCTGGGCTAGTGTGTCAGGCTATAGTTTATAACAGGGGCTCCTACTATGAGTTGCAACTTTGTTTTTACTGTCGCCGCGATTTTGATACTTATTTCGTTACTGTTGCTAGTTCTTTGGATGACCAAGACTATGGAATCCCCTTTACGCTAGTAAGGGGATAACGCTATATCAAGCGTTAAATGTAATGCTCTCAGCACTGCTAAAGATGCCATTCATTATTTTTACTACCCTTGCGGTGGGTCCCATTGGCAACGTATGGTGATGACCTATTTTCGTGATTCTCTCTTAACTATAGGGTTTTTTTAGATTTACCTCTACGGACGATGTGATGTTCAAACCAACTATACCAGATAGTAATCCGATGTGCAAATTTACCGACCATATTTTCTTTCATCGTAAAAGCAATCAGTATTATGTAATCTACTTAGTGTCGATAAACTCTGGCGATATGGAGGACAGAGTCCCTTCCGGTTTAGCCACCGACGTTTTTTCTTATTTTACAAGTTGAAAAGTGACAGTCCTGTGGGACTACGAGGTCTATTAGTTTAAAGTTCTGTAGGATTTTGGCTATTGAAATCAACTTTACAATTAAATAGTGCCATGAACATAAAGCATTTTGAACGCTAAAGTTGCAGATGCTCGAATATTTTGTTTACGTCACCGAATTTTACAGAGTTTTCACTTTTTCAATGTCTGACATTTCCGGGCGGTTTTTACGACTACGATTCCGATTTAGTGCGTTCAAAAAAAATATGATTTGTATATTTTTTGGTATGAACCCTTAAGCCTAGCTATGTTGCAGATTGTAACGTTTTGAGAAGGAATTAAGGATTTGCTTTGTTGTTACAGAGTTGAGAAGAAAGTTTTTTAACTCTAAAAGGACAGTTGAAATAAAATAATTGACCATTTCCGAATAATGCCACTGCACTACATTGGCACCTAAATCTGTAGAAAAGCAACCACACTTCATTAGTCTTCTCTGAGACTCTTTAGATGATTCTAGACAGTACCAGGAAATGGACGTCCTGTCATCTGCAAATCGATTTTCGCTCTAAGCAAAATTGTTGCCAAGTTGAAAAATTATATGGTGTAAAAGACTATTGTAATTCTGCAATAGATTTAGTATTTGTGACGTCACAGACGCCACACGCCCCAGAGCTTACATGTGATCATTCTTGTATTATTGTAAGATATTGAGAAAAGTTTAGTGTATCCATAACTAAAATAAAAAGTTATGCTAACAGGTTATGCTCAGATTTAAAAGGTCTTATGACGTATAACGACACTAAGAATACTTTAGGATCTAAAAAATAGAACCATATTGTAGTTAAAGCGAAATGTTGAACTTTCATAATGTTAGCATTTTCAAAATGGTAGTTGTCTAAAAAGATTTTCCCGAGTTACCAAGCGAATTAAAATAATATCTACAAAAATGTATTATAAGTCGTAAAATAAGATATTAGAAACGTAATTCATAGCTTTATAAAGGCGATGTAAATAATTTTTAATAAATAAATGAATTTACAAGTTTTAAGTCGAAACTATCTTGATGACAAACCTACTATTTATTGTATTTTGTGTTACTCCAAAATCCAAAATATTGTGTTAAACACATGTTACAGAATGTCTATAATATTTTAATTGTTCTTGTCTAAATCTATATTATATAAAAGTTTGAAAAATACAAAGCTTTTGAAGACATTATTTCTTTTTATTTCTTCCCAAACTAGTTTTTGCTTAGGTATAAAATTAGACATATTTCTAAATAATTTTACAACAAGGTAAAGATTAAAAACTTACATAACTTTGCTATAGTGTTGCACGTTAAAGGCGCCAGTACCGAGTCTACACGGTTGTCCCAACATGAGACAACTGGTTGCTGATCTAAGTTTGTCTTTCTTACCATTGATCACTGCTTCCTTCAAGAATATAAGCGAAGACTCAAATGACATTTGCTGAAGCGGAGACGTTGACGACTCCATGCCCTTACGACTCATTGGCTCAAACACACCATTATAGGTCATGTAATCAGCCACCAATGTCAAATGTCTAGGATCTACCAAGATACCATAAACATTGAATACATTTTGAATTTCCTTTATGATGACTTTGTTAGCTGCTTCTATTCCATAAGTGTTGGCTATAGCATGTATATCGTTACTGTACAGCTTGTTCAAATCAAGTAAGTCGTTGTATTTAAACATCTGTACAATGTTTATGCCTTCAGTTTTGAGGTAAAGAACGTTTTTCTCTCTGTTTGTGATCGCTCTCTTTATGTTCTTCACTTCGTGTATAACAGATTTCATAGCAACATCTCTTAGAGCTTGCGATAAGTCTACTCTCAGGAAAGAAATGGGTAAACTAATGGTCAGTTCACACCACTGATACTTTTTTGTGTCAAAAGTATAGTTGGTAGCATTATGTATACTTTCTACAACTTCAGTCATAATTTTACTGTTTTTTTCCGATATTTCTTCTTGAGTCACTTCAATAACGTCGTCGACCTCTTTCGGTTCCTCGAAGTCCACTTCATCATCAGATTTTTCCTCCTCGCCTGATTCGGGATCTTCATATTCTTGTTCTTCTGCTCGCTTCTTGCGATCCCTCACCTAGAAAATGAGAACATACCGTATATCGTCTGTACCAATGGCAACCTATAACGTATCCGCTATTTGGGAATGACCTGTTCCCATACTTCGGGAGATTAGGCCTTACTCCACTTACGGGGGACATGTGTGTTAGAGTTAGAAGTTATCTAAGTCCTCTCTCTAAATGCAGTAATGATTTTAATAATGTAATAAATGCATGTCAACCTGAATACCTAAACCTCTTACCTAGCAGTAGTAAGCTGTCAATTTTAAAACTCTAATCATAAGACATATTTGTGAAGAAATTAGAATAGAAAGAATAGATTGACGATTTAAAAAAAGGAATATTTATCATAAGAGTTAGTCGGGTTTTCAGGTTCATCTTTTAAACAGAAATACTGTTGGAGTACTACTACGACGTAACAATTATAACAAAATTTTGACTTAAATTATTTTTATTTTTTAGTTACTTACATTAGTGTTGTCATCATCATCATTCGGTCCATCGTCATCTGAGCTGTCATCATCGGGATCAGCTGCAGCTTTCCGATCTCTGACCCCTGGACCTTCATCGATATCATCATTGTCATCATCTTCTTCATTAGCTACCCGACGCTTTTTCTTATCAGTTGACCATAAAACGCCACACATTGCTTTCGAGTGCCTTCGTATCGTCGTGAACATTTCATCGAAGAACTTATTCTGCATGTGCTTTATAATCTGCGCTGGCTTAACTGCATACTGCGTCTTGTACTGAGAATGTGGTAGGAATACGAACCGCATTTTTGTCTGCAGTTGCCTTTCGGGGTTCGTTACTATTACACATTCTACATCAACCTTCTCTAAAACATCAGCTACTGTCACTCGATTTAGTTTGTGTCGAAGTTTCTCAGCTTTCTTATTAAGATCCGATAAGTCACTTCTGAAGGGAATATCCATGTTAGGTGTTTTAAGTTTAGCCGAAGCAGTCATGAGAATTTCTCGAAGACGAGGAATACCAAGTGTGA
Source organism: Coleophora deauratella (assembly GCA_958295455.1). Classification (NCBI taxonomy): domain Eukaryota; kingdom Metazoa; phylum Arthropoda; class Insecta; order Lepidoptera; family Coleophoridae; genus Coleophora; species Coleophora deauratella. The sequence continues at coordinate 15,651,333 of OY282400.1, read as the reverse complement.
CGTTCATGTCACCACGACCGGCAAAATGGAAGGTGTTCAGTGTCATTTGGGTAGATGGTTCTCCAATAGATTGTGCAGCCAATAAACCAACGGGTTCACCAGGAGGGGCCATTGAGGCGAGATACTTAGCACTCATTATGTCGACAAACTTTTCTTTTTCTGTATATTCACTGTAAAGACTCTGTTTACGGTTCTTCAAGTAGCTTTGAATGATTCCGTCTAAGTTTTCATTGATCACGCCGAACTTGTACTCAGGAGACATCTTGCTTGGAATAGGATCAGGGCAAGCTTTCTTTGCATATTCACTTTTTTCATCTTCGCTCATGTTTCGCCACATCTTTTCCAGTTCCCAATAAAATGGATCTCTAGTCTCGTTTGTTGGTTTCTCATCAAGGTCTATATTTTTCTTTGCAAGCATAGAAAACTGCGCAAATGGACTTGTGCGAACTTTTTCAAATGGATTTCCGTTCTTTTTCTTCCACTTTTTCAATGACTTTTGTGCTCTAAGAACATCTTTCGTGTTTTCTTCTTTTAATTTCTTTACTACTGATTTCGAAACAACAGCATTAGAATTAATATCTAGGAATTCTAACTGGCTCTTCTTTAGAAATTGACATTTCAGTACATCAAGACCATCTTCACCGTAAGCAAACTGTATGACGCTGCTGTCGCCGTCTCTCACTGTGTGATCATAGCCAACACTCAGACCTTCCAAATGCTTTATCAAACATCTCTGCAGGTATCCCGATCGACTGGTTTTTACGGCAGTATCAATAAGACCTTCACGACCTGCCATACAGTGGAAGAAGAATTCTTGCGGCTGTATGCCAGTCATGAAACGACCGTCAATGAATCCTCCAGCTCTTGGAGATATGTCGTATGGCGGAAAGCTAGGGAGAGATCGTCCTGATATCATTAAAGGTGGCCTTTTGCCTTCCAATTCGATTTGACCTAGTAAACACGAAATCTGCATGGTATTAACAGTCGATCCTTTAGCACCAGACTGCACCATCAACTGTAGATTATTATAGGGAAACTTTTCCAATAACCCTTCAGACAAGCAGCACTTGTTTATGTTATTAGTGTGGGAGTCTAGCATGCTCTTATATTGTCGGTCTAAATTGGCCCTAAATTTAGGATCTTTTATCAGCATTTCGCCAATCGTACTTTTCAGTTTGTCTTCATCCACATCTACTGGTAATTCTGTAGCTTTAGCAGCTGCAACTATTCCCGCTTGTCGAACAAGATGAATATAGTCATCACGTTTCTTGTTAGCCTCTTCGACAACTAAGATATCTTTGACACCAAGAGTAAATCCAATCCATTGTAGATAAAACGTGAACACTTTGGAGAATGCGCTTAGAAGAGCACTTGAGCTATCCCCGCCATATAATTCGTACATGCAGTGTACTAGACCATACGGAGTAGCACCGTAATGTGTCTTATCCAGTACTCCACACATAAGTTCACCTTTCCTTATCACAACTTCTGCTTCTGTCATAGTTTCAGGGTTTTCAAATGGCGTACCACCAGCATTCCAAGGTCTAGGAGGCTCCTTTTGCCAAGCTTTAGAATTAATCTTGGCTTTACCAGTGAGTGATAGACAAGGTTTTCCTTTTGGAATGATATTTATGATTATTGTGGATAGAACTTGTTTGCCAGACCACAGCATGACTGGTTTCAATATTGTAGGTGGAAGCAGTTTAATTTCTCCTTTGTGATTTGCCAGAGCTTGAAACACCAACTGCTGGTAATCTGACTTTGAAAAAAATTTACCTCTCAGCGACATCTTTACTCCTGATATGACATGATCTTGAATGAGTCCACTTAATGGTGTACCATCTTTCGGTACAAGATACTGCTTTCCAACAGACATGATATTGTAAGCTTCACTTCTAGCAATCTCATTTTGGGGAAAATGTGCATTCATTTCATCACCATCAAAGTCAGCATTGTAAGATTTACAGTTGGCGTAATGCAATCTGAGGGTTTTTTCTCCTTTCAGTATTCTTGCTCTGTGTGCCATCATACTGGGTTTGTGCAGGGATGGCTGCCGATTCAATATTAAAACATCACCATTCACCAAATGTCTGTGGACCGTTTTCAATCCTGAACTTTTGTAGTCATCAGGAGTGAGCAGCCTCTTTGCTAAACTTTTCCTCTTTTGAATCGAATCTGACGGTATCCTGATAATCCTTCCATTCTCAATTTCAAGTTTCTCAGCACCGGGATGTTTATTTGGTCCATTTATTACCATCTTCCTGAGCTCATCCACGTTCCAGTCAGTGACGGGCACAGGGTAGGTCAGTTTCAGTGCAAAAGCATCTGGTATACCTATCTCGTCAATATCAACGTTAGGATCAGGTGTGATAACTGACCGAGCAGCAAAATTTACTCTTTTGCCCATCATATGCATTCTGATCAATCCAGTTTTCTTTTCTAATATCTGTTTTAGTCCTTGACTGGTTAAGCCTTGCCCCTCGCAATTTAGAAGATGACTGACTCTTTCTTGTAATTCCTGCCAAACTGTGTGTAGTTTTTCTGGCGGTGTTGTGCCTGCAACACTTTCATATGCTTGTCTCGGTTGCTGCTCAAGACTGTCAATTGCTTTCTGTCGATCAGTAGCCGACAACACTTGGAGAACAGCTCTAGCACTAAAAGCTGATTGTAGGATGCCTTTGTAAACGTTTGACTGGGGATGCTCCATCAGTTCACCATGTAAAAAGTTACAAGGTCTCACACATGGTGGTATAACAGGTACAACCTCCATGAAAAATACATTTGACACTGGTTTTGTTGTGACGTTTTTTAGAACTGGTATGCAGTGAACTAAAATATCTTCATTTTGTTCAGCAATAGCTGAACAGTACTTTTGTATTTCGTCTGGCATCAGGATCTTCATTCCCTTACCACCTTCAGCGCTAAGATTGTACATGAGTTTATTGTCCGATGTAGTCACTTTGATCAACTTGCCTCTACAGTACAAACATGATTTAGTTATACTGATCGCCTTAAAATAATTATTTAGTGTTTTTGCCCTCAATTTATCTGTATTCTTTCCATGAAATAAGTCAACGACCCCATCTTCACGTTTTAATAGCTTTTTGCATTTCCTTATAACTTTGTTCTCTTTGTCTGGCAAAGCATCACCTTTGCCGACCTTGATGTCTCCAACAAAATTCTCTATGTCTAAAGCTGCTGTTACATGCCCTGCATCGATCAACTGTAGTTGTAACTTTAGAAGAGACTTGAATCTATCATTCATTTGTATTTTACCACATTTCAGACAGCTGATTCTGAACAAAGTGTATATAGTTTTGAAGAACAGCGGATTGACAACCACTAGTGGTAGGTCTATGTGTCCAAAATGACCTTGGCAATGCAACATTGTATTATGGCATGTGCCACAAGTATCGAAGCGGTCCCTCGCAGGGCCCATGGCAGTGTCGTATAGACCTCCTTTAGTCGGGTTTCCCATCGCATCAAAAGATATTGTATTGGTTACCTTCGCAACGCTGAGTTTCTTTATATCCTCGTCGGAAAACATTAGGAATTCGACCGATTCGGGGTCGACTGACGTCAGCCCGGTAAGGGCAGACGTGAAAGATTTATTGACTGCCATTTTTGGTAGCTGTAAGTAGAAGAAACACGCTTATTGAAACATTTGCAGAATGATAACATAACCAAAAAAGTACTGTAAGGTAACTCCTGGATATTGTAGTACATAGTAATGAATGGTGATTATTTCTATATTATCTAAACTTACCAATAAATAACAGGCGATTACTCAACGCGACTAATAAACATTTCAGTCATCATATCCAAATATTTTAATTTCTTTTTGTTATTCATTCCATAATTTTTGTCACAGAGAACGTCAACTTTACCACATGGTAATAGTGGTGTGCAAAAACTAAAAACCGGTAAATAAAAAAATCGCTTTCTTTGTCTATGAATGCTTGAACTTTTTTTGCTCTGACAACAATTTTGCCGTCAGCAGCCAGTCAACGACGAAAATTCGTCAACATGGCGGCGCAAGATGAAGTTGACGTATGTGAAAGTTGGGAGGATATGGACGAAATTGGCGTAAGTTTACCATGAGGAGTTATCTCCGGAAGGCAGCTGCTCAGACATCGTCTGCTCAAGTATTGTTCACGTGCCCGCTTCTCTGTTTCAGCTGGACCAGAAGATCAAGCTGATGTCAAGTGAACCCGCGCCTTTAGCCACTAACGATTCCGTGCTAAAACCTTGCAAGGTTAACGTAATTGTTGATGAGAGCGCGTGTATAGGGTCCCCGTGCGTGATGCCGGAGCCAGCCATTCGTATATTGAAGCGTCCATCTTCGTCAGCCAGCGGGCAGCTGAACGGGGAAAACAGAGCTCGACCTGTCAAAACTCTTGAGCAAAGACAGAAAGAGTATGAGGAGGCGCGCCTGCGGATATTGGGAGAGGCGAGGAGTCCAGAGGACGTCATTGACGACAAGTAAGATAACACTTTTCTAACTTTAACATCCAGGGTCAAGATTTATATAACACCAGTAGATTTTTTCATTGTTTTCTGGAATGATTCAATAAGAGATAGCTATATATTTTCGTAGTTATATCTAGATAGATAAGTGTAATTTCTCAGGTTTGCACATTAGTAGAAGGCCTTGGTGCATAAATAAGCATAATTATGTAGTTGGTTATCATTATAACCTATCTAATTATAACCAATTTATTATAACAGAGTTGTTAATTTTTCAGCTTAAGTCGGTTACAAGACAAACTACAGGCCAACAATCTCAATGACAATCAGAATACTAGCAAAAAGAATAATAGTAATGAAAACACCAAAGGAAAAGAAAAAAAAGTCTTAGCTCGGTTGCCGCCTGGAGCTACGGCAGCCGGAGTGTTTCCCTCCCCTCCGCCAAGGGGAGTGCTCGTTATCAGAACTCCACGAGGGCCTGACGGCACCAAAGGGTTTGTACGAAGATAGCAGTGGCAGAAAACTCGTAAGAAAGTAACAATTCACAAAGTTCTATCAAATAACTTCTTTTCACAAAGATGTTATTAGTCAAAATTGCTAAGTGAAATAAAGTTAAGCTTTTGTTTCCCAATTTTTAACCATCTCAATAGTACACTGCCTATGTTGTGAAAATATGAGGTATTACCTAGAAAATAATGACAAAAAATATCTGGGGCAAATTACACATGGACACTTCATTTGGGCTGAAACTAGTATTCCATGTATTATATGGGAACTAGAGACTGATATTTAGATTACATTAACATAGTTAAATGCTTGCATACATACATATAGCTATACCTACCCAGACACAGAGCAAATTGTTCCTGGCACAAATGTTTGCCCTGTGTTAAAATTTTACTCACGACAATAAATCAGTTGAGAGCTCCATCGACTATGCCACTGAGTTCTCAACGCATTCAATTCTCTTCAAGACTATTAGACACAGGTATGAAGAATGATGGTTACAATTTGTGAAATTAAAATATAAAATACTAGTGCTCAGATGGGGGAACAATCATATTTTAATGTAATTTATTAAAATGCGATCATTTTTCAACACTACATTACTTGTATAATGTAATAATACATTTTTAATCTAGATATTAAACAGTTGAGATTTTAAGAAATGAACATTTGACATCATTTTGATTGCATGCATGGAGGAATAGAAAATTTTATTAATATACAGGGTTACACTTGAGTCTATGCTAACTTTTCTAAGATGGAAGATGCTAGTCATGAAACTGAAAAACTTTCCCAAGAAACCTATACAATCGGGGCAAAAAAACTGACTTACGATTAGTAAAATTTGTATGGAAAGTCGAGAGATTTTTTCGTTCATACACTTATGGGAAATTTTCAGAGTCATGAGCAGAGAGCCCTGGTTATTGTTTTTACTATTTTTCAGATATTTTAAAAGAGTGTTATAGAGGTTGTAATAAATAATGTGGAAAATTTTAAGGGTCCCATACAAAAACTTCTCTATAGTTCCAGGTTTTTTATGAACAGGCTATTATGCGAGGCCAAGGGTGCAATGTTTTTTTATTTCGTTGTGAGCAAGAATATTTATGCTTAAATGGGACTTAATCTGTCGCAGTCGAGTGAACAAGTTCGGCATGGTTGGGACTTTGTACTAGGTAGAAACATTTCTTTTTAAATAATGTGCAAACACCCAGTTAAATAAAAACATTTTGAGTTAGAGTTTGCCTTGTGTACATTTCATAGGAGAAAAGCAATTTTAATTGGATTTTTTCCTCTAAATTACTTTTTGATTAAACCTTAAAATTATAAACATACAATTTCACAACCTGTATAACAGTAGAAGTTTGTCCCCATAAAGGGACAGGCTTATGGGGACAAACAGAAATAACACCTTTCATGCATGCAGTTAATCGTAATAACTAATAACTCAAATTGATATATAAATCTTTTTATATACGCTTTTCTACATTGTATAGTATATAGTATTTAGGATAAGGTACTTGTTGCTTGTATATTTTTATTCAGTGTATTATTTTAATGTAATTAGGTTTCTTTGTGCTCATGCAATGTTTGTGCCAATGTTCAAAACAACATATCTTTAATGTTGGATCCGTATAGAAGACAAATGCGTTTCGACAAAACTTCTGAACAAAAGAGATGAGGGTCATTTCACTCCGAGATGCATTATATGTGGACTGGACCTTGGCAAAATCATAAATGTGGAATGCTAAATATGTATAAAAAATCAATTAATATGACAACACTGATTCAATTTTTTTCGAAATGATATATGGCAACATATTGGATGATCCCGTAATAATACATAAGGTATTTTCACGTAAAACTATTTCAATTCTTAAAATTGCTTTGCCAAAGTTACTTGTTTTACGTGACCTAGCCAGAGATTGGTGTACATGCAAACATGCACTTTGTTATTGAATAAAAATACTTGAACTGTAAGCAGGAGTATGCACTGGTTTTATGGAATGTTTTTGTACAAACACTGCAGAGCACAATAAGAGTGACTGAGATGTATGTGAAGATTGATAGCTCGTTGATTGTAATGCTTTTACAAAATCAAAACCAAGAGACGTTCTGCGACTAGTCTTAAAGACCAATTATTCAAACATAAAATCCTCTTTTTTACATTAAAAAGTGTTATAATCACGTAGCTGTCATATTGCACTGTTTTATACCAATTTTAGTGTAAGTTTTACATAATGTAATTCGGAAGGATTGTGATATAGAATAAATCGTTTTATTACAAGCCTTATCGTGTCATTACATAGATTGATTATGTAATATAGTAGACCTTTATACCATAGATAGAGGAATCATTTGTGTAGGTATGCGTTTATCTTAGGCGGGTGCTACACGGTCGCCAACAACCACTCCAACCAAGGTGACATTCGTTGTTTCTAACCATGTAGACAAAGAAATTTTGTCACCAACCACCGTTCTACACGGTTGGAAACAACGAATGTCACCTTGGTTGGGGTGGTTGTTGGCGACCGTGTAACAACCGTTTTATTTAATGGGAACTTTTTCAAATATGTACAATTGTACACGGTGACCTTTGTTTCCATCACGTTAACGGTGGATTCTACTCATGAAATTGTACAACTTTCCCCATGAAACCCATACAATTTTGGATTCTACATACAACGTTAGTTAATCAACATGATCAATGTTTCATTGAGAAGTAGTTCATTGTGGAAAGTTGTTCAGTTTCATTAATTAAAAGCCATAGCTAACGAAAACGAGAAAAATAAAATTTCATTCTTATATAGATAAGGTGATTAAGTCTGAATGTGGACCCTTTTTACTGGGATAGCGCTATGTAAAAGAAGGGTAAAGGGTAAACTGAACAACTTTTCCCAGGAAACCTATAAAAAAAAAATTGGACTAGTTTTGTATGAGTCCAAGTTTTCTGCGAATTGAGTATAGGCTACTTTTGGAAAGTTGTTCAGTTTCAAGAGTAAACGCCACGGTTAATATATTTTCAGGTGTTTTAGAAGGATCCTATACTATATTATGTATGGGTGCGACTTCTACTCAAGTTAAAACCCATAATAACTTACAAGTATTACTGAAAGTTACTAATCTTTGTTAAAGAAGTTTTACAGTTTTGTGAGTAGAAGTCCCTCAAAATGTATGGTTTAAAATAAAACAGGTTTAATCGGTATTGTCACCAGGCGTGGATCCGGGGGGGGGGGGGGGGGGGCAATGGGTGCAATTGCCCGCCCCCCTCTGAGGCCTGACCGAAGTTACTAAAACTTCTATAAATGCAAATAAATAGAGGCATTTTTTTACTATCAGAAAATTTCGCCTACCGTCGACCGCTTCATAAATACGGGTACACTGAAAATTACCTCCACCACCGTTCCAAACGAAATCCTGGTTCCGCGCCTGATTGTCACCATCGTCAATCGATATAACTAGCTTGATATTAATTGCAGTTTTGGTGTGACAAATTAACAGTGACTGTTCGTAATTATCTAAGAAAATTTTGATATCTATTTGGGGTAACTACCTACCTACTAAAATAGAAGAATAGAGAGGATTTTGTTCCTAAACAAAATATTGGATTAAATATTTTTATCACTGACAAGCTAATCATTGAACTGGTAACATTTCCATCAGGGAACAGCTAGAGCAAAATAAACTCCCCATACTATTTGTCTAATTTTTCTATCGATTTGCAAGTGTATGGAAAGAAAAAATTATTTTTGCTCTATTGTATGGGTTCCTACTCGAATTCGTTCGGTTTCAGGAGTAGAAGTCACTGTAACCAGAAAGCGACGAATAAAATTTCATCTTATACTTGTGTAGTAAGATTTTTTATCGTATGACTAAAAAGTGTTGACTAGATTTTTTTACTGTTAATGTGACGTGATCGGAAACTTAAGTTTTCTCCCAAACTTGAGCCGCTAATAATAAATTTGTTTAGCGATAGGCTAATTGAAGTTAGTTTATTGCTATTTCAATAAATTATTACTATTGTGTACATTTTTAATTTATTTGGCTTATTTTAACACTATTGTAAAATCTTCCTCACAGGGTCACATTGGTAAGTCCAGCATATCTCCTCCATCATCGTCCAGTATAAGTCCTAATATATTTTGTCCGATTGCCCTGAATCTAGCAAAAATTAAATAAAAGTGCTCTATACAGGGTGATAAAAAAGTGTCTGGCAATATTTTGACTGTGGCTTCTACTCATCAAACTGAACAACTTTCCCCAAGAAACTAATACTCAAAAAGCAAAAAAAAATTTTGGACTCTTCATACAAATCCGTCAGCTGGTTGATGAACTTTGTATGGGAAGACTTTTTGACCATGACTTTCTTGGGGAAAGTTGTTCAATTCGATGAGTAGAAGCCACAGTTAAAATATTGCCAGAAATTTTCGGACTTTTCATACAAACTTGGTTCGCCAGCTGATCGATTTGTATGAAAAGTCCAAAAAAAAATTTTCTATTTGAACAAAGTTGTAGAACAAGTTGTTCAGTTTGATGGGTAAAAGCCAACCTTGAAGTATTATCACACCTTTCTGTTACACCCTGTATATGGTACAGAAAGTACTCTCAGCTTTTTGGCTTCCGAGAAAATTTACTGTTTGAACGAATTAAGTAGGATTGGTTTTGTACCATAGTTTTTATACAAGGTTTAAAGATTATTGCACCGGAATTTGAACGGTGGGTTCCTCTTTTGAAACTGAACAACTTTTCCCAAGGAACTTATATTGGATCTACAAATTTTTTTTGGAGTCCACATACAGAGTTGGCTGGCTGGCCGATCAGTTTGTATGAATAGCTCAAATTGTTTTTTGTTAATTCAGTTTAGGTCCATAGGAAAAGTTGCTCAGTTTCAGTGATCTTTTAACTCCCTGTATAATATAGAGCACGCTAGGACTTAAGAGGTTGAGCCAGATAGACATGTTGATTGGTTCAACTTTATCCTTGAAAAACTCTTTTCTCAAGTGAATGTCCTCCGTTTGTAAGACTGTGTGTGACCAGGAGTCCAATGTGATCCTAATACCATTTTGTGAGGTGATTTCAGAATAGATTCATTGTAATTGTAAAAGCCTCATTGGACATTGTAAATATTTCAGTTCATAATAATTAATGTATTGTTATAGGTAAGTTTTAGTGCCAATTACTTATGTATTTATTATTTTTTCTGCTAGTTCCAGCTAGTTAGTTCATAATTAAATTATAGAGAGTTTTGGGCCAAAAGTTATGTTCATAGTGTTGGTTATCACATGGTGTATGGATTTGTTAATCCACATACAAATTAATCTTGTGACTTGCAACGTTGTACAGGTGTGATGAAATTGTTTTAAGGTGGGGGCTCTTTTACTCAAGTAATAGCTTAATAAATTCTGCTCTACCACTTTGCCTTAAACCGCAAAAAACTTAAACAAATCGATTTGGCTGGTTTGCCAATTTTGTTTGGAGAGTTCACTTTTACAATTTTAGTAAAGGTTTACAACAAAAGAGCTCCAGTTAACGATAATTGTTTACACCCCCTGTATATAGTACACTGTGCACCTACAATAATGTAAAACCAGACATTTTAGTTTCTAACTTCATAAGTTTTTTTTCCTTATGATGCTTATACGTTTGCAACTATGGTTGCAATTTAAAACATTTCCAATTTTTTACTCCCAGTTTTATGGTTTACGTAGAATAGAGAATATAAAGACACCCATTTTTTTTGTAATTACATGTTAATCAAGAAAGTTTTTTTTTTAGGTGACGACTTAAAAAATGATTAAATTAAATCGACATATCGTTAAGGCTTTTTACACTATACAGCCCTTAAAACCTTAAACACTAACGTAACGGAGAAAAGAAATTATTTGCCGAAATTATTTATTTGTTGAAAATAAAAGTTATGTAGGTGTTTTGTTTATTGCTTATTCTACAAAAACACATGAAAAATTTGGAGGTAATGAATTTTGAAATCAAAAACATTTCTTGTTCACCATTTACCTCTCGCCTTGTTTATAGAAAGAAATTCTCTTTAAATAAGTACTCGTATATGAAATCGTGTCTTATAAAACACTGTTCTGTCAAAGGCCTTTTATATAACGTAAACACCGTCAAATAGGTACTCTCTTTTATATTAATAAGAAATAATTAGGTAATTTTACTTTACAAAAATATATTTTATCTAACCGAAAAACATGATTAAAGTTGTTAAAAAAACTCCGTCTGTTTCAATCTTTATATTTTTCTTGTTTTTGTTTCATCAACGAAAATACGTCAATTGCAGGGGTGGAAACTAGTCAGCAAAATTATTTTTTTTTGTTTTGGTCAGTAAAAGTCAGTATTTCCCAGAAAATGGTCGGTAAAGTCAGTATTTCCCAGCCATCTTAAGATTTGCGTGCGCAAAACAATAATAGTAAGTACCTACCTAATATTAAAAATTATTAAATCAGTATTTTTGAAGTAGGAGCAAAAACATATTTTTAAAAATAAATGCATTACACTATGTCAGTGTTTTTCAACCTGTGGGTCGCGACCCCCCGGGGGGTCGCGAAGCCTTTTTCAAGGGGTCGCAGGTAAAAGAAAAAGTAAGTATTTAGAGATCCTACACTACAATGACATAATACAATTTCAGTGAGAAGGCTGGGCCTGTTTATTTTTTAACAATTTGCCAAAACGTGGTTATATTTTGGAGACGTTAATAAGTAAATCACTTTCTAATTGAAGAAAATTATAAACGTAGTCTTTCAAATCACTAACATTTTGAATGTATATGGCCCTAGGGGGGTCGCAAGAATTTTTTTACTTGTAAAGGGGTCGTGTATTAAAAAAGGTTGAAAAACACTGCACTATGTTAAAAAGTGCGTTTGAAATTTTAAGGGTTACTCAGAAGCAAGTATAGAATACAGGAAAAATATAAAAAAAATCGAACTACATTTTTTAATAAATTTCTCATATCAGTATTTCTCTTTTTTTAATAGTGAATCAAGGACACTGAAAAAAAAATGTTGAAGATCGGATTTTTTCAATATTTTTCGTGTATTCTATACTTGATTCTGAGTAACCCCTTAAAATTTCAAACGCTCTTTTTTAACACCTGTATATTATTTTTATAGATGTGCGTAATGCATGTATTTAAATATATATGTATATACGTTTTTGCTCCTGTACTTATATATTTTTTAAACATCTAAGTAACATCTAAGTAATCCCGGGGGTAAGATAAGATAAGATAAATATACTTTATTGCACACCAAAACAGTACAAATAACAACGAAAACACATAAAATATTTAAAACATTGATATGCAAAGGCGGTCTTATCGCTTTGAGCGATTTCTTCCAGACAACCTTTGGCGAATGGAGGAGACGAGAAGTGGATAGATAACGGGTGGGTGCACTCAAAAATAAAATAAAAAGGCAAGATATAGTGAAAGCAATTTAAAAATAGATAAAAATAAATAAATAGATAACTATAACATAAATATCAATATACCTAATAAATAAATAATATACAATATATACATATAATATATATCAATACACATACAGGATAAGCTACAAGATTACACAAATAAACTCAATACAGTATGCGGAGTAGGCGTCAGGAATAATTGCAGATCTGGAAGTAGTGATCCCGAAGTCTGTTACCTATAATCTCAATTAGTAATGGTCAGTAAAAGGTCAGTAATTTGGAGTTCAGACGTCAGTAAAATCAGTATTTTTAGCCAAGCATACCGTTTCTACCCCTGCAATTGATAAACGAAGGCTTCTCCCAAGGACTTTCACGACACTTTCACCAGCGGTCCAACGAGTGGAGGCCTGCCCACGCTACGTCTTCTGGTGTGCCATCACCACTCGCCGTCGCCACTCGAGAACTTCCAGGGGCGTATTTACCCTAGGGCCAACCGGAGCAGTAGCCCGGGGCGGCAGCCTGCGAGGGGCGGCGGAAGCTGCCCTTCGCACTCAGCCGTGGGCGCCAACTTTAATGCCCCGGCCTTTTGTTCTACCAATGCCACCAACTACCACTTTCAGTTTAACGATTTTGTGAACTATATTGGTTAATTTAATTCTCCTACGTATCTCCTTATTTCTGATTCGATCACGTAGGGAAACTCCGAGCATAGCCTGCTCCATCGCCTTTTGGGTGTCTACCCATAGTAAACGACCATGTTTCATCACTGCCAATAACGGTTACGGTTTTTAACTTGGAGGAATTACCTAGGTTTTTAAAATGTGAAGATATTGCTGAACGCTGCTGGGCTATTACGGGTTCAGGTATGAAATTATTTTAAAATCAGTCGATTAGTTTCCTAAAAAAAATTAAAGACTTCGTTTTCACGAACTTGGCATTGCTTAATATTTTTTTATCTCTTTAATATTTAAAGTTACACCGTGGGAACTCACTCGGGTTTAAATAAATACAAATTTAAAACTATTAAAGATTGTATCTATATGTGCTATCGGTTTATATTTCTTAACATCATTATCTTAATTTGATCGGCGCTTATGGACCCAAAAATGATTTCCTTCGAAGATAAAAACTGAAGCAAATTAACAAAAATATAACTCAACTGCATAAACGTATTCTACTCGACTACGGTAAAGTCAAAAGGATTGTGAATGTTGTGATTGTAGCAAGCTGTGTATGTATTTGCTAAGCTGAACCAGATATTGAACTTATTTCTTTTAGTTCACATCATTTAATAACCGCCTCTTTTCTTAGCGGCTAGTCTGCTTGATTCACATCAAGAGGTCGCGAGTTCGATACCCAGCGGGGTCCAATTTTGTAAGATTCGGTTTGGTTGATGGTATGGTACAGTGAAAATATTGATGAGTTCCGGAATCAGTTCCCCGTTGTAAGCTCTTCCATATTTCGGCATCATTGTAACTTACCATCAAGAGCTTACCAATTGTGGATAATTAAAAAAACTATACTTAATCTAGATTATGGATTTACTTATTTAATTATGTAAATTACAATCAGAATCTTGTTTATAGCTCATAGCATAAATAACATGTTACTAAAATTTATTCATAAAACAAGTTTCTTACATTCTCGAATCAGTATAAACACAACCTTCGAACGAAACAGCCGCTTTTATAATTTAAAAAGTTTCACTTTATCTCAAAATATGTCGGAGGGCTTAGAAAATTTGAGTGAAATAGACAGGGCCGTTTTAAGGAGCATATTTGACCCCACAGCAACGATAGCCGACGTGGTGGAGGACGATAGTGATAATTTTCCGCCTGATGAGGGTATGTGACATACTTATTTTATAACTAAAGTATAAAGCTGTTGAATATGTAAGTTGCGCAATAATTTAAAAATGCATGTAAATACCAATTACGATAAGTTTGCTCTGGCTGGAAATGCTTTTATTCTTCATAATTTAAAATCTTAGTTGTAGCCGTCTTAAGTTAAAAAAATTTTAACCTAGAACAGAAAAAGTTTTTTATTGTACCTGCAAAAGCTACATGCATACCTATGATTTCTGCCGGATGGGACCAGATTTGACCTTTTTTGAGCTAACGAGCCGTACTAAGGCCCCGCCATGGCTGAACGACTGCCATCTAGCGATCGCAACTGGCACCAACGGCTTAACGTGGCTTGCGAAGAACGGAAGCGGTCGAGATAAATCATTTAACGTTTTCCATTTACAATTAACCCATTGATCGCCACGCTACTTTATGACAGCCAGCCGACATTATGAAAATCTTAAATCCTGGTGCCTTGGCCACTGAAACCGGCCCTAGCCGACTGTGGCGCTCAAAAAGTTAAAAGTTAAATGAGTATGAGATCTTTAACCCTTGAGCGCTTTGCCACTCCCCGACAAAATAAATGCCCTCAGCGCCAACGACGGCTATAGCCGACAAAAATGTATGGAAATCCCAAATCATGGCGCCTGTAGCATGAAAAACGGTTGTCGGCCATAGCCGACTGTGGCTAGAAAACTCATTATTACCTATGACATAAAACTGGAAAGTTTTCAGACAAACGGAGCGAGAGCGACGTAATAGGTGTGAAAACTTAATTATCGTCACTTCCGGTCATTAAGTTTCGGTCGGTCTAGTCGCCACGCCGAAAATCAATAGTCGGCCTTGTTTGTTTTTGAGTAGTTATCAAAAAAAAAATTGCCTAAACTGTTCACAGAGCCGTCAACAGATTCTGACAAAGAGTCAGTGAAGCTCTGCGCACGCGGCGTGCAGCTAGCGGAAGGCGGCAACTTGGAGGAGGCACTGAAGGTGTTGAACGAGGGCGTGGCGGTCGCTCCCGACCGCGCGGCCGCCTACAACGACAGGGCGCAGCTTCTGAGACTTATGCAGAAGGATGACGGTGAGAGTTCTTCTTTAATTTTAAAGCTTTGGTCCTTCGCAATGGATATATAGCTATACCATACCCTATCGAATTTAACCGCCTCTGAGGTGTAATGGCTAGTCCACACGTTTCGATTCCCGGCGGGGTCCAACTTTGTCGGACTCGGTTCTTTTCTGAGCCCGCCTAGTTAGCTACCACTACGCCTCGCCTTATCTAAGTCTTGCCTCCAAACACCTTAATTTTAATAGCATTGATGTGTTCCGGTATGGAGATAAGATACAGGTCCCGTCAATCTTTAAGATCGCTGAAGGGTACCGAGTGGGGAAGTGTGCGTTCACTTGGAATCCTCATGAGCGAATTTCGAAGTAGTTCCTTGGTTCCAGAGATGAGGCTGCCAGCGGAACGTTCCGCTAGCGGCCTCAGTGAAAAACTCGATTTTCTCTGAAACTACGATAGCACATTTTTTTTCCTTTGTGCACTAATTAGGCACTAAATATTGGCATAATCAGAATATCAAAATTCGAGCATGAGTCAGTACCCTTCAGCGATCTTAAAGATTGACGGGACCTGTAGCCAGTTGCACATTGGGTTCCACTTGAGATGATGGCAAGGGCTTACCGGGCCAATTGTAGATATAAAAAGAACTGACATGTCTTGACGACTACCATCTATAGATAAACGCCCCAACCTGGCTTTCGAAGAAAGTAGAAATGGTTGATTGATACCTCCTACGTAAATAACAACAACTAACTTAATAGTTACGTGTTACGTACACTTATTTAATTTCAATACGTCTGCTCGTTTGCCACCTAAGTATCACATAAAAAAAAACACATAAAAATACATCGAGTTTCTTCCTCCATCAGAGGCAATGACAGACATCGACCGCGCGATAGCCCTGTCGGCCGGCAAGCGGACCCGCGCGCGCGCACTGGCGCTCTGCCAGCGCGGCGTGCTCCTGCGCAAGAGAGGGCAGGACGAGGCCGCGAGGGCTGCCTTCGCTGAGGCTGCCAAGCTGGGCAGCGCTTTTGCTAGGAAGCAGGTATGTTCACACTGCTTTATTGGTTTAAGGTCTATCTATACGCATATACATACATGGTGTTAAAAAAAGTGTGTTTGAAATTAGGGGTTACTCGGAATCATGTATAGTATACTAAATCTGAATATTTGTGTGAGAGTTGTGTGAATTAACAATTTGGATAGGAAACTGAAAAAAATATATACAGATCAGATTTTTTTATTTTTTTCTCCTGTTTTTTGACATCCACTGTATAGAGTTTGAAATAGGTAGGTACCTGAAAAAATATTAACCACGACTTCGACACATGAAACTGAACAACTTTCCCCAAGAAACCTGTACTCAAAGCAAACAACCTCGTATTTTTATGAATCCGTTAAAAATATACATGATGTAACAGAAAGGTGTGATAATACTTCAAGGTGGGCTTTTACCCATCAAACTGAACAACTTTTGTTCTAACTACAACTTTGTTCAAATCGCAAAATTTTTGTTGGACTTTTCATACAAATCGATCAGCTGGCGAACCAAGTTTGTATGAAAAGTCCGAAAATTTCTTTGCGATTTCAACAAAGTTGTAGAACAAAAGTTGTTCAGTTTGATGGGTAAAAGCCCACCTTGAAGTATTATCACACCTTTCTGTTACACCCTATATATTTTGCATACTATTGTAAATAATTTGCTTGTTCTTTCAGGCCGTAGAGCTGAACCCTTACGCGGCACTCTGCAACCAAATGCTGAGTCAAGTGATGCGAGGCGAAAAGGAGATCAAACTGTAAATAAAACGCACAGAATCTATTGGATTAGAAATGTATATTGTTAAATACAATCCACACATATTTCCCGGTGTATTCAATACAGTTTACAAACCAGAGATCTCGGGAATCAAGTCTAGGCTACCAACCAGCCTTGGTCACAATCCAAAATCTTGAAAATGACAATTTTACATTTGAAAATGACGACTGTAATACTACAAATCGAAATACTGTTACTACACTATGGATAATTATAGAATATTCAATAAAATCTTAAATAATTAGTGAAGAGTTTCTCATTATTGGTGTCTATAAAGATTAGCACAAATCTTTTGGGTGAATTGGAAAATTCTAAAGGTCCGTCTGAAGCTACTTGAGTACAGTTAAACATGGCTCTTTATGAGTTCATTCCGAGTCAGAATTAACGAAACAAGATACAGATGCTAGATTACTGACTATGTTATAGTATTTTTTTAGACGGACAACTCGCAAAGAGCAAAGTATGTCGAACTGTACTTAAATCTAGTAAAGGTTGAGCTTCACTGCCCCGCATTTATTGAAATGAACTTAACTTAGATCGATGGAGACCAGTGCGGCTCCACCTTTACGTCTGAATTTTCAGTTCTGAATCAGATTTCAGGTGGAAATTTCATTAAAATTTACAATTTTACAAACTTTCATTACGTGTTAGTGAACCAAATATTGTACGGGATACGCACAATACGTTTTTCATTCCCTTAATTTGATCAGAATCTGGAATCCAGCAGGTTTTTAAACCAACCTTTTTGTGATGATTGATTACAGATGACTATGATTATGAATTTATGAGTAAGTAAACATAACAAGTGCACTTCAAACATTTAATTAAGTAAGTATTAAAATTAGCTGCGTCGAGATATTTCTTAATTTTTTTTTCTTCGCTTTTTGGTGACATACATTTGGCACATTTCAATATGTTTTTTTTTTTAAATATTTAATAATAAATTAAAAAATGAGTATGTATGAATATCTAGGCACAGTGAAGCTGTCCCCTGGCAGACGTTTCGGCTGTAATTCATCTAGTGAATAAAGACTATTTTCGTCTGACGCCAGAGGGACACCTTGAGATGAGCGCGCTATACCGACACGGTTACACCACAAAACACATAGATACAGAAGGTCCGCTCAATGCGCTCACTAAAATCCTAAGCATGTCGTTGTAGGCAAGATCACGTACTGTGCGATCGTGACCTTGCTCGAAACGACCGTATATTTCTCTAAGCATGTATATGCTAACGATTTCAGTGGTTTGTATTGAGCGGACCTTCTGTGTCTATTTTGTGGTTACACTATTCAGTCTTAAGACATAGTATTAAGACTAAATAGCCCTCGTATCTGATATCGTACTGATGAATAAAACAGGACAAATCATATTTTTTGAAATAAAAGTGAGAGAAACATTTCTACGCAGCATGTGAAAGGGTGACATATCACAGAGATAGTTTTAATATCATGGTAGGTAATAGGTAAAAACGTGATCATTACAAATAGAGGTAAGTTAACGTTCTACAAACCTCGAAGCGAATTTACAAAATGCCAATTATTTATTAGGTAAGTAATTAATGTTACAAAAACAATTTAAATTTATTAACTTGTAGGCTTAAAATGTTTTCTATAAAAAGTACCTAGTCTTAAAGAAAGGTGCGATTCGAAAAAAGGTGGGTCCTTGGGTGGTACTAGTGGTTAATCTATGGTAAATCGGATTTTTGACAAGTTACTTTAAAGATTTATTAATAAGTTTTTAAGTCAGGGATGGCAAACTATTGGCACACGTGTGTCGATAAAAAAATTGGGACGACATTATTTGCAAATAGCACGTAGATGTATCGGCGTCCCTGTCTACAGGATGAAATTAAAATGGCATACCTTTTAAATGTGTCTTCTAGTCATAACATAGTCATAACCAATTCAATCGGAACAAAAAAAATTGGACGTTCCATACAAGTTGGCTACTCAGCTCATCGATTTATATGAAGAGTCCATATAAAGTTGTCGCGTTTCATAAGTAGAAACCACAGTTAAAATTAAGTCCGCAATTTCAATTTCACCTTGTAATAAAAACTGTCTTTGGTCAATGTTTGCGGTCGAATTTAAACGCAGACAACCCTGTCCTTACGTAAGAATTAGATCTTTGGATTTAGGGCTCCCACATATGTGTGGGAATAGTAGTTATGACTGCGGATTCGCATCGCATCGCAGAAATCTGCGAAATTGCCTATACAAAGTCTATGTTATTAGTATGGGCAAGTTCGCGATGCGACGTCGCATCGCAGTTTTGTGTGCAAGCCCTTCATTAAAAAGTTCGAAGTTCGGGTATATATAGTGTGACCCTAAATTAGTTCTTGATACGAAAGTCTATGAATGTGCTCATGATAACAAACAACTTTCCCTAAGAAACCCATAGTCAAATCGCAAAAAAAAATTTTGAGTCTCCATACAAATCGATGAACTGACCGGCCAAATTAGTATGAAGAGTCCACATTTTTTTTGCGATTTGACTATGGGTTCTTTAGGGAAAGTTGTTCGTTATCATGAGCACATGCATAGCCTTTCGTATCAAGAACTAATTTAAAGTCACCCTATATATGTCTGTCTGCGATTTTAATGAAAGCGGAATAATTACTTTCGAGGCCGTCCTCAAGGCAATCTGATTATAAAATACCGCATTTTTCAAGTTTTTCACCTAAAACCACTAGTAACACCCAGGAAACGTGTAATTAATAACTACACAAAAATATACGCATAACTATAGGCTATCTTAGTATCATTTTAATACTTAGGTACACTAAATACTTAATGGAAACATATTTACAAATACAATTTGGCACATTTACCTAATAAGGTGCGAATCGTCAATCATTTTAGAAATTTCTTTAATAAAATGTACAGGTGAAATAAAATGTCCGGCAAAATTTTAACTGCGGCTTCTACTGATCAAACTGTACGACTTTCCCCCAGAGTCGTGGTCAAAGAGATTTTTTGGACTCTTCATACAAATCCTTTGGCTGGTTGATGAACTTTCTTTTTGACCATGAGTTTCTTGGGGAAAATTGTTCAGTTCGATGAGTAGAAGCCACAGTTAAAATTTTGCGCACATTTTTTTATCACCTGTATTATTTAAAAAAAACCAACTTAAGTTTTATTTTCTACACATGTGTCTATTGGGCTTAATCTACTTAAAGGGTGATTTAGGCCTATTTATTTATGAGTTTTCCTTCGGAAATAATAATATGAAAAGATGACTAGTAGCAAAATTGTAGCCGACACGCTACTTTCTTCCATAACATAAAAACTTGAGAACATTTCAAAAACATGTATTCCTTCAGCCAGGCTATTACTGCTTAATTTTCAATCCTAACTTATTATAAATCAGGGCTCATTCGACAGTTAAAAACAAGGTTTGACAACATTTCCAATTTTTTTTGCCTCGTTTAATTACACCTTGGACTAAGGCTTTACCGTTTACGGCCTTTAAACACTAACGGAAAACATATCTTAACAAATATTCATTAATAAATATTTAAAATAATAATACGACAATAAAAATAGGATTTTTATTTATTTACCTTATACAGGTGTTAAAAAAGTGGGTTAAAAATTTTAAGGCATTACTCAGTACAGAATCAAGTATAGATAGAATACTTACAGGAAAAATATTGAAAAAACCGATCTACATTTTTTTTCAGGTTCCCTTCGCATACTCAATCTAATTGATGAATAAAGAATTTGTATGGGCAACTGAAAAAAAATCGTAGATCGGATTTCTTAAATATTTTCCGTGTATTCTATATTTGATACTGAGTAACCCCTTAACACTTTGAGTGTCGATCACGTGGGGGCGCGGGACGCGGGACGCCGGCGGCGTACTGACTCGGTTTAAATACGTAGCCACTATCACGCGTGGGCGCGGGACCAGCACCCAGCTTGGACCCCGACGTCCCCGCGCGTGATCGGCACTCAACTTGTTAAAATTTCAAACGCACTTTTTTAACAGTTTGTATAATTAAAATATTGTCAGTCGAACACGTTTTTGACAATATAATATGCCACAGACCTAATATAACATGTAGGAAACCTAACAGTAGCTTAGGAAAATGAACCTAATTAGGTACATAAATACTTAACAATAAGTAATAGATGACTATACATTATAATAATAATATCCATGGTAATGTTATCTAATTTCTCACTGAACACATAGAATTAACAATAAATATATTTAAAGAATAATAATAATTATACATATGGCTATGATTTTCTTTTAATGACAAAACTATAAAATAATTGATTGGTCTACCTATACTTTTAATAAAAATAGTTTGCGTTAAAAAGTTAACTTTTGTTCTTTTGGGCTTTGCTCAAGTGTATTTTGTCTCTACAAAAAAAGGCCTATTTTTCAAGCAATTTGATTTATGACTGTAAGTTATTTCCAAAATACTTACTTGTTTAAATAGCTGATCGATCGATTTGTGTGAAATAATAAAAAAAGCTATTTCATGATATCGCACCTTTTTGTTACATCTTTTATATAAATTATGTATTTTATAAAATAAACGTAAATAAAAATAAACTTTATAGGTACCTATATGTTAAATTAAATAAAATCTCCTTTCTGAATACTAAGTTAATGACCAGCAAACATGTAGGTATTATTTAGTAGTGTCTATGCTTATTTACAAGTGAGATCTTACCATAAACACGATATTATTAGGATTAAATACACTTACTTCAGTACCTATACTTAATTACTACGAGTTTCATAAACCTCTTTTTAAAACTATAGTCATCTAATACTGACCAAGTCAGTGAAATAATACAGGGTTAGTTAAATTAACTAAAAACCTCTTACCTAATGACACTCCGCTTTTACCATCTGCGTCATTTAGTTCACTTACCAACGTAATAGATGGCGGTAATTTATTATACCATACACAAATACTTTTTTATCTGAGTACCATACAAAAAGTCCAATAGCTAAGAGACCTAAAATATTGCATTGTATGCTAAATTTCCGGTTAATCATGAGAACAAAACACGAGATAAACCCCATAAGTAAGTATAAATATTCTTTGGATAAAAACCATCTATGGTAGTGATTTTTTTAAAAACTACTAAAAAACATTGTTGTGTCACAGTTTTGTTATGCATATGCATACGAAAGTAGCCATCTCATTAAAAAGTAGGTAGCTATATTTCTTGTTGGGTCCGTACTCAAAAAAACGGATTAATTTATTTTTGGAGTCACAAAAATAAATTACAAACCTCTACCCGACCCTCCATACAAAATTGAACGTTATTTTTACGATCTGTATATCAAAAATAATTAGTTTCATGTTACCAGGTATGAGGTTTCTGGTTTATTATAAGTATACATACATAACCCTGTGAAGTAGGTGTCAAAAGTGTGCTAGCAAACTCTACATTAGGTAAATTAACTATCTAAAACACGCATTACTTATCTGTTTTGGTGCCAACTATCGATATGAAAGTACCATTAGAGCGGTCTTTGTCTACAGCAAAATCTGTTAAATAGGACCTTATTTCTATGCAGTAACTTTATTTAGTCTTTAAAGTTTTCAATAGATGTCGCTAGTAGCAAAGAAATGAACGAGTGAGCTTACTTATTTGACTGAACATATCCTTCCCTCCTCGTCTGAACCAGTCTGAACACCCACCGGAAAGCGCCTATTTAAAATAAAGGTAACACTGCCGCGCAGTGCGATATAGCTCGTATGATTTCATAGAACGAATATTTGGACGCGATCGCTTTGCTGCAGTGCAGTTACAGTCCCTAGTGCGTTCTGACCTTAAAAGTAGAGGTATTTATTGTTATTTTCATATCGATGTTGACAAGCTAACAGTGACACAAGATAACATTATTAATATTTATTAAATAAAGAATGAAAAGTAAGTAAATTTACAGTCTATTTCACACTCGGTCTTATATCCCCTTAACAACGGAAAATAAATTAAGTAGATTTATTTAGTGTTTTTTCCTTCTTCACGTGAAATCATCACTTTCTTTCTATTCTATTTCTGTTTATGTTTAGATGATTAAACTCACAAAAAGTAAATGGTTTCTTTTTAGAAATTACATTAATAATTCAACTATAACTTGTGTCACTGTTCAACGAATGAGTAATTCCATAAAAACGTTTTGTAAGAAAACATTTTCATTTTAATTGCCTCTAAAACAGTGTGCAATTATTTTACTTTACGCTATAAGAAATGAGTAGGTAGGTATTTGACTAAATATAAAACAATATTTGGGGTGGTGCGTTTTTTAACGCAGTTTTAAGTACGATCAGCAGAAAAAGTCAACTCACTAAAGGAGAATGTCACATTTTGTCACAAAATAACCCTGTATTAGTACACGTCCAAATAAATGTAAAATCTTTATTGAAAAACGCTGTGAAAATAGTGTTTGAGTTTTTTTTTATGATTAACATAGTGATCGTCAGTGGTGTTCTCTTCAGATGGTTCTTATTATTGAGAGTTGTTAGTTCTGCCTGCCCAAAAGGCAGGTTTATAAGATTTTAAACGGCTGATCGTGCCTTAAAGCTGCATCATATTCAGGAGTACGTGTGGGCGGTAAGCGTGTGTAACGCTTTCTACTTGACTCCCTCACCAGCTGTTTATACACTAAAATAATAGCCGGCCCATTTTACAAAGATATTTTTTTGTCAATAATATTTAAAAAGAAACAATATTCTTAGTTCAGAAATGTCGTAAGTGTAGAACGACTCAGAAGTAATAAATTTAAGGCCAATAAAATAAAAAGAATGGAAGTGCTTTCACTTTCTTTGCGAATAAAGTCAGACGCTTAAAAAACGATATTCAGAGACAAATCAAAAAGAAAAAAAGTTACTAAAAAAGTTCGAAAATTTCGCTTAATCAAAATTATAAATGGTCTTGAAAATGAGCCAGCTTGTTATACTTAAATAATACTTACGCCTATAAGAATTTAAATTAGGTAACTATTACGCTTAACATAGTATTGTTAAGAAGCCGTGTATCCGAATACACACTTGGTAAATAACACGGCAAATATTAAGACTTGTTATTAAATCACCATTTAAAAATGATGGTTTCATAACACTTCCCCGATTTAAAATAGATTTTTAAAAACAAAACATCTACAATGTTATTTTATTACAATTCAATTTAGAATCAAATGCTTTCCCATTTTTTAAATTCACATTGTTTTATTAATCTAGCAAGATTTGTTACACGATTTAATTTTAAATATATTTTAATAACAATATTATTAAGTTAGTAAGGCTAATTTAGTAGATGATTATTTGATAGCTAAACGCTGTTACTTTGGTGTTATTAGACAGTGCTAAACTTTAAAACTGGTGATAGATTAATATTAATAGAGGTAACATTATTTGTTTCCATATAATAACACCAAAAGGTAAAATAGCAAACATGCACTCAGTCACGTGTACAACTTATACACGCGCTCAATCACGTAAAATACATACACACGCGCGCATTTACGTGTAAAACTTACACACGCACAAATTCAAATACTTACATAAAAATGATTAGATCACACGTACATCACAAAATGCTTTATAAAGTGAACTTAAAATGAGATAAACATTATATTAAATGTATAACAAAAAAATAAAATTTCAAAATAGACAATGAAAACATAATGGCAGCTTTGTTACAGTTACATTTAAATGAAGTAAAGTTAAAATTTAATTTTAATTTTTGTTTTTATAAATTTCATGTTTAGGTGTTTGATAGCCAATTCCAACGGTGATGTTTTTTTTCCTAAACAGCTTAAGTTCAAACGAATCTGAGATTCGAATCATGCCCTTTACGTTTTAGAAACTTCTACAATACAACAAAATTAATAAAATACTGAAATAATGTGATCAAAACAGTTTCAAATAAAGAGTAAGCAAGATCGTTATAAAATTAGTTTCAAAAGAATTTATATGCAATAATCTCACTTTTTTACTATTTGTTTTACTTAAACGTTATAGTAATAAGTCATCCACACGACAAAATAATAAAAAAACATTTTATTTACAACAATTAACATTGATATGTGGCAGACTTCTAAAATCAAACATTGAAATCCATATCTAATTTACAAAAAAAAACCTTTTGGATCATTCAGATGTCTCATTCATTACATCGAGAAGAACGCCACGCACAGATAACAAGTAGCAGTTACAAAAATTACCAGAATTATGGATAGTATACACACAACAATGCAATATGATTTTATACTTTCCAAACAGAAAGAAAAACTACGTTTATCAAGTGGCCCCAAGATCACGATATATAAGTAATTAAGAGATTTTTACGAGATTCCAGAAACAAATATGATTATCGAAATGAGCATTTCCCTTTATTTGGGTTATTTTTAATGAGTTTTATTCAATAATTTTGGAAATATTATATTCGAATCAATGAAATGTTAGAGAGCGGGAGATTATTATTGCTTTCGAAAATTCGTTGAGATACTTTTTATTGCAAAAAGGTAAATAAGTTAAGGAGCTATTTATTGCGAAAAATATAATTAACAACACACATGTTATTAAAAAAGGTCACTTTTTAAAGAGACTGACAAAGTTTTCATGAATTGGCAATTCGCCTTTAACAACCAATGTTACAATCTGCTCAACAGGCAGTCTATTAGTTTTTTTTTAATAAGAGTTTATCATGGAAATGCTTCTAAGTCATGTCGTATAATAGGATGGAGAATATTTTCAAAAGAATTATTTTCCAGAAAGACGATACAGGATCTTTAGCTAAGAGCGGCATTATTTTGCGGTCTCTTTCGCACTTCAATGCGTTCTCGCTTACACTTTTTAACGTTTTAATTATTAAAGGGAAAATGAGCAAATTTTAAAATCCCTTTGTCACAGGTACGACACATAATATTAAGAAACACGATGTTAAATTTAACAAATATTCTCCTTACACGACACAGTGCAAAAATAGTTTCAAACTTAACGTACGATAGTATAAAGTCGAGAGTGAACGAGGCGACCAGCGTCGTGTGAGTGACAAGGACAGTCGATGGGAAGATTGGCTCGCGTTCCAAAACCGATGCGGTAACCGCGAAATGAGTCGATTTCAATTTTGTGAGCTTTTTCAATCTGAAACAAAAGCTATTCGTCAGGAATAAAGATTTTATAAATACGCTAAGAATTTGACCAAACTCCATACAAATGTGGCCATACTCCTTTGAGTTACGAATGAAATTGTACAACCACGATGCCCATACTTTCTCGCGAACCCTCTTAAAGCCTAGCATACTCATAGGCTCAATACGAATCAGCAATAAACATTCATAATCTGTAGCAAAAAATTACCAAACAAAAATTTACAAATAATCTGGATTTGTATGGGAGGAATATTTGTAATGCTAGACTCACCGCGCCCGTTCACACGTGCTGCACGTACTCGGGGTTGAGGAAGGAGAAGCCCATGAACTCGGTCTGGTCGAGGTTCATCATGAACAGCTTATCCGTGGGCGTCAGCTCCGTCTTCTCCTGCGTGAACTGCTTGTCGAAGTTCGACACGTCCTTGCGGTGTTTCTGGGGGGAAACGGGGAAACATATAGATTAAAGAACCTTTTGCTTAAGTAGCATGGCGACGCTACAGCATGTATATTATAGTGTTTTTAGAAATTCGACTTTCGAAGCGATCGTGACTCAGTGTAGCTTGATGGTCGTGTCGGTCACGCGAGTGAACTGACTAGAAACACGGTCATAACCTGGATGGATTTGAATGTTAGTGGCATTTATTTCGACCGTTTCCGTGCTACGCAAGGCACGGTAAGCCGTTGGTGCCGGTTGCTTTCACTAAATGGCAGTCGTTAAGCCGTGTCACAGGCGGCTCGAAAACTTGTCAGTGAGAAATTCTCACACTCGGGC
This sequence comes from Coleophora deauratella, assembly GCA_958295455.1. Lineage (NCBI taxonomy): Eukaryota > Metazoa > Arthropoda > Insecta > Lepidoptera > Coleophoridae > Coleophora > Coleophora deauratella. Next base: position 15,624,316 of record OY282400.1, on the reverse strand, counting down.
TGGGCCGGCCACTAGCCTCATAACCTACACCTTCACCAATCCGGACTTGGCCCCCGTGTGTGGAGTATGGCTTTACCTTCCCGACGTATGAGGAAGGCGATTTGTCGTTGTCGTTCTTAGGCAAAGCGTTCGTTCATCACTAACAAAGCTTTCAGACGAGCCAGGAGGTACTCACAATCTTGGGCTTGAACGGCGGCTGCACGTCCCGCGCCTCGATGCGCGCCCAGTCGATGCGCCGGAAGAACGGGTGCGTACGTACGTCCTCCTCGCCCCGCGGGCCGCAGCCTAAACGTTTCTGTGGGTTCTTCATCAGGAACGCTTTGCACGCGTCTTTGGCTTCCTGAAAATGTTGAGAACCAGTTGACAGGAGGTCCTACGACTGTTATTAGACTAGTTACTAGACTGTTATTATATCGACTCAACTAAATATATCATAAGTAATATTATTATTATTCTAGATAAGACCACCCAGGGCAAATATTTCTGTTATAAGCAGATTTCTTTGCTCTGTGGCTAGTTTTGCATACATACATTATATCTCTAATTATGTATGTATGCAAAACGTATGTGTAAATATATCAGTGTCTGGTTCCCACAATACAGGGAATCCTTGGGGCTAAATCATCGTATATGATCTGTCCCTTATTGAATTGATTAATTTTTGAATTGATGACACACTTGCTAAAACGTTGGGAATACGAGTTTCCAAGTGGTAGGAACTTCGTATTAGGTGGACTTAAAAAATACTCTCGAAAAGTGTAGGTACAATGCTACCTACATCGAAAAAAAAAAATTTTTTTAATGTGAAAGGTGGCAAACGAGAAGACGGATCACCTGATGGTAAGCGATTACCGCCGCCCATAGACACCCGCAACACCAGAGGAGTCACAAGTGCGTTGCCGACCTTTGAAATGGGATGGGAGATGGGGGGAGATGGGGGAAGGGGGAGATTGTGCCTCCGGTACCCTCACTCACTCGGCGAAACACAACGCAAGCGTTGCTTCACGCCGGTTTTCTATGAGGCTGTGGTTTCACTCCGGTCGAGCCCATTCGTGCCGAAGCATGGCTCTCCCACGGTTAAAAATATATTTTGATTTGCAATCTGTACGCCTCGAAGGCATCTTGTACCAACCTTGCTCAATGTCTTAGGGTACGACACACTGTTGTCCGTGATAGCAGCGAATAATTCTTCTTCATCTTCTCCGTCGAACGGCGGCTGGCCGACCAGCATCTCGTAAAGCAGCACTCCGTACGCCCACCAGTCCACCGACTTCCCGTAAGGTTGGTACAGGATTATTTCGGGGGCTATGTAGTCCGGTGTACCTAGGGAGAGAAAAAAAACAAAGTTAGATAGTTGTTTGGTTTCATTTGCTTAAAAAATATATTTGTTTGAAAAAATGAGACCAATGTTACAAAAAATATATATATACTCGTATATCCTCAACTAAGGGATAAGTTCGCCTTTGCTATAATTTATTTTGTATTTTGTTTTATGTGTTTTTGTATGCAATAAAGAGTTTATAAACAAACAAACAAACTATAACTTAAATAACCTATCCATATTATGCTTGAAAAAATTAACCCGACTGCATTTAAATGTATCCATGTCACTCTCGGGATCAAGACGAATCTGCCGACACCTCTCAAGCTAAAATCCATCATGCCGTTTAGGCTACAGAGCATGCTTAAGAAACATACATACACTCGTAAAACATAACGCTCCTTCTGGCGCAGTCGGGTAAATATCTACTCTATTTCATATTATTATAATTAAGTACATTTATTATCTGGGAATGAAAACGAATAACAAAACTTCGCAGCACAAAATCTATTAAGCCGTTTTGGCTTCAGGCGGTAAAAATGAAACGACCATACATACATTACTTACATTTGAAAACCCCTTCACTTAGGCAAAAAAATCCAATCATATTGATACGACAGGAAAAAATATATCTATAGACGTTCATTGCGCATTCTGTATTAAGTGGTCACTTGTTTATACCTACAACACAACCTAGATATTTGCCATTTTGACAGAATTCCCAACTTTAGATCTAGTGTAAGTTTCTTAGTGCAAGTCAAACTATCCAATATGGCATACTTTTGCGCTATGCTAAAGTTTAATGTAAGTTTAATGTTTCGGGGTAGATGGCATGTTTGTAGCCTTTAAAACCGCGTGGCGCGCCAGCGCAGTACAGAGTAGCGCGGACACGTCGAAAGAGCGCTTACGCAACAAAAAACATTCCGTGAGAGAGAAAGGGGTCGGGCGGTGTGGCTTCGAAGTTCGGATTACTGCGTGGTTCGCATTAGCCTATGTTCGGATTATCGAGAGTGTACACTATAATTTAGTGTACTCACCACAAAAAGTCTTGGTAGTTTTATCGCCCGTAATATTCTCCTTGCACATGCCGAAGTCAGCGATCTTGATGTGTCCATCTTGGTCCAGCAGCACGTTGTCGAGCTTCAGGTCCCGATACACGATCCCTCTGGAGTGCAGGAAGAAAAGACCGATCGCTATTTCCGCTGCGTAGAACCTGGAAAAATTTTTTTTATTTAAATTAAATTAAAATCTTTTTTAGCGGTCGTAGCTTAGTGCGGCTTGCGTGGTCGCGTCGATCACGCAAGTTAACTGACTACAGACACGGTCATAACCTGGATGGGTTTGACTTGTGTTAGTGGCATTTATCTCGACCGTTTCCGTGCTTCGCAAGGCACGTTAAGCCGTTGGTACCGGCTGCTATCGCTAGATGGCAGTCGTTAAGCCATGTCGGAGGCCTTATAGGCGGCTTGAAAACTTCTGACAATGGGGTTGGCCACTAGCCCCACAACCTCCACCAATCCGGACTTGGCCCCCGTGTGTGGAGTATGGTCTAACCTTCCCGAGCTATGGGAAGAGATCCGTGCCCCTGCAGTGGGGACTTAATGGGTTGTTACCAAAAATCTTTTTTATTTAAGTAGATGCTGTACACAAAAAGCATTTATTCTACTTAGTACAAGGCTCGTACCACTCGGAACTTGTACACTCAATTATTTGTTCACAATTTATGGTTTCCTCTCACTGCTAGATTACGTTTATAACCTTTGTCGTCCCCACTGTTAAGGTATATGTATGCAGAAAAAAAGCACAGGTCTCTTCTTAGGAAAGTTAGGCTCTACTTTACATAATACCGATAAATGTTTACTTGCTTTTAGGCAGCCTCTCCACCAGAAATGTGCGATGTTTCTAAGCTGTGTGCAAAGAACAGACCAATCATAACACTTTATTTTATGATTTAATAGAAATGGAATGATCTGATTGGTTATTTTCCCTTGCACACAGCTTGGTTACATCTTCCATCTCTGGTGGACAGGCAGCCTAACAACCGAAAAGGCAAAAGGTTTGCGTTAATTCTCAGAAGCCGAATTGGAAACCAACTTACACAGCGACGGGCTCTTTAAACTTTCCGCATTGCTGTATCTGGAACATGAGATCTCCACCATTCACGTACTCCATCACGAAGTATAGTCGATCCTGGAAAATCAATTTTTAATAATTGACAATTGTCTATAAGGAAAGCCGCGACGCGACGTCGCATCGCCAATAACTTCCTCTCCTAACTTTTACAGTTAGGAGAGGAAGTTGTAGAGGAGTATATTGCAGATATTAGAGAGGTGATATTGCGTCGCGATTTTGAGTTATGTCCCTTCATCATCATCAGCTAAAAGACGTCCACTGCTGCACAGGGCCACCGCCAAGGATTTGCACACCGACTGGTCCTGCGCTGCCCGCATTCAGTGGCTTCCCGCAACCAGGTCATCAGTCCACCGAAAGGGAGGTCTACCTACCTACACTACGCCTTTCGGTGCGCAGTTACTATTCGAGCACTTAATGCCCCAGCGGCCATCTGCTCTATGAGGCCCTTACGAGTTCTTAAACATTTTGCTACGACGTCCTGAGATGCACTATTTATACGACAAGAAATTTGACGCATAAGAATAACACAGGGATATGCTTAGCTATTGGCCTAAGCATTACCCCTGATCACGTAGGAGGGCAAAGTATATCGTAAGTCCATAGGATGTCCCTAAAAATGGGTTTTTGCAGGGTTTTTTGAGCAGATTGAATAAGCCCATTGCCCATTTCTGCCTGGGTTTCAAACCCAAAAGCTGGACAGAAAACCTTTTTAGTAAAAAAATAAATAACTTAATTAAGAACTACTTAAGCACAGGTATTGTTATTTTAATAAAATTATTCATCTTTGCTTGTATCGTATTTAGATCTTTTAACGTTGGACTATCCAAGCAAAAATTTGCATTTATTCAATCTGCCAATAAAAAAACAGGGAGGAACTCATCTATAGAGGTTCCTAGATCTTGGTCATCGCAGATGTGCATAATTTCTTAAGTCACTTCACTTACCATAGTCTGGAAGCAGGAATGCAGCTGCACCAGGAATGGCGGCTTGCTGCTGAGCGCCAGCACTCGCTTCTCCACCATGGTGCACTCCACGTCGTCGTCCTGGATGATGATGTCCTTCTTCAAGATCTTGATGGCGTACAGCTCGTCTGTGCCGCGGCGTTCTGCTAGCATCACCTGAGTAAAAATTGCGTGATGAATTACAGTTTCGGCGGTCAAAAAAGCTAAAAATGGATTAAAATCTTAATTTTCTTGGTATTACTGTGCTTGTATGCTATGAGTTGATAATGGTAAGCCCTATTTTTTATTTTAACCCATGGCAAAAAAATATACATCGAATATCAAATGCGGTAAAAGAAAGTGCGCTTGCCAACAATTTTAAACGCCACGGAAGGAAAGAGGCTTTCGTATACCGTATAGGCAATGTCAACACTGATTCATAAGTTACATTATATACTGGAAGCCATACGAGACAGAATTATCATTTGATATAGCTTCTTTGACAAACACCTGCGGTAAAAGTTAGAATCAATCGTTTGTTTGAATTTGCCTCCCAAAAAAACTTTTACCAAGAACCATGATGGCTTGTATCTTGCCAACTAATCCTATATTAACAACTAAAATGGCTCATCTACATTCCCAAAGGATCTCTTCCCAAGGCTTCCCAAGGACCTTAATGGTTTACATTCTTAACTCTTCCAATAAACTAAGATAGCTTACACATTCGCAGGCTTACCTTCCCAAATGATCCCTTCCCAAGCACCATTATAAAGTTGAAGTCTGATGCCCTGATCACGTCTGCTGCCGCCATATTATGGGGCACCTCCCTATCGGGGGCTGGTGGAGCCCTCCGAGCTCCCACACTTGTGGTCCTCATCTGGTTCTTCAACTGCGCTAGATCTGCCCCCTCTTCCGGTACTGGTACGTTGTAGAATTCTCCTTCTTCCTGGGTCAGTAGCTTGAACCATCCTTCCGCTGGGGCCTTCATCAGTTCTGAGATGCCAAAAGAGAGAGATCCCATGAAGTCATTGCGTGATGTTCGATCCCAATCCCACACCTGGAATAAGGTAAAGCTGGTATTAATGGATAACGTTGAATGTGACTTTCACGCTAGCAAAATTCTGGTCATTATGGACGTGCTGATGATCTAGTTGAGGCGCTCCGAGTGAAACTTGTGAGGGTGAGCAGTGGGAGCCTTGTTTGTTTGTTTATTTGGCAGAGATTATACATACACTTCAAACCTGTGACGATTAAAGTACAAACTCTAACAAAAACAAAACCAGCAATGTCTGACTTGGACTCGCGCTAACGATTTTTTTATTAGGTATTAAAATAAATAAAAAAAGACAATCGATTTCCATCAAAATCTCCAGTTTTTTTTTCGCCGAGACAATATTTCTTTACTCCTTGAAAGCCAAAAGTTACCGGCGATGGATGAATAAGGACCTGTTGAAAAGTTTCCCAACTTTTCTGAAAACGTTACCCGTTTATGTAACTTAGATATTGTATATTCATGTCATGGCCTTTTGCCCTTTTTCACTCGGTCGTCTATTGAATATTTTTTCGTAGCTACTTCAAAAGGGAGCAATGTGAAATTTCATCTCGTCCCGCTCGATTTTTTATAAAGTTTAACTCATTAATATATTTTTGGAAACAGGAATAAATGGACTCTCAATAGTTATATTTTGTTTTCTGAAAAATATCAATTAAAATTTGTAGCCGTTTGGTGATTTTCTCGTTTAAATTAAGAAATAATCGACAACGCTGAAAGGGTCAAAAAACCGACTTCAATCGCGTAACATACGGGTCAAACTGAGAACCTCCTTTTTTGAAGTCGGTTAAAATACTAAAACCTTCTCCTAAATGTAACAAATACTTTTCTGAAAACCGCATTAAAATCGGTTCAGCCAAACGCGAGATAATACATACATACATACAGGTCAAACTGAGAACCTCCCTTTTTTTTGAAGTCTGTTAAAAACTTTAGCAAAACTGCATTCATTAGAATTTTTATTGGATAGCGCGGCGGCTGTAAACTTTGCTAATGAGTAGCGGAACTTTTGGTTGGCAACTGGGCTTAATATGCTTAGTTTCAACCAGGTAACACCTCCACAAAATCTCGTGATTTAATCATCATGTGCGGAGTTCGGCTGAAAAAGCATTGTCCCTACAAAATAAACTTGTATTCAACGCTGATTAATAGTGCCACATACGTATAATAAGACAGAAAGAAGATCAACATAAATTAAGAAGACGCACCTCGATGAGTAGTCTCCGATCCTTGTCTTCAGGCTTCAGGTCGAAGGTCAGGGTCTCATTCCAGACCGGGTTGAGGGTGCTCTTAATGGTCTTGGTTTTTCTCTTCACGTTGTCCGCGTCGGGGATCATCTTCATCTTCACGTAGGGGTCTGATAGGCCGTTGGGGTCCATAGGGATCAGGTTGCGACCCTGTTTCACTGAGGACAGGGGAAACGGAAAAGAAAATTATTAATGTTTACAGAATTAACAAATCATTGCGTTATATAATAGTTCTGTACGAGTCTGGATTGGTAGAGATTGTAAGGCAGAGGTTTAGACTTTTTCAACATCATATCAGCCTAAATAGCTCCACTGCTGAACATAGACTTCCACTTAGCATGGTCCGTTCCGAGTCACATAAACCTTTCTGCAACTCTGATGAGATCTTTAGTCTACCGTCCACATATACCTCGAAAACACTTTCAGCCGCGCTTCACAAACCACGTTAACCGTTGTTGCCGGTTGCTATCGCTAGGTGGCAGTCGTTAAGCTATGTCAGATGCTTTACAGCCACCTTGAAAATTTCTGGCATGGGATTGTTCATTAACCCCACAACCTCCACCAAACCACCAAACCGATCTCGCCCCCCCCCCCCCCCCGTGTGTGAAGTAAGGCCAAAACCATCCCGAGTATGGAAATAGACCCGAACCGCGTGCTCCCGTAGTAGGGATGATGTGAGTTTTTAAGGATACCTTGAAAGAACTGACATCGATCTTCCAATGATCTTCCAATACAAATAATTTCCTAAGAGGTCTAAGGATTGCTCTAAGGAGCGGAGACGGTAAAATTTCCTTTTGAAGCCTGTCTTTCCTACTCGAAAATAATTGTTAAAGAAACCTTTTTAACTTTTATACCAAAAAAATATTCTGCCATCCCTGTAGGCCTAATCTCTTTGGAACTTCGCCTGGGGCGGCTGTATTAAAAATTATAACCCCGTCTTTTAATTAAATTGCTTCTCGTTTTTGTTTTGAGACCTCAAACGATTTTTAAATTGTTTTTATTTTACATGCGGCGGAAACTAAAGTAGGTATCAATTACAGATAATAAAACAGTAACGCTCTAAATCAATACGATAACACGAATTTATTTGAACTAAATTATACTGGGTGTAACAGAAAGCTGTGATAATACTTCAAGGTTGGCTTTTACCCATCAAACTGAACAACCTTTGTTCTACAACTTTGTTCGAATCGCATAATTTTTTTTGGACTTTTCATACAAATCGATCAGCTGGCGAACCAAGTTTGTATGAAAAGTCCGAAAATTTCTTTGCGATTTCAACAAAGCTGTAGAACAAAAGTTGTTCAGTTTGATGGGTAAAAGCCAACCTTCAAGTATTATCACACCTTTCTGTTACACCCTGTATATAAAAAAAAGGTTTTTCAGCTGTAGACGATTATTTTATGTCAGTGTCATTTATGTAGAAATTGATTCGCTTATCGTTATGGAACGCCATCTTACTCTCATCGCATTATGTCCTTTTCTCGAAATGTCCTTTCTCGTTATGTCCTTTTCTCGAAATGTCCTTTTCGCGAAATGTCCTTTTCTCGAAATGTCCTTTTCTCGAAATGTCCTTTTCTCGAAATGTCCTTTTCTCAATGTCAGATTAAGTACATAACAAACTTCCTAATTAGCATGCATCAACCAAGGAGAACTTAGAAGTAAAACAAAAACGTAATAAAAATCCGTGTCCGATTCAGTACTTTATCATAATACATACTTTATAATAATAATACATTTATCATATTACATGTTATACATAAAATAAATATTTCAGTTACATAATAAAACCACTCAATATTTAACAAAAACATTAAAATTTAATATCCATAACTCCCATAAAATTAGTTTTTCAACCAAAGTAAACCCATATAGACAATTTTTCTGAAATAAAATACAAAATTGTAGGTAATTATCTCCCAAAAAACCAACAATAATTTTCACATATACAGTATATTCAATAATGTTTCTATAGTATATATCTTACATCCCCTTTCCAAAAGTATTGTTATTTATAATAATCATTATTTTAAAGGAAAAGGTTTGTTACTAAGTAGAAATAATATACTGTGAAAAATTACTATTATATAAACCATAATAAGCTGAGACGTGATTTTATTTTATTTTAAGTCTAGTATAAAAGTGCTGAATTGGACACGTCTCTGTTTTTTTTTATGTGATAGGTGGCAATACTAAGGAATATGGCCGGCATTTTTTTCTGTTTAAACATTATTGAACGTATTGTATATGTGAAAATTATTATGTTGTTTTTTTGGGAAATAATTACCTACAATTTTGTATTTTTATTTCAGAAAAAAATTCTATAAGGGTTTATTTTGGTTGAATAATTAATTTTGTAGGAGTTATGGATATTCAATTTTAATGTTTTTGTTAAAAATTGAGTGATTTTATTATGTAACTGAAATATTTATTTTATATATAACATGAAAGTACTGAATCGGACACGGATTTTTATTAGGTTTTTTTTTACTTTTAAGTTCTCCTTGGTTGATGCATGCTTATTAGGAAGTTTGTTATGTACTTAATCAGACATTGAGAAAAGGACATTTCGAGAAAAGGACATTTCGAGAAAAGGACATTTCGAGAAAAGGACATTTCGAGAAAAGGACATAACGAGAAAAGGACATTTTGAGAAAGGACATTTCGAGAAAAGGACATAATGCGATGAGCATCTTACGAGTAAAGATTTACTTGAACAATTATTTTCTAAACCTCATGTTTCTACCAATTTTTCTAAGCTTCTACCTAAATCTTAAATGTATTTTAAGGTCGACTGATAAAAATCAAGAACAATTGATTTTTCGATTGGTATTTTTCTTTGTCGAACACAATCCATCAAGCTGTCCAAGTATATAAAATCCAATCGAGTTTGTGGAATGCGACGGCGAAAATATCTTTGTGGAGGAAAGGAATTGGGCTACGCCTGTGTTCTTGATGTTTGAGACCATTATATGCTTAGAGTAAAAAAGTATTTATTTTGACCTTGCTATGTTATGATCCTTTTGAACTTATGTCTTTACTTTGTGTGGGATTTTTCCAATTACGGCGTGGTTGTAACTAAGAGATAGCTTCTTTCGAGATCCTTTTTTAAATTATTTTCGGAAATTGCAGAGTTCGTGAAATTCCAGTGGGAATTTCGCCAATAAACTGATTGATTTGTAATTTGTACAGTAATTTGTCTTAAGTATAACATTTTAGCAAAGTCGTACAACAAAAGTTGTTTAGTTTCACGAGAAGAAGCCGACCTCAAACTATTGCTAAACCTTTTGTTATACGCTTTTTAACAATTTATTTGCAATCTGAGCATTTGTCGGTTGAATGGCAAGAAAAGATTGCCTTAAAAGAGTTTATAGTTATCCTAAGAGTTTCTGTTAACTCTAACACACTGGCTCGGTGGCTAAGTGGTTAGCGATCCTGACCCCTGATCCGAGAGTCGTGGGTTCGATCCCCACACAGAGCAAACTTTTCTGTGATGAGCAGAATTGTTTGCTCTGAGTCTGGGTGTATAATATCTATATATGTATGTATTTAAATGTATATGTGTATGTATATCAGTCTCGGGTTCCCAATATACAGGGAATCCTAGTTTGGCGCCTGTTGGCAACACAAAATGTAAAATAGTAATTTTTATATGTTTTGTATGGCAATATTCCTCTTCTTCTTGATCTATCGAACCAACCTGTACTGTGCTCACAAGAATTAATCAAAAAATTCAATATATTCAACTTAAGTGTTCAAAATCGTTGTTTCTTTACTTCTCTGCTGCCCGACCTACCAAGAAATACAGTCCACTCAAAAGGCACGAAGAAAATACCCGATGTGAAGGCAAGACGTGGCTCTTACAGCGCCAGATGACCGTGTGTGATTTGTCCCGGTTATTATTATTATAGTCGAGCTGAAATTACTAGTAGTCAAATACCGTACTGCGGAAGTAAGTATAGTACCTACCTTCAACGGTAAGCTTGTTCCCGTGCGCGGTGACGCACAGTTGGATGCGGCCGCGCCGCTCGGTGTGGTCGCAGCCGCACAGGTTGGGGACGGACTCCTCGCACCGCTTGTGCACGTTCATGTCGCATGCTGGGAACACGTAACTCTCGCTTTATTATTATATTTATGAGTCGGTTAAATGGATGTCACTGTGAAATATGCGTTTTGTCATGAATATTCCTACGCGTAGTTAGTTAGTAGTTTCACGAAATCCGGAATTGTGTACACGATGTATTTATTCTGTATTCTTATAATCTGTGTGTGTCTGTAGCATTTTAACTCTCAGACGGGTCTCAAACACTCTCAAAATATATTTAAACATATATAGGGTTTAAATTAGTTATTGATACCAAAGGCTGTGCATGTGCTTAAACAAACTCAAAAACAAACCCTGAGGAACCCATAGTCAAATTACAAAAAGAAAATTGACCTCTTCATACTAATTTGTCCGGTCAGTTGATCGGTTTGTATGGAGAATCCAATTTTGTTTTTGAGATTTGACTATAGGTTCCTTAGGGAAAGTTGTTTGTTACCATGAGCACATGCATAGCCTTTCGTATCAAGAACCAACTTAAAGTCACCCTATATAAATGTCTCGCTTGCTCTTTCCCTCATAATCAGTTCAGTAGCTTCCAAAAAATATACAGACACGCACAAATCAACGAGCAAATAGCAAATCATTAGAATCTCTTTGAAGTCGTTTAGAAATTGAGTCACTGGCTGGAAACCAATTAATCTTGAAATTGTGATTTTTACTTGCATTTAAAAACTTTAATTTTGAAATTATTTTCTTATAATGGATTTAATAACGCTTTGTAATCTGCCTTCTGGATATATTTAAAAGCTGTATTTTTTTTTCATTTATTTTCATTTATTAAAGACCAACTATGGATCATAATAAATGTGTAGGTATGTAATTTAATTAAAAAATATAAGGTTATGATTACACTTACCTTATTTCCGAAAAGCATAATTAGTAAAGACAAATAGAGGGCTTAACAAAAACGTGTAGCTAGCAAGTTAAGTATTGCTGAACGAAAGGACTTCTACTCCTGAAATTGAACAATTTTTATTTACGAATTTGATGAAATTACAAATTAATTATTTATTATTAATTATTGGACTTCCCATACAAAGTGGACCTATCAATTTGTATGAAAAGTTGAAAAAAAATATATTTTATTTTTAGCAAAGATATAGCACAATTTCATGAGTAGAGTCGCCCTATGTATAGAGGTTCTTCTGAAATAGGCTGAAAAAGGATTCCATGTCTATGCTACGGCATGCGACGGCAAACACAGTGCACACAAAATCTACAAAAATAAAATAAAATCTAAATAAATTATCTTATCTTACAAGTTAATGCAGTTTCAAGCTCTAGATGCGCAGTAAATACAAAATATAACAAAAACATTCAGGTAGCAACACTGTAGGTGAACGTCCACCCATGAAACTGAACAACTTTGTCAAAATTGCAAACTTTTTTTTACGCTTACATTTTTTATCAAAATTTTACTGGGACCTCCGCCAATCAACTACCTATGTAATTGATTTGTATGAAATGCCTCATAAAATGTTATCAAAGTTCTAAAACTGTTCAGTTTCTTGAGTGTAAGCTCACAAAAGTTCTAAAAAAAGCGTTTTTTTTTATCGTAGAACAAAATTTATCCAGTGAGCATGTTTTGAGTAAAAACGAATGATACGAATACTTCGCTACACGCTCTCTCTTTTATAAAAAACAAAACCTATACTGCAAAATACAAATCCAAGTTTTATTCCATTATAATATTTTTTTCTTTCACATTTATCTTACTTAACTTTGTAATGTAACAAACAAAGAGATTTAACTTTTAAAGGTCAAATGATACGAAAGTTCATGTAATTACTTTGTGGGAGTATCCGAAATGTAATATTCTACTACAAAGTATAACATTACAGGAGATTATTCTAACAAAGGCCACTTCAGTGCCTTCACCGGGTACATTAAAGTTTTGGAATCAAAAATTAGGATAAGACAGAACAAAAGAAAATACTCTTTTAGGCCAAATTAACAATCGTTATATAATCTCTTCGAAAATCGAAAGAGCGTACTCCCATATCAAAGGCCGGCAACGCACTTGTGACTCCTCTGGTGTTGCGGGTGTCTATGGGCGGCGGTAATCGCTTACCATCAGGTGATCCGCCTGCTCGTTTGCCACCTCTGCCATTAAAAAAAAAAAACATAGTGTTCAAAGAAGAAGCAATAGACGTATTAATTTCAAAATAAAAAAGATGAAAATAATGTAATGAGAATGCCTGAATTTCTTATGACCAGTCAAATCTTGAGCATAACTTGGATATCCGCAACCCCAGTCTTTAAGAAGCCCAAAACAAAAAAGTTAAAAAAAAATAAGGAAGAGCTTAAAATAACTAATATAGAATAAAGCTATATACAGGGTGTAACAGAAGTGTGTGACGATACTTCAAGGTTGGGTTTTACCCATCAAACTGAACAACTTTTGTTCTACAACTTTGTTGAAATCGCAAAATTTTTTTTGGACTTTTCATACAAATCGATCAGCTGGCGAACCAAGTTTGTATGAAAAGTCCAAAATTTTTTTTGCGATTTCAACAAAGTTGTAGAACCAAAGTTGTTCAGTTTGAAGGGTAAAAGCCAACCTTGAATTATTGTCACACACTTCTGTTACACCCTGTATATAGAATAAAGCTTCTTGGAAATACATCTATTTCCAAGAAGTTTACCTTCCGTATGCGGAATCGACTAATTGAACTGTATAAAAAATATGTTTTGCCTTTGACCATTGTTTCATAGTATTTAATGCCCCATTTGACGAGCATTATACCTCTTTATTATACAATAATTGCGGTATAAAAAAACCACCTCAAATTGAAGGAAATGCAGTAAAAGGCTTCGATTTATGTGGTTACCTATATACCCGATAATGCTGAAGAATGTTATACAGGATGTTAAAAAAAGTTCGCTTGAAATTTCAAGGTCAGAATCAAGTATAGAATACAGGAAAAATATTGAAAAATCCGATCTACAATTTTTTTTCAGTTTCCCGTACTAAATCTGAATAGTGAATCAAGAATTTGTATGGGAAACTGAAAAAAAAAATGAAGATTGGATTTTTCAATATTTTTCCTGTATTTACACTTGATTCTGAGTATACCCTTAAAGTTTCAAACACACTCTTTTAACACCATGTATAACTCGATACCAGTGATATTCATTACTGGGCCACCATATATCACGAGCGATACGACTGCAAATAAAACGGTAATGGATGCGTTTAATGTCCTCTGTCACACCGCTGGTTTTCATTGACAGTGTTTATGACATTAAATCGATAAAGCTTTATAGAAAAGTACTCATTTTTATTAAAAGACAACACAATACATCACAGGAGTCACAAGCAAAAGAGTGCAAGCGTCAGAGGCGATAGAAATATTGTACAGAGTGTAATAAAATTGGTATGTTTTTGAAACCCCGATAAAAAGAAGAGGTGTAAGTTTCAAGTGTGCCTATCTGTGTGAGTGCCAAAAATGAACCCTCGACTTAGCAGTAGCTGCGGTGAATATAATTCTCAAACCATTATATTATGTGTGTGTCTGTGCGAGTGCCAAAAATGCCACATAAATGGACCCTCGACTGATGAAATAATGCTGCACTGGATTTGGAGTCTGTGTGGCACCATATTTTTAAAGGGAAAACCGATATGATTTTTTTATATATAAGGTGCTACTTTATTAGTGCCCGATATTTTAGTCAGTGCTTCTACTCCTGATTCTGATCAACTTTCCCCAAGGAACCCATAGTCAAATCACAAAAAAAATATTGGATTCTTCATACACATCGATCAGCCGAGCGGCCAAATTAGTATGAAGTGTCCAGAATTTTTTTTGCGATTTGACTATGGGTTCCTTGGGGAAAGTTGATCAGAATCAGGAGTAGAAGCACTGACTAAAATATCAGGCACTAATAAAGTAGCACCTTATATTTGAAAGCAAGATTCATTACGGTGGTAACAAGCAATGTTTAATGAAAATCGCTGCAGTAGTTTTCATATTATTAAACTTTTACAATCGGGTGTGAATTTTTTTTGGTTAGTAGACAATCCAGTTAACGGTCGTCATACCAATTTTGATAGACCCTGCACAATACTAGCATAAATACTATACAAAAAAAACTACGGATACTCTAATAGACATGACAGGTTTCTACCATACATTAAGAAGTAGTAGAAACGAAATGTGAAAAACATAATATCTAAAAATGCGTAAAACAAAACATATAGAGGTAAATGTAAGACAAAAGACTTGGTCGTTGGACTTGGAAAACAAAAGGGTCGTCCAAATAATGTAATCCAGGAGCTCGCCGTTCAATATGATCAAGTTATCTCGAAAGCCGCGTGCAGAGGGGACCACGGACATTACCATCTAATTTCACGGTTTATCTAAGGAGGTTCAATAACACTTCTCGGGTCTGATGGGTTCTATTATTCAAGATAAATCGTTCACAAATCTCGCTAAGTGCCGTTTTCCCGTTCTATAATAATATTTGCAAGGTAAAAGTGAAATCTTTTCACTACATGGTTGCTCCGGGAACTAGATTCCTCGGTTGCATTTTGATTGAAATTTGATCGTTTATACCTTTACACTTAAATCCCTGGCTGGCGAGACCGTGGAGTAAGGTACCACAGTGGTCGCAAAACGTTGGAGCAATAAACGTCCAAGTGTCCCATTTGTGGGGTTTGTAGGCGGCCTTAGAACAAATCAGTATTAAATCACACAAACAGAACACAAAAACAACACAGGTGTAAGATAGGCACAGAACATAAACTTAGACGAAAAGCACTCCAGAAGAAAAGAGACAAGTCAGTATATTTATATAAGTCTGTTTATCCCTAATAAAGAGAGAATCTTCGAGAGAAAAGAGCTAGCTTAAGTACTAAAGCAGACAAATACAGAAGCATTTACAAAACGCATCGCTGTTGAGCTTTGAAGGCTAAAAGAGAAATACATGAAGCGAATGTTAGTTGAAGCAGCAAGCGTATTAGTCGTCCCGGAGCCGGTGGTCCTGTACCTTGGCACTTGAGGCCCTGGTGGATGAGCCCGTAGAGAAGCGACCCACAGTGGTCGCAGAACGTCGGTGAAGAGTACGTGTGTACGCGGAAGTTGTGTCTCGTTCGAGTGTCCTGTTAAATCAGTCCAATTTCTCATTTATGCTGATGACTTTCTTGTCCACTCCAAAACAAAATAGTTTAAGCAGACGTTATGTATGAACATTTTTAATTTCTTCTTTAATCCTTCTTATTTTGATTTTTTTTATTTGAAAGGCTGGTTGGTTTCTTTATCATAATATGTATAGTCATCAAGTTGGCTGTTAACTTTTCACCGCCTTATACAATAGACAAAATGTAATATTTTAAATTAAGTAGGTAAAGTATTTACTCGTTTGAAGAAATATTTTAGAAGCTTTTAGTTTGTGTTTATTTAAAAAACATTGTTAGTAAACGGTTCATATTGTAATGCACGAACAAACGATACGTGTTTGCAAAATAAACCTTTTGTTATTATAAAATATTTATTTATGATTACATTTTCCACACTGTTTGCGATAGGACTTTGTAGGTTTACTCTACTCAGCGTCAGGGCTGTCACATTGTTTTGACAGACTACGTAGAAAAATCTCTTATTAAAAGGAGACACTCTCTCTAATATTATTCTGTGTAAGGCAACATCGTAAAATCGGTCCAAATCGTATCTTTTTTTATTGTTGAGGAAAGTATTTCTAGAAACTTCGTAATGTTACCTACATGTCGCTTCTAATATCCTTTGATTTCAGTTACTCAACAGGTCAGATGGAGAGTTATACCTTTGGGCGTATGTACGTCCATTTATTTTGTAAAGTCTGTAACTGGATGACCTAGTAAGAACGCCAGGTTCTGATATATTCGTCCTATTTCCCTGAGTGTCATATGATGTGATATATTATAGGATATAAAGGAAGGTTTTATAGGAATAAAAATGATAAAAATATTATCACTTTATCATGTGTCCGTTTTAGTTATGACGTTGTCAAATCTCTATTTCTAATGCTGTAAGATGTGATTTATTTAAGGAAAAGTAGCTTAAAAAGGAATCCGAGAACAAAATGGAAAAGATTTACACAATGCGAAACAATGACAGCGCTATTGGTATTCTTCGTTGCTGATAAAGACATGGTCATGATAAAGGCATGGTTGCAAACTGCAGTTAATTTGAGATGCCTGGTTTTAAAGCTAATCGAGGTATTTCTGGTACCACATAATAATCATCAGCTGTAAGGTGTCCACTACTAGACAAAGGCTTCCCCCAAAGATTTCCACACCGACCGGTCCTGCGCTGCCCGCATCCAGCGGGAAAAGCCACATAATAAACAAGAATTGATGAGATATCTACATCACCTAAGTGCCAAATCTTTGAAAGACTCAAACTCTGTGAAGAGGGGAATTCGATTACAGCCTCTCGTGTTTGTCTGAGAGATTTGTTTTGCGACGCTTAATCGACAATTAGGTATGTGTGTCGAGTACGGTGATCGATAGGTTCTTATGTTGCGTAAATTTGACATATAAGCAGAGTCTCTAAACAATTAAACGTCTTTTGAATTTTGAAGGGTTTATCACCTTTAGACTAAGAAAATTGGTAAGATATTCATTCGCAAAAATGTAGGAATTTTCAAAGAACTTAATTGGTACGTGTTACCACTGTGATAATCTGAAATTACTTTAAAAAATTGTGAAGCTGTTATTCGATCTTGGACTATCCCTGTATTTTATTTTGATTGCCGAAGATAAATCATAAAAGAAATATAGAATAATATAACGTTGAACATGTTTCATATTTTAAGAAAATTTTTAGGTAAAAAATAAAGGAAAACATTTAATACGTCAAAGTCAATACGTTGCTCTGTTGCTTAATTATTTAATATAGTTTAAAGTTTTTTAGAAAACCGAAATATTTTATTTATTTATAATTATTTATATCGCACTTTAGGAACCAAAGATATCTCGAAGATCACTAATATGCTTTCTTCAACAAAAGAAACCGCAAAACATTTCTAAATAACATTAGTAATAGCAAAACGTAACCGGTAAAGAGCGAACAGATTTTTTTCAAAAAATGTTTGATATTTTTGAAATGGAACGTAGATGACTGACTAATCAAACGTCAAAAACGGCACTCTGTTTAAAAAAATTGAAATAGCAACATATGACGTCATAATTTAGTAGTTTCATTACGATTTTTATAAATAAATACTGCACATGCAATGAAATTCCAAGCTAGTAAAAGTTCTGCTATTTCATTAAAATACCTATTAAGTAAAAATCTTATTAAAATTATAAAAACTAAAGTATGGATGTTTGTTTATTTCGCTTTCACGTCGAAACTACTGAATGGATTTGACTAAAATTTAGTTGGTAGATAGACTAAATACTGGATTAACACATAGGCTACTTTTTCTTCCGTGAAAATGCATGGTTCTCGTAGGATACCTTAAAGACAGTAATAAAGCGACATCCATGCGGGCGGAGCCGCGGGCAAAGACTAGTGTTTCATAATTGTCGATGCTGTCAACCACCCTATTGTATTGTATATCTGTAAAGGGTTTAGTTACATTTATTTCTAAAATCCGTTAATAACTCTATGACGAAATTTCCAATATTTACAACTAAAAGAAGTCACGTTTGCTCAGTTCGTTTCGTATGTTAAAGCTTATTCCAAAAACAATCGTTTTGCTACCTACACACTTACATGTTCCATTAACAATAATAATAGAATAAAAAAAATTGAAACTGCTCTTGTATTTTTAGCTAATGGCGAAAATACGAGTCTCAAAAAAATAAGTGAACTTCCATAAAAAACACTCGGCAAACTGAAAGCAAACAGAGCTAGATTTTTATTTATCTTAAGGGAACATGGACCTTTTTGACGAGATAAAGGGAGAAAATAACAATTTATAAGACCTAGAATGGCTAAAGTGCGTTTACGCGTAGAGTTATTATAATAATGTGTCTCTATTTTGGGTCACAGTGGAGCCATAAACGGAATGATATTTTTGCCCAGTAGACAATTTCTTATGTACATAACAATCAATAGCATTTCCGTTGCTTCCCAAATCTCTTCTTTCGAAGTCTCGGGCAGATTTGGTCCGATTTGGTGGATGTTGAGGTTGAAACCAACATTGCAGTAAACCCAACAGTCCAACACATAATATTTTTTTATATTTTTTTATGGCAGAGGTGGCAAACGAGCAGACGGATCACCTGATGGTAAGCGATTACCGCCGCCCATAGACACCCGCAACACCAGAGGAGTCACAAGTGCATTGCCGGCCTTTGATTTGGGAGTACGCTCTTTTTTTGAAGGTTTGAATGTCGTATCGGTCCGGAAATACCGCAGGCGACAATTCATTCCACAGTTTGGTTGTGCGAGGCAGAAAGTTTCTAGTGAAACGCACAGTTGTGGACTGCCAACCATCTATGACCGTATTTGAATTCGGTCCCTACAAGTCCAAGGGAATGAAGCGGTCTTCTTCCTTTCTCGAAGTTTTGTTGCTTGCCCTTATGTTACTTTAAGATTCAAGGTAGGCACAATAAGTCGTTAAAGTCGGTTGCAAAGTAAACTTACTTCAATGCATAAAGCTCACAGGAGAGAACTTTTTAAATAACCATATTGTCCCCTCTGCCGGGGCACGAGAGGTGAACCAAGGGCCATAACAAACCAAACGAATGTGAAGTCCAGATTGGTCGCACCACAGGAAATTTTATACTACTGGTTTGCACCTAATGGCGATCAACAAGGGAAGCTTATTTCCAAGAGCATGTTTGCTTTTGATATAGCGCTAATGGTGTCGATTCGGTTTTCACAATTAAACTTATTTGATAGAACTAAACTTAATTAAGGTGTTTTGTCTCCTTCTCTCTGTATCGAAAAGACAAGGATAGGATGCTTAAATTAAGTTTGGTCCTGACAAGTAGGTTTAATCGTAAACACCGAATCGACACTATGTCAGTTTTAACAGCTACAGCAAAAAAAAAACAAGCTAAAAATGTACTTATTCTTGTATTCTCAATATTGTGTATTACAATACAATACACGATACTATTGTATACATACGTCAGCAGACACATGAAAACCACAAGACGTATAACTAGGTAACATTATTCCAACAATGACAGCATTTTTATCGACAAACACATCTACATCGTTTCTGAGTAAAAATGAAAATTTTGCAGACGTTATGAAAATACTTAATCATAACACAATATACGTAGAACCTGCGAAAACTGTAGAAAGAAAAGAAAGCCTAATTTTCTTTGAAAGAAAAATATTCTTTTTTGATATTACTTCGTTTTTCACAGTAACAGAGTTTTTTTAAAAAATCAACGTCTTTATTATAGTTTTATTCGAAGAACTCGGAAATCGGGGCCAAAACATAATTTAAAACTTAATTACAAATATTAACAATTGTTTTTATTATTATTTATTACTAATTTATCTAGTATACCATTATATGTACTAACTTATGTCATCATAGGTTGTTGTTTCAAACATTTTTAAAACAAATTCTCGTTTTTGATATTTCATAAAGATTTAAGATAAAAATATATATATAAAAAAAAAACCAAAAAATAAACTAAGATGACTAGCAGTCACGTATCCTATTGTCAAAATAAATGATGCCATATAATGAGCATGCTGAAGTTCCGTTCACAGTTCAGCAGGTAAGTTAACTTTTTTATTATCAGCATCTCAAACATGTTCTGGCTTCCACAGAAGGTAACTAATGACTCCGGGAGAATGTTTTTCACGGAGCAAATGTCAAAGGGTATTACGTCGTTCAGTTTGTAATGGGCCGCAGCTGGTGAGCTAAGGAGTAGTTTGACTAAGTCTCAAAATGCCAAACAGGCGCAAAATGTTCTAGTGTTCTAAAAGTAGGTTACCGAAATAACATTAAAAATAATGTCATACATCGCATACCGAAAAGTAGGTTACGGTATGAACAGGTTTTTCAGGACCAATGGCAAAAGGAATTTAAAAATCGATTTTAGTCACTTATGATAGGCCGTTTGATGTAAAAAAGCTCTTAAATGTGTATCTGACAGGGCTCAAATTGGGATTTCTATATGTGATTCTGAATAACCTTTACAACAGGAAATCATAGTCCATGTGCAAACAAAACTTGGACTTATTATAAAAAACATCAGCGAATTAATCGGCTAGTTTCGTAAAATATTTTTGTAGCGAAACCTTGTGTTTCTCGCACAAAGTCTTTCAGATTTATGTGTAAAAACTGATTTCCAACTCTGGCAAACAATCTAAGAATACCTTACATTATAAAAAAACAGGACATTATGGGACATCGACGTTACGAACCTGCCTGATATTTGGCAAAACGTTCAACACGAGCGCGGCGCAGCTGGAAATGTGGGCTTTAACGTAGACATAACTGGGATCAGGAGTTCACTAATGGTACTCTATGTAATCAAGTCATTAGCCGACATAATGCGCCTGTCTGCCATTTAGAAAACCTGTCAATCTGAGCCCAGCACAGCTGGAAGCGTGGGATTTGGCGTGGGCACCGTTGGAATTAGGGGAACAACTTAAAAGATCTCGAAGGGATTACGAACAGTGGTGCTTTGTCTTCGAAAGTGGTGCGAATTGTTGTGTGAATTAATATAGATCCAAGGGGAGATACTGAAGGGATTTCCCACATTTTACTCAGAACCAGATGTTTCTTGCCGAAATACAGTCGGGTCTTATCAAAATACTTATGTGTAGGACCTTTTAATAAGGGGTTCTATATTACTTATCATATTGAATAACGTTTGTTCTCTCTCAAAAGTTTTGGACTCGACATACAAAACTAACGACATCATTCTACGCGACAACATTTTCATCCCCATCACTCAGATGGTTGGCAGTCCACAACTGTGCGTTTCACTAGAAACATTCTGCCTCGCACAACCAAACTGTGGAATGAATTGTCGCCTGCGCTGCAGTATTTCCGGACCGATACGACATTCAAGCCTTCAAGAAAAGAGCGTACTCCCATTTCAAACGCCGGCAACGCACTTGTGACGCCACTGGTGTTGCGGGTGTCTATGGGCGGCGGTAATCGCTTACCATCAGGTGATCCGTCTGCTCGTTTGCCAGCTATTCCATAAAAAAAAAACCAAAAACTCCAACCATTTTTTGAGCTTGAAACAAAGTAGCAGAACTAATGTTGTTCAATAAGATTAATCTTCAATTAACGTCTCTTAAAGCTATTTTGTTACACTTTGCAAATCTTATGACACTCAGGTTGTTAGGATATTTCTATTTTATTATTATTTATTTATCTCAGATTACATGGATCCATATCCATCCATCCATACGTCTGATGCTTAAATATTGATCAAACCAAGTAGCCAATCACCAGTTCAGTCAAACAAGCAAACATACACACACGCAATCGAAAAACATTACCCTCTCTGTGAGAAAGTTGCGTAAAACGAAAACGCTTACATCAAAGCCTTTATTACATTAGATTCATTTATGTATTTCTTATTTTATTTTTCGTATTTTTAACAATGAAACTTTATCGTGACTTTTAATTTTCAAACCAAAACGCGTTAAAGTTAATCTACTCTACCTTTTTTTAAATTGGAAAACATTCCTCAAATATAAAAACAAAAATGGGTTATTATAATAAAAAAGAGACGAAGCGTTTTAGATGAGTAATTGTGTTTTATCCATTATTTCCATAACCTAAACTAAATAAAGTAATTAATTAAATTAAGGTTACATTGTAAGCAATAGTTAAACGTGTCTAAACTATGAGGTTACGTACCGAACTGAATTTTACTTTGTTTTAATTAACTTTTATGAATTAGAAATATTTTTATTAGCTTTTTTTTACTATTTCTTATTGAACCTCTTCTGATCCTAAACATACTTTTGTTGAGTAAACTTTTTATATTGAATTAATAGTGTTTGGGAATTGAATTCGATTACATTGGTTTATTTATTTGAAAGGCAAATTTAATAAATGCTGAAAGAGAAGATCATTATTAATTAATGTAAATATTGGAATTAATTAAAAACAGGTATCGCATTATAATTTTCATATTTCAGCCTTTTTCCAAAATTCAACTCCTATACAAAGTAATTAGAAAAGAAATTAAGACTTTGAAATTTTTCATGGACTTTGGAAACCAAGTGACACAGTACTTAAAAGTTCACTAGCAAAAAAAATACAAAAACGAAATTAACAGTGATTATTGTTTTCAAAATTCGGCGATACCTGTTTTTTTAAATTAAAATCACTGGCATTTTTTTAAAAACAAGTTTTTAAATCGATGAAATCAATCAGTTTTACCGAAAAAGAAGATATATAGAAGTAAAGGTTAAAATCTGCTTGGTAAATACCACTGAAGGTAAACTTTAGGCTACAGTTTCAAAATAAGATTATAAGGATGCCGATGACTTTAACTTCAAACCGTATATACAAGATGTAACAAAAGTATACTTAATACTTTAGAAAAGCCTTTTGTTCATGAAAATGAACATCTTTAGTTCAACTTGGCTAAAATAGCAAAATTTATTTTAAGCCTTCTTTGCCAAAAAAAATTTGAATTTCATGAAAGGGTTCTGGAACGCATTCTAAAATATCAACTGTCTAGTCAGTTGTCATCTCGTTTGTTTATAAATAACTCAAAAAAGTGTGTGAGAATGTGACGTCACAGGGATACACATGAAGGTTTTTTTACAATTTTTATACTCATTTTTTTTACTTTTTTGAGTGGGAAATAAAAATATGATTTTAAATAAAAATATCTCGAAATGGTTTTTTATTTTCATGCCTTATAAAAAATTTGGTATGCTCACCAATTACCTGATCGATTAGTATAAATCTATATCAGCATTTTTTAAACCCAAATTCTGATGATGACGAAGCTAGATAGATAGTTCGAGAAAACTTGTTCTATGTCATGTCATGATACAAGACCCATCTTAAAGTATTATCTTATCCTTTTTGTTAATACAGCCTGTATAGCTTTTTTAACCTAAATCTTGACAAAGACCTTACAACAACGGAGGAGATCTTTCGAACATTAAAAATGTCGCCGTGTTTGCAGCCCTCGCTCACGGCGACAGTCATGGCCTATCGGACATACGTGACCTATTACTGTTTAGATAACGGGAGAACAGGACCTAAATTGGTTTGTAATAAATCACTCCAATCCTAAGATCTACTGTAACCAAAGATGACTCTTAAAAGATTGATCCGACGAAACCAACTATAGCTACTGTAACGAACTATATTTAAATTCTCGTCCATAGTTATGTTAGGTCTTTGTTGGTACATAGTAGATAAAACTTACGTCTGAGTCCGCCCCTTTGTCTGCGCCAGGGCATGTGAATGTGACGTATTCGTGACACCTCTTGTGCACCACAAAACTGCATACTGGAATGCAAACATCAAAATAGTTATCAAATCAAATTAATTCAATTAAAATTAAAATGACTTCAGTAACAGCAAACATGAAATTAGTTTGTGGATACCTGTTATGGAAATTAATTTAGATCTTTTTACCTATGTATCCTATCAAATTATTATAAAATTATCTTTGGAGTGCGTTTGGAGTAAATTTTCCCCAAGATTGAAGGTTTTTGTTCGTCAAATGTAGCGCAATATCTTATTATTTGGTGGCTACAAGATCCTTTGACTCATCTAGTTTCCAAAGAAAATATCTTTTGATCATATTTAAGTAAAAGCAAGAAAACATACTGCTATAAAAATACATGAAGACATTTAAGTTTTCTTCTCCAATATCAAATAAAGACTTTTTAGTCTGAGGTCTTTGAAATCTTTTTGTATAGGTATTCGGATTTCAAAAATGATACATTTTTTCTTTTTAAATAAAACTTCATTGTTACCAACTGCTTCCGTAATACTACAAAGAAGATCAAACCATAAAGGTTCACTGACTGACTATATAGGATGACTTTAAATTAGTTCTTGATACTTAAGACTATGCATGTACTCATGAAAACAAACAACTTTTCCTAAAGAACCCATACTGAAAACCGTAAAAACAATTTTAGACTCTCCATACAAATCGATGAACTGACCGGCCAAATTAGTATGAAGAGTCCAAAATTTTTTTTGCGATTTGACTATAGGTTCCTTAGGGAAAGTTGTTTGTTATCACGAGTACATGCATAAACTTTCGTATCAAGAACTAATTTAAAGTCATCGTATGTATACGGTATTAATCTAGATGGGTTCCACTGTCAACGGGCATTTATCTAGACCGTTTCCTTGATTCGCAAGGCACGTCAAGCCGTTGGTGACAGAGTTGCTATCACCAGATGGCAGTCGTTAAGCTATATTGGAGGCCTTATAAGCGGCTTGAAAGCTGTTGAGTTGGCCTAGCCCCACAACCTCCACCAATCCGGACGTAGCCCCCATGTGTGGAGTATAGCTTAACGTGCCAGATATACGGGAAGAGACCCGTGCCCCTGCAGTGGTGGATGATTCGTAACCTATTGTTAAATTTGATGTGCTGTGATAAAAACCCGAGGCTTTTTAAAAATCTTATCGTATCTTACCTTATCTTTATGTAATCTTACCTTGGCACTGAAATCCTTGTTTCCCGAAACCCCTGTAACAAGAAAAATCACCTTTAAACTTCATCCATTAAATTAAACTTTTATTTTAAGACCAGCTTAGTACACAGACTTAAACAACGCGCGAGCACAATAAGTTCAGGTTTAGGTAAGTTTTAGTAGAAAAAGTTTCAGATTATGTTTCGCCATTAACACTTTTGTGACCGAGCACGCTAAAGCAAGGAGAGAATATTATGCTTTTAGCTCTTCTTAGGTAATAACTAAAATCTAATAAGAACTTAAGTCGCCTACATAGCTTATGTAATGAGTAAGTCGAAGTGGCAATGGGCAGGCCGCATAGGTCGCAGAACTGACAAACGATTGAGAAAGAGTGAAGGGAGGCGACAAATCTCGGTCTATAATAATATCCGGGACAAATCACACACGGTCATCTGGCCCCAAACTAGGATTCCCTGTACTATGGGAACCAGAGACTGATATACATACACATATACATTTAAATACATACTTATATACAGGGTGTAACAGAAAGGTGTGATAATACTTCAAGGTGGGCTTTTACCCATCAAACTGAACAACTTTTGTTCTACAACTTTGTTGAAATCGCAAAGAAATTTTCGGACTTTTCATACAAACTTGGTTCGCCAGCTGATCGATTCGTATGAAAAGTTCAAAAAAAATTTGCGGTTTGAACAAAGTTGCACAACAAAAGTTGTTCAGTTCGATGGGTAAAAGCCCACCTTGAAGTATTATCACACCTTTCTGTTACACCCTGTAGATATAATACACCCAGAAAAAGAAAAGTGTACGTATAGTTCATTTTGCTTTTTTTGATTAGAATTAACTATAGTGTTGGACCGACCACACCAGTTATCTAGTCACGCTTGCAGTAATCTACTAATGATTTATGTGTTTATTACCACCTTCTGGCTATGACCGCGACCTACCCGTGGCACTACCAGTGGAACTACTGGCAGTTCCATTATTAAATTTCATTTACCGTAACACTACTATAGCTATTAAGTATACTCCCATCAAATAAGTTTTATTTCGACGTTTCTTCTCGCTCCGCTAACACTTCCCGAAACGTTGAGTGTACAAGTTCCGCGTGGTAGGAACTTTGTACTAGGTAGAAAAAAAGACGATTTAAAAGTATGCGTACAGCATCTACTTAAATAAAAAATATTTTGACTTTGACTTCGACTTTTCGTCGCTCCGCTAGCGGGGTGAAAGTCTGTGACTCCCATATACACGTATTTTAATAAGCAACTACTCATATTGTAAACTGACAATGAACTTTTGTAATTTCTTTTTCGTCAGCTAGTTAGCCAATTTACTGATTTTAATAGAGATGGGACGGATAACAGGATACCGAATGTTCGGCCAAGCCACAGTCAGGATAGCCGAATATTCGGCCAAATTATCCGGCCGTCTAAAATGTCTGCAAACGGGTGGCAGCCTTAATTGGTATGACGTCCTAAGCGCAGCAGCTCCAGCAAGAGGCGGCGCCCACGCTTTGCGCTCAGGTACAGCGTGAAAGTTACAATACTCGCTTGTTTTGTTTGATTTATGTATTCAATCAAACAATCACAACGTTTTTTAATTGCTGATAAAAATTAAATCGTGGTAGTGGTCCTATTTTGATCTGTGTTTGTAAAAATGGCAAGTGTACCGAAAAAGTCGCCTTTATGGACGTATTTCGTCAAAGAGCAATAATTTGCTAAGTGTAATTTGGGTGAGATTTCTTGAGGTAGCACTGAAAAGAAGATAGAAACCTCAGCACTTAAAGACTATAATCACTATTATTAAAAAGTTCCATTGGGCTAGACTAAAAACTGGTTTTATTTTGTGTTTTTTGATGATCATTTACAACATCCTAACCATACGGCGGGGGCTGGATAATTGAGCTTCTATCCGGTATCCGGCCGGATACTAAAA
This sequence comes from Coleophora deauratella, assembly GCA_958295455.1. NCBI lineage: Eukaryota > Metazoa > Arthropoda > Insecta > Lepidoptera > Coleophoridae > Coleophora > Coleophora deauratella. The sequence continues at coordinate 15,597,016 of OY282400.1, read as the reverse complement.
TACTGGCCGGATAGGCCGGATACCGTCCCATATCTAGTTTTTAAATCGTCTATTCATTATCAGGACATTTTAAAATATACAAGAGGAGAGGACTTATTTGAACAGTCTTTAAAAAAAATCAAATTTGTTTAGAAATATTACAGCGTCTTCAACACTACGCTATAACGGGTTTCTCGGGAGAAGTTTCACGTTTAGAAACCCCAGCATAAACTGTTACAGGATATTTTGTTAAACCTAATATAATGATGATGAGATTGAATATCACGTTTGAAACTTATGTGATTTCACTTTAACACTTCTCGCAATCCAAATCGATGAAGCCGAGTAAAAGCTATCACTTGGGTAATTTAAGGTTTCGTATGTATAACGCGTTTCGTATGTCTAACTGCTCTACCTTTAGAGCCAGGTTACACGCGCAGGCTGGCGTCAGTCTAGCCTGAGACTGATGGGAGAATGATCGTGTAACCCACTGTCTGCCGTCAGTCTAGATTAACCGCGTACCGTGAAAATCATCCATCATTCTGGCGTCAGTCAAGACTGATGGACCAGACTGACGCCAGACTGAGCGTGTAACCTGGCTCTTAACTGACTATATCTTTTGAATCCTAATAGAAATCAGGTTGAAATTTTCAAAGAATAAGTTTATTATAGCAGGCATGCTAAAATAAAAATAAAGGGGTGTACAAACAAGAAACGTGATATTTTTGGACGTTATTATTTTTTGTTTCTTCCCAAACAAAAGACGACACATAATAAAAACCGGCCAAGTGTGAGTTTTCTTGCACTATATTGTGTGGTAATACAGATTATGGAACCTTCCGATTGGAGTGTTCTTAAGAGGGCTGCCTAATATAATTGACCACGCTGAATACGTTAAAAACAACCGACTTCAATCGCAACAACTCCAATTTTACTATGTTTTTGTTGATTTTCTCAAAAACCGCTGAATCGATTTCGATAAAATTTATATGAGACCACCTGTGAAGTATACCCTTTCAAACAAAAAAAGAATTTTCGAAATCGGTTCCGGCGTCTTCGAGTAATCGGTGAACATACATAAAAAAAAAAAAAGATTCCGACGAATTGAGAACCTCCTCCTTTTTTTGAAGTCGGTTGAAAAAAACAAGGTCGAAATTTTTATTTTATTTTATTAGCCATACATAGTAAGAGTTAAACCACACACGCTCTTACTATAGTACGTCCGACATGTTTTGGCACTCGCAGAAATTACCAGCGATAATCCGGCCGATCAGTTCCCGGCATTAGTGGCAGTTCCCGAATTAATTCCCGGATTAACTACCTGATAATTTATTGGACGGCCCGGGGCACGCCCGGGGCTCGTTTCTCTGCCTTCAGAACACGATTTCGAAGGTAATTCGTAGGGAAATCACGTTCGTAATCTTTGTTTAATAGGACAGTAACATGGTAATACTGAAAATGTAAAATTTATATAAGAAGCAGGACGCAGTGTACACTTTTCGAAGCTATTTTAATTTCTTAAGTCTACCTTATATACGAAGTTCTTACCACTTGGAACTCGTTTACTCGTCGTTTCGAAAACTGCTTGCGGAGCGGGAAGAAACGTCGGGAGCAAAGGAAGCTCCCTCCGACAACTTTTTTTAAATAAAAGTCTTACGTTCTATTACATTTTAATATGAATAAGCAAGCCTAGATTATAGAGAGATTCATTATTATTTAGTTTCATAGAGCCATATATTATTTGAATTATGTGGCTGTCGAGTTGATCCAGTGAGTAGACCAAAATGCAGCTAGACTTGAAAAGTTCTTTAGAAAAGAAAAGCGAAATGCCAAAAACACGAATTAATACGTAAAAGTGAAATACGTATTATGTCCGATATCATTAAATTATAAGTAACTATTTCATCTTTGTAAAACCGATTTTCGTGTTTAGTTCGTTTCGATTGGTTGCTAAAGTAAATTAATAAATAATATCTGGGACAAATCACACACGGACATCTGGCCCCAAACTAGGATTCCCTATATCTTGGGAACCAGAGACTGATATACATACACATATATTTTTTAAAATACATACATATATAGATATAATACACCCAGACTCAGAGCAAACAATTCTGTTTATCACAGAAAAGTTTGCCCTGTGTGTGGATCGAACCCACGACTCTCGGATCAGAGGTCAGGATCGCTAACCACTTAGCCACCGAGTCAGTCAAAATATGTTTTTATAATTATGTTTTTCCTGTAAAATTTCATGACCCATCTCAAAACTGTTAACAGCGGAGTGACTACGGACATGGCAGCCGCAACCGCAGCCAATTGATTATCCCGATGCCCTATAATTATTGATTATCGACCGGCCCGGACAGAACAGGCCCGAACTAAGGTGAAGGGATGGAGCCTACAAAGCATACGCACACGCAGAGTTCCGGTACCACTACACCAATCTCGTAGATTTATCACGGTATGAACTCGCTTTCCTATTGGCTGCCGACGACGTGATAGATGCGTGCTGGAGGGGTTGGCGCTGCTACGGACGTTCGCCACGTGATCACATACCTAAGATTTATTTAAATACATTTGGCATTGTAAAAACGAATAAACAAAAAAGTTGTTCCATACTTCGTCTTCTCATTCATAATCCACGGATATGAACACAGAGACAGATCTTACTCTGTTGTAACAGTCATGTCACACCCGGACACGCCAACAGACTGTCGCATATAATTACCTACACTACGAATACGAGAAATACATAAAAATATGACGTTATCCATGTCGGAACACATCAATGCTAATATTAAAGTTTGGTGGCAAGACTTCGATAAGATGGTGGTAGCTAGACAGGCGGGCTCCGAAAATGCCCTACCAACCAAACCCAGTCCTACAATGTTGGACCCCACCGGGAGGCAGGCTCCGAAAATGCCCTACAAACCAAACCCAGTTCTACAAGGTTGGACCCCACCGGGAATCAAACCCGCGACCTCCTGATGTAAAGCAAGCAGACTAACCACTAGACTACGTAGACGGTTATGACTCATCCAGGTATGACCGTGTCTGTAGTTAGTTAAATTGCGTGATCGATGCGACCACGCAAACCTCACTGAGCCACGACCACTTCATAATAAAACACATAAACTACACTAATACCATGATTTGTTTGATGATGAGCTTCCATAAAGGCGGACATAAGCAAAGAGGAGTGAAGATGCTTTCATTGTAGCGGAGCGCAGACGAGATTCCACTTTGAAAGCGTTCTGATTTTGATTGGTCTATTTCTATTCGTCTTCGCTTTGCCCTACTTCGCTCCGATCCAAAGGGGACGCTTCCAAAGTCCGCTCCAGAACCGCTTATTAATTTCACCCTGGTGCTCAGATAGTAATTAATTCACACCCGATTGCTCGTGGCAAGAGCCACATCGAGACGTCTTTAACTGAATATTCATCTAATTGAATGAATTTCTTCTGATTGCATTAAACTGTCAGTACTGGATTAGTTCATTAACGTGATCGTCTTTAACCGTTATTTTTTAACTTAAATAATACTCATTTGACTCAACTGTAAGTATATGAAAATTCTGCTACTTTTCTCAACAGTATAAAAAGTCAGGTTCAAATCGGTACATTGAAAATGATACTTTCAAAAACGGACTTATATACCGAAGTGAATCTTTGAGGAATGACAGCTGTTTATGCATAGAGAAATATGTAAACTAAACTACGTTTTTGACATTTAATAAAAAATATTCAGATGACCAGCAGTCAACCACCAGATCGTTTCACAGGTTTTCACGACAAATTGATACATTTCTAGTCTCGTCACATATAGTTACCCTTCACACACGAGGACTGAAGACGAAAAGTCCAGAATTGTCAAAGAATTTATCATTGTATTTGACTGCTAATTACCGGATTAAAAATAATCCTATGATGACATTCCTGGCATTAAAATTAATCTCGCAAAATCTATTAAGCCGTTTAGGCTGAAATGAACAACTTTTGTTCAACTTTGTTGAATCTGTTCAAATCGTAACATGATTAATCGTAGTACTCAAGAACCAATTGCGATTTTATACCACCTCACAAAGACGTGGACGATAAAATATCGTAGTCATTACTCCGTTCAGAGCTATTTGTCGCACGGATTCAGTGTAACCGCTGCTGGCAACATTGTTACAGAACAAATGTGGTATTTTAATGTAAAGTTAGTGGTGTACGCTTGTAACATTGTAGATCTTCTGAATAGGGCGTAAAAGCTGTTTATTATTTACATTAGATTTAATGTTTGTTTCGTGGCGGCTTGCTTGAGTGCTAGTTGGGAGTCAGGCGCATTTTATGATGAGGAAGAAAACGGATAGGTGGGTGAGGAAGACCACGTACGAGGTAGATGACAAGATCATAGGAATGGTTTAGATCAGTGTTTTTCAATCTTCTTGAATACCCGACACAGAAAATGTTAGCGATTTTGAAAGACTACGTTTATAATTTTCTTAATATTTTCTTTCTTACTGTCAATTACTAAATGATTTAGTTATTAACAACACAGAACCTCGTTTTGAGAAATTGTTAAAAAATAGTTTATTTTGATTGTTTGTAAAAATAGTTTGTTTGAGCCAGTTGACTCAGCCTTCTCACTGAAATAGTATTTTTTATTGCAATGTAGAACCTACAAACACTTGCCTTTTTCTTTTACCAGCGACCCCCTGAGAATGGCTTCGTGACCCCTGGACGGTCGTGACCCACATGTTGAAAAACACTGGTAGATCATGACAGAACTAGCCATATTGTCGGGGAGCTTCAACAAAAACAGAGGTAACGGAGTCGTGCTTCGTGGGGCCTCTTTATACGGTAACACCAGAAACCTAATAACCTAGAGGTTTTTCGGAGCTTCTCAACGATATGTTTTTTTAATGTGATAGGTCGCAAACGAGCAGACGGATCACCTGATGGTAAGCGATTACCTCCGCCCATAGACACCCGCAACACCAGAGGAGTCACAAGTGCGTTGCCGACCTTTGAAATGGGATGGGCGGATGGGGGGAATTGGGGGGGGAGGGGAAGTTGGGCCTCCGGTACCCTCACTCACTCGGACAATTATCATTATCACTCATTATCTGGACAATTCTACGATTTTATCACGACATATATATTAGTACTGCATATAGTATGACAATTTTCTGCCCCTCTCTAAGGGCTTGTTTAGGGAGACGCGGGGCGTTGCGCGGCGCGTTAGGGGTTGCGTCGTGCGGTCAAATCAAACATATGGAAATTAATGAGAACGTTTATGAGCGCGCGTTGACGCTTCTACATGAACGCTCTCATAGATTACCATATGTTGGATTTGAACGCGCGACGCGCCGCCTGACGCGCAGCGCAACGCCCCGCGTCTCCCTAAACAAAGCCTAAAGGCGATCTTAAAGCGACCCACCCCCCACAAGATCCGTCGATGAAGGTTGCTTAGCTTAAGCTACGCACAATACACATTTATCCGTGTACAAACGTCATTATATGTAGTTCTCATAGTGAGCCCCGACTAGACAGACGTTAAATGATAACTGTCAGCTATGAGGTCCACTTAGGCTCCAACAGAGTCGTTCACCCTCAATGCTGAAAGTTCCAACTACAATTAATATATATTTGCAGTGAAACAATATATTTTGTTGCTAACAATGATCTTTACCTATATTAATGGCCGTTCTGGAGACGCGCCAAAGCAATCTCCTCTTTACGTTACGATTCATTCATTAAATCCACACCAGTACATATATCATATTCTCATTGTATATTCTGTTTGTTTGTAACTTTGTACATCTCTAGCGAACATGCGTAAAAGATCAAAGGTGTCAGACTAGCTCAAATATTAATTTGTAACAGTGACGAGTATCCAGTGAGGATAAGGTCAGGATAACTCAGTTAACATTATTTAGTTATCTGTATCAGAAGACGCAAAAGGATATCTCATGGATACTAAGGTGGAGCAGAGTGATAGGTCAGAGAAATTAAACAAAATTATATGGTGTAAATGTAAAATTATATGGTGTAAATAAAACGGAACAATATATGGCAAAGCGGTCCCGAAGCGGAATTTTTCTATATTTTTCCTGTATTCTATATTTGATTCTGAGTAAACCTTTAAAATATCAAACGAACTTTTTTAACACCCTGTATAACGAAAGTTCAAAGTTTTTTGATGTTTGACAATGAATCTTTTCGGAAGAGGTTGTCACTACAAGTCCTGCTTTAATATTTCCTTGTGAAATTCCTAAAAATAACAGGCACACGAAGTCGCGGCCGGGTGCTTGTATCTTTATTAAATAAACAATGGCGCGAACCGATACCGCGGTTTTTTCTTTTTTAACGGCATTCTTTGTTGCCAGTGCCAAAAATATTTTCGTTTAATGATCGCTTGTTTTGTTACAAAATATTAAATGTGCAGAAATGTTGCGCAAAATCTTCTTATTTTAATGCCCACATTTATTTTCGTAAGGAAAAAAAGAAAACTGAAACATAATTTTTATAATTAGGTTTATTAATTCTTATTGCATTTAGTCTCAGTAGAGTTGAATAAATTGATTTCTACAGGATCTTTTAACTCTTTTCATAGTTAATATTTTTATAACAAACAAAAATAAAATTGTTACCACACCCGACATTAATTAAATAACTGGACAACTGATTCGATTTTAAAACAAATATATTAAGAACGACTGTCATGAGGCTTTATGTGAAAGAAAAAGCTTCAAATCGGATAACCCTTTTGAGAACTACGACCACACACATGTGGGTCAAACTTATAAATTCTTATATAAAGTCTTTTTCTCTCTTTCTACAAGAATAAATTAATATGTAACACATTTTGAACACTCTGTATAAGGCTATCAGACGAGCCAATCAAGTGCTTTTCAATCAGTCGAAAAGAACTTGATTCGTTCCCTGATATAAACTGCATCGTCGGTGCGATAATTATTGCCAGCACAAGTTACCGATATTATTATCGTGTAATAATAAATATACAACTTCAGTGCAATTTTTTAAATCGTGAATGATGATAAGTGTGTTAATAAACTTCAGTGAGATTTGCGATATGAGCGATTTCAGCCACATATATGTATAACCAAACTAAAACAATGTTTATTGTAATGTTTAATAGTCAGATATTTCTAGAGATAATTAGTTGTTCTTCGTTAGGCTTTATAGGATATGAAAGCCTTTTCCTTAAGTCGAGTACACAACTTTTTTTAATTAGTTGTCATCCACTTAGAAAAGTTATACGCATGAAAGACAAAAAAAAAATGATATTTTGTAATTTTTTTGCAGTTTTCTATCAAATCAATGAAGATATTAAGCTAATCAAAACATCAACACATGAAAGCTGACAGTCTTAGATTGTTGCCATATTAAAGTTTCTTGAAAAAAATCGTGGTCAGCTTTCATTAGCCAGAGTCTAGGCACGATAACGAATATGTCGGGAAGAGTCTGTATAAAATTGTATTAAAATCTCTTTTCATTATAAACTATTGTTAATCCAATTTTTTTTGAGCTTACGTGCAACCCGCATCCGTCAACACTAATAAATAACATTTGTAACAATAAGCGCACTTAAATCTTGCAGTTATTTCAAGATATACCTACGTTAATTTACATCTTCCTGTCTCCATTATTTAGCTCGGAATGTCTGATTCACTTTCTAGTATAACAAATTGCCCGCTTTCTCCCATAATCGTAAATTTCATCCCGGACAATTAATTCGAGATAAAAAGTCATAAATAAAAAGACTGAGCCAACTGGGAGAGGGACTTTTGTTGTTCTGTATCACAGCATATCACGGTACTTTGAAACTAGATTTTACTTTCTGCCAACTAAGGGACTAACAGGTCACAGGTAGTGACAGTTTATAATAATTAGTGAAAAGAATCCATCAAAATCTTCAAAATCATTGCATTTTTTATTAAAATTAATGAACTATCTCGTAGACATAAAACATAATGATGTGATTTCATTTATATTGTATATCCTCGTGTTTTCAATAAAGCAAAACATAGCTCTGGCAATATACATATAAACCTTCTTGCCGTTGTCATAACCTTTACCCGTCAGACATAAAGACAAGAAAATATTGATAAAATCATATCTACCTATATGGTTAATTAATTTACATATTCTTTCGGTGATTTGACCTTACCTTACCTTTTAGATTTGTATAGGAATTCGAAACAAAGCGATTTCAACAAAATCGTAAAACGAAAGTCAGTTACTGACAGGACCAGTTTTATTTTTAATTTTTTTGTGGAGACTTAACAGTCGAATTACAGCATTTAGATAAATACATACTAAATGGATTAAATAATGCCAAAAATCTAAATACCTAATTTGTTACAACCTTTATTAGTTACATTACAACCAACAGATCGCTCGCTCTATGTCACGACAATTGCGAACAATTAACATGTTTTAAGCTTTTACATAAACCTATTCATTTTATTAATATGCTACACAACTATGGATGATGTACATTGCTAGGTTAATATACCACAAATACCACAAGGTATAGTAGTGCTGCGGACAGCGTTCAATGGATTGCGTTCAGGCATGTCATGTAGCGGTTTTGCATGTCATGTAGCGGTTTTGCATGTAATGTAGCGGTTTTGCATGTAATGTAGCATGAATGTGTCTGTCTTACCACAGACAGAGTATTCAGTCGACCACAATAGTAGAGTATTCGATGACTCTTCCAAAGAACTTGTATATCTACTATTACTACATATAAATTCCTTGGACTCATCTCATTTGGTTATGTCAAATGTCAAAAAAGACTGGTCTGGTCTTTTTTACCCTCAATAGGTAATTTTTTACCCTCAATAGGTAATTTTTTACCCTCAATAGACCTTAGCATCATTTCAAAAAAAGATTTCAAAATAGCAAACTATGATATCATTGTGTAGTACAGGTAATCGTTTCCATACTAATTACGATTTTTTATTAGTAACTAGCTGTTGCCCGCGGCTCCGCCCGCGTGGATATTGTATTTGTGACGGTTCTTGAGGATGGCATGGAAATGTTATATCCGGATCCCCCATAAACTATGTTCTACTATGTTGTTTTCCAGACTTTACTTAAAGTATTCTATGTGTTAACCGAGTGCTATATCTATCTATAGTTCATTCCAATCAAAAACAGCAAAAGGTAAACAAAGATAGTATGCATCTGACATTGACATGTGTCATTTCCATAGCAAGTTTGTTTGGAATGAACTATACCTACCAAATTTCATCCAAATCCTTTCAGTAGTTTCAGCGTGAAAGCGGAACAAACATGATGAACTAAAAATTTCACTTTCGAGCTATTTCTCCAGGAACCCTCAAGTTTCCTGGGATAAAAATTATCATATGTAATAGCCTAGTGTTTTGTCTATCTACTTACCAATTTTCATCCAAATTCGTTCAGTAGTTTCGGTGTGAAAGTGGCACAAACGTGATAAAGTAAATATTTCACTTTTTAGCCATTCCTCCGGGAGCCTTCAAGTTTTCTGGGATAAACAGTATCCTATATGTTAACCGAGTACTTTATCTATCTACCTACCAAATTTCATCCCAATCCGTTCAGTAGTTTCAGCGTGAAAGCGGAACAAAAATGATGAAGTAAAAATTTCACTTTTAGCCATTCCTCCGGGAACCTTCAAGTTTTCCGGGATAAAAAGTATCCTATGTGTTAACCGAGTGCTTTATCTATCTACCTACCAAATTTCATCCCAATCCGTTCAGTAGTTTCAGCGTGAAAGCGGAACAAACAAATAAACAAACAAACATCCATACTTTCGCATTTATAATATTAGTGAGATGAGATGAGATGAGAAAATTGCATCAGTAACAAAGCTCCAGTTTTTAATTTTTCTACTGATTCAATAAAACAGCTAGGTAGGAAGAATCATATTTTTAACGGCATTAATTGTTGATGCAGGCAACTACCCTATCAAAACGTGTGGAGTAGATGAAAAGGCCTACTAAATAATAAATAGGATTATAACTAATTTGTATGGGCGGCGGTAATCGCTTACCATCAGGTGATCTGTCTGCTCGTTTGCCGCTTCTGCCATAAAAAAAAACATCCCCACGGTAACATAATAAATTCAATAATACTACTGATAGGACAAAATAAAAAAAAATACACCCCCGACCGAGAAAAGTCATATAACTCGAAAACCACGGAACCAATTTCCACTAAATTTAACGATGAAACCTGTTTTCAAGAGAGAAAACACCGCATTTAAATCGGTTCACCCGTTTTAGAGATACAGCCCCCCGACAGACACACGTAACTTTGAAACTTATAACATTCCTCTTTTGCTTTTACGACTACATTTATCTCCAAATTAACTGTTTTACCACCAATACCAAACCAATATACTTAGTTCTAATGAATCACTTTCGCGGTGAGATTTTACCAATTATCCCTTCTCGCGTGAGATCCTCAGGTCGATTCGGGCTAGTTAGCATCGCCACGAGGGCAGTTGGCTGCGGATTTACGAGCCCAGCCGGCTTTACGGCTGTTTGGTCAGAGTTGCCAGGTGAAGATAAAAGAAGCGAAAAAATAAAAGAGGTGCTTCAGAAAACTATGAATAAGAATATGTCTATCTATTTTGTACTGCTATTTTATGTATCCAATTTCTATTTGTGAAGACCTAAAATTGGCTCTATGTTTCTATAAAATCTATGTATTATATTTATAAGCTGTTGGTTTTCCTAATAAAATAAAATAAATGTTAAACCATTATATTGATAGTAAACATAATATTTTCTAAATGTATTTGTTTCCTGATTTGGTTTCGCTACGTACGATTACATCGAATGATCAATGCTTTAAACTTATGTTTGTTATAACAAAAGTTCTTTATCCGTCTATTCAAACAGAGGGTAATGATTTCGAGTTATATACAGGCTGTTAAAACAAGGGCGTTTGAAATTGTAAGGGTTTATTCAAAATCTACTACAGAATACAGTTCTTTTTTTTAAATTCAATCTACAACTTTTTTCAGTTTCTCATACAAATTCTTGCTTCACCATTCAGATTTAGTATGGGAAGCTGAAAAAAATATAGATCAGATTTTTAAATATTTTTTCTTTATTCTGTACTTGATTCTGAGTAGGTAACCCCTTAAAATTTCAAACGCACTTTTTAACACCCTGTATAAGAATGACCGTTTCATTGTTACATGCTGTAGCGAAATTTGTAGTGCGAGGTATCGCTCTATTCATGTACTCATGTCAATTAATGTTGCCATGATCTTGATAAATATTTGAGTGTTTACGGAGAAACTACGCTTCAAATGAATTTATTATTATTCGCAGAATGTCTTACCTATTTCGATTTCTAAATACACTATACCATGTTCAATCAAGACATAAAAGGTATTTTGTGTTTATTATTGTTTGTTTGTTTGTTTGTAAACTCTTTATTGTGAAAGAACAAAATACAATACATAAAACAAGGACAAGACATACAAGGGCGGACTTATCCCTTACGGGATCTCTTCCAGTCAACCTTAGACTTTAGAAGAGGAATTACATTAATAATTTAGGTGGAGCAAAGGCTACAAACACGACTTATAAATATTATAAATAACACATCTTAAATATACATATTTTAATATATAAATAAATATTAAATATAATACATACAGTAATATACATACAAAAATAATATAACTATAATAATAAGCTCAGGAGCCAGGGTTGGGACTCCACAACTTTTTGAGTGAGGACTTAAAAGTGGCGAGAGAGGGACTCAACCTGACGTCGGGTGGGAGATCATTCCACAGGCGGGCGGCGTGTACAGTGACCGACTTGGTGTAGGTATCCGTGCTATGGATCGGAATCGCAAGCGAAAGGTTATGGCTGGAGCGGAGTCTAGAGTTCATGGCCGTACGGAAGCTGAACCTGTCGCGAAGATACTGTGGAGCCGCAGGGTTGAACAACACATTATAAAGGAGTGTTAAGATATGTGTGTCCCTACGTTGGCGGATGGGTAGCCAGTTCATTATAGTGATCAAGATTATAAAATATTTGAAAAGGAATATTCAGAAAAATCACTTCAAAAATAGTAAATAAAAGAAGTAAGTCGGAATAATCTGCTAAGTGATGCAAATTTCAATCATACTTATTAATTACTGTGTTAAATTACACTACAATTAAGACATGCCGCCACTTTTGGGCAATTTTTTAGGGTCTGGCAACCCCGCCTCGCTTTGTTGCTTGTTCACTCGATTTTTGGTTACAATGTATTCATTTAACTCATTAACGCGAACGCATGAAATGAGAGGGGCGGAAATGGCCACAAAATGGTTGGCCGTGTATTTGTAACTTCATCTAAGTACTAAGCTTTTAATTGAAAAGCCCTAATAAATTACAATAAAAACATATACCTAGCTAAAAAGCAAACCGAAAGGGAAGTGTGACCATATACTAATGTGTAACACGTCTGTATATGTAAATCTGAATTGCGTGACGCTAAATACAACCGGACTTGGGGAATGCACGGTCATTTGTGCTACACGGTAAGAAAGAAAATATATAATCGAGAAAGATAGGCCAAATAGCTCGTAAAACAGATGGTAAAGAAAAATTACAAGTGTTGCAGACGTAGTTTTGGAAAACCCCCAAAAGATTGATCTTAGTGTACATAAGCAAGCTATAGAGAGCGCATAGGTATCACGCACGTGCATATCATATTCGTCGTACAGAGCATGAGATTTGCTCACTTTTTATTTTTATTTACTGCTTTGTATTGTAACAGATTCCAGAAGATCTAGAGGAAAATTTGTGTGCTCACTGTTCATACATGATCGCTTGCACTCTTTAGCCTGCTTATGTGTACCTTTAATAGGATTAATGATCCAGTGAAGTGAGCAAGAAGCCGCCCGAAGGTTATGGCTCAGGACGTCGCTAAGGAGGTCATTAAGAGAGTCCTATGTTCAACGGTAGAGGCACAGATAATATAATACTACAACTGTAGAGGTAATTCAACTAAAGAGATGATATACTAACAACTAGGATCTCATTATAGAAGGTCCGGCTGGATGGGTCGCTCTACACGTTCAAGAGTTTGCAGGCCACATTTTATCAATATTACATCAATATTACTGACAATCCATCCTAATCCAGACCAACATTCCAACTGCTACACTGTCAATAATACCTATTGACAATACTTGTCTGGTCCGCCTTTGTCTGTGGTTCCGTGGAGTACTTTGTTCAATATTTTTCTAACTCCATCCCGATCAAAACATCAATTCAGATTTTTTCGCGTGACAATACTTCCTTAGTTCCTTACTCAGCTCATCTTAATTAGCTCATCCCTTGCTAGTACTCGCCCGCAAATGATTTATACACAGAATATAAAGATTTTTAAAGTGTAGTAAACTTTACGACGCCCTTACATAAACTACGTACTTAGTTTGAATGTTTCTGTTCCAATTCTTCTGAACTAAAATTCTTCACTTTAAACACAATTCTAACCTAAATCCGTCGAGAATTTTAATCAAGACAAGCCGTTAATGAAACTTCTTAGAGGCTTAATACCTCGGCTATAACGTCGAAAGGGAATATTAAAACTTTTAGTGAGTATCTTAAATATGAATATTTAATCCTGCGAACGTTATCAAAAAGGTTATATACGTAAAAGTTTTTCAAAATCTGCGTATTTTAACGTCTCCTGTCTTAATACTGACTGACTCGATGGCTAAGTGGTTAGCGATCCTGAACTCTGATCCGAGAGTCGTGGGTTCGATCCCCACACAGGGCAAACTTTTCTGTGCTGAGCAGAATTGTTTGCTCTGAGTCTGGGTGTATAATATCTATAATATATGTATATATTTAAACTAGTGGGCGCTCGGTGCGCGAGCTGCATGCAGCTCGCGGTGAAACTTTTTTTTTATACAATTTCATAAAAAGATAACACACATAGTACACGGTCGTGCATTAGTGAGGAGTATGTCGGAATTTTGCAGGCTACCATATACAGAACGTAACAGAAAGGTGTGATAATACTTCAAGGTTGGCTTTTACCCATCAAACTGAACAACTTTTGTTCTACAACTTTGTTGAAATCGCAAAGAAATTTTCGGACTTTTCATACAAATTTGGTTCACCAGCTGATCGATTTGTATGAAAAGTCCAAAAAAAATTTTGCCATTTCAACAAACTTGTAGAACAAAAGTTGTTCAGTTTGATGGGTAAAAGCCAACCCTGAAGTATTATTACACCTTTCTGTTACACCCTGTATAGGCACGGATATGTAAATAAACTAAATTCTTCTTAAAACTCAGATTAGTCTTTATTTCATTATTGAAAAAAAACTTTCCTATCCAAAATTATGAAAATCGAAAATATAATTAAGCAATAAAACCAAAAAGTTAAAAAAACTAAACCAAGGTAGTTGATTTAAAACATCTTTGCTGGCATTTTCTTTAGCCCTTCGATCATACAATACTCTTCAATTGTACTTTATAATATAAAATCTCATGGATGAAAACCTTTTTTTAAATATATTTTTCATGTATTTTAAGCACGCAACTTCGACCGCGTTGAAATCGCACAAAAAAATATAATGCACCAACTATTAGGTCGTACACTACTGCGGAGTTGGCATATCGTTTGGCGGGCTACTATCTAGTGGCGCGGAAAAAAAGAAAAAATTAAGGCGGAAACAAATTATTAAAACGTCACCCGACGTGCGCGACGACACCCGAGTTTACCCGACCCAACAAACGCATATGGTTAAAGAAGCCTTTGCTTCATTCTTGCGGAATAGAGAAAACAAAAAATGTAAAACGAAAAAAAAATTTCTTAACGAACCGAAGATTTTTCATATCAGACAAGACTGTATGGATATAGAGCCTATGCCTTATACTTACAGAAAAAAAATTGTTTCGAACTACGAAGCGACGCTTTTTCTTAAATCGTTTTTTTTCAGGAATTGATTGCTTTATAAATTATATGATGTGGAATCGGATAAAACTTTCTTTTATAAGGTTTCAGAAAGGATACACGTATTTGCCCATGGACCCATCAATCGCACCTTACTGTAACAGAGTGTCATACCACAACTGATCAAGTCTGCAGGAAATAAAAAAAAAATAAGCATCCCAAACGGTCTGTTGTCTCGACACAGGATATCTACAAGGTGAGCAGAACCTTCTGTAGCCCCAAAGCACCCAAAGTAAAGCAGTAAGCAGAAAAGTAGGTCTAACCGATTTTGATTCAAGACAGTAAGAGTATGGAATCTGTCCACAGTACACGTTAGGGAAGTGCCTGATGTCCCAGCAGTAGCGTCCTTATGGGTTGATAAATGATAATATTTCTGGTAGTTTGTCTACAGGTGACATTAAAACAGTCATACATACTGAAACTCACAAAAACAAATCTGCAACTCAACAATTGTTACCTTCCCATTTAGGCAATCTGTTAATAATTTTGTATGATGCAGTGCTACTTATGTTTTTCAGATCAAGACGTTAATAGATGGAATACCTAATTGGACTCCCAAGTCCACATTTGAATCATAAAAATGATGTAATAACTGCCAATTTCAATAAATGAAGTCTACGGAATGTAGAAAACAGACGCTAAGGAATCCAAGAAGAACAAAATATAATAGCAAAAAACTTATAACTGTTTGTTTTTAATTATGTGACTCAAAATAAATAACAAATTGTATTCTATTGCGCAGGCCCCAACTTTAAATTTTGAATAAGAGATGACGGCTTACCTTATTTATTAATTATTTACAACTGGAAAGCATCTTTCTATGACATTCCTGATTATGATGTGTGATATAGAAGGAATATTTTTTTACTGGAAAATTAAAGATACCTAAAATATTTTTTTTATTTGTAAAATTGATATATCTTATAGTAAATTAACTTTATTTTCATCATTTTAATATTGTCATGACTATTTTAAAACTGTAATACTAACAAAAGTGACCACAGAAATTTAAGAACTTTTTATTATGTATGTTGCTTTTTAACAATAATAGGCTACTATATTGCTGTGCTCAAGAAAGGTATCACAAAGGAACTTCATTTTATTAATGTAACACCAATATGTAACTGTGGTTGCAATAAATATGTACGGAACCCTCAGTGTGTAAGTCAGACTTGCTTGGTTAGTAGAAATAAACTGACAAAAATTATAGATATACCTAACTATCTGGATAGAAAGTTGTACGGGGTTATAAATTAAAGTTTGAAACTGATGAACTGACTATAGTTGTAAAATATTGCCAAAGATAATATAGGTATTTAGTGGCAAAATAAAGAAACATTTGACAACAATGAGCTATGATTTATTTATTTATTAAATTCATCATCTCCGTGAGCTAAAAGACATCCACTGCCGATCAAAGGCCTCCCTAAACACAAAGATTTTCACACCAACCGTCCTGCCCTGCCCGCACCAGTGGCTTCCCGCAAACTTCACCAGCTCATAGGTGTATGGGGACGCCTGTAGGTGTGTCCTTATAATAGCACTACCTCATCCCCTCCTATGGGTTTCGATAGGTATAACTAACAAAATAAATAAAACAACATATTACAACATTAATATTTATTAACAAAATTATTAATGTTATTTTAGTAACTTTAAATGGTTTTTTCATAATTTGGCATGGACATTGATCAGTATCCTTGTTGCTGTTTCTGAATGCTGATTGCTGCTCACATAACTACAATCAATACTTTTCACTTCATAGCTTTAGCTGGTTTTTTCACAGTTTGGCATGGACATTGATCAGTAAACATCTCTAATGGCAAACGCAGCATGTGACTCTTCCTTCCCGTATTCTTCTGCGCAGGTGTCCGCCTCGTAAAGAGCTTCGCAAGGCCGTAAACGCAAGACCTGCCTTGGAGTCCTGGTGAAGAGTAGGTTGGGGGCTTCCTATTATCTGGATTGAGAATCTATTGGCACGGATCCTTTGTAGATCGGTCGTATATAGGTGTTGATTTGCCATTTCAATGCCATTCTTCTTGAAAACAAACTTGCCTCTTACTCATTTAACATTGTTTACGTTTGATTTGTGTATTCTGTAGTAAAAATATTTGACATCTGAGTTTGACATTTTCACCTTGATTGAAAGCAGGATAGTTTATTGTAATTTGTGTAGGTGTGAAAGGGACAAACTACAGTGTTGCACCTTAATTAGCTCAAATCCCCGACCGTAAGGCACCCGAAAATTGAAGTCATAAATAACAAGAGAAACATACGTAATAAAATATTTCGTTATTACTTGAGGCTAAACAAATATAAATACATAAAAACAAAATGAATAAATACTTTGCCGGAGGAAATTTTTCATCTTATAATTATTCCAACAATCACCAACTTTTTCAATAGTTCATAATACGGCAACATTCCGTGATTTGCTTTTCCATTATGAACTCTAATGACGTGAAGTCGTATGGAGTTCATAAAATCTTAATTATGTTAATTTTATTAAATGAAAGTGGCTTTTTTCGGACTTTTCCTCTACTCACTGGAAAAAACCACGAACTTCTGCATTCAAAGTTATACCCTCCAACCCCCGCAACAGGACAAACAACCATGTCAATCAGTCAGTCAGTCAGTGGTAATCGAGCTTTATATAGTATAACTAGTGGGCGCTCGGTGCGCGAGCTGCATGCAGCTCGCGGTGAAACTTTTTTTTTATACAATTTCATAAAAAGATAACACACATAGTACACGGTCGTGCATTAGTGAGGAGTATGTCGGAATTTTGCAGGCTACCATATACAGAACGTAACAGAAAGGTGTGATAATACTTCAAGGTTGGCTTTTACCCATCAAACTGAACAACTTTTGTTCTACAACTTTGTTGAAATCGCAAAGAAATTTTCGGACTTTTCATACAAATTTGGTTCGCCAGCTGATCGATTTGTATGAAAAGTCCAAAAAAAATTTTGCCATTTCAACAAACTTGTAGAACAAAAGTTGTTCAGTTTGATGAGTAAAAGCCAACCCTGAAGTATTATCACACCTTTCTGTTACACCCTGTATAGGCACGGATATGTAAATAAACTAAATTCTTCTTAAAACTCAGATTAGTCTTTATTTCATTATTTTAAAAAAACTTTCCTATCCAAAATTATGAAAATCGAAAATATAATTAAGCAATAAAACCAAAAAGTTAAAAAAACTAAACCAAGGTAGTTGATTTAAAACATCTTTGCTGGCATTTTCTTTAGCCCTTCGATCATACAATACTCTTCAATTGTACTTTATAATATAAAATCTCATGGATGAAAACCTTTTTTTTAAATATATTTTTCATGTATTTTAAGCACGCAACTTCGACCGCGTTGAAATCGCACAAAAAATATAATGCACCAACTATTAGGTCGTACACTACTGCGGAGTTGGCATATCGTATGGCGGGCTACTATCTAGTGGCGCGGAAAAAAAGAAAAAATTAAGGCGGAAACATATTATTAAAACGATGTTAAAACGTCACCCGACGTGCGTGACGACACCCGAGTTTACCCGACCCAACAAACGCATATGGTTATAGAAGCCTTTGCTTCATTCTTGCGGAATAGAGAAAACAAAAAATGTAAAACGAAAAAAAAATTTCTTAACGAACCGAAGATTTTTCATATCAGACAAGACTGTATGGATATAGAGCCTATGCCTTATACTTACAGAAAAAAATTTGTTTCGAACTACGAAGCGGCGCTTTTTCTTAATTCGTTTTTTTTTCAGGAATTGATTGCTTTATAAATTATCTGATGTGGAATCGGATAAAACTTTCTTTTATAAGGTTTCAGAAAGGATACACGTATTTGCCCATGGACCCATCAATCGCACCTTACTGTAACAGAGTGTCTTACTTTACTCTTTGAGAGTGTCATACCAAAACTGATCAAGTCTGCAGGAAATAAAAACAAAATAAGCATCCCAAACAGTCTGTTGTCTCGACACAGGATATCTACAAGGTGAGCAGAACCTTCTGCAGCCCCAAAGCACCCAAAGTAAAGCAGTAAGCAGAAAAGTAGGTCTAACCGATTTTGATTCAAGACAGTAAGAGTATGGAATCTGTCCACAGTACACATTAGGGAAGTGCCTGATGTCCCAGCAGTAGGGTCCCTATGGGTTGATAAATGATAATATTTCTGGTAGTTTGTCTACAGGTGACATTAAAACAGTCATACATACTGAAACTCACAAAAACAAATCTGCAACTCAACAATTGTTACCTTCCCATTTAGGCAATCTGTTAATAATTTTGTATGATGCAGTGCTGTTAAGGGTTACTTATGTTTTTCAGATCAAGACGTTAATAGATGGAATACCTAGTTGGACTCCCAAGTCCACATTTGAATCATAAAAATGATGTAATAACTGCCAATTTCAATAAATGAAGTCTACGGAATGTAGAAAACAGACGCTAAGGAATCCAAGAAGAACAAAATATAATAGCAAAAAACTTATAACTGTTTGTTTTTAATTATGTGACTCAAAATAAATAACAAATTGTATTCTATTGCGCAGGCCCCAACTTTAAATTTTGAATAAGAGATGACGGCTTACCTTATTTATTAATTATTTACAACTGGAAAGCATCTTTCTATGACATTCCTTATTATGATGTGTGATATAGAAGGAATATTTTTTTATTGGAAAATTAAAGATACCTAAAATATTTTTTTTATTTGTAAAATTGATATATCTTATAGTAAATTAACTTTATTTTCATCATTTTAATATTGTCATGACTATTTTAAAACTGTAATACTAACAAAAATGACCACAGAAATTTAAGAACTTTTTATTATGTATGTTGCTTTTTAACAATAATAGGCTACTATATTGCTGTGCTCAAGAAAGGTATCACAAAGGAACTTCATTTTATTAATGTAACACCAATATGTAACTGTGGTTGCAATAAATATGTACGGAACCCTCAGTGTGTAAGTCAGACTTGCTTGGTTAGTAGAAATAAACTGACAAAAATTATAGATATACCTAACTATCTGGATAGAAAGTTGTAAGGGGTTATAAATTAAAGTTTGAAAGTGATGAACTGACTATAGTTGTAAAATATTGCCAAAGATAATATAGGTATTTAGTGGCAAAATAAAGAAACATTTGACAACAATGAGCTATGATTTATTTATTTATTAAATTCATCATCTCCGTGAGCTAAAAGACATCCACTGCCGATCAAAGGCCTCCCTAAACACAAAAATTTTCACACCAACCGTCCTGCCCTGCCCGCACCAGTGGCTTCCCGCAAACTTCACCAGCTCATAGGTGTATGGGGACACCTGTAGGTGTGTCCTTATAATAGCACTACCTCATCCCCTCCTATGGGTTTCGATAGGTATAACTAACAAAATAAATAAAACAACATATTACAACATTAATATTTATTAACAAAATTATTAATGTTATTTTAGTAACTTTAGATGGTTTTTTCATAATTTGGCATGGACATTGATCAGTATTCTTGTTGCTGTTTCTGAATGCTGATTGCTGCTCACATAACTACAATCAATACTTTTCACTTCATAGCTTTAGCTGGTTTTTTCACAGTTTGGCATGGACATTGATCAGTAAACATCTCTAATGGCAAACGCAGCATGTGACTCTTCCTTCCCGTATTCTTCTGCGCAGGTGTCCGCCTCGTAAAGAGCTTCGCAAGGCCGTAAACGCAAGTCCTGTCTTGGAGTCCTGGTGAAGAGTAGGTTGGGGGCTTCCTATTATCTGGATTGAGAATCTATTGGCACGGATCCTTTGTAGATCGGTCGTATATAGGTGTTGATTTGCCATTTCAATGCCATTCTTCTTGAAAACAAACTTGCCTCTTACTTATTTAACATTGTTTACGTTTGATTTGTGTATTCTGTAGTAAAAATATTTGACATCTGAGTTTGACATTTTCACCTTGATTGAAAGCAGGATAGTTTATTGTAATTTGTGTAGGTGTGAAAGGGACAAACTACAGTGTTGCACCTTAATTAGCTCAAATCCCCGACCGTAAGGCACCCGAAAATTGAAGTCATAAATAACAAGAGAAACATACGTAATAAAATATTTCGTTATTACTTGAGGCTAAACAAATATAAATACATAAAAACAAAATGAATAAATACTTTGCCGGAGGAAATTTTTCATCTTATAATTATTCCAACAATCACCAACTTTTTCAATAGTTCATAATACGGCAACATTCCGTGATTTGCTTTTCCATTATGAACTCTAATGACGTGAAGTCGTATGGAGTTCATAAAATCTTAATTATGTTAATTTTATTAAATGAAAGTGGCTTTTTTCATGTCAATCAGTGAGTCAGTGGTAGTCCAGCTTTATATAATATAATAATAATATTATATATGTGTATGTATATCAGTCTCTGGTTCCCAAGATACAGGGAATCCTAGTATGAGGCCAGATGACCGTGTGTGATTTGTACCGGATATTATTATTAATAGGGATGTGCATACTAAATATTTTCCTTTATTTAAATCAGTGTTTTTCAACCTTTTTTAATACCCGACCCCTTTAAAAGTTAAAAAATTTATGCGACCCCCCTAGAGACATAAACATACAAAATTTTTGTGACTTGAAAGACTACGTTAATAATTTTCTTGAATTAGAAAATTATTTAATTTTAACGTATCCAAAATAGAACCACATTTTTACAAATTGGCCAGCCTTCTCACTGATTTTCGTATAGCACTGTAGGACACTTGCCGTTTTCTTTTACCCGTGACCCCCTGCGAATGGCGGGGGTCGCGACCCACAGGTTGAAAAATACAGATTTAAATAAACATTTCAAAAACTTTAACATCTGTAAAAGTCGTTTTTATTATCTCCATTATTGACTGAGATGTTGCACTTTGAAAAGAAAGTCTTGCCGCCAAACATCAATGTTAACAGCATTGATGTGTTCCGGCATGAAGATAAGATAGCCAGTTCCCCATTGCGTTGGGGAATCTTGGTAAGCCCGCTTCCATCTTCGGCATCATCGTCACTTACCATCAGGTGAGATGATGCCAAGGGCTTAACAAATGAGGGTAAAAAAAAAAAGTACGTAGAGCAGCAGTGACGCAGCAGTAGCAATAATTGACCACGCTGAATACGTTAAAAACAACCGACTTCAATCGCAACAACTCCAATTTTGCTATGTTTTTGTTGATTTTCTCAAAAACCGCTGAATCGATTTCGATAAAAATTTTATGGGACCACCTGTGAAGTTCAAACAAAAAAAGAATTTTCGAAATCGGTTCAGGCGTCTTCGAGTAATCGGTGAACATACATAAAAAAAAAAAAGATTCCGACGAATTGAGAACCTCCTCCTTTTTTTGAAGTCGGTTGAAAAAGGGCGTCACACACGGCCGCTATAGTTTGCTATTTCATCTTACGCTATCTGTAGATACTATAGCAAGCTATTACCCTATCACATAACGGCGGTGATACTATAGTAGGTATGTATTTCAACACCCCCGCGCGTCGTCGTGAACGAGTAAACATCACTCATAATATTAAGGTCATATTTACGTTATGATTTCCGTATCGCTCGTGTCACGCGATATCTTAAGATAAAGCAGTATAGCATAGCGCCCGTGTGTGATGGTCCATTAATTTGTAAGGACAGCGATATTTAATCTTACGATAAAATCGTACAGTATAGCGCTCGTGTGTGACGCCCTAAAATGTCTGTGTGACACTACAAACATTTTCTGCCGCCAAATGTAAGAAGCGCGACGTTAAATAATTATTCGCTTTTAATAAATGTTTTGCGTACATGCTGCTCTAGGAGAAAAGTTCACAAATATTAAACAGATTCAAAAATAGTGTTTATTTCAACCTTGCACTATTTAGGAAATTCCACATTTTCGTACCAAAGGAAAAAGTGTAAAAATAAACGTATTTTAGTTGAAATTCTCTATTAAAATGTCCCGGGATCGAATCCCGACCAATGTGCTAATTGATTTCTCTAAACGTACGTTCAATGGGATGATAAAAAAGCGGCCAAGTGCGAGTCGGACTCGCCCATGAAGGGTTCCGTAGCAGCAAGTAACATAATATAAAAGTTTTTGTAGTTCGTTGTAACTTGAATGAAAGGTAAATTGCGGTTTACGATTTATGACGTATTAAAAAAAACGACTTACTAGATATCGTTCAAACCAATTTTCGGTGGAAGTTTGCATGGTAATGTACATCATATATTTTTTTTAGTTTTATCATTCTCTTATTTTAGAAGTTACACATTTTACAAATTTGGAAGTGTCTCTCGCGCAAACTATTCAGTTTAGAAGAAAATGATATTAGAAACCTCAATATCATTTTTGAAGACCTATCCATAGATACCCCACACGTATGGGTTTGATGAAAAAATTTTTTTTGAGTTTCAGTTCTAAGTATGGGGAGCCCCCAAAATTTAATGTTTTTTTTCTATTTTTGTGTGAAAATCTTAATGCGGTTCACAAAATACATCTACTTACCAAGTTTCAACAGTATAGTTCTTATAGTTTCGGAAAAAAAGTGGCTGTGACATACGGACAGAAAGACAGACAGACAGACATGACGAATCCATAAGGGTTCCCTTTTTTTGCCATTTGGCTACGGAACCCTAAAAAGAACATTTTATAAGACACATTTAAACCCACCGAGTATGTGAATGTAAAAAGATGTCATTACCCGAAATGGAAATGTAAGTACTAAAGTTAGGCCGAGTCTGACGTGGTTGCTACTCCGAGTCATAATACTTACATGCGTAAAGACAATTATATCTGTTACAGCAAGTGATCCTTTTTAAAGTACTGTGGGGGACTGTTGACTGTGTTGACTGTGGGGGATTGATTCATGAGGCAGTGTATTAAATTCTATGATAAAATTATAACAATAATAATAATATCTGGGACAAATCACACACGGTCATCTGGCCCCAAACATGAATTCCCTGTATCTTGGGAACCAGAGACTGATATACATACACATATACTTTTAAATACATAGATATAATACACCCAGACTCAGGGCAAACAATTTTGCTCATCACAGAAAAGTTTGCCTGTGTGAGGATCGAACCCACGACTCGGATCAGAGGTCAGGATCGCTAACCACTTAGCCACCGAGTCAGTCCCCGACTCAATTCTCGACAATGTAACTATAGTTTAAAAGAAAATAATTTTAAATCTCATGTGAAGATATGCCTATGTTCCAAACACTAGACTATGAAAATGATAAAGATGTATAGACATGTATAGATCCTCCAGTTCTTAGTTCTTGTAATGACATGAATTGTATTAGAAATTAAGTTTTATTTTTTAATGTGTTGGGTCGGTCGGCCGCTAACACTTCCCGAAACATTGAGCGTACAAGGTCCGAGTGGTAGGAACGTAGAAAAAATGGCAATTTAACAGTACGTGTACAACATTTACATAAATAAAAAACATTTTGAATTTTGATGTTTTTTTTTTTAATTTTGACTAGATTTCCTTTCATTTTTTTGTCTCCGTTTTGGCACTTAATATTGTAAAGAGTAATTCAGATAACCGAATTCAGCCATGTCATGTAAGTCATGAACAACTTTAATGAAATCACAAAAAAAATTTAGAACTTTTCATACAAATCTATCAGCTACTTCGGTGGAAGTTGTGGGGTTAGAGGCCATCCCTATTGTCAGAAGAACCTCAGCCAATCCGGACTTGCCCCCCGTGTGTAGAGTATAGCCTGACCTTCCTGAGGTATAGGAAGAGACCCGTGCCCCTGCAGTGGGGACGCTGTGGGTTCTTAACACACACACACACACACACACTAATTTACCAACTATATATGGTCTTTTTTTTTTTTTAAATGTTTAGTTCCAAAGTTGTTCAGTATGATAATTGATGAGTAAAGAAAGGCCCAGTTTACCGGCCGTACACCACAGAAATAGAGTTACGTCCCCACTGCAGGGGCACGGGTCTCTTCCCATACATCGGGAAGGTTAGGCCACAGATGCGCTTATATCTGGTTTTTCGCGGGAATACACGTCTAGAGCACTACCACTTCATAGGCCTGGACTTAGGATTCTAGTCAGAGCTCTAACTGGCCACTGCAAACTTAATAAACACCTTAATAAAATGAAGCTTACAAATACGGATGAGTGCCGATTCTGCCTCGAGGAAGAGGAAACTCCTCTTCACATACTCTGCGAGTGCGAGGCACTGGTCCAAGCCAGAAGCCGATCAGGTGGACCGATGGTAACTCCAGAGGTCATTACGGAACTCGATCCCAAGTGCATCCTACAGTTCATAGAACTATTGGCCTTCAGGATATAATATATCAGCGGTAGTTAACACAATAGATCTACCCAGATCGCAGTGATCCAAGAGGGCCCTCCTTTGGCCCTATACCCCTTTACCCCCAAATAATATACCAATAGACCACAGATACAGATTAATAAATCGTTTCCATCGGCTCTACATATTACGATAAAATAATAGTTTTAATTAATAAAGGCGACAGTTACTAAACTCGAATTCTATTGAACTTGGCGAACAAATGAATAGATTTAAATTAATTTACTTTACCAACTCGGCCGTGTAATTAAACAGTGATGTAACTAAGCCGGTTTACGGGAAGGTTCCCCTAAAGTCCGGACTTCGGGGAATTTGGAGAATTCAAAAGCAGATTGTCATTATCAACATTAACATAGCGTTCTCAGTTTTGGGGCACGGGTCTCTTTCCATGCGAGAAGGTTCAGTATACACTCCAACGCACATGTAAAGGACCAAGACCAATTGCCACGTAGCGTCCATTTAGTAAAATTGTCAAAGCCCATAAAGTCGGAATTTTAGAGCATCAACGGGTGTGATTATAATTCATGTTTTATAAATGAAGTAAGTTGAAATATCAATGGGCAGGCCAATTAAGGCCCTGCGTACAGTTAATCTGAGGAGGTTGATGCATGATAAAATAATATCGACCGTAATGCTACTCATTTTAAGTTCAGATCAGTGTGGGTTCCATCGCGGCGGTTACGTCAAAGCCGAACGCAAAATTCTCGATATTCCGATGTTTTATTATTTTTCTTGGCTTTCAAATAAGTTTAAAAAACCGTACAAGTTAAAATGAAAGTATTAAAATTGCCGAGTTTTGTGTGTTGGTTTCAACATAAACTAATGTTTTGTTTCCGAGATAATTTGCAATTAAGACAAAATACAGGGTTTACAGGATATTTCTTTTTCATAAAAGTTTTTATGTTTTCTATGATTCTGTTCAAGTCAATTTTTTTTGTATCGTTTCAAGTATGTTAAATATATTTTTTCCATGGTGATAGCATTAAGCATTATTTCAAGAATTTTAATTGAATATTGCAATTTGACGTTGTAGGACTAGTCCTGATGGTCGTTGAACATTTTCTTTGCGCTTGGTCAATTACCACGTTATTTAAAGACTGCCCACGAAATTTACGAAGCAGTGCTGGGGTGTGGAGGAAATAGTAGCAAAAGCTATTAAATGAGACGTTAACATTTCCGTCACTAAACCAGTAAGCTGACTCTATTTTCAAATATAGAAAATAAAATAAAAAAGAAGATTTGACATGCTATTACAACAAAAACAAGACATTATGCAAGCCCGACGAACAGCGTCATAAAACCCATAGAAGTCCGGGGTCCCAGCCAAATTCCGGGAATATCGTCACGTCACCCCGCGGACCTCGTATCACGCGTTCGATCGGGCTACACGCGGGCAAGGTCACAGGGAGAATGCAACGTGCGAAGGGTTCTATACATTAGGGCGCGACCATGCTGAACGAACACACCGTCTCATAAATATAATAAGGTTGTCTGGAACCTGTACAGTCCCTAATTATGTACACTAGTTATAATTATATATAGTTTTTTTAATTTACAAAAAGTGTCAATAAATAAATAAATATAGATAGATATTTTGTTTCCAAATACGATACGTTAAACGCAGTTTTTGGTCTTAATATGAACGTAACAGCATTATCATTTGTTAACATAAGCTGTAAGTTTTCCGAAAGAAATAAAATAAAAATTTGAATACGAAAATAAGACTTCGACCGTGGTGAGTTTGAAGAATCCTGCCATATTTTTTTTGCGATCATGTGCACTAGATATTAATTATGAAGCCGGCTTCGATGAAAAGGGCTTATTAGCAATAGTGGACGTCTTACGGCGTCATAATTATGTTATACATAAAAATAATTTAATTGATAATTTTGGCGAGCCTGGTTGCGCAGTGGTCAACGCTCATACCTACTAGGGCAAGGGTCGTTATAGGTTCTATCCCCACTCAGGGCAAACATTTGTGTAATTTGTTATGGCAAAGGTGACAAACGAGCAGACGGATCACCTGATGGTAAGCGATTACCGCCGCCCATAGACACCCGCCACCAGAGGAGTCACAAGTGCGTTGCCGGCCTCTAATATGGGAGTACGCAAATTTCCACAAATGGCCGGTCTTATACTGCCCGAATCCAGTGACTTTCCTTTACCAGGTCTTCAGCCCACCGAGTGGAAGGTCTGCTTATGCTACCTCTGCCGGTACGCGAGCGCCACTCGAAAACTTTCCTGGTCTAACGGCCTGTTTTACGAACTACATATGTGCCGCCAACTACCATTTCAGTTCAGCGATTCTGTGAACTTCATCGGTTAGTTAGTTCTACGTATCACCTCATTTCGACCACGTAGGGGAAGCTCCGAGCATAGTACGCTCCATCGCCCTTTGGGTGACATGAAGCTTTCTTAAGAGGCCGATATAAAATAACAGACAAAAAAATTGTGGTCCAGATACTAAATATTTTATTATGTCGTGAAACAATGTACCACAACTTAGGGCTCCCATACATAACTGCGAATTCGCATCGCCTCGCAGAAATCTGCGAACTTGCCCATACAAAGTCTATGTTATTAGTATGGGCAAGTTCGCGATGCGACGTCGCATCGCAGTTTTGTGTGGGAGCCCTTATGCCCTATATCTTACGTCGACGGACGAGACCTGAGCCTGACACAAAGGGTCTAGGCTTATTACTTGTTACATTAGAACACCCTTTTGTGATCACGCCTTTAATCTGCTTGAAAGCTGCGAGCGCAGCGATAATCTCGGTAACAAGGGTACCTAAGTAAAGTTTAGCTTGAATGGGTATTGTTATTGTATGGTCTTTCTTAGTTCCTGCTTCAACGAAAATAATTACAAATTTATGTCCAGGTTCCGTATGCTTGAATGGTGTTATATCAATCGTATCTATTTTCAAAAGAGCGTCAGAAATGTTTCACAAATTTTCAAGTGTATTCATAATTATTAACAACTTTTTTCTACGACAAAAAAATTCGACGTCCCATACAAACTGATCAACCAGCCGGTCATTTGTATGAAACTCTTGAAACGATTTTGACACAAGCATTAACGTTGAAATTGCCTTGATCCGACACATGTTCTGGACTACATGACGTCACTAGAACATGGAGGACGCTCAAGTTTTCGCTTTTGCTTCCTCTTGTTTGGTGCAGATACCCCAGACCGGGATTCGGGGCAGGCCGGGGCCTCCCCGACCCACATTCACGGAGAAATCCGTCCCACGGTGCACGCTTGCCGCCGGTCGATAGGCGCGCGCCGCAACAGGTGAACGGCGAACATTACTATCTACATTTCAAAATATGAGTACAACACGGTATATGAGCTTTTTGCATGATGGTCTTTTTGTTTAAAGGATTGAAATCTCTATAAAGTCTTTATAAAATATTATTTTTTCTAAAAAGAGTATGTAAGGCCTGTGATTAAAAAAGAATTTACTGTGTGAGTGAAAACGTACGGTACGATACATACATTTTCTTGGGCTAGGTTAAGGTCTCTCACATGAACCGTTGGTTTTTCGAACGTTTTACGAACGAAAGTTATGATGTGCCCTTAAATATTTTCACTTCACCAGGTAATGGACTACAAGTAAAAAAACTTTAAATAATAAATGTAAGATTAATATCATATCTCTTATTTTTTTTTAAATTTAATTGCTTTTTTCCTACTTATGTTATTATTACTTATATTTAAAATTTAAACGTTACAGAAAATATTGGAGATTATTTATAGAAACAGTGAGAAAAATCTTACACAACACAAGGCCAAGTCCGGATTGGTGGAGTTTGTGGGGCTAGTGGCGAACGCCAGTTACAAAAGCTTTTCAAGCCGCCTGTACTGCCCTCATTTTTTTTACCCTCAATTGGTAAGCCCTAAAACGCGGCATAAGAAAGAAAGCGGCTAAGTATATGGAAACTCAATATACTTAGCCGCCTTCTTTCTTATCAGGGCAGTGTAAAGCCTCTGACGTGGCTTAACGACTGCCATCTAGTGATAGAAAAAGGCAAACGTGCCTTGCGAAGTTCGAAAACGGTCGAGATAAATGCCACCAACAGTGGCACCATCACTACTTAAACAGATAAAGTATATATGTCGCAGATGGATTGCAGATTCCGCTGTTTTATAAAACCGCTAGTGCTTTTACAAAACGGCGCCGTTTTATAAAACAGCTGAACGACCTTTAGCGGTTTTCCATAACAACTGGGCTACAATACGAATAATTGCATAAACGTATTGCGTTCGTCAAGGGTCAACGATTAGAGGTTTGATAAAACAGCGTGAAATAAAACGTCAAATTGTAGATTTTAGTTCTAAATTTTGTCACTCGTGGCTCTGTGTATCATAACAACAATAACGGCGTCCGAAACAGAAAGTATGCCGAAATTAATAAATAATGTAATTGAGTGAAAATGATCCTTACTCAAGTGGAAACAGTAAGTATATTTGTAACGATGATTTATACCTTTATACACCAAACTTATAAACTTATTGTGGCTACAAACAAGCCATTCTACAATACGTCTAAACGTGGTTAGCAGTTTTGTAAAACTTAGCGAAATAGCAATCCATGTGAACTTTGTTCAGCTGTTTTACAAAACGGCGTTGTTTTGTAAAGTCGCTAGCGGTTTTGTAAAACAGCGGATTATCCAATCCACCTGCGATATATCATAAACTTTATTATTAGTAATAGTGTACAGACAGCCACAAAGATATCTGAACCTCTCCGTAACCATGTATCACGAATAGCTTTAGAAGGGGTTCAGATATCTCTGTGGGCCAGTGTACATAGAAAAATAAACATCTGCCTCTATTTCTTTCACAAGACAGAAAGTCTGAACGATAATTTATCCCTTCATCTATCTTTATGGACTTGTGACGAAAAACGAAAACGTTTTTCTGTGTACCCAATATCAAGATGCGAAATTATGATGATTCCTTTGATGTTCGCGCGTATGTCTGAATAATGAAACACAGCGAGGATTCACATACATATGTTTTGAAAGGATACCGGATCCAGGTGTTCCAAAGGGAAGTTTATTTTACTGGAGCCTCTTATATTTCATATAAGTATGTGTGTCTGTCACAAGCAACGGTCCTATACAGGGTGTAACAAAATTGGTGTAGGGCCCGTTAACTGGGGATTCTACTCATCATACTGAGCAACTTTTGTTCTACGACTTTGGCCAAATCGCAAAAAAAATTTTGGACTCTCCATACAAAAATGGCAAATTGAAATTGAAATCTTTATTTCGAATCACAAGGAGTTCATATTAATGGGTTAGTAAAACACACCAAGAAAAGAAAGAAAATTGGGTTAGTAAAATTAAAACAGGCAAAACAGATGATCAATTTGTATGAAAAGTTCTATTTTTTTTTGTGATTTGAGCAAAGTCGTAAAACAAAAGTTGTTCTGTACGATGAGTAGAATCCCCAGTTAACGGGTCCTACACCGATTTTGTTACACCCTGTATACATACGAGTGCCTACTGGTGTGGTTTTTGTGGATCCAACAGCAATCATACGCGCGTCGGTAGAGTGGTGAATGAAAAAGTTCTTTTTTGAGGTTTCGGTAAATGAAATTGTTATTATTTTATAGATTTTACTTCCCTGTCTAATAAACAGTTTTTGGGTATCTCCACCGGTGGAAAATTAAGTGATGGAAACATAAAATAATATTTTGCAGGTAAAAATTAAAAAATAATGAAAATATATAGGTATCCTTCCATACAACAATGGTATACAAGCCCTTAGCAAAATTCAAAAATTCAAAATAATTTATTTCTTTGCGTAAGTACATTAAGCACTCTTATAAACGTCATATCATTTTGCTGGAGGAATATTCCAAATGTCATTATCATTAAAATAATCTACAGTCTTATAGTATCCTCTTGAACAAATACAGCGTTATATATGTTTCTTAAATTTACATTCTGGTAGTTCACACGCGTCATTCGGAATTTTGTTATAAAAGCGTACACACTGCCCCACAAACGGTTATGTCTGTCACTATTTTTGAAGAACAAGTTTAGATTTTTACGAACGTATATGATATTTTCGTAAATAAACTGACCGGCAACTGTTTTCTTTTGTTCTTTTAGTTTTTCATGTAAATTAGTGCAATCTTATTTAATAAGAAAATGTTCTCAGTGAAAAATGTACCCGCCTTTGAACGAAACCTAACTACCCGAAGCATTATCGACTAGACCAAGTAACACGAACTTTCAATGAAAGGTTCATTTTTTGGACATTAAAAATGTGTGTTAGTAATAGCAATACAAAGTAATTTCACCTAATTATACAAAGTGGTATAATTATTACCATTAATTTTAAAAAGCTTATCTTGCAATTTCTAATTAAATGAATAAATCAATGTTATTCTAGTACCATTGGTAAGCCAAAACAAAAATGGACTTGTATTGTTGGGCATTGTTTTTGGTCTTCTGACAGGCTTTCAATTCCATAATATTACTGAAAATATTTATGATTAGCTGCTAATATCGACTTTGTATGCGTAAAAGTTTAAGAAACATATTTTTTGCCATTCCTCCGGGAACCCTTGACTTTCTTAGATGTTTCTCTTATAGAGGCTGTAACAAAGTAGGTGCAGGACCCGTAACTGGGGCTTCTACTTATCAAATTAAATAAAAAACTACTACGATTTTGCTGAAAATGCAAAAACACCATACAATTCGATCGGATCATTTACCAACTTTGTATGGGGAGTTCACAAATTTTTAGGCCCGCCCTCCCGTCTTCGCTCGCACCGACAATGAATAACGGAAAAGTCTCAAAGTAAAGCAATTAGTGGAGTTATTGCAACTTTATTAATGAATCTCGGACGAGGGTGAGTGTCGAGTTGCCAAACTTCGGGATAACTATGTGGCCGCCCATCTGCGCCTAAAGCACCTAGTTTGTTCTTTACCTATTAGCGTTTTGCTATAATCAATCACTGAATGAAGGAAAGAAGAAACTAAGGAAAAAAGGAGAGATAAATATTCTTTTTATTGTGTGGCACCACCGGAAGACGCAGTGTGGGCAGGCCTCCGACTCAGTGGACCGACAACCTGGTGAAGGTTGCGGGAAGCCGCTGAATGCGAGCCGCACAGGACCGGTCGGTGTGGAAATCCTTGGGGGAGGCCTTTGTCCAGCAGTTGACGTCTTTCGGCTGATGACGATGATGATGATGACTGTATGGCACAATTTATCCTATTTATCCAAAGGATAGACATCTTAAGAGATAAAAAAGGAACCAGCACTTAGCATCGCTGTCTCGTGGGGGGCGTTTAGATTTACACCTATGGACATGTGCATAGGAACCTTCGTAGAGAAAGTTGTTCAGTTTTGTAAACAGAAACCACAATAAAAAAGCTTGTTCCGCGATTACAAATTCACCCTCTTAGATAGAGTCCACCTGAAATACCTAAATGGTTGAATACTTAGATGGTTGGCAGTCCACTGTGCGTTTCACTACAAACTTTCTGCCTCGCACAACCAAACTGTGGAATGAATTGTCGCCTGCGGTATTTCCGGACCGATACGACATTCAAGCTTTCAAGAAAAAAACGTACTTCCATTTCAAAGGCCGGCAACGCACTTGTAACTCCTCTGGTGTTGCGGGTGTCTAATCGCTTACCATCAGGTAATCCGTCTACTCGTTTGCCAGCTATGCCATAAAAAAACTGTTTTTTTTACTGCGGCTTCCAGTTATGAAGCTGACAAATGTTCTCAATTAACTAAAATTCGATTTGCAATTAAATAGCTTTTTATATCAGCTGACTTGAGAAGTTTGTATAGGAGTTCCTTAGGAATAATTGTTTAGTTTCGTCAGCGAAAACCTGTGATCAAAAATTTTCCGGCATTTCAGAGTCGGATCTATCTAGGGTTGCCAGGTGTCCGGCTTTAGCCGGACATGTCCGGCTTTTTACAGTCATGTCCGGCCAAATATTAGCAAGTCCGGCCTGTCCGGCTTTTGTTAGGCTTTTCGTCAACCCCGCCCCGCCAAAATATGTCGAACGAAAGCGCGAGTGACTCACGCGGATACGCATCACTCGCGATCTCTCGCAGGAGTCGCACCTACCTATAATTTATTTACAAATGATAAGGCTGATTATTGATTCTTTTAGTTACTTTCAATGTGAAGAAGTTACAAATTACTTTAGTAAGAACAAAATGTGATTTACAGTAAATACCTATATTAGATGCTTACCTATGAAATTGCCGTTCTCATGGCTTCTGCACGGTGGTGCTCTAAAAATATTCAGACAACAGGCATTTAGAAAGCATTATTTGATTTCTGTATGTCCAGTGAACAAGAATATAATTGAGAATAGTTAATTATTTTAATACCTTATTTTTTATATTAATTTTCTCTTCAAACTTTTTAAAATAATTGGCCATTTCATATAGGTAAGCATGAATGAATAACAGTAATACAAAAAAGCTTTTTTTTCTTTTAAAAACCAGTGTGTCAGGCTTTCAGGGCAAAATGTCCGGCTAAATGTAGATCTGTGTCCGGCTTTTCTATTTTTGGGCCTGGCAACCCTAGATCTATCCTGTATAACGTAACTGTTTCATTAATGTCTCAGATAACTGTCTTTCATACAGGTGCCACACTAACGTCTAATACCATTAATTACTCCACTAGCGTAATGACAGCAGGGTAATAACCCTTCCATTACAGTACATACATACATTAATGTGTCAATGTACACTGGCCCACAGAGATATTTGAACTCCTACTAAAGCTATTCGTGATACATGGTGTAGTACGGAGAGGTTCAGATATCTTTGTGGCTGTCTGTACTTTACGTACGTTCTCGAATTCGAAACGGGGAAATCCGTAAAAGAACTAGTCACCGACAGCTTATAAAATGTGTTAACAACCCATATCGTCCCTACTGCAGGGGCACAGGTCTTTTCCCATACTTCGGGAAGGTTAGGCCGTACTACGAAGTCAGTTGGATTATCGGCTCGAGTATTATAGTTCCACTCAAGGTGTATATGGCGGCACGGCGGTATCTGAAAGTTGTTGTACTTAAATATCACGAGTGCAACGCACCCTTCATAAAAAGGGACACTCAAGGAATTAGTGTCTCTCCTTAAGCTCTTATTAAACCTCTCTCTCTCTCTCTTTAAACCTCATTACGAAAATCGTAATGTATAAAATCGTACCCCATTCCAGTTACCCTTACTTTCAACCCAGCCGACTTACCGTGTTGAGTACGCAAGTAAGTGGTAAGCTTTCCCAGAAAAGCAATCGTTAGTACGTTCAATAAGGAAGGACACAGAAGCGCGATTAAATCGAAAAACCGATGACGGTTTCTTGAGTAGTACAAATACTGAGAATGCGGGGATAATTCTGCGCGCCCTTTTTGTGCGGGCCTCTTTATCGTATGGGGAGGGTGGAAGGAAATCGTTATGTCGTCGTGAGCATACAAATGGTATTTTACAAGCATATATTCAAATTCACTTTTTTGGGTGCAAATCTTGAAGATATATTTGAGAAACACTTTCAATTTCGCACAAATAAATTGTGACCTTATAGGCGGTTTGAAAGAAAAATATGACAGTAGGTTAAAGAATCATGCGATTTCGAAAGTACTTGAAAAAAAATTGTTGCCAGTCAGTTTATAAACCAAAACAATATGTATGTATGTTCGTAAGAATTTACGTAAAAGATTTGTTTTAGATCAAGATGTCTTTAGATTTTTTCTAGCATTTGATGCAGTCGAGTCACTAATCTATTTCTTTTTTTAGGTTACCTGAAGAACGTAAGATCAAAGAATACCAACTTTACTATAAGTGAAAACTTGTTATTGGCTATAGTTTTTATATTAATAATTGTACCATTACAGTGTTAACTGGCTGTAAGTTTTCCTGTGAAATAAAATAAAATAAAATAAACTTTAGTAAAGAGAAAAATGTATCTCTGATTAAAAATTAATCAAATCAAAAGCATTTTAATTATTCTAGGAAAGTATGTAATCTCGCACTAACGTGGATTCCGGGAATTCCCATCAGCACGAAGCGTCGTCGTTAGCAGCGTTAATGGAACAACAGGGAACAGCCGTTAGTTAAATAACAGTTAATTTCGTTGTGCGTTACTTGATAACAGCCCTATGTGCACGAGTGCACATAGGGCATAGCGAGTGCAGGGAGAACACTGCAGATTGAGTTTATATAAGATTTGGTTATTTATTATATTATTAACAAAAAGTTAACGTTACGTTACGGAATTATGATTGTATGCTCAAAAAAAAGAATTTGACTAAGAATAATAAATATTTTCTGGTTTTCTCTTATCGGGAGGAACAACTAACAGTGCTTTAGCAGGGTGACGGCGGCGGCGGTTACCTGATCTTGCAACAATCCGCTTCCATCTTCGGCAACATCTGGGCTTACCAATTGAGGGTAAAAAAATACCACGGTCGTATGGAATTGAGATTTACAATCACAGAAAATACATTAGATAAATTAGACATTTTGGATGTTTCTGTTTATTGTGTCTTTTCTCTTGTTCATTAAGCATGCAAATCGTTTTGCAATGGTTTTTAAAAAATACGAGCAATTTCAAATGTTATTTATTTTAGAGAAAAAAAGACTGAATATGAAGTTTTTAATACATATATCGGTACCGCAACGGTATTTTTCCAAGCGAGATTTTATTATACGATACGAACTCGGTAAACATAACACGTTTTTGCAAAAAAAATACTGAAAATAATTTCTACCAGCTGTTAATGGATTTCAGTTCAATTTTTCTACGACAAAAACACGGTACCAACCGATACAGATATACCAAATCCGATAACAAGTATAAAATTATTTTATACTCAGGTTAGTTTCTAAAATATTTAGAGACGGTTTTATAGAATTTCAGGTATTCACGCGACATCCATACACAACTAGTACATGCACAGGTTTCGTCTATATTTTTTTTTGCATCATTCAGTAAACGTACGTGAATGTCTAAAAGCAAAAAGTTACAAAAAAACAAGCAATCAAATAATAAATACGTTAATTTAAAGTCGAATTCAGCTCTTTAATACTTACTTATACATAATTTCCATACGAACAGCAATGAATGAAAACCTAAAATCGTTCCTAATACTAGTAATAAAATAATTACATCGTTAAGCTACACGATCACCTAATTATGCCAGCACTTGAATTAAAGGGCACTAAATAGTCCTATTATCTAGACTTGCGCATTTAATAGTCGATTTAAACCTTATAAAGCCACTTGAACAGCCATTAATAGACTAAATGTGAGAAAAAGTCCGCAAAGATCTTGAATCACAGCGGTATCCGCCTTGATCTAAAACTTGTTACGACCAAATGAATATTTATGCTTATCTTTTAGAAAGATCGCAGACGTTTTAAAAGTAAACTTCTCGCACATGGTCAGGCGCGGATCCAGGATTTCGTTGGGGATTCGTTTCGGGGGGGGGGGGGGGGGAATTTTCAATGTACCCGTATTTCTGAAGCGGTCGATGAAATTAGACCATTAATAATAAAGTGCGAAAATCTTTGAATAGTTAAGAAATGCCTCTATTTATTTGCATTTAATAAGAAGTTTTAGTACTTCGGTCCAGCTTCGGGGGGAAGGGGGTTTAGGGCAATTGCACCCATTGCCCCCCCTGGATCCGCGCCTACCGAGTCAGGAGTGGAAAAAAGAACTAAGAAAAGGTTTTTTAGCTGTCATCTTTCACTGAGGTATGAGGGTGCGCAGTTTTCTAGCACGCAAGTTATTCGAATATATAAAATCATTATATGTTGTTCCCCACTCTCTATCTAAGTACTGTCAAATTTCAATGCAATTGGTTGAGTAGTTATAGCAATAAAAAGCCTTGATTCAAGTTGCATTATTTTTGATAATAATTTCCAAAGGAAAAATATAAGGTGCTACTGTATTAGTGCCCGATATTTTAGTCAGTGCTTCTACTCTTGATTCTGATCAACTTTCCCCAAAGAACCCATAGTTAAATCGTAAAAAAAATTTTGGACTCTTCATACTAATTTGGCCGCTTGGCTGATCGATTTGTATGAAGAGTCCAAAAATTTTTTTACGATTTGACTATGCGTTCCTTGGGGAAAGTTGATCAGAATCAGGAGTAGAAGTACTGACTAAAATATCGGGCACTAATAAAGTAGCATCTTATATTTTACAGGATCTTCCGACCTTCCCAGTTCCTACCCTGTCAACTACTTCTGTGCAAATAATTATCAATATAAATAATTAATTAATTGTATCAATCTCTTGTTCCGTTTCGACGTGAAACAATGAGAAACAAACAAATTCATAATCGCTTTTATAATATTAGTAGTATGGACTAGCTTCTGCCCGCGAATTCGTCTGCGTGGACTTCAGAATTGGGTCCAGAGTAAAAAAAAAATATGGTGGCGCTATCTAGTGACGAAGTGGAAATTTTGTGTTTTAACCATTTCTCCGAGAACCCTTAAGTTTTCCAGGATAAAAAGTATCCTATGTGTTACCCGAGTGCTTTATCTATCTACCTACGAAATTTCATCCAAATCCGTTCAGTAGTTTCGGCGTGAAAGTGGAACAAACAAACAAACATCCATACTTTCGCATTTATAATGTTATAGTGAGATTAACCCCGATTCCCTAGGAAAGCGATGGTTCCCTGGCACTAGCAGTGCACTTAGTCATACCCGTCGTGGTCATATTCAGCATGGTGCATTTTTTGCACCAATAAATTTTAAAGTTGTGCCACGCTCTTATTGCGAGAGTAAGCAATTAGTATAAGTTTCACAGTTAACAAGATAACTGGTGTTTCCTGAAACAAATCACCCGAGCCCGTCGTGTCGGTGTCGTGTGGAGTTCCACAAATTACACTCATAATGTACAGTTCTATTTGCCATACAAAGATAGATACAACAACTATAATATTATAAATGTTGTATCTATCTACATACTAAATCGCTTACACGACACATTTAAAACCTCACTTTTTTAGGGTTCCGTAGCCAAATGGCAAAAAATGGAACCCTTATGGATTCGTCATGTCTGTCTGTCTGTCTGTCTGTCTGTCTGTCTGTCTGTCTGTCTATCTGTCTGTCTGTCTGTCTGTCTGTCCGTCCGTATATCACAGCCACTTTTTTCCGAAACTATAAGAACTATACTGTTGAAACTTGGTAAGTAGATGTATTCTGTAAACCGCATTAAGATTTTCACACAAAAATAGAAAAAAACAATAAATTTTGGGGGTTCCCCATACTTAGAACTGAAACTCAATTTTTTTTTTCATCAAACCTATACGTGTGGGGTATCTATGGATAGGTCTTCAAAAATGATATTGAGGTTTCTAATATCATTTTTTTCTAAACCGAATAGTTTGCTCGAGAAACACTTCCAAAGTGGTAAAATGTGTCCCCCCCCCCCTGTAACTTCTAAAATAAGAGAATGATAAAACTAGAAAAAATATATGATGTACATTACTCGTACCATGCAAACTTCCACCGAAAATTGGTTTGAACAAGATCTAGTAAGTAGTTTTTTTTTATTACGTCATAAATCGTAAACCGTAAATTACCTTTCATTCAATCAACTCAAATATAAGAAATATAGAGTTCAAGACATGTGTGATTATGAATTTATGCGGAACCCTTGGTGCGCGAGTCCGACTCGCACTTGGCCGGTTTTTTTATTTAATATTTTAGTCTGCTTAGTTAAAAAGTTACGTTTTGTTTACTTGGGGACAGCAGATGCTATTTAAAAAAATAAACGGCCGTAAACACTTTTTTTTTATTCAATTTTTATTTTTTTTAAGCAATAAAATTGGGTCTTACTTCACCCGCTTTCATATGTGCACTTTATAAAGACTCACACTGTATACAACATCACTCACATGACACATAAAAAGCACAATTTACGATGAGCAAAGAGCAACAATACAGAACAAAATCTTAAATAAAGAATCGGTTTAAAGTAATGCTAAATCAATTGATACAACATTTTAACGATAATAACCTCCTGCATAACCAACAATTTGGTTTCACAAAAGGTCGGTGTACAACTGATGCAGGAGTAGCACTTATTCGCAATATCTATGATGCTTTTGAGGATTCACAGAATGCAATAGGAGTATTTTGTGATTTATCTAAAGCATTTGATTGTGTTGAACATCAAACACTACTAATGAAATTAAGGCATTACGGTGTAGAAGACGGGGCTCTCAGTCTTCTAAACTCATACCTTAGCAACCGAACACAAAAAGTTCAAATAAATGGCATCAATTCTTCCGGCTCTAAAGTGATAATGGGGGTACCCCAGGGATCAATATTAGGTCCTTTCCTTTTTCTTGCGTATATTAATGATTTGCCGTTTATGGTTCAAAATTTCGCAAATATAGTGTTGTTCGCAGATGATACTTCTCTTATTTTTAAAGTTGATAGAAAATTAAACAAAACTGATGAAGTAAACAACACTCTTTCAAAGATACTCAACTGGTTCACTGTAAACAATCTACTTTTAAATGCTAAAAAAACCAAATGTATAAAATTCGCATTACCAAACGTTAGAAATATTGACGCTAGTGTAATCATAGATAGTAATGAATTGGAATTTGTCAATAGTACGGTTTTCCTCGGTATAACTTTAGATGCTACATTGCAATGGGGTCCACATATAGAAACTTTAGCGGGAAAGCTTAGTTCAGCTGCTTATGCCGTCAAAAAAATTAGGCAGTTAACAGATGTAGACACTGCACGGCTAGTATATTTTAGTTATTTCCACAGTATTATGTCTTACGGAATTTTACTTTGGGGACATGCAGCTGATATTGAAACTATTTTCGTTTTACAAAAAAGGGCAATCCGCGCAATCTATCAGATGCGATCCCGCGAGTCGTTGAGGGATAAGTTTAAGGAAATTAATATTTTAACGGTTGCTAGTCAATTCATATATGAGAGCATTATGTACGTCCGCAAGAATCTACATTTGTTTCGTAAAAACAGTGACAGGCATGATTTAAACTTAAGGAATATAAATAACATTGATATTGCCTATTCGAGACTGAGCAAAGTTAAAAAGTCGTTTGTGGGGCAATCTGTACGATTCTATAATAAAATACCAGAACATGTAACAAATCTGCCTGAAAACAAATTCAAAACGCATGTAAAAAAATGTCTGTGCTCAAAAGGTTATTATAAGATAATAGATTATGTGAATGACAAAGACATTTGGAAATGTATTGCTCTTCCTGATAACTGTATTATTGATAACAAACATTGTATTAGTAATTAAGTATTATTTTAAAAAATGTGTTGAAGCGAGTTTCTTTTGGGCTCGACGTTTCTTCTCGCTTCGGAAACACTTCCCGAAACGTTGAGTGTACAAGTTCCGCGTGGTAGGAACTTTGTACTAGGTAGAAAAAAAGACGATTTAAAAGTATGTGCAAAACATCTACTTAAATAAAAAACATTTTGATTTTGATTTTGATTTTGATTTTGATTTTTGATTGTTTGAAACAATACTAAACATATAATACATCAGATTCAAACGGTTCCGATCTCACGACATTATTACAGTTTCCAGCAGTAGCGTCACCATCGCGACTTAGCGTTCCACTAACATTCAAACCCATCCAGGTTATGATCGTGTCTGCAGTCAGTTAAATTGCGTGACTGACGCGACCACGCAAGCCGCTCTGAGACAATCGCTTAGATTCAATAAGGGCGCTTTTATTTTCATGCGGATTTGTGCACGCACGCGGGCCATGCCCGCATGCGTGCCACCCGCAACCTATCGTTTCATTACATGTTTTAGGGCCCTTTTATTGTCATGCGTGGCACACGCACGCGAGCTTTGGAAACGCCGCGCGCCGCACGCCGTGCAGAGATCCACATGACAATAAAATATGGGGTCCAGGGCTGCCATGTACAATAAATCTTAATTTTAAATGTGTTTTGTATTTTGTATTGTATTTTTTCTTGAATTAAATTGTATACTAACATAGAATAAGTATTACTAACAATTTATGGGCATGTGCCTGAAATAAAGGATTTATTATTATTATATATTATTATTATTATAAAAGCGCCCTAATAGGTATTCCCAATCTCATCATGTTATGGTATATCAGTTTCTAGTTCCCATAGTACAGGGAATACTAGTTAGAGACCAAATGAACGTGTGTGATTTGTCCCGGATATTTATTTATTTATCAGTTCCACGGGTCTGCACTTCTCGACTTTCGATTCAGATTGTGGATTCAGGGCTAAGTATCCCACTGACTTATCAACTCGGGAATTATTCAATTTACTATTAGAGCAAACCGAATTACCTCAAGCTTGGGGTCTACCCTCGAAATGTCATAAAATATGCACGAGCAAGGTCCGCAGGGTCACGGGAGTCGTGGCCCTAACAGATCCATGTTAGTGGGACTGTAATA
Organism: Coleophora deauratella; assembly: GCA_958295455.1. Classification (NCBI taxonomy): domain Eukaryota; kingdom Metazoa; phylum Arthropoda; class Insecta; order Lepidoptera; family Coleophoridae; genus Coleophora; species Coleophora deauratella. The sequence continues at coordinate 15,555,259 of OY282400.1, read as the reverse complement.
TGTTAGGATGCTCTCACCTAAGGTTTGGCGCCCACTGTGAGATGAACTATTAGGTTATAGGTAGGTCACGTGAAGTAACCCAAGAAAAAACATGCGGTCTTACATTTTTAGCCTATTTTGGGGCTGAGATTACGATTTAAGTACTTAGCCTTTTTTAGGTAGAATTATTATTTTTCTGCCTTATAGACAGTCAGAAACCTAATAACCGAAAATCGTTGCTCATACACAAATAATATATTATTTAAAATTGATAAACCGAATCTAATGTTAGTTTTATTATAATTTAAATTCAACGTTTTTCTTCCGCTGATGTCCTGGCAGTTGTTTTACCCCCTGTAGAAGCGATGACAGAGCTTTCTGGTTTAACTGAATACTGGACATGCAAACTCTAAGGCTCAGAGTGCAATGGCCCCTCACTTCGCTGTAAAGGTAACATTTAGCGTTGCTGCTGCCGGGACACGGGTCTCTCTCACATCTTGGGATAGTCAAGGCCACATTCAACACATAGGAGCCAAGTCCGGATTGATAGAGTCCTCTTTAACCTAGCGTTATCCCGGCTTGAACCAGGGTTCGGTTTCCGACTTAACTTCTCCACTTTGCCCGATCTTTGACATCCTCCTCAATGAGATCATTCGCTCTCTTGTTGCCCTCACTTCGCAAGACAGATCCTCCTGGACCTTACACAGGATCTGGAACTTTCATCAGGTAGAATGTTTCATATTATTAATGGAATTTTCCTTTTTGCGTTTCACTCATTCAACCTCTACAGGAGACTTAAATTTAACCTTCGACGTCAAGATATGTAGGTTTATGAATGAACGAACATATGAATATTTTCGAAAATATATCACAAGGTATTAGGTCATAGTAAATTTTGAGATGGCATTAATTTAATGCTTATTCAATCGGTAACCTATATGCGTCATAGGGCCACAGATGTAGGAAATCTACCCACGCATTGACTAGATGAGCCATTTTTACTTGAGGATGATAAAGGTGACCACTTAAATTGTGATTATATTCAAGAAACTGAACAACTTGTGCTGAAATCGCAAAAAATCCTTGGACAAGTTTCAAGTTTGTATTTGTTTCAAAGCAAAGTTATGGAACAAAAATTATTGTTTCATGAGCAGAATCACCAGTTAAGACGTTTGCAGGCTTCGATCAAATACTGTGTCACCCTGTAAGCCAAGGTAAAACTTACGATAACTAGAGTGACAAATGGAATGAGAGTTAGAATATTTTTTAAGGATATGAGAAAGCCTATGAAATATTTTATATTCTAATTGAATAGGTTCTAAATAAACAACACAGCAAAGTCTTGGATAGTTTTCCTGTCACCAGTTTTATGCGGTTGACAAATGTAATTGTAATTATTTAATACGATTCACTGGCAGGACAGCCAGATAAATATATTTTCTGGTGGTTACTTATGAGAATGTCGAAAGTGGAAGCCCCTTACTAGCTATCGTATCTCCATGCCGGAACACGTCGTTTAACACAGGCTTTTGGTGGCAAGACTTAGCAGGCGTCACAACAGGTCAAGTGTTTTACGTTTCAACTTTAAAAGCTCAAATTTTTTTACGTTACAGCTTAATTCAATACAGTGCAACTGTGCAACTTAAATACATCAGAGTACGTACAGGATATTTTTGGGCTTCTATAACAAAATTAGCAATTAGTAGGTACCTGACGTAAATGTTTATTGCTCCGAGATTTTCTTGCTGAAAGTCGGTTTCATTCATCATGGGTAGCATCTGACAATTGCCGCTTATTAGCGGATAAATAGTCACCTGTATATTGTTAAAGGCACTTACATAGAGTTTTTTTTTTCAGAAAACAGTGGACTAATACAGGCTTTTGATGATGGTGGTGGTGAACACTCAACTCAATATTTTTTTTACCTTTTCACACTGAAGAGAAGTTGTTTTGCCAAATGTGTGGACCTGTATACAACACTTGCTCCCTGCAAAAAGTTTCTAACATTCTCGTGTAGAAGCTACAGTTACTTTTTTTCAGGAACATCATTCAGGATGTTTCAGGAAGACTTTTTTGTGGAGTGAACATGGGCATTATAAGATAAACTCGGTTGGTTGCCGGGACTTGTACCGAGCACACGTCTGCTGAGTTATTTTTTTAATTATTTCCGTTTTAGAGTAGTCTCAACGTTATTTTTGTGATGGGAAAATAGCTGTGAAACCAATTCAGTGATAAGCGGTCATAAGAAGAGGATTAACTCGGGAGACAGCTCCGTTTTCCGAGTTCCAGCAACAAACCACCACGTGGAGCGTCTTTAAGTGCCCATCACCCTTAGGGCCGCGTCTTTCACTTGACATTGGCGTTTCGCCATTTTTTTTATTGAAGATTCTCCCATTTTTCACTTGACATTGGCAAAATCACGCTCGTTATGAGAAGTGGAATGCCAAACAGAAAAATAGAATAGAATAAGATAAACTCATTCTCCATCTACTAAGCTTTTATCTACGATATTATGTAATTGATGACTCCGAACTGTTATTATTGCTATTTTTATCATGAATGGCAGTAAGGTAGGTAGTTGAAATGTTATTGCTTGTTTTGTTTTTATAGGGGAAGATTTATAATTAGCATTTTGTTAGTATTTTTATTTTATATTTGGCTGTAAACCTTCCTAATAGAAAATAAATAAATCATAAGGACTACAGATAGGATCATTACTAATCTATTGAAAGAAAGAAAGAAAATACATTTATTCGACATCACAAATAGCACCTTAAAACTAAAACAGAGATAACAAAAATAAAACTTAAAAATACTGATAAAAGTGCCACTCAGACATCGAATGGGTCTCTACTCAGCATGTGTTGCAATCAGCAAGCTGGCTGCAACGCTGGTTTTCTGTAGAGCCCTTTACATTGTATGTGAGGCAGCGAGCGAGCATCACATTGTAAATGTTAGCAATCATTGGTTCATATGACAATAACAAAATGACACATACATTTATTGCCACATCTACCGTTTATAGAATTGAAAAATGGAGCATAAGTTTATATAAAAGTCACTCAGATGCACCAGGAGTTGTATCAATGCTTCGCTGAACCTTTAAAAACTTTCAAAAACTTCCCATATAGCAGAGCTCACCCAATTTCCAACCTCCACCACAAACAAATTCTTCTAGCATCAATGTAACACAACGTCACAACGATCATGTCTGTTTAACACACCTGATCGCACTACAATTTATGGAATATTAATGAGGGAAAATCAGTATAAAATGGCTGAAAATCAGAGCTTTCAGCACATTCGCAGAGGACTCTCCAAAGATCACACTACTACCCTACAAGATGAAGTACGTCATTAGTCTGCTTGCACTGCTAATTGTCTTCATCGTCACCGAGACCCAGGCCCAAGATGATGAAGTGAGGAGTCAGATGGGGCAGGTCTACTGCGGGAGGAAGCTTGCGAAGACCCTGGCGATGCTATGTGACAACGGCATGATGCTGAAGCGCGCTGACATGTACAATACCATTGGATACAGGTAAGGGGTTACATTTGTATTTTGTGTTACGGTGGCTCCCCGTCTCAGCGATCCAAAATGGATCTTGACATCCGACACTCGGGAGTTAGAGCAAGTCCTTTTATTTATCTGTCATCGATCTGGCTTTACCTGGCCTTAAACTTGTGTTCTCTTCAAGGTATTCTTCACCGATAGAAGTTTTTGACTACAATACAACAAGAACGTATAGTTGTTTAAAAATAGTTATTCTAACAAAAAACTAATTATAAGTAATATAATTTTGTACTAAGCGATTAGTAATATTTACTTTTTAAATCTAGTTAAAATACAGATTGTAGTGTTTACCACTGCATAGTAAGCATTAATGATGCGATAGTAATGAATACTGGAAAACGTTACTCTTTACAATAAGGTTTGTTGTCATGGATTGTAAGGTGAACATGAAATGTTGTACACATACCGATATGTTCTGTTATATTCACAAATTGATTTAACTAGATTATTACAGTAATGACGACGAAAGCGTTTTGTCGTCACAAATAGAACTAGACAAATCGTACGGATAACGAGATTATAGTTACATGTACCAGACATTTTTTTCAGTGTTGCTTCCTCCACATTTATTTCTCTTTGCAAGCATGTTCGATGATTAAAAAAATAAGATTTCATGACGCATTACCTCTATCTATACTTTTGCGGCAGGCAGGGCTCTATTTACTACCTGCTACCAGCGCCTATTGCCATCTGTAACCCTTGATGGGGTATCAATGCCTTGCAGATCCTAGAGGGCTAAAATTGAATGCCTCTTGTCAATAATTACACTATTTTGCACTTACCGTCGGAACGCAGCGCGCTGCTTGGCGGCAGATACATAAGAGCCAGTATCAACGCAGAATTTGCATAAAGAAATATCTTTTTCTTAATCTAAAGAGCTAGACTCTTGTCGCAATCGCCATTGTCTCTTACTCCTCACTTACTCCTTGACTTCTTGGTACGACGTTGACTTTGGCCGTCACTTGCTCGATATTACTAATTTTCGGCCTTCCTCTACCTCTCTTTCCTTCTGTATCCTTCTGGTCCTAACAATACTAAGTTATTTTATTTTTAATCACCAGGCCGGAACCCCAATACGGATGGCCGTGGATCACTCACCATCGCGCCAGGAGTCTTGAAAGGGGGAAACGTCAAGCCGCTTCGGAGTGCTGCGACAAACCCTGCACCTTGGACGAGCTTCTTTCCTACTGCAATTAAACCTCCGGTGCAACGACCTGGACCGCACACTTGGACTCGAAGGTAGATTTTAAGATTTGCTGTGTAAGCTTTTGTAGGTAAACTTTCTGTGTAGATAGCGTTGACTTGTACTATATAATAAATGTTATTGAAAATTCAAAACCCGTAAGGTTGCGTTCAATGTTGCTGAATATCTACTTGGGATCAGATTTTTTAAATATATATCTCGAACCAATTGTTTTTTTAAGTAAGGAAGTAGGTAACTGCCACAAAAGAAGGGTAAGGTTTTGGTAGGTGAGGACATAGATGATGTTTTTTAAAGTATGCAAGGCTTAAAGGGTAGATTCTATTCATGCAAGTAAACATCTTTTCCTAAGAATTAAAAAAGTCAACTATCTATACAAAGTTGTTGTTACATCAAAACCACAGTCAGTTGGTATGTATTGCAGAGCATTGAAAAAATTGATAAAATCAGGGCAGAGTTATCTTAAATATATTTAGACGGATCTTTCTGATGATTCTACGTAACAGTTACATGGCTGGCATACTAGATGTCGCCACTCATAAATTTTACTTTGGAATGAAGATAGAGAAAAATAAAGCTTTTAATCTTTTCTAGTCATTTTTTAAACTGTTTTGATTCTCATATTAACTACAACACACCATGTAAATAGTATAGTCGTAGATCATTTAGAACATTGATGCTCCTTACGGAAAAAAAATTAGGTAAAGCTAAATAAATAAAAATATATATAATGCATATTGTTTAGAAAATGTATGCTTCTTATGCATAATTAGGTAAAGCTCAATTCTAAAATACAAATATTAGTGCATTTAGTAAACTTATAAAACTTTTTTTAATGTTATCTATTTTTGTATATTGTATTTAATTAGATGCCGGGCAGAACAAAATAAATAAACATAATCCATATATTATATAGTTAAAATAAAACTTTTTTTGTAGAAATAAAGTATAGATGAATCTTTTATTATATACATAAATTCTATGTAAGTTATTATCACAAATTGTTTAAAAATAATAAAGTAAATAAACTGTATATGGCAGATAAAATGCAGTTTTATTTAAGCGTGGTCGTTCACACTTTGGGCGTGGATATGAAATAACCTAAATTTAATTATAGTAAATTGAAAGCCCTACAGGACCGATGCTATTATTGAGCAATTTGATGATATCTCATTTTAATGCTCTATTAACTAATGTCAAATTAGCAGCTCGACGTGCATCCGTAAAAATTTCGATCAACAGTATATTGCACTAAAGTTCATAACCACGTGCGCTGCGACGTGGTTGTTACGATCGAGCTTCGCGATGTCCGTGTAGCACGAACATTATCATAAAAAATGGCTTGCTGCAATTTATTAAAAATTCATAAATTGAAAACAAAGAGATTTTAAAATTTTGTTCCCAAGCAATTAAGCACTAACTGTCAAATCTAGGGAATATCTAGATTACTTTAATATTTTTAACTGGCTATTTTTAATGAGTAAGCCGCCAACGGCCAGCCAAATGCGCGACTCGACGAACGCTGCAGCGTACGACCCGGGTGGCAGCGACGCGTGGACATGCACTAACGCAATCATGCACAGATTAACGTTTTTACACATAAATACGCATTTTGAAAAATCCCCCGACATCTCACCAAAGGGGGACGGGGATCGAAAATCCCCAAAATCGCCTCACGTAATTAATGAACGTCCTCTTAGTGATTTCTCCCTGAATATTTACATACCTATATTTATTTCAGAAAACACATGACAGAACTTGTTTTAATTTAACTATATTTCAGAGTTTTAAAGGAGAGGACCTTTAAGAATATTTTGTTTGTTACCAACAATTTGATGCTGACTGTACCATACGAAGTATAGCTTCCAGTGTAGACCATACCTAACGCATTACGAAAGCCAACAATCCCCTGGGCTATGTTGGTTAGACCTTTAGATGATTCCCGGCCATAATGGCGTCCCAACGCACTGCCGCCGGCCCGCGCCCGCATGGCGTGTTATAGAGTGTATTAGATAAGTATAGAAAGTAAGATACTTACGAATATTTTGTTTGTCACCAGCAATTTGATGCTGACTGTACCATACGAAGTATAGCTTCCAGTGTAGACCATACCTAACGCATTACGAAAGCCAACAATCCCCTGGGCTATGTTGGTTAGACCTTTAGATGATTCCCGGCCATAATGGCGTCCCAACGCACTGCCGCCGGCCCGCGCCCGCATGGCGTGTTATGGCTTCAACAGTTCAACTACATTTGAAGTTAGGTGTGTATGTGTGAGGTCTAAATGTGGGGTAGTGAATATTTTGAAAATTAAAATGACTACTATAATGCTTTCATAAGATAGGAGGCCGCAAAGAATACGGAAACTCCATACAGTTTGCGGCCTTCTTGCTTATAAGAGCAGTATAGCTGTATCCAAAATTTTACGAGTAGCGATTGCTCGCAGGGCCGGCCGGTTTTAGGGATGAGGTAGTAGTACCTGGCAATTTTGATTTTGGCGACCTATATCATAGGTAAGTTAGAAAACAGCGGCGTCTAGAAAGTGTTGAGATATAAGGGTCAAACTGAATGTTTGTAAAACGGGTCTGTTAATGTCAGGCATATAAAAAAAAAGATTTAATTTTCATGGAAGGATTATCTGGAAATGTATTGAAGTATCATATTAAGAATTCATTTGTCATTTGTTTTTTCGAATTGGCGGCAATTTGAAAGGGCTTTAGATTTAACTTCCCTAATAGTTGACCAGTTAGATAAAGGCATAAAAAGTATTACAGTTTTTTTTTTATTTAAAAAAAGCATTTGACACTGTCTCTGTCCCCACTCTTGTGCACAAACTAGAAGGGATCGGTATAAGAGGTACTCCTTTAAAATTGCTAAAAGATTATTTAACTAACCGAAAATAAAGAGTTAGGATTGGAGAGTATACAAGTGATAATCTGTGCGTAACTTATGGAGTCCCACAAGGCAGTTTCTTAGGCCCCACCTTATTTCTAGTTGTGTAATTATAAAATAGATAATGGAAGAATATTCTCATACGCTGATGACACTGCCATAGTTTTTACTGGACCCTCTTAGAATGAGGTTCAGAGATTTACGGAGCTAAAATTGCAAAATGGCTCGATCTCAATTTGTTAATTCTCAATCTACTAACCCAAACTAAGACTAACTATATATGTTTTTCTATTACTAACCGTACTCAGCCTTCTAATAATTTTACTATCAGAATACACAAATGTGGTAGTCTGTCGAATGTTACTAGCACTAAATATCTAGGTATTATAATAGATCAGCACCTATCTTGTCATCAACACCTTGAGGCAACTATTACTAGGACTAGAAAGCTTATATGGATTTTTTAAATATTACGATATGTCGCTTCCAAGGAACTGATTAGTCAAATATATGTTGCTCTTGTCCAGTCCATATTAAGTTACTGTATCCCGATTTGGGGTGGTGCATCTAAAATAAAATTTCTTGAAATACAGATTTCCTACAGAGCAGCTTTATTTAACGTGTAATTTACTCTCAGTGAGAAAACTATACATGCTCCAACTGTTACTTAGGAAACATAAATCACTCCCTTACGATATTAATATTTTAGAGAAAAGAAGGAATGATATTGTCGATAAGTGTATGGTTAAAACTGCATTTGCTAGTAATAACTATAAAAGTCGATCAGTTATATTGTACAATAAAATAAACAGAATCTTAGGTATATATCCGCTTCAAACTTATGAACTAAAAAACGAGTCTCTGAATGGTTAAAAACTAAGAGCTACAGTGAGTTACATAAAACTGACACATTCACGAGCACACACACACACATACACACACACAAAAACACACACACACACACACACACACGCGCACAATTTAAATTTTTGTTAAGAATATTACTGAAATAACTAACCTTATTTTACGCAAACTTTTAGTTTTCAAAATTATAATGTTTAATATAGTTTATAGTTTATTTTCATTTGTATACTTACGATATGGAAGAGCTGGGTATCCACAGGCACAAGTATTATCTATACTTAAAAGGATGCCCAAAACACATGTTTTATAAGAAACTACCTTGTAACGAAATAAAGATTTTATTTTTTATATATTTATATTCAAACCTTCAAGAAAAGAGCGTACTGCCATATCAAAGGCCGGCAACGCACTTGTGACTCCTCTGGTGTTGCGGGTGTCTATGGGCGGCGGTAATCGCTTACCATCAGGTGATCCGTCTGCTCGTTTGCCACCTCTGCCATAAAAAATAATAAATAAAAACTGTGGAAACAAACAGACCTCGAAAAATATGTAATTATTCAGAAAAAAATTAAATGTGGGTATTTTTTTATTGCATAGGCTACATAAAACATACATAAACATTAGAAGTAAAAAAATTACATGATGTCATTAATTAATTTTAAGATAAAGTTATTTTTAAAGACCCCAAAAGATAATATTTTACATTGTAAAATGAAATACCGTCACAAATAACATATTGCTCAAAACGCCAAAATAAATACGCCTCTTCATCCATGGCAAACCCGAAAGGTACAGTTAACAGTATTATTAACTGAATTCGAATTTCTGATGGATTCGACGTCTGCGCATGCAAAATCGCGACCGCTCCAATAAATTTAAGATTATTTTCTCCTATTGGTCCGACGCTCAACTAAAAAGGCTCCTAATTAATTTGACACCGATACGGAACGGAGCTCCGCGCGGAATTAATGAACCAAGTTTGCCGACACCCCCATCCATGCGGGTACCCAACTGCGGACCGCTATCCTGTTTTCAGTTTAATTGCTTTCTAGTCCATCTTTCCTTAAATCGGGTAATATAATACTATAGTTATCTATGACCAGGTATGTGTATAATGTAGATGAATAAAAAAGTTTGAATCGTCTATAAATATAAATAAATTCAGATCAGGAAGATGTGAGTTGGATTCTCGACGTGGTAAAATTTTGTCTTGACTCGGTTTGGGACGAGGTAGACGTTTGCTGTGACCGTCTGGCTAGCTGATACCATCATACTCGTATGTATGTTTTGTCTCAAAACATAAATATTAACAGACTGTGATCTGGCACAGAAATAGGATAGCCAGTGCCTGTTCAAAAATCAAAATCAAAATGTTTTTTTATTTAAGTAGATGTTTTGCACATACTTTTAAATCGTCTTTTTTTTCTACCTAGTACAAAGTTCCTACCACGCGTGTTGCGTTTAGAAATCCTGGTGAGCCCACTTTCATCATTCCGCACCATCATCAGTTACCAACAGGTGCGATGATGCCAAGGACTTACCAGTTGCGGATTGAAAAGCGCTCAAGAAACTCGACGCTTTTACCATAAATATTTGTTTGTTTGGTTCTTTCCTGCTTTTGCAAGGAAAAGGCAAAGGCTTCTCTGGCCATACAGCCTATTCTTACGTAGTTTGCTCTTCTCTAAATATTTTTCTATTTCATTTGAGATCTCATTTATCAATTTCTGTCGTCTTTAACTTTTTCTCTATTCTTCAACAAAATGATAGCACTTTTGATGAAGATTTCATGGACTTCTTGAGAGCACTCGAAACACAGTCTACACACTTTTATTTCATTATCCTACATATTAGACACTTAAATGGCACTTTATTGAACAATACACTATCAATATTATGCATTAAAAACCACGATATCTATTTTTTCGGATAATAAAACAAAAATGACAAACTCTTGCCGCGAGTTCCCGCCAAAAAGTCTTTACCATAAATAATGAAAAAAAAAGTACTACATTTTAAATGTAAACAAAGACTAATCTTCTACTCGATCAGAATCGTATTTCCAACTTTTTTAAAGTAGATGGCATCAGGTAGCTTCAGGTCGATGAAAACTAGACTTCTTCACTATTCAACAATCATTTATTAACTCAAAAATATAATTTAGTCTCTTAAACTTTATAATAAATATTTTTTTAAAACAAGATCGAATTTAAACCTAGCTAAATGGTTATCAAGGATGTTAAAGTGATTTCAGAGGTGATTCGTATCAACTCAAGCGGAAAATTTATATTTGCGAAAAAATTACGCACTTATAAAACGGGCTTCTTGCAAATAACAGGCTGAAATTGACCTGGTATCGAAGGAAAACTTCTGCTGAGGAACGCAAAATAATTTCTGTAAAAAGCTTATCTCGAAGTTGGTTTCTTCAAGCTATACATAAAGTATGTAGGTTTTGTTTTGTGATTGGGCGACGGTAACCAATTAACAAATTAATTGCCAATTTCCCCGGCTACTAGAAGCGCCACTATGATATAAAGCAAACAAAATGTTAACATGCATTTTAAATTAAATGTTTAATTAAAAATACAGGGTGTAAAATACCTCTCCTGGAAATATACCGAGTGCGCTACTAATCATAGTAAATAATGTTCCCTATACAGGGTTATTTTTGAACCCCCCCCCCACCAAAACTTCACAGTGGCTTCTACTCATGAAACTGAGCAACTTTCCCCAAGTAACCAATGGTCAATTTGCAAAAAAAAAAAACAAGCATGAAAATTAGTAAAGATCACGGATTCGGCCTATTATGTATGGAGATGCCCAGCATTTTTTTCAGGGTACCTCCCCTTCACGTGAAATGGGGATGATTGCTTTTTTTCTCGACTATACCATAGTGTCGTCGTGTCGTTGGATAAGTCTTTCAAAAATGTTTTTGGTTTCTGAAAACCATTTTTCTATTCAGAGATCCGTTTTCGAAATATTAAGCTTTAAAGTGCAAATTTTCATGTGTCCCGCCCCTGCCAACTAAACGGCTGTTTCTAGAAATGTGAAAAAAATCACCGCAGTAGTATATACCAATAACGAAGTTAAAAGGAAAACTATCACATCTACGATAAGAAGGATTTACAAGGTAATGAGAAGTACTACGGAACTCTCCACTGCGCGGGGCACGACACGCTTTTTACTTTTTTTTTAGCTACAGAACCCTAATCTTAAAACACTCAGTCACTTAGTGGCTGTTTAACGTTACCTAAGACTTTCACTTGAATTTCTAAATTAACAAAGGTTTACAAACTTTGGAAAGGTTCATAAGACTGTGACTATCGATATTGTAACTTTCCCAGCGAGCTCTAAAGAAATTCTAAGTTTTATATTCTAACTCGCAGTGAATATCGAAAGTTTCAAACGTACTCGATTGTATTTTATTTTACTTATTTCGTTTTTATTTTGGCGCAAAATACAATAAATTATTTGCGGCAAATATTCAATGTTTGGAAGTTTTAGAAATTTAAGAAACATAAAACGCTGTATTTGTTCAAGAGGATACTATAAGACTGTTGATTATTTTAATGATAATGACATTTGGAATATTTCTCCAGCAAAATGATATGACATTTATAAGAGTGCTTAATGTACCTACGTAAAGAAATAAATGATTTTGAATTTTTGAATTTTGTTGAAGTGTAAATGTTGTTTTATTTTATTGAGTATGAGTATTATTGTACAAATAATACTTATTTATATACAATGTGTCTACATGTATGATGTGCTGAGACAATAAACTACATTTTATTATTATTTTATGAGTTAAATTACTTGTGGATTACAAATAAGCCCCCGACAAAAAGAGGGATGTTATGTGTCAAAACTATAGGTGTGTTTCCGTTTATGGCATCGTAGTTCTTAAACCAGCGAACCGATTACGATGTAGTTTTTTTACTTTAAAGCAGGTTTCATCGGGATGGTGCTTAGCTATGTTTAATGGAAATCGGTTCATTGTTTTTCGAGTTATTAAACTTTTACCAGTGCAAGAGTTTTTTTTTAATTTTGTTATCACCATGACCGACCATGTCCCTCGCACAGCTAACTATCCTATCTCATTCTTCGTAAGTTTTAAAAAAAACAACCCTATTTTAATTAGATAAAGTCCAAACTCAAATAATCAAGTTTATGAGATAGGAGAGTTGGTCGTGCGAGAGACGATGTTTTCAGTAAATTATAGATCAAGCTAAGCGCAAAATGAGTGATTCTTCTACTCAAGGAACTAAATAACTTTATACTGGTGCTGGAATTAAACGTACTCTATGTATAACTGTGGTGAAATGACAAAAATATTGGACTTTTCATACAAACTTTACAAAAATTGCAAAAAAATACTTCATACAAATTCTGTTGAAATGGCAAAAAAAAAACATGGTCTTAGTATACAAAATAAACAAGCTTATCGATTTGTTGTTCAGTTTTATAAGTCGAATGAGTTAAGCACTTAAGAGGTTTACATGTATTTACTAGTAAGTCATCTTTTATTCCGCTTAGTTTAGCTATGTACCAATCACCCTGTATATAACCACCATAGAAATAGAACCACTGCGTGCTTAGTAATTTTAAGTTTACATTTATAATTGTACCTATTCTATTTATAGTATCTATTTTATAAAAAAATATTAGTTTGTATTAAATTATGGGTCTTTGCTATCTGATTTAAATAAATAAATAAATAAAATCAATAAATAACAAAATTTATCACCTGCTCTCAAAACGCATAATTTCTGTCGTTTCTCACGCTGCACTGAGCCTAATTGGGCAAACTATGCAGCCTACTCTACAAAAGACTGCGATGCCCAATATGGTTTGGGGTCGTCAATTAATCACGTGAGGCTCAAAAGGGGGGGAGGGGGTTCGGTAAAATCACGAAATATCACAAAAGGGGAGGGGGGGGGGGTGAATTGAGATATCACGTGTATTTATTTTTTCGTTGAACGGGCGATTTTTAGAGTAAGTTCCAAACGTCAGACTGTTGTTGTTACGTTGTTTTTACTTCATCCCAAGGTTCGAAACGGCTTCAGGCAGTCAGAAACAACCTTATGTCTGTCTGGACATTTTTATCACGGTGCTTAATTATCCAGAATTAAATTATATTATACCTGTATTGGACGACCCCTTTCTTCACTTGTTTAAGACTGTAGATTATTTAAATGATAATGACGTTTGGATTATTTATCCAGCAAAATGAAATGATGTTTATAAGAATGCTTTATCAAATAAATTATTGAAATTAAATAAAATCCATCACCACACTTTTTTTTCCACAACTATAGTTACGAGTACTATAGTAAGCCCTTGCTTGGCAGTTGTCATTATCCCGGGGCAATTTTGTAAAAAGAGTCCGAAAACTTAGTTATTTTTTTAAAGTAGATCAATTTTTTTCACATTCGACCCTAATGGTATATGTTCATCTTCGCCTTAAAAAAATTACCTTGATCTCTATATTCGCACTCGAAATCCCTTTAGTTTTTCTTAAGGTAAATGATATTGATATAGGTATGTACCACGTAAACGGTATAATTGTATATTTTTAGGACCATTGCAATAAACTACCTAATGGGATATGTTCACATCCCAAAAAAAGAAAAACTCGATCTCTATATTCGCACTCGATAACCCTTTAGTTTTTCTTAAGGTTAATAATAATAATATCTGGAACAAATGACACACGGTCCTCTGGCCCCAAACTAGGATTCCCTGTATCTTGGGAACCAGAGACTATATACTTTTATATACATATACATACATATATACTTTTAAATACATACATATATAGATATAATCGAGTCAGGATCGCTAACCACATAGCCACCAAGTCAGTCCATTAGTAATCACGTTGACATACCACGTCAGCGGTATTATTGTACATTTTGAGAACCACTGCAATAGAAACCCATACAAATAAGGTAGTCCTTGTATCTCGCGCTAAACGTTCGACACGATCCAACTTTGTATTTTTTACAGTAAAGTACCAGCTTCAATGGAATATCCGAATGTGATTGATGACTTCTAATGACAGCAGTGTATGGTGCACTTTTTTTAGGGCCGTAATCTATCAGTTATTTATTTGCAAGTAAATACATTATGGTTTTGCAAATATAAATATTTTAACAAGAACGCAATATACATAAATAATGTATATACTCGTATGTATTATAAATACGCACTTGTGACCCCTCTGGTGTTGCGGGTGTCTATGGGCGGCGGTAATCGCTTACCATCAGGTGATCCGTCTGCTCGTTTGCCACCTATCACATAAAAGTATTTATAAAATAGGACCTTTTTATTCATAGTTTTAGTATTTCGTTCCTAATTTGTAATAAAAAACATTTATAAATATATAAATATTTACTAATATTCATAAATAATGTTACTGGATATAAAAACTCTGTTACCTGACCCCAAAATAGAGTTGTTGTACTATGGTATGGTACCAGAGACTGATATTACATACGTCACATACACATATCGTATTCGTTTAAATATATATGGTGCTCTCAAAATATCTTCCAGGGCTCAACTGGGATATTTTCTCATAAAGGCCGGCAACGCACTTGTGACTCCTCTGGTGTTGCGGGTGTCTATGGGCGGCGGTAATCGCTTACCATCAGGTGATCCGTCTGCTCGTTTGCCACCTCTGTCATAAAAAAAAAAAAACCCGTCATTCAACAAGGAACTAATAATCAATTCGCAAAAAAGGACTCACATTATTTTTTTTTCGATCACCTGATCGATTTATATGAAGAGTCTACAATTCGACGACGAGATTTGCACGAGGAGAGGAACGAAAAGCAAAGGTTTTTTTTTTTAAATAAGGAGTGGCCGAGTTATAGAAGATATTATGTATAAGAGAAGCTCTTGACCTTTCTCCATAATATCCTCTTTAATCCTGCCACTCCTTCTTATCTTAAAAATAGCTTTATTGTTTGTTCCTCTACCCTTAACCGCATCTTGCGGGCATCCAGCACTTTAATCCTTGAAATTCCTACAAACTCTTTCTCTAGCTATTCAAACTCCTTCACAGTACAAGTAATCAGGCTGTGGATTTATCTGCCTGAGTAGCCACTGAGGGAGTGCTCTAACTTTGCAATCTTTTACTCGTTAAAGCTCACTGTTTGACCACTGTGCTGTCCTTTTCATGGTATTCACTTTAGTTTCTTTTCAACCTCACTTTATTATTATATTATTTAACTACAACACTACCCACTACGATATACTGCCCTTTTAAGCAAGAAGGCCGCAAACTGTATGGAGTTTCCGTAAACTTTGCGGCTTTCTTATGATTCACGTGCAGAGCTACAAAGGAACTTTTCTCGGTGAATAATGAATTAAAGGCGCTTTGAATACTCAACAAAACGTAATCTTTCCCCTAATTTCGTTCCTTGTTTTTCTCTGTCCATTTGTTTAATTAATAAGTGTTTAGATTTAATATGTATGCTACCGTTGTAACAGTAAAACAAGGAAACTTTTAACAAGGACTTTAATAATTAATGCCTTTTCCATGTCGTTTTATATCTAAGTCTTAGTGCCTTTCAAATAAAAGTGTTTTTCCTCTTCTGCTGCGCTATTTTGGGCTGATAATTTACCTACAGATTTCAGATGCCTACTACTTAATTTTTGTACAATGGTTTTATGTTTTTACGCAGCTGTTGCAGTCAAAATGAGGGTTATGATTTTAGCAAGCTTTGTTTGCCAATCTGTCATGATCTGATCCCTCGTACGTTCAAATTTCAGCTCGAATTTTGACGGTATCCAATTTACGTAAGAGAAAATAATAATAATCATACTGTGCTTCTACTGGAGTAGCTCTTGCGCTTCAGGCTAGGCGAAGTGGTCAGAGTAGCCTAAATTTATGTTTGAAAATAAAAATATTGCGGGACAAATCACACACGGTCATCTGGCCCCAAACTAGGATTCCCTGTATCTTGGTAACCAAGTTCTGATACTAAGTCTGAATAGTGAATCAAGAATTTGTATGAAAAACTGAAAAAAATAATAATTGAAGAGCGGATTTTTTCAATATTTTTCCTGGACTCAATACTTGATTCTGAGTAATCCCTTAAAATTTCAAACTCACTTTTTTTAACATTCTGTATAGATATAATACACCCAGCCACAGAGCAAACAAATCTGCTCATCACAGAAATGTTTGCCCTGGGTGGGGATCGAACCCACGACTCTCGGATCAGTAGTCAGAATCATAAAAGTTGTTCAGTTTCTCGAATAGGAATTACCAGATATGGTTGTAAGATTACACATTATAAATAATTATGAATATTTTACAACGACCCAGGTCGTTATGATGACATAATATACGACAAACAAGAGTAGCTTCTCTTTAATAGAAAATTAATAATAAATCGTCCCGGAAAATTCCCGCAATAACTCAAATAGAAATAAGTGGAAATAAGTCAAAAAGAAAATTGCTACGTATTTCTTGAGACAAGACAATTTGCTTGGCAACTCTTTCTTTCTCGTCTCCGAGATTTCAATTACCTAAAGATTACTGATATTACAAGTTATACAGGGTGTAACAGAAAGGTGTGATAATACTTCAAGGTGGGCTTTTACCCATCAAACTGAACAACTTTTGTTCTACAACTTTGTTGAAATCGCAAAGAAATTTTCGGACTTTTCATACAAACTTGATTCGCCAGCTGATCGATTTGTATGAAAAGTCCAAAAAAAAAATTTGCGATTTGAACAAAGTTGTACAACAAAAGTTGTTCAGTTTGATGGGTAAAAGCCAACCTTGAAGTATTATCACACCTTTCTGTTACACTCTGTATATATTCGTAAATTAAATGGATCTTACGGAATGGTTTTATTGGAAAAAAAAACAATAATTTCGGATATCATAATTTCGTTTACAAATCCATATCGTCCCCATTGCAGGGGCACGGCCCTCTTCTCATAGCTCGGGAAGGTTAGGCTCTACACAACAGGCTTACCTTAACGATACTAAAATAAATATTTACTTTCACTGCGCTAAGTGCTTAATGCCAAGTTCAATCTACCTTGCATCTACGCTCTTTAAATAAACCGCAAAGCGCAATAGTTTTTTGTACTATGGCCACACTATAAATGTTTTTGAGTGATTTCTGGATTTATGTGTACGCGAGAATCCTTTCGTCTGAAAGCCAATGTATATGTACTTAACTAGCTAGCTACATCCGCGTGACGGAGGACTATCAGCTGTTAACGATCCTAATCAAAAAATAATTTAAAAAGATGTAATTAAAAAAAAACAAATTGATAATTTAAAATTGGAAAATTTAGGTTAGAACGCAATTATTGGAGATTGGCAATAGACAATATGGTTTTGGGATGCAAATTGAGCTGGGTATAATTGAACCGTGGACGGTAACAAAAGCCTTCGGTGTTTAATTAAAGCTTCACCCGGTTCTGTAATAACTGGTGTTTTTTGCTGACTGCCAAATTTTGATGGTCCAAGTTACAAAGCTTGGCGCTATTTTATTTTACTGGTTCGTTAACAACCCATATTGTCCCCAATGCAGGGGCACGGGTCTCTTCCCATACCTCGGGAAAGTTAGGCCATATTCTACACACGGGGGCCAAGTCCGGATTGGTGGAGGTTGTGGGGCTAGTGGCCAACCCCAGTGTCAGAAGTTTTCAAGCCGCCAATAAGGCTTCCGACATGGTTTAACAACTGCCATCTTGCGATAGCAGCCGGCATCAACGGCTTAACGTGCCTTGCGAAACACGGAAACGGTCGAGATAAATGCCACTAACAGTCAAACCCATCCGGGTTATGACCGTGTTTGTAGTCGGTTAACCTGCGTGATTGACGCGACCCCGCAAGCCGCACTGGCTGGTATTTTACTGGTATTCTATTGTATTTCATGATTTTAGCGTCTTTCAGATGAAAATGAAATAAAAGAAAAAGCAAGTTAATTCAATTCACACATAATATGGCCAAATAACGCACCTACAGTTGCGCTGTAAGTTTTATTTTGCAAGGTTATTCGGCGTAGAATGTCGACAATATACAATAATATACCTTGTGCAACCGATTTAATTGTGACTCTGACAAGTTTCTGATCTATCCACTACAAGTTTAATCCTTACAACTTGATGAGATTAGACATCGGAGTGATCAATGTCGGGAAAATTATTTAATCTGAAAATGTATAACTTCGAAAGCCAAAATAATATTTCTCCTACTTGCAACTTTTACACTCAGATTTCGATCAGCTGAGGTAAAATTTAATACGTTTTGTAAGCAAAAGGTAAATTGCGAAATAAAGACAAACCATCTCGCAGCCGCTTATCACTTGCACCACATTTAGCCAGATTCCAGCAATTTGGCACCAAATTTGCTGACGATACACCGATCGCTTACCTGCAAAAGATAAACGAAATAGTTAAAACCAACATTTGGTTACCCCTAGTAAAAATACCCTCTGAATATTGTTGCTCAAAAAAGTTTTAAAAAAGCAGGCTCCCATTCCTAAAAAATATAAGATTTTGTACTCAATTATCTTTATTTATGATCGAGAAATATAGGTCGCAAAAAGATGGAAAAGAAGCAAGAAAAGAGATGGAAATGAGACTGAACTGACAACAATTTTTATTTATTCCTTACAATTTTTGTACTGAGTGACGAGTGCAGGGATGCCTACGGAAACTACGGACCTTACCCGCAGGCTAATTCAAAAAATAGGCTAAAACTTTTTACAGCCTCGAAAAAAAATATTTTAAGAAATATACAGGTGTTAAAACAAGTGCGTTTGAAGTTTTAAGGGATTACTCAGAATCAACCTAGGAAAAGAATTAAAAAATCCGCTCTTCAAATTTTTTTTCAGATTCTCATACTAAATCTTGACACATTGATAAACTCTGCTTGGTACCATGCAAAACCACATTATTTCAAAACAGTATATTTTCAATGGCTCCAAAAATTTATAATAAACTACCAAAAACTATACGGAATTCGAGCACCTTAAGCAGCTTCAAAAATTCAATTCAATATAATGAGAGCATGCTACTCCTTTTGACATTTCTTTTCATAATTTTATTAGGTACCTATTTTTTAAATGTGTTAGTTTTTATTATTATTTTATTGTGACATGTTTTGATAATTTTGATTTGTTTTGTTTACGATGACATTATAATTTTGGATTTTTTATGCATATAATTAATTAAATTTTGGCAATTTTTAGGCAATTTCAATTTGATTTTGTATGTCTAATGGCAGGTTATAAAGCGCTTTTATGTTTTTTTAAATTTAAGATCATGTTTTATACTTATAACCACAAATAAATGATTTATGATTTCTATACTTGATTCAGTAACCCCTTAAAATTTCGAACGCACTTTTTAACACCCCTTATAATAACTAGCTTCCGCCCGCGGCATCCTCTGCGTGACCTCGAGAATTGGGTCCAGAGAGAAAGAAAACGTTAAGGTGCCGCTATTAGTGACGAAGTGGAAATTTTGAGATTTTAAGCATTCCTCCGGGAACCCTTAAATTTTCCGGGATAAAAATCCTGTGTGTTAGCCGAGTGCTTTATCTATCTACCTTCCAAATATCACCCAAATCCGTTCAGTAGTTTCGGCGTAAAAGTGGAACAAACAAACAAACATATAAACAAACAGCCATACTTACGCATTTATAATATAATATAAGTGAGAAACTCTTTAAATGTAAACTCTACTAATAGAAATTCTTATTCAAATTTTGTAAAGGGAAAGGTTTTTTTAAAGTAGATGTTGTACACATAATTTTAACACAAACATCATGTATGTAATTTGATTTAATTAAGTAATAATATTTATCAATCTACTGTACTGCACTGTACTGTATTGTACTGAAAAAGTATGGACGCATTTCTGAAATAAAACTATTATTTATTTATAAATTCAGTGTTTGAACCAGAGTAATCTAGTATATCAAAACATAACTAAACGGTTGACTGAAAAAACATGATTCACAAAAGCTTTCAATAAAAAACATCTCAAGTTTCCACAAGCTTAAGTGTGCTATCACAGGGACATAAAACTTTCACTTTAGTGTGGGAGGTGAAAAGGGTCTCGTGTCCTAACGTAGGTTCCATATGTATTAATATCGTAAGCGTTTCCCCAATAAAAATGTCAGTTTGACACACCTGCCGTTCCACAGTTACAATACCTATTTACTACCTTTTGCCCGCGGCTTCGCCCGCATAGATATCGTTTTAATTATGTCTGATTGTTTTTGTCACGCTATTTTTTCAGTTGTGAATATTGTGATATTTTTAACAGGGTGTTAAAACAAGTGCGTTTGAAATTTTAAGGGGTTACTCAAAATCAAGTACAAAATACAAGAAAAGTATTAAAAAAACGATCTAAGTATTTTTTTCCCGTTTAACATACTAAATTTAAATAGCCAATCAAAAATCCGTATGGGAAACTGAAAAAAAATGAGAATTTGCGGAACGATAAGAAACGTCCAAATAAATTCTATCCATTTTTTTAAAATAAAACGCTTACTTATATTACCTTCGGTAAATACCTACATTGTTTTTGTGCCAGAATTACAGTTTATTCCGTTAAACGCGCACGTGACACACGTTGGGTTTGCGAGGAATTTAATAATACTACGGGTCTCACCAAAAGTGTATGCAGACTTATTAATCGTAAATATTCTAAGTGACTGGATTAAGATATTATGATAATGGCAGTGGATGCGGGCAGCGCAAGACCGGTCGTCGTGGAAATCCTTGCGGGAGACCTTTGTTCAGCATTCGACGTCTTTTGACTGATGACGATGATGATGAATTACTATAATAATGCTCAGACTCGTAAAGACAGTTCTACTGACGTTTTAGTGAAGACATTTTAAGCTTATTGTTTTAATAACTACTCAAACTATTATACTGAAATTTTGCAAAGAGCTTAGATAGAGGGCATGGAATAACATAAGATACTTTCATCTCGAAAAAACTCAATTCCGTGCTGGCACCCTTAACGACAGTCACGCAGGCGGTGCAGCGGGCAAAACTTAGTAAAGAATACAAAAAAAAAACGATTTGTTGTGTGCGGTTGCTTTGCGGTGCAGTGCGAGGAATACATAATTATAGTGTATTTATTTATCCATTATGTCGAAATTAAAATAACAACCCTCCCTCCACATCTACTATATGAACCATATAATCTTCTAAGTGACGGTACTAATTTTAAATACTGATATTCTTTCATGTGAAGCAGAAAGTGTAACCAAATTAAATTAAGTGTATAATTTTGACATCGCTATTCTCATAACATCGTACTTTATTCGAATGTTACGAATTATACAATCCAACAAAGTAATTTTTTGAACAAATAGTTACGTATACTATATTGTAACTTAGAATATATAATATTGTAACTTCACAGATCTTATGACATAGAGGGCGGGTGCGACTCAGGTGTTTATTATTGTAAAGATATATGAAAACCAATCTTGGATAATGGCTATATTGTATATTGTATAATATATTCTCAATAACGTGGAAAGTAGAATATTTATTTATACAGGCTGAACTTTTAAAATGATTACTTTTACTTTTCACAAACACAGTATTTACTGAAATAAAATGACTTAAAACATGTTCAGTTGGGTTGATGATATGAACAATTTATTATTCAATATAGATATTTGATTAATACATTTATTTTTATTCAGGCTAATTCAGGTCAAAGCTAAAACAAATTACGAATTGGCGTTGTTAGTAATTTGTGTTACAATACAGTAAATAATGTAAAGAAATTACAATTTTTGAGATGGAAATCGTAAAAAAAATACAAAAATAATCAGTTTGACCACTTGCATTCATACATTTTTTGAAGCGAAAAATGTTTTTTGTATTTTACTTAGTGACCCTTTTTGTACACTACAAAATATTTGTCATTCAACGCAGTTCGTGCGAGCATCCTGTATCTAGTTGCCATAGAGACCGCACTTGGATTAACCCAAATCAAAGCAAAATTATTACCCTTATGACGTAGCTATACATCTCATTCTGACGAATCAGGGAACCTCCCAACAAACCACCATCTTGAAGAATTGGAGTGTTGCCAGCTCAATTTTCTCAGATCCCACTGTTTCAACACAAAATAGCTCTGATATTTTGTTCATTCATCCTTTCTATTTTATTCTTTGTACTGGGGCATGCTCAAATATGTTTGCGTACAGTGATAAATTGACAATACACAAGATGTTACAATCAAAATAGAGTAAAAAAAAATCTCAAGAAACTCTTAAACAATTCGGATTCCATACAAAATTGGTTAAATAACTTATAACAGTGTATAGAGAACAATGGGCAAGAGCGCACCCAACCACAAAGTGAATTGTAGCATTATGAACTATGTTGGTATGAGGTTGCCCTAATGAAAAGCAAATAAAGTTATTTGTATTTGAAGTAGTTTAATTTGTCTTAAGAGTGCTAGTCTAAATTGACATGGAAAAAAATATAGTTTCTCTTACATTCCTGGAACACATTTTCAATTATTACGAAAATTAGTATCTTAAAAAAAAATTCTACAAGTGAATTACGGTACGGCAAACTGCCTAAGGATAAATTAAACTTCTCTATGAGGGCAACAAAGACCAACATAGTTCATAATGCTACAATGCATTGGGTACGGTGCCCATACAGAATTACCCATTCTCCTTTACCAAATTGATCATGAATCCTTTTAGGTAAGTTGTTCAGTGAGATGAGTAAAAGCCCCAGTTTACAGGTCTTATACCTATTTGTAACACCCTGTATGAGCATTAAAATTACCGAAATAGCTCAAAGAATCCCTAAACTGAAATGGCGTAGGCGCGACACAAAGGTCGTAGAACAGATGGCCGTTACGGAAGGGAAATTCTCGAGTGGCGACCGCGGACTTGAAGACGTGGCGTACGCAGGCTCTCACTCGGTGGACCGGTGACCTGGTGAAGGTCGCGGGAAGCCCCGGGATGCTAGGGCAAGATCAGTCGTCGTGTAAATATCTGAGGGAGGTATTTGTTCAGCAATTGACGTCTTAAAATGATATGAAGATATAATTATAACAGGGTAATAGCGGAGAGATATGACTCTCCACTGTTTTCTCATTTCATGCGTGTGCTGGTCAGGCAGGGGCCATATGCCTCCTGCAACTAGTGCATGCATAGAAGGTGAAAACTGGACTATTGTGTATTTCTATATATTTTTTTGTGAAGTCTGTTACTAACATTAGTTTTAGAATTTTTACTAACACCACTGGCTCCTGTAGTCTGATTAAATAAAGATAAATAAAATAATTTCATTCACTAACTAGTTGATTTAATTTGTACAGTCCCGTGCACCTAAAAGTATACACTATACAGGGTAGCCGTGCTCTCTAGTACTACTTGCACTACATGGCTGTATACTTTTAGATGCACCAGACTGTACTGCTACCTGCTACTACAAAAGAAAAGAACATTGACATTTTATATTAATTAAAAATGCATCCCCTAAAACCAATAAATGAAAAAAGTATGAGTTCTCATGAAACAATAAGGGCTGATGAAGGACGGCACAATCAATCTCAGGGGACATTTTCACTCCCCATACAAAAGTTTTCGAGACTTGCCAGTCTATACTTGAACGGAATATTATTTTCACAAGAAATTTTGAATTCAGTTAATTAATCTTAGTAACTTAGCCACAAAAGTTTGCTATAATATTTAGAAGTTAATTAAATTATAAACACTTAGGTAAGTTTAGTTAAATATAGGTATATTTAAGTTGATAATTTCATTCACTGGAAAGAAAAATGTCATCTTAATACAAATCGGTCAACTTTGCCTGGAAAGTTTTTTTTTTACCGAAAACAGCAACAAGCCGTGCATACAAGATATACATATGATGCAAACGTGAGCCATGAAAGTGTAAAATATTATACTATATGTATACAGTGTAGGCACATAGAAATCAGGGATTACGACAGTGGAGCTATTAGTTTTAAAAAGTAAATATCTGTTATATAAATAAACTACGAGAATATAAAACCTTCTTATTTAATAACATTGCAATGTGGGTATTTATCACTCTTCGAAAAGATAATAACAGGCAAGCAACACGTACATAAACCATGATCATGCGACACCGATCGACCTGCAATCTGCAAGGCACTTTCACGGTTACGTACTGTACACAAACTGTAATATCACTCATGTGGGTTAGTCCCCGAGGGCCCCGATCCCCGAGGCACCCATCCCGGAGGGCCCCGTTTTATTTTTCTTTTTAAGCTAAACTGACTTTTATTGAACTAAACTGCAAAAAATAAATCGGGGCCCTCCGGGACGGGTGCCTCGGGGATCGGGGCCCTCAGGGACTAACCCGCTCATGTTACGTCGAAACTTTTTACTCCGAATATTTTTTGCCATAATTTTCCTTACAATAACTTTAAAGAGCACACTGAACATCTAGAACTGATTCGTAGTGTTTGAACATCTAGAACTGATTCGTAGTGTTTTGATGGGGTACTTACTGAACATCGTGAAAACCTATTAAGAAACAAGCCGGCGTATTTTAAATATACATATTTTATACCTGAAATCGGATTACATATATCTATGTCGGTGTCGTGTTACTTTTTTGAAAAAAAAAACAACTGAAATCAATAGGTAGTATAATTTCTTTTTATTATTATTTAACGGTAAAACGAGTCGTTTCATCGTTACCGAATTCGTTCCGCAGATAAACCTGGCTTCGAAAAAGTCCTCGCGGTACCGACATCAGTTACAAACTATTCTTAATAATATAAATAAATTTTAAAATTCATTGCATACAATAAAAAAAATATCGCATGACTACTCAATACTAATACAATTTTCAGGTTCCTCAAAATTCCCTACTTCAAAAAATTTAATACTTCTCTTAAGGTTAATTACAATCATGAATTCACAAAAGCACAAAATAGACACAGAATACAAACGCTCAATACGCTCACTAAAATCGTAAGCATATACATGCTTATAGAAATATACGGTCGTTCGAGGCAAGGTCGGAAAAGTATCACAACAGTATCGTGACCTTGCCTACAACGACCGTATACGTCTATAAGCATGTATATGCTTAGGATTTTAGTGAGCGTATTGAGCGGACCTACTGTATCTGTGTATTTTGTGACAAAAGGTACCAAAACTTACTCATTCCGTAAAATCTTTCTATCCACAAAGACCACAGATACATTCATCTACGAGCGAGGTATACTGCACCGCACAGCATAAATAATAAATAAATAAATATCCGGGACAAATCACACACTGTCATCCGGCCCCAAACTAGGATTACCTGTATTATGGGAACCAGAGACTGATATACATACACATATACGTTTAAATATTGTACATACACAAAAAGATATTATACACCCAGATACAGAGCAAACAAATCTGCTCATCACAGAAATGTTTGCCCTGGGTGGGGATCGAACCCACGAACTCTCGGATCAGTAGCCAGGAGCACTAACCACTAAGCCACCGAGTCAGTCATAAATATCCACGGCTGGCAGTAAACTGCTGGTGAAATTGCTCTCTTTGCCTTTGATGGTCAGGCACGCACAGTATACAGGATGATATTGAAATCGTAGACCAAATTTTAGCTGTGGCTTCCAGACATGACACTGAACAAGTTTCTCTAAGAAACCAATTCAATCGGAGCAAAAAATTTGGACTTTCCATACAAAGTCATTATACCTATACAAAGTCTCAGGTCCTCAATTTGTATGAAGAGTTCAATTTTTTTTTTGTTTCGATCGAATTGGTTCCTTAGAGAAAATTATTCTATTCCATGAGCAGAAACCACAGTTATTTTAGTTTTAATTTCACCCTGTATAAAGTGAACCACAGTTCATTTTAGTTTTAATTTCAGTGCCAGGGTTCATATAGGGTTTCGGCACATGAATCTGAACAACTTTTCCCTACGAACACATAGTCAGTTTGGAAGAAAAAGTTGGATCTTTATACAAAGCGGCCAAGCATATGAATAGTCCAAATCATTTTTCCGGAGTGACTATAGGGGAAAGTTGTTCAGTTTCATTAGGTACTTATTTTAAGAGCATAATTATACTTTAGTACTACATATAGTATGGCCACTCCCTGCCTCTCTCTAAAGGCGACCCCCCCCCCCCCCCGCTCTCAGCATGTAAGTAATTTCCCTCAACTTAAAACTCGACAACCCTAGCAAAAAGCAATGGCGACCGAATTTATAGCACACGCAATAAACCCGCCACCGCCGGAAAGCTTCTAAGGGACCGGTTATCTGAAAGATGATACAATAATATCATCTGTGGGGGGAAATATGTTTTCCTTTATAAATACGTAACACTGTCCCCGCTATATCTTATAGTGTGAAAATTGTGATAAAGACTTTTTGGTATGTGGTGCAAAATTTTAGTCCAACCTGATTATTAGTTTTATTCATCATCATTGGCATTTTGCGTCTATTGCCGACAGTTCAGTCACTGTTGACTGTAGAGTTTAATACGAGAACGACACACTCGATGACAGAATAGTTTTTTCTTTACTAAACTCTGCCTTTCAATTCGATGCAAAAACTTCACTACTGACAGACTTTTACGTGGATTTATTATTTTTAAATTTTCAGAAATATTAAATACATCAATTAACGGAAGGACGCCTAAAAAGGTTTCTCACTTTTAATTATAAGAAAAACTGTCACAACCTGAGAGTCTGTCAATAGCAACACAAATTGTCATTTTACTTTATTGCGTCAACTGAAAAGACATAATATAATCTCTAATCGATGATGTTAGGCTGTGAGGAATATCCTATACACAATTACAGGTGTGACGTTGCGTAAATTTCGTGCCAGTCCATTCCAAACTGTATTGTACTGTCCTACAATTTAATGAATTTTCCTTTATTTGTTGTTTTAGTAATTTTACTAAACTTAGTACTGTAAAAAAAATTAAGCCTTTAATACTACCTCCTTTAACCTACCCTTCCACCAAGCTTGTTCTACTAGGGTTGTCCCAAATATTGCGCCGACGACGACACGAAATTTCTTCATCTGCGGCTTATG
The DNA here is from genome assembly GCA_958295455.1 of Coleophora deauratella. Lineage (NCBI taxonomy): Eukaryota > Metazoa > Arthropoda > Insecta > Lepidoptera > Coleophoridae > Coleophora > Coleophora deauratella. Next base: position 15,527,664 of record OY282400.1, on the reverse strand, counting down.
TTCGAGACGGGGCGTAATTTATGGTCTAACCCGACTAGTTAGCGGGAAAACACAAGTGCGATAGGCATTATTATGATAAATATAAATAAGCAATCTAAAAATTGCTTTCATTTTTATTTCTGACGATTAAAAGATACAAAGAAGTACTGAGTTTACTACTATTGCTCTAAAAAGGGGAACGGTTTCCATGATTTCATAATGACGAACTTTTTATTAATTTAACTGTAAGTAGGCGATTGACAAAATCCGTGTGATTATAATTTTACTAGTGAGATTTTAATATTACGGGTTTGACAATATCCCTGCGACATTGTATATTAAAAAGACGCTTGTTTGAGGTTCGGTTAATACTGCGTTTTCTCGCAACAATTTCAGATATTTTTGACAGCGTTCTTGACAGATAATAAACTAATATCTCAAATATTCGGGATTCATGTTCCCGTTTATTAAAAATAAGCAAATATTATAATATGGTCTTTTAGGATCCCTTGACGCGACCTTGAGTTGCTCGTGGACAAGTTAGTAAACTTTTTCTTATTTGACGAAGGTACGATTTTATTAGACAAGCCTTCTACCTACCGGTGAGCTGTCTCACCAAGGAGACACTATATTAATACAGAAATGCCGTGCCGTAAGTAAAAGCCCGCAGAGAAATGACCCAAGCAAAGTGGCAGTTGATTTATACCCACAATCATTTCTGAATATTGCCGGACCCAAGCGGTTAAAACTGGGTTAAAGCATGACCTTTACAAAAACTTCTGACGCACACTATATTACAGATGTGGTCCAGTATACGAACTGTTTCTCCCAGTAGACTAATCTGTGTAAACTATTCACATGAAACAGAAAGTCAAACAAAAAGGGCTTTCAAGGGCAAAAGCTAGTAAAATTTTTATTCTTAAATTTCACCAAAATAATCTATAAAACATTATATTATATTAGGTCCTTACCTATGAAATTGGCGTTTCAGTTTTGAAAGTTCAACAGAATAATAAGTATTACCCCAAAAATGAATTTACTTCCATTAAATTATATATCATTTTCTAGCTACATTCAAGGTCTTTCATGAATTAGTGATGTCATGTCTCTTATGTAAAAACTGACTGAGTAGAATCCCATTAAATACTGTATTGGAGTTTTCTTAGAGGTCAATTGGGTCAATTTTTCCTACCAAAAAAAAATCGAAATTATCTGAAAATTGTAAAATATTATGCGCAATATGTTCAAAAATACATATGGTAACGAATAACACGCTGGGATAAAAATAGCCTTCAAAAATAAAAATAAAGTATTTTTTTAACGAAAAAATGGCGATTTTCAGTGACGAAAAAATCCATTTTCACAGTTTCTACACCACTGTGCTCTCAAAATATTCAGACAACGTGCATTTAGCAAGCATTATTTTATTTCTAAATGTCCAATGGTACTTTGAAAATATTTAGTTGTTTTAAAATCTTAATTATTTTATATTAATTTCTCTTTGAACTTTTTTAACTAAACGTCAATTTCATAGGTAAGCACCTAATAATTATGTAATAATCGTAACTTCTTCTTTTAGCGTGGAATAATAGCGTAGCGTCCCTTATAATATTTTTTCCCAATATTAAAAATAGCAAAGTAAGCTTTTTGCCCCATCTTCTCGTCGCAACGAATCGCGCAACGACGAATCGACATGATTTTTGCACAGAAATAGTTGACGGGATCGGTATAGAAATAGACATAGACTACATTTTATCCTGTCAAAATAAGGAATTCCCTCGACACCCAGAACAATGCAACTTGCGAAAGTAACGCTATCTATTGCAAACTTCTCTACCGAGTGAAGCGATAACGAGAACATTATTGAAATCAATCAGCGTTAATGAAAATCTTTGTTTTTTTTTATGTATAAGGTCTTTATGAAAAAATTTTTGGAGTCCTCATACTAATTGATCAACGGAACCACCAATTTTCTATGGGAAGTCCAAAATTTTTTTGCAATTGAGTTCAGGTTCCTTGAAGAAAGTTGTTCAGAGTTTATGAGTAGAAGCCGTGGTAAAAAATACAGGTATTTTAGAAGGACCCTATAATACCTATATTATTTATGAATGTTATTTCATTGAAATTTGGCAAAGAGCTTAGATAAAGGGCGGGGAACAACATAGTATCCTAAATAATCCCAAAAAGCTCATTTCAGTACTCGCAAGCCTGTACTGCACACCCTCACTCAACGCCAGTCTAAAAACGACGGACCTCCAAGCGGGCGGAGCCGTGGGCAAAAACTAGTATTTTTTTTTATGTGATAGGCAGACGAATCACCTGATGGTAAGCGAGTACCGCCGCCGATAGACACCCGCAGCACCAGAGGAGTCACAAGTGCGTTGCCGACCTTTAAAATGGGATGGGGGATGGGGGGAATGGGAGGGGGGGAGGTTGGTCATTAATAACGATACATCTATATACAAATGTCCCACGCGTATATGTACTTAGTGCTACTGGAATATTGTTCTCGTCCATACATTAATGTGGCTTTGATTTTCATCGCAACATCGGACGCAGAATGAAATTCCCTGTTCCAGTAAATGCACCACAGCATGGGGTTATTGAGGCCAGCAATCACAAATAATATAGAATGTTGATAGGAACTTTGTACTAGAATAATTGACCACGCTGAATACGTTAAAAACAACCGACTTCAATCGCAACAACTCCAATTTTGCTATGTTTTTGTTGATTTTCTCAAAAACCGCTAAATCGATTTCGATAAAATTTATATGGGACCACCTGTGAAGTATACCCTTTGAAACAAAAAAAGAATTTTCCAAATCGGTTCAGGCGTCTTCGAGTAATCGGTGAACATACATAAAAAAAAAAGATTCTGACGAATTGAGAACCTCCTCCTTTTTTTGAAGTCGGTTAAAAAAGAAAAAGGCGATGAAAATAAAAATGAAAAATCTTTATTCGAAGTAGGTAGGACCTTTCAATGGGCATTTTTAGTCTGCCTCACAAGAAGGTCCTCCGAGTATAATAATGTGTAAAGCATTTACTCTACATAATACATTTAAAAAAAACACAGTCTGGAACACTTGTAAATGCTTCGTTAAGTAAAAAGCAGTAGTGAGACATCAGAAAAAATATTCTTTACACATCATAAAACTTATTTACTCACATTCCCTTCACAAAGGTCCTTACCATTGCGTACCAATAAAGGCGTCCTATAAAGGGATCACAAAGAAAAATTTGCGGTTACCGGTTAGGTCAGCTTTATACAGAGTGTGCCAAAAAATCGCGGTTCCATTTTGAGATGAGCTTCTACTTGTGAAATTGCACAACTTGTGTTATACATCTTGGCTTAGTCATCTAAAGTTGATGTGAATGAAAATGAATAAATAAAGGTTAATTACGGGTGTTGTAACTCTCTTATGAGAGTTAAAATAAAAGTTGAAAATCTCAAATTATTGTACAAGGTCGCATTGAAAACTGCGAAGGAGTGGAATATGCCTGCAGCTGCGTTTGCGTTTCCCGATTTTTACAATCTGGTGATATTCAAGACATATTAAATTTGAGTTTGCGTGTAAAATTCTCAACCATATCGTCACTTTCCATCAGATTACATGTCAAACACACTCAAATTGCTTATAAAAAAATCTAAATTAAAAAACATATTGGTACATCATGTACCTATGTTTAATTCAATGTGTACAGTCTTTACGTATTTTGTTAGGTCAAGTGTCTAAACCGAAATAAAAAAAGCGGCCGAGTGCGAGTCGGACTCGCCCATGAAGGGTTCCCTAGCAGCAAGTAACATAATATAAAAGTTCTTGTAGTTCGTTGTAGGTAAATTGCGGTTAACGATTTATGACGTATTAAAAAAAAATGTAGTTTTATGATTTTCTTATTTTAGAAGTTACAGGGGGGAGGGGGGGGCACATATTTTACCACTTTGGAAGTGTCTCTCGCGCAAACTATTCAGTTTAGAAAAAAATTATATTAGAAACCTCAATATCATTTTTGAAGACCTATCCATAGATACACGTATGGGTTTGATGAAAAAAAATTTTTTGAGTTTCAGTTCTAAGTATGGGGAACCCCCAAAATTATTGTTTTTTTTCTATTTTTGTGTGAAAATCTTAATGCGTTTCACATAATACATCTACAGTTTCAACAGTATAGTTCTTATAGTTTCAGAAAAAAGTGGCTGTGACATACGGACGGACAGACAGACAGACAGACAGACATGACGAATCCATAAGGGTTCCGTTTTTTGCCATTTGGCTACGGAACCCTAAAAAGCCAAATATTTCTCTTAGATTACAATAAAGTCGCAGAACAAACTTTGTTCAACAAAGTTATTGAAAAAAAATCAATTTTAAAGAATGTATAAAACATCTACTTAAATAAAAAACATTTTGAGTTTGAAAACCGTCTTAAAATGCGACCAAACCCCTTTTGTAACAAACCCGTAGAAGCACAATTCAACAGTTCGCCCATCCGCTTACCGCTTATCTCGCCCGAGGCGACGGTCTAAGGGTCAACACACATTGATCCGTTCGAACAGTCCATCTGTATCTCTTTTAGTTTGTGGCATCTCTTAAGAGAATTCTGCCAATGTCATGTCAGTCATGAGAGTGACACTGTTTGAAGCAGGGCTGGGTAAATATGTGATAACATGTCAAAGATTATCAACATCTAAGTTGGAAATCATCTAATTAAAAGCACGGGCCTGAAGCACAAAGTTGACAGCATTATATATTTTTTAAATACCATAGACAAACATAATCGCTTGTATTTCCATTACATGTAGAATTTTTAATAATAAAAATGTCATAATGATTACATTATGAGGTCACTTCGTAGTTCCCGATTTCAAACAATTTAAACTTTGATTTAGCAGTCATCTGCCGGATTCTGAGCCACATAAGTCCAACATCTTTCTGTAAGCCTCCTCAAATCATGAGTCCATCTAAGGCGATACGACACTACATCTTCCTTCCAGGGGTTGTCCATCGAGAACCTTTCTTCCCACCAGTTATCAGCTCCGCTAAATATTGCACATGAAAAATTTAAAATACCTTTTCCTTAGTTAACCGCCTCCGTAGCGTAGAGGCTTGCCGCTCGCTTCACATCAGGAGGTCGCGGGTTCGATTCCAGGCGGGGTCCAACTTTGTGGACTCGGTTTGGTTGGTGGTAGGGCATTTTCTGAGCCCGCCTGGCTAGCTACCACCATCTTATCTAAGTCTTGCCGCCAATCATCCATGTTAACAGCATTGATGTGTTCCGGCATGAAGATAAGATAGCCAGTTCCCCATTGCGTTGGGGAATCTTGGTAAGCCCGCTTCCATCTTCGGCATCATCGTCACTTACCATCAGGTGAGATGATGCCAAGGGCTTACCAATTGAAGGTAAAAAAAAAAACCTATCAATCTCTATTGATCAATGTGTCTTGACCGTAACCGGAACGGTCGAATAAATTCCAGTCGTGGCTCTCTCTTTGACATCTTTCAGAAACTGTTATTGGAAAAAGTTCAGGATATAGAGATTGAGCAGCGCAGTGGAGGGACAAAGTTTGTCTTTTATTTAGCTCAAGTTAATAATAGTAATACTGTTTTCCGGAACACATCGAACGCGAACACCTTGCCACAAACTAAAAGCCCTTGCGTTATGGGACCTGTTAAATATACTGGTGGACTAAAAAATGGAATCAAGATTTGTTGCTCGACTTTTGAAAAAATAACACAGTCTACAAAACTGCTAAACACTAAGAACAAAAAACTAGAAAACCACCAAACTAAAATCATAAACAGTTAACAGACAGTTTCTGAGCTTTTGGTTCAGTTTTTTTTTTTTGAGTTTGTTTGATTTTCCAAAAGTCGTGCAACAAACCTTGAGTCGATTTTTTTGTCCATGATTATACATATGTTGTAAAAAAATATGGAACAGTTTAAGGGCCTCTAGTCATGGAACTGAACTTCTTTTGTTCTTTGATTTAGCTGAAATTGCAATGAATTTCTCGACGATTGACCAACTAAACTCCATTCCAAACTAGATATGGGTGACATATCCATAGGTGTACTTAATAGCGTTTTCATAAAGTCGTTAATCGATTATCGTTTTTTGAGATGCAGCGCTAGAAGTACGCAGCTGACAGCTGTCACCCATATCATTAGGTTTTTTTTTATGGCAGAGGTGGCAAACGAGCAGACGGATCACCTGATGGTAAGCGATTACCACCGCCCATAGACACCCGCAACACCAGAGGAGTCACAAGTTTAAGAGGTTTAGTTTGGAATAGAGTTCAAATACGGAAAATCAATTCAGACATATAGATACATGCACCCAAAAATCCGCGTGTGCAGGACAAAATGTAGAGAAAAGTCAAACGTCAATCTTATCGCTAACGTAATTTCAGTTAAGTATTAATTTCGCAAACTCTTCGTAGTAGGAATAATACGAGTACTTCATCAATTTCCATAAAATGATTCTTAATCCATTTCTTCCTATAAACCATTTTCAAATCATTTGTCATATCCACCAGAGGAGCAGGGACGAAGTTTCATTTTTCAAACGACACCCAAGCGTTCTAGAACTGTCGACGGAGAAATTAGAATTGATTTCGCGTTTAATCCTCTGGGAAACAAAGTTGGTGACTACAGCCAAATTATTAATGGAGGCAACGTTCATAAAAAAGTGCTTTTATCAATTTGCTTATGAATTTCTGAAAACATGAGTATTTTTTAAACTGGGAGAACAATTTGACCAATTTCATGCTGATTCATGCTAATTTCAATTTCTTTGCCTAGTTTCGCGTTGAATTCCCCCATCACAATGATAAAATAGATCTGGGAGCTACGTATAAAGTGGCAATGGACGGGCACATAGCTCGTAGAACAGATGGCCCTTGGGGCATTTAAGCTCTCGAGTGGCGACCGTGCACCGAAAAACGCAGTGCAGGCAGGCCTCCCACTCGGTGGACCGATGACCTGCTGAAGGTTGCGGGAAGCCGCTGGATGCGGACATTGTATGGTCCCCCATACAATGCTGGCCTTTGTCCAGCAGTGGACGTCTTTCGGCTGATGATGGTGATGATGCTGACACTCCGCATATTGAGAAACAGCTGTTTTACCCCCAATTTTTTATTAATTGAAATTGGTCAACATTTCTTTAATTAAGTGTATAGTTGATAGAATGCTCAAAAATAAAAGTCAGGTTGAGTTAATTAATTAGTTATAGTATCCAGTTGGTATACATATTTTCCGTTCATGCAGTCGTGGCGGGGAAAAAATTACATTATGAGAAATATCTAAAAATAATAAAAAAAACAAATTGCGTGTTGTATTTTGAAATATAGGGATCTGAAAATTGCCTTTTAATTTTGAAATATACTCAATTATAGACCTCTTAAGAGTGTATCGAGCGCACACTAGCGCCCCCAACGCTTTTTGCATTGGTTTCTTTGAAAATGAAAATATTAAGATGAAAATGAAAAATTAAATATCGAAGTAGGTAGCAGTGTACACTTTTGGAACGTCATTCTTTATCTACCTAATACGAGGTTCCTACCACTCGGAACTCGTATACCCACCGTTTCGGGAAGTGTTTGCGGAGTGAGAGAAACGGCGGGCCCTAAAGAAACTCCCTCCAACACATTTAAGAATAACATTTAAAAATGAACGTACGCCTCTGCGGTCCATATGGTATACTTACAGCATTTCACACCACAAAAATCCAGACACACCTTGAACACTTTAGTCTAGTTAATATTTACTTAACTGATGACCTCGGTTTGTTAGTTATATGCGAAATGCGAAAGTATGGATGTTTGTTTGTTTGTCAGTTTGTTAGTTATGTTGGTAGTAATAGTTTCAAATGTTCATAGTTTTAAACGTAATTTAGACGGCAGGCGCCCTCTTAAATCTCATCTCATCTCATCTCACTATCATCACTAATCACTCATATCATCACTAATATTATAAATGCGAAAGTATGGATGTTTGTTTGTTTGTCAGTTTGTTTGTTTGTTTGTTCCGCTTTCACGCCGAAACTACTGAACGGATTTGGATGAAATTTGGTAGGTAGATAGATGAAGCACTCGGCTAACACATATGATACTTTTTGTCCCGGAAAATTTAAGGGTTCCCGTAGGAATGCTTATAAACACAAAATTTCCACTTCGTCACTAGATAGCGCTTTCTAGATAACATTTTCTTTCAATTGTAAAGTCCACGCGGACGAAGTCGCGGGCGGAAGCTAGTATCAAATATTATTACAATTTTACTAATAATCCATTACCCTAAATTAAAATAATAATGTTAACCTCGTGGGAGGCGAAACAATTAAATTAAATTGAAACTGGGACCAAAATTAAACAACTCTTAAACACGGATGGAGGTGTAACAAAGGAAAACATAATACAGTGTGTTACGATAAGCAAAAAGTAATTAGGTAATACTGTCTTGGGTGCGTTCGTTAATGTTATGTTAACAACCCATTACGTCCACACTGCAGGTGCTCGGGTCTCTTCCCATAATTCGGAAAGGTTAGGCCATACTCCACACACGGGGGCCAACTCCGGATTGGTGGGGGTTGACCACTACAACCCCAGTGTCAGAAGTTTTCAAGCCGCCTATAAGGGCTCCGATATGGCTTAACGACTGCCATCTAGCGATAGCAGCCGGCACCAACGGCTTGCGAAAACGTGCCTTGCGAAGCACGGAAACGGTCGAGATAAATGCCACTAACAGTCAAACACATCCAGGTTATGACCGTGTCTGTAGTCAGTTCACCTGCGTGATCGACGAGACCACGCAAGCCGCGCTAAGCCACGATTGCTTCGTTCGTTAATAGGTAAAGTTTTATTGATCAAAATCATTTAGGAAGAGCAAAAATGTTTTTCACCTCTCCAGCACGAAGAGGGTGCCTTTGGTCCCTAAAAACTCGAAGCAAAAATGGTTTTTGCTGCGATCGTAACAAAAAGTGATTCGAATTTCGAACACCATCTTTTGCGCGGCGCTGAAAAAAATATGGGCGATAGTTCCTTCAGAAACTCATTTTGGCCTAGCGAGTTGTCTGTTATTGAATGAAATATGAGTTTATAAGTTTTGCCATCGCATTTTTAAAGACGTAATATTTAAAATAAATATGTACTAGTAAACATGAATATCACTTACTTAAACATATTATGTTTGGTTTTCATCTTAGGTTTTCTAAAAAATGACAAGCAGCACAGTTTCCGAACGCAACCTCTGAATTAAAAACATTACGAGTATAATAAAAAACTATATTGTCTCCAAAGAGAATTTAATCAACTATGTTTTAACTTTTCTCGCTGGTCGAGGTGAAAAGCTGTATGTTTAACATGAGAGCAAGTTATTTTTATACCTCGTGTCTTTAAATCACTCACTGTGCTCAGTAGTCTATATTAGAATCACTCGTAACGCTCGTGATTCAATTCTAGACTACTTCGCTAGTTCGTGATTTAAAGTCAGCACTCGTAGCAAAAAATAACTTTGCTCACTAGTTGAACAAATAAATATTTTTAAGAAGAGATGTTTAATACTTTGAAAAACTTTATAGGGTGTGACAAAATAGGTGAAGGATTCGTTGAGGCTTCTATTCATTATTGTATACGTAATGAAATGAACAACTTTTGTTCTACGGGTCTGCTGATATCGTAAAATTTTTTTAGGAGTGTCAAAGAAAATTGTATGAGAGATGCAATTTTTTTTCTTTGTTTCAGCCAAGTCGTAGAACAGAATTTGTTTAGTGTGACGTAAAGAAGCTCTTTTGAACGGACTCTCCACCCATTTTGATATAAACGGTATAGGTAGTTCATTCGTTTCTTAAAATAATTGGTAAAAAGACGTTCTGAAGTTATTGTGTAACACCTTTTTTTTGATTTTTTTCGTAAATTTCTATTTTTTGCTTTCTCGACCGACTCGTACCCTGAGCCGTAACAATTTTGTTGTTAAGAAAGTTAATTTAGAGTCTGTCCTTTTCGTAGGTACTCGAGGAGTTTCTTATAGCCTATCGTTTTGGTTAACTGATATGCTGATTTTTTCGACCAGTTTTGGAACGTCACCTCGTTGTTTTTTTTAAATTCTCTTTGGAGAACTGTCAGCTTTCACAGCGCGGCGCGCGGTTGCGCGGTGCGCCACCAAAAAACGCACTCCGTGGAATAAGTGCTGGTGATGCCGTGGCCGGGTTGATTTTGGACATTGTTCCCATGTTCCCGACTGTGCCCCTTTTGGTAAGTAGACAGCAAAGTCTCGGGCCAAACCTATTTATCGATTTCCTCAGAAGATTTCTATTCTAAATTAATTTTTGATTTACAGGCCGCGTGGCGTCACCAGAACATTTGGCGTGTTAATTAACTATCGACACCTTCCAGCCCCTCAAAAGGTACTGAATCTTATTTATAAACACGTTTCTAGCATTCTTTCTAAATTAGCTTTTCGAATTTGACCGAAAACTGCTACTTTGAGGTTAGAATAAGTAGGTACCAAGGCCTATATTTCACATTAATTTCTTTTTTTTTGGTGCTTCATGATACACCAACACCATTGTTTAGTAACCCCCTTGTGTGAACAGAGCACATCGAGTGGAACTTTCACTCTGAAACTTAGATTTATTCCCTTAAAGGTTAGTATTGTTAGTCATGGTATAGCGTTGCTTTCCCCGAGTTCTTTTATTTGTGAATGTTTTTCACATCATACAAACCTTTGTTTCATTCGTGTCATTGAGTAAGAAAGGTGTTTTATTATAAAAGTTTTCCCATTAGTTATTTTTTTTGATAGGATAGGCTTTAGCGAAGGACGGGGTCGGTTACTTGTTTTTTATAGTAAAGTAGTAACAGTGAGCTGTGGACTGAAGTGTAGTTTATGTTAGGTTTTAAGATGTTTGTTGAAGCGCCTACCAGCTTCAACAGTTTTTTGTTACTGGGACTAACCCTTAGTGTTTTTTCCAGGGTAGTTTCTACGGGGCGCATTCATCGCAAGAATTGTTTCACTGGGGCGCATTTGTGACCAAGAGTTTTTTTCCTCACCGGGAGTCAAGAGTGTTTCTACGGGGCGTATTCAACGCCAGGATTGTTTCATCGAGGCGCATACGCCATCAAATGTGTTTTTTTTACGGGACGCATTCGTCACCACAAGTATTTTTTTTGCGGGATGCAACATTTTTTTTGAGGGACGCATTCGTCACCAAGAATTGTTTCATCTGAGGGACGCATTCGTCACCAAGAGTCTTTTTTCGACAACAAGGTTTTTTTTCGTGGCCAGGAGTGTTTGGTTTTCGGGAGGCAACTTTTATTTTTCCGGGAGGCAATCTCATCACTGGGAGGCAACTCAGATATTCAATTGTTTTTGTTTTTCTGCTTTGCTGGATGCATTATTAAGATGTGGCAACGGGCCGTGTTTCCATTTGACTACATCTGAGTATTTTGACTATTTTTTAAGACAATTTAGAGGCGTTCCCTCATTAAGGGCGACTCTTGACGTTTTTTATCCGACGATTCGGCTAAAGCGGTTTATAATAAGTGTTTAGAATAAGTGACCACCGGACCACCAACGTACCCACTTTTTGTTATTTTCTGTAGGAAATATATTTAATTAAATTAAAAGTTTGTTAAACTTTATTTCTTGTTTTTACTTTATTTATGAAGCCTCCCTTAGGGAATATAGGTTACAATTGAGCATATTTTTTTTTATGGCAGAGGTGGCAAACGAGCAGACGGATCACCTGATGGTAAGCGATTACCGCCGCCCATAGACATCCGCAACACCGGAGGAGTCACAAGTGCGTTGCCGGCCTTTAATATGGGAGTACGCTCTTTTCTTGAAGGTTTGAATGTAGTATTGGTCCGGAAATACCGCAGGCGACAATTCATTCCACGGTTTGGTTGTGCGAGGCAGAAAGTTTCTAGTGGAACGCACAGTCCATCTATGTAATGGGGATGAAATTGTTGTCGAAATAAATTTATTCAGATTTTTTTATAGTACCTAAAAGACAAAAAGCTGCAAAAGATAGACGTTACTTATGAAACTGAACAACTTTCCCGAGGAAACCTTAAGATTTTTTTCAGACTCATTCGTCACACACATCGTCCCTCGCACCACTAAGTCACGTATCTCAGTTTTTTGATGATTTGAGTTAGGACTGCCACTGACTTCCTTGGGTCGTTCTCTATGTTTTCCTTTAACTCACGCTTCTGTATGAATAGTGGTTCTCATGATATTGGTATTTACATAGTTAACGTATCTCATAAAAATCCAGGAAAAAATTCAACTAAGTGACGTAACTCACTTAGGGTTTTTAGTCAAAACCTGTTTTAAGACTTTGATAAAATATTATATCGTATCTCATATAGGATTTTTAGTGAAATGTTATTTACTTAGGCAATGAGATACGATACGATATTATTATACTGTTCTTTATTTTGGCGAGAGATAGACGGTTGATATGCTGTTAGGCCGCGGGTGCACTCATCTGATCCGGTCAGATCCGTCAGCCTGGCGGTCCTCTTAAAAACTGTTAGATGTACGCGGGTGCACTGGTCCCGTAAACTGTCGGACGGAAACAGTCATTCCACCGTTTTACAGCGCTGCTGCACTCATCCGATCCGGTCAGATTCGACAGCCAAGCCACGCCTACCTATCGGTTCTGTAAAAACCTGTCGGATGTACGCTGCTGCACTGGTCCGATAACTGTCTGATGAAAACATATATTCCACACCTCCGCCCGCTCCGCATAGCAAGCGTCGTCGTCGCTTTGAATAGTGTTGTCTATTGTACGATAGAAAATGTGCTCGACTTTTACACCAACTATTATAATATTATGTAATAATTTTTACTCGTATGTTTAGTTATATTTATAGCCCATAGGCATATTGTATGAATCTATACGTAAGTATTTATTTTTCACTATCTTCCGCCCGCGTGGACTTCAGAATTGTGTCCAAAAAGAAAGAAAATATTAAGATAGTGCCATCTAGTGACGAAGTGAAAATTTTGAGTTTTTAAGCATTCATACGGGAACTCTTAAGTTACCTGCCAAATTTCATCCAAATCCGTTTCAGTAGTTTCGGCGTGAAAGTGGAACAAACAAACAAACAAACTGACAAACATACAAACAAATTGACAAACAAACAAACATCCATACTTTCGCATTTATAATATTAGTGAGATGAGATTAGTGAGATTAAAAATGCATTACGCTTAAATACTTGGGTGGTAACAGAACCTAAACAAGTAAATATTAAAAACTGAAAATCTAAATATTCTACATAAGTAGATGCTTTACACATTTTCTTAAATAGTATTTTTCACTTAGTACAAAATACTATAATATATTCATACATACATATGCATTTGCATATTCAATAACTATACATTAAACCTTAATATAGTAAGTAAAAACATGTCGATAAATTATGCACAACACTTCTTTTCGTCCGGTAAGAATGTCAGCATCGGACTGCGTCGGATGAGTGCATCATCGTTCATAGAAAATGTACAGCGACTAGTAAGAGCCGATAAAATAAGAGCCGCTTTGAAAGTCATCGGTCCTGTAAACTGTCGATGTCGGATAAGTGCAGTAGTACTCATACCAAATGTACAGCGACTGAATCAGACTGTGACGTCATCTTCTGTCAGATCTGACCAGATCGGATGAGTGCAGCAGCGCTGTTAACCACAAAGTAAGTGTCGTCGCGTCGTTGTTATTGAATAGTGTTGTGCCCAGTACATGTGTGCTTTGGGCTTTTAGCCAACACCAATTATTAAAGTTGTTGTTGTTAATACAGCGTAAAAGTATAAGTATACCTATGCTTGATTTATGATGTATTAAAACACTTGGTTACCTAGGTAGGTAACCAAGTGTTTTAAGACATCTAAAATTGTGGTTTTCTTATAGAACTTTTCATATTAAAAATATCATATCATTACATGAAACTGCATATCGTCGGTGAGCAAACAACACCGCACAAGTTGATTTTTGCGTTTCCGATGTGAGAGCCTTTGGATGCAGGTTTTAAACGCACTCCTATGTACCTATAAGATTTAGGTAAACATATCGGCCGATAAGAAGCCGTTATTAAAAAAAATAACACTACCTAAGTATTTTTTCTGTGCCACCACTAATCAAATAGTTTTTTTGGGTGACTTGTAAAGTAGGTAAAAATGACATACGCGGTGTTGTTTACTCACCGACGATATTCTAAAAGTGTATGTTAATAGGTCCAAAGATAAAAACGAACCTTTTATTTTTTATTCAAAACGCATTACATTAAAATAAGAAGAGGCTTGGGTAGCTACAGTACAGAACCTAAATATGTAAATATTATTGAAAATCAAAGTATTTTTATCTGAGTAGATGCTTTACACATTTTCCTAAATCGTATTTTTTTTCTATTAATACAAAATACCATAATAAACATACAAACATATGCATTTGAATATTCTATAAATTTATATTGATTTCTGTAGGTACCTATAAAACATTATCATATTAATATATATGTAAATCGATAACTAAAATCTAAATGTCGATGAAATATGCATAACACTTCATCTCGTCCTGTAAGGATGTCAGTGTCAGACTGTGTCGGATGAGTGCAGCACATTCATAGAAAATGTACAGCGAATAGTGAGACCGATAAAATAAGATCCGTTTTATAAGTCCGGTAAACTGTCGGAGTCGGATGAGTACACCCGCCCTCATACAAAATGTACAGCGACTGGAACGGACTGTGACATCATCTGTCGGATCTGATCGGATTGGATGAGTGCGCCCGCGCCTTTAGGATGTTTGCGGGGGGTGAACGACGGTGGCGCAGGGAAGTTCTGGCTAATTAAACTATAGGACTTGGTGATAAGTAGTTCTTTAATGATTTGTTATATTTTATTACATATAGGTTGAAAACATATATATTATATATATTATGTAACAAACCTTTTATGTCGGATATTTTCATATTTTCATAATAAAACTAGTGTAACTGTAGGATCGTAAGTGGAAAATTATTCGGATATTGAAAAACAAAGTTTTCACAAAGTCTCGTATCTGTTTTCAAAAATCAAAAAAAATATTACAAATACAATTAAGTGAGTAGGTAATATATCAAATGAAAGCAGAAACTTTACTCTATATATAGGTATATTAGATTTATTTCAGCATGTCCTTGGAATTAAAATATAATAGAAGTTTGAAATTCCCTAACTGAAAAACGGTTGTTTTGAAGAACTTGCAAAAATGAGATACGTGAGTTAGTGGTGCGAGGGACGACATATGGAACCCGTATGAGTGGTCAAACTCAAAGAATTTATCAATTTCTTTTTTGCCTAAATTTAATGTATTAGAAACAACATTGGGCAATTTTATATTACTTGTGTAAATATATAACTCTATAATACTATAAATAAATAAACGTTTAAACGAAATACATTTTCCTATGGTCTCCATACAATCACAGTACTTGTTAATCAGACTGCGGACTCCACAACCTCCACCAATCCGGACTTGGCCTCCGTGTTTGGAGTACCCCCTAATTTCCCCAAGATATGGGAACAGACCCATGCCTCAGCAGTGGGAAAACTGTGGTGAGTTAACGCTAAGATAGCACGGAATTACCTCTTCTTGAATTTATCGGTGTGATTTACAACTCTCCTAACTTCTAACATTCGCGCTAGTAAGTACAGTCGAACCATATTTCAGTGAACTCACAAAACCAATCGAAGTTGGAAACAAGGTGACTCCTTTGGAGCAGTATGATAAACGGTTTAGCGAAAACACTCGCGAAAAACGTAGGAAACTTTCATTCGGAAAGCGTAAAAAGCATCTTTGCCATTTATATAGAAAACGCGTTTTAAAATAGTCGTGCTTTGTCGACCTTATTGTACACTTTTGGCAGTTAATTTAAGAGTAACTAATATACCTTGGTACGGTTAATTTTGTGTGTCACACGATAAGAATATTCTTTCATGTTAAATCCTTCACCAAAAATTGGGTATTCCGTGACGAAAGGGTCAAAATTTGTCCGGTGGCGAACTGTTCACATGTTCACGCTTCTGCACTTGACTGTACCTTTTTTGCTCGCGCATCGTGTATCGTGAAATCTCAAACATACGAGCGCCCACACAACGAAACTCAGCCGTGCTTAATATCTCAGATGCGGGCTCTCAACCCTTGCGAAGATTCCCGACGATATGTATGATAAAGCGTCGTAACTTGGTAATGAACGGAAATGTCGTCTCCAGATCGTAGTGTTGGACAGAATACGACATGCCTGGGCATATAATCGTATGGATTTTTTTATGGCAGAGGTGGTAAACGAGCAGACGGATCACCTGATGGTAAGCGATTATCGCCGCCCATAGACACCCGCAACACCAGAAGCTCCTAAAATAATTAGGTTAGTATTTCAGGTTAGGCCAGCATGTTTGATGTCACTGTAGAGATTCCTCGCGGGACTTTGTCGACTCTATTTTATGTCCTCGATTTATGACAGTGTTCAATTGATACATTATATCTGTTATGTAATTAATTAGTTAATACAGGACGTAACAAATTAAATTGTGGATCCAAAAGTGGATTTTTTTTTTTTGAAACTGAATAATTTTAACCAAAGAGGTTTTATATCTTCGGTCAACTAAGATACACACAATAAATTATATCTGAGAGAGCAGTTTTATTTTAAAAAAGAAGGTATATTTGTTTTGCTATTCTTGTAGAATAAACGTCAATATGGATTTTGATGTCCTATTATTCTTTTGTTCTTTGGTGTGCAATAAAGTATCTTTATCTTATCTTAGATTAAATATTATCCCAGTTTAAAATATGTAAAACACAAAGCCCGAGATAAAAAAGAGACAACCTATGTATATGAACTATATCTATATTGTTGCACAATAAAGAGAGACTACAAACAAACAAAACAGTACAAATACGTTGAAGCTCTCAAAAATCCTCGCCGTTTCCCTAATTATTTGCTTACCCAACATCGCATTTTAAACGTCGCTTCCCTTTCACAAAAATGTAATGCTAAGTAATAAAAATAATTCTCTCCACAATAATACCCAATTAGGGAGACTGATGTCGCAATGGGCTTAAACGTCGCCAAGTATTTCCAGGGGACCCTTTTTAAAGTACTTGTACTTTCAAAATGGCGACAAGGGCTAGGATTTTCGTGGAAAGTGTGCTACGAGCTTTATTACAATTCTTTTTCTTTTTAAATCAAATTAAATCAAAATTATTTATTCGAAGTAGGTAGATGAACACTATTAGAATAAACTAATATTATGTACTGAGGCTAGATATTTTATGTCTTTAACTTTATTCTGAAACTCGAGCTCATTCGGATCGCTCCCGCACACGTTGCTACTTCTGGTTTCGTAGTATGCCTAGTATTGAAACAAAGGTTGTACATAATAATTTATAACTTTTTTGAAACTAACTCATAAAATTAAATTGCAGCCTATTAAAATTTACGATACAATAAATTTACGATAAAGACAATTCGCAGTATTTAAATTAAACAGCAATTTGAAGTGATAGCTATTTTTATTTACAGATCAGTTTCCACTTTTTCAAATTACATAACAAAACACCTTAACCCCGTTTGCCGGAGGAGTGTTCCATCTACTGATGGCATTATTATTTCAGCGCCAGCTTCGCCCGGGCGACCTTGCTGGCTCTCTCTGAATAATGCCCCGGTCACTGAATATTGAATTGAATACATCAACGCAGCCCCGCCGCCTTGTAAAACAGATATTTCATTTAAATCAAAGGATACGTGGATAAACAAACTGGAAAGTACGGTTTGCAAACATTTTATGGGTTTCAGAGAGGATTCAGAATTTCTGTTAGCTCTTATCGTGTGGCGCAATTAGACGTACCCAGGAGAAGGTATAGTTGCTGAATATTTTAACGTGAAGTAGCATGTAGCCTGACCTTAGGACTGTCTTGTTTCCTGAACTGGCTGAACGGAGGGTAATCTTTTTTTGGTAACCATAGTAAATTATGGGAAATGGAAGGAAAGAGACCGCGGGGCCGCAGCCCGATACGTTGGACTGATCAAATACGTGCCACTCTCGTTGCCAACCTCCACGATGCTCTGCACATTGCTGAAGACAGAACGAAATGGCGAAATATCATCACCGAGAAAGTGTTTCCAAAGGGGGTCACGACCCTCATCACTGAGGAATACGACGCAAGGAGGAGGAGGAGGAGGATAGTAAATTAATAACCAGGGACAAATTACGGCCGTCTGAACTAGACGGGACATTATTACAAACGGAAGTACAATAAGATATACAATACAGATAATTAATACATCAAGACACAGAGCAAACAAATCTGCCAAGTAAATCATCGCAAAAATGTTTGTCAGGTGCAAGGTGGGAATCGAAACAAAAACTTTGGAACAGAAGCTCGAAACTCAGTGAGTCTGTTAACATTTTTAGGTACTAGCAAGTTTGGAAAAACGGTAGAAAAAATTACAAAAACCATCTTGAAAAAAATACACGTTATGAGATACACGTTTTCTTTTCATATTTACTTTACGGGTTAGTAGACATCTCGATTACCAGCTATAGATAAAACGGCTTGAATCTCAATGGATTTTTGAGTGTGATCAAATATTTTTTTAAAATTCTGAGAGTGAGGATCGACCTGGCCGACCCTGTCTGCCAGCCTACAGTATGTCGTAGCCAATTTTTAAAATGAATAGTTTTATAAACGGGCTAGCACACTACAGCTTTATGAACTATTGAGATTAGAGTATGTCTGTTATCATCTTTGAAAAAAGCCACCTAGTTTGATATCTTATTTTTTATGTTATTTTATTGTATTTTAATAATAAACAGAGTGTAACAAAATCGGTGTAGAACCCATTAACTGTGGATTCTGCTCATCGTTTTGAACAACTTTTGTATAACAATAATACCGGTTTTTTAGTTCAGGGTACTCTTAAAACTTGCCCTTTTCTCAACACGATATTTTACAACACCAATCGACGCTGAGCCACTGAACGCACCTTCATTATGAAATCGCAGCGGTGTTATTGCAAACCCTTTGAGGTCTGTAGTTGAAGCCGACCCACAATAACTGCGCGAACTTACCTGAAAACAATAGAGCAGTTTCAATTATAGCCAGAATTATTGGAGAGCTCTATTAAATTTAAATAGATAATGAATAACGAAGCGCTCGTTATTGAAATGTTGTTATTTCAACAAGAAAGTTAGAAAATCGCATAATTAATCCTTTAAACAATGTTGTTTCTGAAAACCTGGCACAATGCGAGTTATGGATTCCATCACTGATTAATTGATGGTTCGACCTTCATCAAAAAGTTCAAGTTAAAAAAAAAAACATATTTTGACGTTACTACTCTGAAATGAGAGTATTATTTTAACCTGACTACGCCAGAAGGAGGGCTATGTTTTTCGAGTGTATCTATGTATATTTCTTTGGAACGGTCTGTAGCCTTAACGGCTTGATGGATTTTAGCTTGAGAGGTCAGATTAGTCTCGATCCCGAAAGTGACATAGGATACATTTTAATGCAGTTGTTTTTTTTTATAAAGTTAGGTTATTTGATGTATATGTTATAGCCAGATCATAGGAGTTGGCCTGTTAATGAAATGACTATATCGTCGAGAAGCTCAGACAAAACAGAGTCCTTTACGGTAACATCAGCAACCTAGAGTTTTTTTGGAGCTTCTCAACGATATAGCCAGTAATTTTATGATCTGACCAATTCCTATGATCCAGCCACGACATATACAGTGTAATTTTTTTTACTGAAAGGACAATGGGGAAGAGCGTACCCAAACACAAAGTGAATGGGGTATTTTACTCTATACAAGAAAAAATCGAAAACTGCTTATTTACTGTGGTATTTGTAATACGTAATCGATTTAATATGATTTCTATACAATAAAATGAGAAAAAACATTTTATTTTTGATTTACAAAAATCAAGTTTTTTAATCTGTTATTCATATGTCTGAAACGACAGCCGCCATACTGGTTGTCAGGTGACGTCACAATAGTGGTAAACAATGCCATTTTGTACGCGATATGTGTCAAAATTTTAGTACAGAGCTGTTTTGTTTACTCCTGAAAGACGTCACGACCTAAGCATCATGGCGGCTATCGTTTTCACGCGCTTATTGGCAATGGTAATTTAAAATGTACTTTTGGGGTACTTATAGGTTTCAAAAAAAAAATTAAAAAAATATTTTTTACTTTTTCCACCTAATGATCAATTTGAGATACTTAAAATGGTGAAAAACCCTATTGTAGTATTATGAACTATGTCGGTATGAGTTGCCCTAATGAAGTAGTTTAATTTATCCTAAGAGCGCTTGTCTAAAATTACTTGGAGACAAAACGTAGTTTCTCGTACATTCATTGAACAAATATTTAATTATTACGAAAATATGTAGTTTCAACTTTCAACAAACTTTTTTTTCCAAGTAAATTAAGGAACGCTACCTTAGGATAAATTAATCTACTCCATGAGGGCAACAAAGACCAACACAGTACATAATGTTACTTCCTACTCTGTGTATTGGGTACGGTGCCCATACAAAATTACCCATTGTCCTTTGAGTGCGTTTGACTACATCTCACCTGGTGGAAAGTGATGATGTAGTCGAGGATGGAACACGCAAACGCAAATGGTAAATAATTGACCACGCTGAATACGTTAAAAACAACCGACTTCAATCGCAACAACTCCAATTTTGCTATGTTTTGTTGATTATCTCAAAAACCGCTGAATCGATTTCGATAAAATTTATATGGGACCACCTGTGAAGTATACCCTTTCAAACAAAAAAAGAATTTTCGAAATCCGTTCAGGCGTCTTCGAGTAATCGGTGAACATACATAAAAAAAAAATAAAAAAAGATTCCGACGAATTGAGAACCTCCTCCTTTTTTTGAAGTCGGTAAATGATATTTAAGAAACCAACAGTTTTTTATCAATCGTCTCTGTGTCTATTATAGACGACTAGCTTCCGCCCGCGACATCGTCCGCGTGGACTTCAGAATTGTGTCCAGAAAGAAAGAAAATGTTAAGATAGCGCCTTCTAGTGACGAAATGGAAATTTTTGGTTTTTGAGCTTTCCTACGGGAACCTTTAAGTTTTCCGGGATAAAAAGTATCCTATGTTTTACCCGACTGCTTTATCTATCTACTTACCAAATTGCATCCAAATCCATTCAGTAGTTTCGGCGTGAAAGCGGAACAAACAAAACAAACAAACTTTTTATTTTATTTTATTTTTTATGGCAGAGGTGGCAAACGAGCAGACGGATCACCTGATGGTAAGCGATTACCGCCGCCCATAGACACCCGCAACACCAGAGGAGTCACAAGTGCGTTGCCGGCCTTTGATATGGGAGTACGCTCTTTTCTTGAATGTTTGAATGTCGTATCGGTCCGGAAATACCGCAGGTGACAATTCATTCCACAGTTTGGAAAACTGACAAATAAACAAACATCCATACTTTCGCATTTATAATATTATAGTGAGATGAGATTCATTGCGTCTCAGCGCAACGCTTTTCCCGAAAGTACTTAAAACGGGAGCAAAAAAACTTTGTTATACTAACTGTCAATAATTGATAGCCCAATTTGCGCAGTTACGAAATTTGTATGAAAACTCAAAATTTTTTGTTAAGCAAATTGATTACATTATTGACAAGTATTGTACAAGAAATCAAAGTCAAAATGTTTTTACAATATTGACGTTCTTTTAACTCGTCTCTACAAACCTTTTACCTTTTTAAAAAGTTCCTATAACTTGGAACTTGTACATGAAAACGAAACAGGTAAGTATTATTTAATTAGAATTAATAAACACAAAAACAGAAAAACGACGATTTCAAAGTTGTAACAGAAAAATGTTGACACATTTGACCCGATTCATTGGCTGGATATGTGCACATACGTCATTAAACAATCACCCTGTATAACGACATAAATAACAAACGAACACATATAAAAGTAAAAGTCGAATAAAATCTGTGTATAACCTTAAATAATAACTTCCGAGTTTTTACTGTTGAAACTCCCTGACGTCACAAAATACACAGATACAGAAAGGTCCGCTCAATACGCTCACTAAAATCCTAACCATATATGTACATGCTTATAGACGTATACGGTGTTATGTTATATTTGGGAGGGACACATCAAACACCAGGGTTGAGCTTAGACTGAATGTATTTATTATTCTCTTACCTACATACATCATTCATTGTACATATACCCACAACCCCCTTATTGAAATAAAATTAAATACAAATTCATTTAAAGAGATCAATGAATTATGCCTTATGTATATTTTATTCTTATACAAATTAAAAATAATAAAAGAATACATTTTCATTATTATCACTTCTTATCCCAACAAATAAGAAAATGAAATTATTATTTAATAAAATTTTTCTTATATTCATATATGTATATTATTTTTACATTATTACTTTTTTGATCAAATCTTATAATATTAAAAGATATAAATATATGTACAGTATTCATGCTTTTTTTTTTTTTTTTTTTTTTTGTCTTTTTACATTTTGTTTTTTTTTTTTTTTATATCTAATTTTAAATTATTAAAAAAAATTAAAAATATTTATTAAAATTTGTTTATTAATTTATTATTTATTTAAACATATTCATGCTTAATTTTTTACTTTTTTTTTATTTTTATTTTTTTATTGCCATACAGTTTCATGCATATTTTATTTCAGATACAGATCCTTTTCACATAGTTTGATCATAATTTATGTGTTAAAATCAGCACTCACAATCTGTGGAACCAAACTAGGTACGCGAGGATGCCGCAGTGGAGAAGCCCCACCGATCAGGAGGTCGCACTATCCTGCCGGAACGAGTACGATAGTAATTAGTTTGATTTGTATTATTATTGTGACTGGAGCTGAGCGGAACACTAGGCATTATTGGTGGGTACCCATTTCCTATTGGTATGTCGTCATAGTGACAGGTGATTGACGACTCATTCCGCCTATATGAATCAATAATAATGTGTTTCCTATTACGTCTTATAATGCCACCTGTGAGCAGCTTAACGTAATAAGATCTGATACCTGCAATACCATAAACTGTGCCAGGTACCCATTGGTTATTTAGTCTGACCTTAACTTTTTGTGTAATTTTCAAAGATTTTAATTTTTTAGATCCCATATCATAATAATACTTCTGCTGTATTTGACGTGCTTTTAACTTGTTTACTATTTCCTGTTTCATTCTTGGCATAAGTAATTTAGGAGTACATGGAATTATACTTCTTAATTTTCTGTTGTATAGCAACTCGGCAGGCGACGGTATGGTTTTATTTATAGGCGTATTTAAATATTCTAATAGGGCCAGATCGAAGTCTGACTGATCGTATGTAGTTTTCTTCATTATATTTTTTACAGTTTGAATGGCTCGTTCCACTTGCCCGTTAGACTGGGGGTAGCGAGGGGAGGATGTTATATGTTTGAAATTCCAATTTAGGGAAAATTCTTGAAAGCTGTTGGATGAAAATTCAGGACCATTGTCTGATACCAATATTTCCGGAATACCTTGTCTACGAAAAATTTTTTTTAATTTCTTAATAACGTGTTCTGACGTTAAAGACTGTAACTGTTCTAATTCAATAAATTTACTGTAATAATCAATTACTAATAGGTATGATTTTCCTCCCAAATGAAAAATGTCTGACCCAACTTTACACCAAGGCCGATAAGGAACGTCATGTGGAATTAGTGGTTCCTTAGAGTTTTGCTTTTTGTATGTTAAACAAGCTTGGCAATGAGACAAATAGTCTTGTAGCTGTGAGTTCATATTGGGCCAAAACATAACCTCTCCAGCCCTTAATTTACATTTTTCTATACCAAGGTGGCTTGCATGTACCTTCTTAATCATATCATATCGCATGCACTTAGGTATTACGACCCTATTTCCTTTCCATACTATACCAAAATTTACTGTTAGTTCATCTTTACTGCTCCAAAAACTCTTTAACGTGTCACTTAATTTAGATTTCTCATCTGGCCAGCCATTTTTTATTATTTTTATTAATTTTTGTAAATCTGAATCCTCGCTTGTACATTTTTGTAGCTGCAAGAAATGCGAATCAGTCAATGTATTAGAAGCTATAACCGCGCATACTTGGGCCTGCGCATCGAGATGATCGCGCGGCTGTGTGGGTGCGCCGGCGTCGTCGACGCTCGGTGCAACTGCACGGGACAGCGTATCCGCTATGTATAGGTACTTCCCTGGCTTGTAAACAAGTTTGAAAACATACGGTTGCAATCGCATAAGCATTCTTTGCAAACGAGGAGGAGCGTTCACTAATGGTTTATTGATAATGCTTACTAACGGCTTATGATCCGTTTCGATAGTGACATTTGTACGACCGTATATATACGTATAGAACTTTTCGCATGCAAACACACAGGCATATAATTCTTTTTCGATTTGGGCATACGACTGCTCCGTTTTTGTTAGTGATTTTGATGCGTAACAGACTGGTAATTTATTTTGCATTAAACAAGCACCTAACCCATTCTTGCTAGCATCTACAGATATAACGACAGGTTTATTCAAGTCATAATATTGTAATACAGGTGGGCTTACGAGTAATTTTTTAATATTTTGATAACATTGCTCATGCCTATTATCCCAGTGCCACTCAATGTCTTTCTTTAGCAATTCACGCAAAACTGATGTTTTTTCTGATAAATTCGGAATAAAACTACTTACGTAAGTAACGAGACCTAAAAATCTTTCCAAGTCTTTTAAATTACTCGGTGTAGGCATATTTTTTATTGCCAAGATATGCGAATTGTCGGGACAAATACCGTCTTTCGTGATTTTGTGTCCTAAGTATTTTATTTCTGTTAAACCTATTTTACATTTTTCTCTGTTTAATTTTATATTTATTTTCTCACATCTCTCTAATACTGCCCTAAGTCTTTTATCGTGAATTTCTTTTGTTGGTCCATAAATTAATAAATCGTCCACGAATAGAACGACGCCCTCTATGTCATCAAAATGTCCATACAGTCTTTTGTGAAAAATTTCAGAAGCGGAAGATATGCCGTAGGGCATGCGTAAAAATTTGTATCTCCCAAATACTGTATTGAATGTACATAAGTCAGTGGAGGATTGATCTAATTTTATTTGCCAGAAACCATGTTTTGCATCTAAAGTGCTAAAATATTTAGAATTAGACAAATTTGCCGTAATTTCCTCGAAAGTAGGAAGTTTAAAATGCTCGCGTTTGATCGCTTTATTTAAATCACGCGGATCTAGGCATATTCGTAAATCCCCGTTAGGTTTCTTTACAACCGTAACACTGTTCACCCAATCCGTGGGTCCCTCTACTTTTGCTATAATTCCCTGTGTTTCCATTTCTATCAATTTATGCTTAACCTGATCCCTAATGGCTATTGGTAACTTTCTTGGCGCGTGGACTACTGGACATACATTTTCATTCAACTGTATTTTGTACTCTCCGGGCAAGCAGCCGATACCCTCAAAAACATTTGGAAATTCATCTAGAATGTTTGCGCTGTTATTTAAACTATTAATACTCATTATTCTTTGTATCAGATTTAATTCTTCACATGAAGTTCTGCCCAATATTGGTGTTGCATCAATGTCAGTTACGTAAAATTGAAGAAAATATACATTTTCCTTATAAACCACTTTTAAATAACATTTACCTAACACTCTTATACCCATTCCCGTGTAACCCTGTAGTCGCATTGTTGTATTAGATAATTGATTTTCTAGTACACCTATTCTGCTTAAGTACCTGCGTGGTAACACGTTCACGTCAGCTCCAGTATCAATTTTAAATTTAATATACGATTTTTCATTTAATTTTAAAGGTACTAGCCAATAATCGTCAGGACAATAACAAATAGAATTATTATTTACCTGATCGGAGGACTCCTCTCGCACCACGTAAACCTCTCCTCTGCACATTCTTGCGTAATGATTCATGCGATTACACCTATTACACCGCAAACCATATGCCGGACAGTCACCTCTATTGTGCACTCTGCCACAATTACCACAATTTCTATGATAATTAAAAACACGATCACGATGTGCCGACATGTCACTTCGCGATGCACTTGTATTAAAACCACGATTAGGAGGTCCACCGGGTGCGGGGCGCGCACGCTGACTGAGCGGCGGCGGCGGTGGCGCGGAGCCCGCGCGCGCTGCCTGCGCGGGCGACGCCGGCCCGGCTGCACGGCGCGGCGGCTGCGACCTCTGCGAGCGCCAACCACGTCTTATTAAGTTTATTTCGTAGTTTTTTGTCTCATTTTCGTTAAATTCTTCACGCAAAATCTCGTGGACATGTTGTTCTGAATTTTCTGATTTCATATTTAGGGCCTGCATACGTGACATCTCAGCCAGTCTGCAAATATCCAATGCTTTTTTCAAAGTTATCTCCGGTTCCCGCAACAACCTTTCTGATAAGCCCATATCTCTTATTCCGCATATTAATCTGCTGCACACAAGGTCATCGCATAAATCTTTAAATTCACATTTAGCCGCCATTTTGTTAAGTTCGAACGCGTACTGCTCGATTGATTCTAATTCTCTCTGATCTCTCTTGAAAAACTTCTGTCTTTCCACAGCTAAATTCTTTTTAGGAATAAAAAATTCATCAAATTTCTGCAGCAACTCTTTTACACTTTTAATTTCTTCTGAAAACTGCTCATACACCTCTCGACATTTATCTCCGATTATGTGTAAAAGTATATTTATTTGGACATTGGCGTCTTTCTTAGATATTTCACAAGCTTCATAATATATTAAAAATGATTTTTTCCATTTCTCCCATTCTCTGCATAAATTTCCAGATGTAACATTCATCAAATTGTTCTCAAAATTAAATGGCGGTGGCGGCTGTAATACTGACTCCATTGTGGTTGTGCGATTTGACTCTTGCGCTATTTCAAATTCACTTTCACTGTCTTCTGACATTAATAATTTTTTAAAACGTAATTTTGTAACACTTTTTTTTTTATAAATTAGGAAAAATTCACACCGGCTGCGCCATGTTATGTTATATTTGGGAGGGACACATCAAACACCAGGGTTGAGCTTAGACTGAATGTATTTATTATTCTCTTACCTACATACATCATTCATTGTACATATACCCACATACGGTGGTTGTAGGCAAGGTCACGATACTGTTGTGATACTTTGCCGCGTGACCTTGCCTCGAACGACCGTATATTTCTATAAGCATGTATATGCTTACAATTTTAGTGGTTTGTATTGAGCGGACCTTCTGTGTCTATTTTGTGCTGACGTGCCTGAAGCTTACTACCTGTAATAATCAAACTTCAAAATTACAGTACCTACCTACTACCTGCACAGTACATAAAACAAAAGACTGGACACGATCGTATTTTGAGCTATAAAATGTTTATTGATTCGCCATCTCTGTCTAAGGGATCAGAGCGAGAGGGAAGGACGAGAAAAGTAATTGTTTGCCTTCATTTAGTTTAGTATCCTGCGGTGTGTAGGTCCATCTAGATATTAGAAGACATAAAAGTTTAATATCTGTTTTCTGATTACGCAGAATATGTTTAAGAGCTTGAAATGTCAAAAAATATTTAAACATAAGTACCTAACTAGTTTTTTAACTAACTACCAAAAACGGAGGATGTTCTAGATTCGACGGTATGTTTTTTAGGGTTCCGTAGCCAAATGGCAAAAAACTGAACCCTTATGGATTCGTCATGTCTGTCTGTCTGTCTGTCCGTCCGTATGTCACAGCCACTTTTTTCCGAAACTATAAGAACTTTACTGTTGAAACTTGGTAAGTAGATGTATTCTGTGAACCGCATTAAGATTTATCACACAAAAATAGAAAAAAAAAACAATAAATTTTGGGGGTTCCCCATACTTAGAACTGAAACTCAAATTTTTTTTTTTTTCATGAAACCTATACCTGTGGCATATCTATGGATAGGTCTTCAAAAATGATATTGAGGTTTCTAATATCATTTTTTTCTAAACCGAATAGTTTGCGCGAGAGACACTTCCAAAGTGGTAAAATGTGTGTGTCCCCCCCCCCTGTAACTTCTAAAATAAGAGAATGATAAAACTAAAAAAAATATATGATGACATGTGTGATTATGAATTTATACGGAACCGCGAGTCCGACTCGCACTTGGCCGGTTTTTTTTTTGTGTTTATATTACACACTATCTACCTCTTAGTTTTTAATGATATGTATTTAAGTTTTTCAAATCCTTATGAAATACTACATATTACATATTACTACAAATACCGACATATTATCTGTTCCGCGAGGTAAGTTCCTTAATAATACAGTGAGTGTTCTCGATTCAACATCCTCTCAAGCACTCACACACACTCACACATACACACACTCTCTCTCACCAATACACAAACACACATACTCGGAAGACGCAGATAGATAGCTGAATAATTTTTTTTTGGTTATCAACCTTTTCATAGTTTGGTTTTTTTTTCTCTCATTCACTAATGTTATTTAAGTATGTCATACTTTGTAACTGGCTTTAATTTATTTTAATAAGATAATCAAATCCCAATGTAGTAATGCTGTAAAGTATGCTGGAAGAATAAAATATAAATATAAGGTGCTACTTTATTAGTGCCCGATATTTTAGTCAGTGCTTCTACTCCTGATTCTGATCAACTTTCCCCAAGGAACCCATAGTCAAATCACAAAAAAAATTTTGGATTCTTCATACACATCGATCAGCCGAGCGAGCGGCCAAATTAGTATGAAGAGTACAGATTTTTTTTTGCGATTTGACTATGGGTTCCTTGGGGAAAGTTGATCAGAATCAGGAGTAGAAGCACTGACTAAAATATCGGGCACTAATAAAGTAGCACCTTATATAAAAATACCTGAAAAAAAATTAACAGTTCCATCTACTTTCCCCATAAACATTCCCCAAGGAGCCTATACTCAAGTCGCAAAAAAATCCCATAAAATATTGGCGGATTAATAAGGAGTGCTATACAGGGTGTAACAAAATTGGTGTAGGACCCGTTAACTGGGGATTCTGCTCATCGTACTGAACAGCTTTTGTTCTACGACTTTACTCAAATCGCAAAAAAATTTTTGGACTCTCCATACAAATTGATCATCTGTTTTGCCATTTTTGTATGGTGAGTCCAACATTTTTTACGTTTGTCTGTTGCATCGAAGCTGTCAAATATATGTGTCGAATTTAATGAGTTTTTTTTTAATATCTGAAAGGAAATGTTATTGTGGTTTTCAGCTATTTTTAATGGATTAGTTCTTCGTTAAATATGTTATAAAGGGTTATTAGACTTTAATTGCCTTAATTTGGAGACTGCGGACTGTAGTCCAAAATGACTCTCTCTAACGATTCGACATCCGTGTCACTAAATTTTGTCACATGAAATAAAAGTTCTACAGACAACAATAGAAGACTGTTAATTTAAAAATGACACAAAATTCCAACGTTACGTGAACGCGTAATCATCCCCTTAATAAGCTTAATTTTGTTAAGGCGAAGCTGTAATTCTGTTACACATAAAGTCTTTTATCTCTCCTCTTTGAGCCGAATTCAAAGCCGAAGTCAGCGAGATGGAACATTATTCTGGGATTACAGTATATTCATTTTCATTGGGAATGGTTGTTAAATTTTATCGGAGTAAAGAATTACTTATTCATTTTTTTTTGCTTTGTATTACGCCTTAATTAGTTCTCGTAGCAACTTTTAGTGTTATATGAATGAAATATAGCTGTAATATTAAGGTTAGTACCATCCAACGTCAAAATAGTATTATTATAGGGTAAAAAATATGTATGTAAATAATTGCTATTTACGTTACGTTAGCAACTCATGTCGTCTCCACTGTGCCCCATTGCTGGGGCACGGGTCTCTTTCCATGACTCGGGAAGGGTACGCAATAGTCTACACACGGGCCCAAGTCCGGACTAATGGAGGTTGAGGGTTACGAAATGTAATAACAATTTAAAGAAACACTTTAAACTGTTGTACACTGATAGTATTGTTTCTTTGGTCTGCTTACCTTATCATGTAATTGTTTAGCAACGGATAATAGTGCACAGATAAACCGGTCACGGTTTTTGATGTACTACATGTATGTAATTGTAATATGCATTTTGTAAAGTGTTCAAATAAAAAAAAAATAAAAAAAATGAGGCTTCTGCTAATGCCACATTGGCGACATGGCGACATCTGTTCTACGACTTCGCTACCATTTCAGCCAATTCGTAAAACAGATGCCGTGTTTTTTTATTGTGTACGCCTAAAAGGTCTACCTATTGAAAGTGACCAACAACACCTTTGGACATTCTGTATCCCCAGAAGGGTTTGCAGGAAAGTATACATCCGAAGGTGATAATCTATAAGTATATTACACAATGCCCTCACAAGAAAGAAGGCCGCAAACTATATGGAAATCCCATATACTTTGCGGCCTTATGAGGGCAGGGCAGACATGATCGCAGGAGTTGCTAAGTGCAACACCAGGCAACCACCATCCACCCCATGAGATCCCTGGGAACGAATATGTTTTATGTGATAGGTGGCAAACGAGTAGACGGATCACCTGATGGTAAGCGATTACCGCCGCCCATAGACACCCGCAACATCAGAGGAGTCACAAGTGCGTTGCCGACCTTTGAAATGGGATGGGGGGAGTTGAGTTACTGTATTATACCACAATAGATTAATTAACTCGCACAAACTTACAATACAACGTCGGGTAACAAAACAAGGCTGTTACGCTTACCTCGTACCCAGTTGTGGGGCTTCCGAAGCCGGCTAGATCCACTTACCGCCCGCCCTCGATACAGGCTGTTACCAGCTGAGCCGGCGCGGTAATCTGCCTGTTACGCTGAGATAGAAATAGACCGACGGGTCCTAGAGATGGGGTTCTGTTTCGTACCATGACAATGCGTATTTACAAATTCGTTGTTTCAAATAAAATTATGCATTGACAGTGAATTATCTTCCTTTCAACCTTTTTTTTTTTTAATATGGAGATCTTTTTGAAACTAATACCTTACACCGGGTCACAAAGATGTCTGCCCTAAAAATAAAGCAAAGAAAATAATTCATTTTAACAACGATTCAATTCAGTCAGACAACAGAGAACGAAATGTTATTAGAAGTATAACTTTGGTTTTTTTTCTCACTCAATTTTTGTTGCAAAAAAGTAATAGAAACACAGTTTGTACATTACAAACTCAAACAATAAAATATCTGCAACAAAGTTAGGGACAAATTCATAACGAGCACCGCTGTGCGGTTTAAAAATAAACAAAAGTTGAAACAAAAAAATTGTCGTACGTCATTGAACGAGTAAAAAAACGACGTATGACGAAAATGTATAAGAATGAAAAATGCACGTGGGTTGCAATGCAATGAGAATTGTTATACTAGATGTCGAGAGCCAGATTTTTTTCTATTGTATAAATTGGCAAAGACTACAAATATCTCATAATCACCAAAACAGCCGACAAAACGTCCACTGTTGACCACAGGCCTCTCCTACAGAACTGTCAGTCAGTCAGTCCACCTGGTGGGGGGGCGGAGGGTCCATCACTACGTCTTCTGGCCCGCGTTCTCCACTCGAGAACCTTTCTTCCTATCGGTTATCAGGTTTACGAGATAAAGGGCCTGTCCATTTTAACTTGCTTATTCTGTGAGCTCCAAAAGACTGTATCCCTGACTGAAAAATGGTTACCACCGACCATGGGCATCTGTAACACATGGTGCCTTCTGAAATTGCCACATTGACGTCCACACAGATTTTTTTCTATTGTATAAATTGGCAAAGACTACAAATATCTCATAATCACCATAACAGCCGACAAAACGTCCACTGTTGACCACAGGCCTCTCCCACAGACCTGTCAGTCAGTAAGTCCACCTGGTGGAGTGGGGGGGGGAGTTTCAATCACTACGTCTTCCGTCCCACGGTCGCCACTCGAGAACCTTTCTTCCTATCGGTTGTCAGGTCTACGAGATAAAGGGCCTGTCCATTTCAACTTGCTTATTCTGTGAGCTGGAAAAGACTGTATCCCTGATTGAAAAATGTTTGCCACCGACCATGGGCATCTGTAACACATGGTGCCTTCTGAAATTGCCACGTTGATGTCCACAGTCGCCGGGAGCCACTTACCATCAGACATATCAGCATATTTGCTACCTTTGGAAAAAAAGACTAAACCCTTTAATTTTTTTTTATCCTTTAAATTTAAACTCAATTATAATTAAAAGTATGCTCAATTTGCTTTGTCAATGCAGTGAGCAAACACACTGAGACCTGGACAACAGATTTTCAGAATACAGAAATATTGTAGTCATTTTCAGAATATTAACGAGGCCCTTCATTATACAGTCCCTAGCTGGGACAAGGAAGTTTACTTCGCTTCGTGCTAAGAATATGTGCTTTGATAACCACTATGTCCGAAAACCGAAATCTGTTAATAGTGCCCCTTGAAAATGAAAATATATTTTTTATTCGAAGTAGGTAGCAGTGTACACTTTTTGAACGTAATTTTTTTATCTACCTAATAAGAGGTACCACCTGGAACCCGTATACCCGCCGTTTCGGGAAGTGTTTGCGGAGTGAGAAGAAACGACGGGCCCAAAGAAACTTCCTCCAACACATTTTTTGAAAAAAATCTTTTGAGTTTTTGAGTTTTGAGTTTTTTTTAAGTAATTTGTAGCTAATGACTAACAATTGCAAAAACCAATGCCAAGAGCAGGCCAGTCCACACAGACAGCACCCGATCACGATCACTTGTAGCTTGTTGTACAATAGTTTGTACAATATTTTTATGATGTAATCTGTGCTTATGGTCAAGGATCAGTCATTGTTACAGCTGTCACTGTATGTGTTCCCCTGCCTTCCTGCAGTCCGCCTAAAATACACTGCAACATATAAGGTTATCACGCACCGAAGTATTCTATAAAATACAGGGTGTTAAAAATAGTGCGTTTGAGATTTTAAGAGGTTACTCAGAGTCAAGTATAGAATACAGGAAAAATATTGAAAAAGTCCGATCTACAACTTTTGTTCTGTTTTCTATACAAATTCTTACACCCTGTATAGACAAGAAAACTCATAAACATTGTTTTTAATTAAAATTAAGTAACTGAATTAAAAAGTTTGTTCGTCGCGTGTAACATGAAGTTATTTTGGATAGCTCTTAATTTTGTAAACGGAACAATGAAGTTTTTAAACGCAGTGGAATAAACAGCGAATGCTAATTTCTGAAAGGAACCCTGTTTGTATTTTGCAGTTTTTTTTATTTTGAAGCACCGACCATTTTGTCAGAGGAGGGGTGTTTTTAGGTAGCCATTTCAAATGTTGTTAAGATAAAAGGTTCTTTTAGATATTTTTTTACGCTTCTGCGTATTTTGCAAAAGCACTAAAAAGTTTTAGGGTTCCGTGCCCAAAGCGCAAAACCTCGTCAAGGGAATGATTAACAAAAAATAGTTTTTTTTGTTTTTCCAACTGAACATAAAAAATATTCTCATACCAACTTGGCTGAACAGCTTATGACCTCTTTAGGAAAATAAAAAAAGTTTGTTCTATTCTACGAGCAGTCTGCTTTATAAGGGAACTAGGTACTATTTTCACTGCCACTTTGTATTTTCATTTAAGCTAAGTAAGTAGATACAAAACAGCGCACACTGGATAATTTATTTTTAATATTAGGCTAATAAAACAACCACATTACGTTAATACCATACTTAAATTATGTACGTACTTAAAGCGAGTAGTTTAGCAGCAAAGCCTCTTTAGGTCGCGTGACACTTACTCCCGGCGGGTCGTACTTTGGAGTTAGGCATAATTAATTAATATTATTATTACACGAATTGTCAGGATTAGTACTTAGTGGAATAATGGTGAAAGGACTTTGTACTAGGTAGAAAAAAATGACGATTTAAAATAATATGTAAAGAATCTAATCAAATGAAAACATTTGGAGTTTGAGTGTGAATCATTCTGTATAAGCGACATAATAAGCTAGAGGCGAATCGTGTCCGAAAAAAAAAATTCAAAGTACCGATGTTCGATTTTTTTTGGAAGTTCCGGTGCTGTGACTTGGTTTTGAATGAATCTGGATGATCTTTCTCCAATATTGCGTCTGTTGGACGCTATTTCAAGCAATAGTTCCGGATTTATCATCTCCGCGTGGACTAAAAGGTTGATAAAAAAGCGGCCAAGTGCGAGTCGGACTCGCCCATGAAGGGTTCCGTAGCAGCAAGTAACATAATATAAAAGTTTTTGTAGTTCGTTGTAACTTGAATGAAAGGTAAATTGCGGTTTACGTTTTATGACGTATTCAAAAAAAACTACTTACTAGATATCGTTCAAACCAATTTTCGGTGAAAGTTTGCATGGTAATGTACATCATATATTTTTTTAGTTTTATCATTCTCTTGTTTTAGAAGTTACGAAGTAACACATTTTACAACTTTGGAAGTGTCTTTCGCGCAAACTATTCAGTTTAGAAGAAAATGAATGATATTAGAAACCTCAATATCATTTTTGAAGACCTATCCATAGATACCCCACACGTATGGGTTTGATGAAAAAATTTTTTTTGAGTTTCAGTTCTAAGTATGGGGAGCCCCCAAAATTTATTGTTTTTTTTCTATTTTTGTGTGAAAATCTTAATGCGGTTCACAAAATACATCTACTTACCAAGTTTCAACAGTATAGTTCTTATAGTTTCGGAAAAAAAGTGGCTGTGACATACGGACAGACAGACAGACAGACAGACAGACATGACGAATCCATAAGGTTTCCGTTTTTTGCCATTTGGCTACGGAACCCTAAAAAGGTTGTATAAAAAATTGTGTGCGACCCGTAAACTGGAGCTTCTACTCATCATATCCACTGAACAACATTTGTTCTAAGGCAATAGTGAAAGCGTAAAAAAAATTGTTGACTCTCCATATAAAATTGGCCAAAGAGCTGATCGATTTGTGTGAAGAATCGAAATGGTTTAAACTTGAGACTTCTTGAGTACATAGGAAAACATTAACCCCAACACAAAATTGGCAGACCGACTGATATTTTTTTATAAAAATAGATAATTAACTAATTTACTCCACCGACAAGAGCCTAGCTCTTAAAGATAAAGAAGAAGCTTCATGAGAGTAACGCCTAGTTCAAAAAGTTTCAAATTTAATGCAAAAAAATTATTTCAATGCTTTATTATATTTGGCATTTCCATTTATCTAAAATATCACTACACGTAGGATCTTACGTTATTATATTTTTCTAATGGCCGCAAAAGTTTTTAATAAGCCTTGGCTTCATCATCACTTACCATCACTTGAGATAATGCCAATGGTAGACGAAAAATTGCTTAATTCAACAAAAAAAAGCAAAAACCCTCAGAGTTCAATCAATAGACCTCGTAAAAATCCAGTCGTAAACAACACATTTCTCCAACATAATCTACAAAAAATAATCTGTCATATTTCATTTCATCGCACAGCATAAAATAACCATAAAACGTGGTTTATCAATATTGTCCCGTAAACGCGACCCAGCGAACAACCCATCCGCTAAGCTGTGATAGAAGGTAGCCATTAATAAGGAAAGCCCTGAGAAGAAAGAATGAACAATGTGTTTGGAAGAAAAAAGATTCGTAAAATATCCGGTTCGCAAAACGCCATGGTAGCATAATGACAAGACAGATACGATAAATCGTTTTTCGTATTATAAACACCCGGCATTAAGATTATCATGAATATTGTAGAACAAATGCATAAACACGTTTAAACATAGTGACATCATGACTTTTACATATTATACAAACCACGGAAGAAAGAGGTAGGGGGAAGGGCCTTAAAGACGCGTTTGTACCAGAACCGATGTCGCCGAAATCACACATCAACACCTAGTATATTTACGCACTACTAATGCAAGAAGGCCTTTGATTGGACCATAAATATAGCACGTAAAAATATAAAAAAATTAGCAACATTGAAATCTATTACTTCGTCCATAAAGCTCATACAAAATGAGCAAATAGAGGCGTATTTGATAGTGACATCTAGTGCTGAGTAGCAGAAACTCTAGATGACGGAAAACTCCAAAAGCGCTTCATAAACGTCCTAGCGAAATTAAACTTTCACTGCATATTAATAAAGCACAACTTTATTTACTTATAACTAGTACACGTCATTACTACGTCATTTCCGTTCGCTACTCGATTAGGGATGTAAGTAATCTTCTATCACTGAAATATCGATATCCGGAAATGTTTCCCTTGAAACCCCCGATGTTTCTGGAAAGGGGTCGTCCATTAATCACGTGATGTTTTAGCAATTTTTTAGACCCCTCCTCCCCCTGATGATATGTGGTGAGGTTTTAGACTACATCGCCACAACCCCCTACCCAAAATCACATGTATTTTTTGGTACAAAATATTATCTTTAAATACAGGTACAATGTAATTTAATTCTTGAAAATTTAAGCACCGTGATAAAAATGACCAGACAGACATTTGTTTCTGACTGTCTGACGCCGTTTCGAACTTTGTGATGAGTTAAAAACAACGTAACAAAAACAGTCTGACGTTTGGAACTTACTCTAGAAATCGCATGTTCAGCGAAAAAATAAATACACGTGATATCTCACTACACCCCCCCCCCCTCCCCTTGTGATATTTCGTTATTTTTTTCGAACCCCCTCTTACCCCTTTTGAGCCTCACGTGATTAATGGACGACCCCAAACGTTCAAGAGACTAGAAAATCTACAGTGCTAATCACTTGAATAGCCTCACCCTATATTTAGGATAATAATTTGTTTTCGAAGATATATACTAAATATGGTCTGTAATTACTCTGTCTGTGCAATGTATAGCGACGTGCTTTAATTAAGAAGAAAACAATTTTAAACACATCCATGGTGCCAAAACGCGTTTTACCCCATTCACATGAATAGCCTCGCTTACTTTGTTGCTGTCTTACGATGTAGCCACTGTTAATTATTTCAATATTTTTTTTAGTTATTTAATTACCACTCTAGTTTTACAAAACGAATAACAATAAATGATTAGCTAAGGAG
The DNA here is from genome assembly GCA_958295455.1 of Coleophora deauratella. Taxonomy (NCBI): domain Eukaryota; kingdom Metazoa; phylum Arthropoda; class Insecta; order Lepidoptera; family Coleophoridae; genus Coleophora; species Coleophora deauratella. The sequence goes on along the minus strand of OY282400.1, from coordinate 15,490,541 downwards.
CATAGATTTAATTATGAAACGCGGTCAAAGATGAAGTAATGAAGACATACTTAGGATTGCTCTTATATTTGCACAACAATAAGTAAACCGATAAATACCCAGACATTTGGGTTGTAAAAGTATTATACAAGGTTATTCTTTTTGACCTGACATCCTTTTGGCCACGTGTATTGGTGAGGTCAAAAGCAACAACTTTTGTTCTGGCAATTTTCGAGTAACAGCCATATTCTTTTCCATACAAAAAAACTCAAGACATACTAATTCCAAAATCTTTTCGAGATTTTACCCTAATTAACATTAAGTCCGCAACACACACAGAGGTGGCCGCGGGGCGGTACAGAGAATAGTATTTTTTGTAATGTTCGGTTACTATGAAACCCTTCACATAAAAACCAGCCAGGCGTTGCGAGTTTTCGTGAGAAGGGTTTTATAGTAATCCGGAAATTACAAAAAATACCGCTCCCGGTACCGCCTTGCGGCCGCCTCTGTGTGTAATGCGCTATAACTGTCATAGATAGAAAACAAGACTCGAAAACATAGAAACAACTGTTAAAGAATGAAATAACTGGCATAAAGAAGTCACACGTGTTTTTGAGTAGATATTACGACAAAATAATGCACAAGACTGACCGTAAGACAATAGCTTAAAAACAAAATTATCAAAGAATTGGAGCAGCTCGCCTTATCCTATTATATTTTCAATTAGGTGAGGCTCTTCATGCGAACGACCAGAAACATGATTAAATTCTATTTTCCTCTGTAGAATTTTATTTTCATTCCTGTACAATGTACATAAACTAATACAACTATTATGAGACAATGACAATTCTTATGTTAGTTGTAATATGCTATTAACATATTAATAACTAAAGAAAAACAGGTGAGACTATTTAAGTGATCGTCAGTGTATTTTTTCGTCATTAAACATTTCCAGAAACAGCAGGTTTCAAGGGGGTTCCCTTGAAACATCGGGTGTTTCAAGATAATCTATTTTTTAGGGATCCGTACCTCAAAAGGAAAAACCCTTAAAGATCACTTCGTTGTCCGTCCATCTGTCTGTCCGTCAACACCCTTTTCCTCAGGAATGCGTAGATGTAACAAGTTGATCTTATTATTTATGAACTTAAATTTTTATTATTTTATTTAAAAAAAATACATTTTATTTGACATAACGTTATATTATTATTTTTTGACATTGTATAAAATCAAATATTTTTAATGATAAAAATTTGCATGCTTATCGTATACTATTAAACGAGTTAAATGTCCCGACGATTTCGAAAATGGCTTGAAACCTTTTGACGAAAATCTAGGATTAGGGGTTAAAAATCACCAGAAATCGATCTATGAGGGAATTATCTTCGCAAAAATTCATTTAAGGGAGATATGAGCGAAATTACATAAAAGGAGAACGCATATGTTACTTATTTTTAACCATCGCTTATAAGTACTTTGGTGGACCAGCGGTTTCGGTGCGAGCCACTTACGTTTTGCTGCTTTTAGGTCCGGATTCGAATCCCACCCATGAGACTTTATAGTTTTTTGTTTTTTATTTTGTGTGAACTTATGTAAATATAATATAAATAAATAGACTTAGAGTGATAAAAAGAAATATAAGGTGCTACTTTATTAGTGCCCGATATTTTAGTCAGTGCTCCTACTCCTGATTCTGATCAACTTTCCCCAAGAAACCCATAGTCAAATCGAAAAAAAATTTTTGGACTCTTCATACAAATCGATCAGCCGAGCGGCTAAATTAGTACGAAGAGCCCAAAAAAATTTTTGCGATTTGACCATGGGTTCCTTGGGGAAAGTTGATCAGAATTAGGAGTAGGAGCACTGACTAAAATATCGGGCACTAATAAAGTAGCACCTTATATTTTAACCTCTTTGTATTTTAGAGACAAATAGCGCCATCTTTCGCCATATAAGTGAATTACATACCTGATGATTGTGCCGCCCTGCACCATGTTTGACAATGGAGAAGAAAACGTAAAGATATTTGCAGATGGCGCTACGGACGCTTGACTAATAACAACTTTTAATTTGTTCCGCGTTTTTTATTATCGAGGTGTAATAAAATAGTTTTTTTCTGTAAAATTGTTCGTTCTGTCAGTTTTATAAAGTTTTTTATTAAAATATTTTGTTACTTTTTTCTATTGTTTTTATTACATCAAATATTTTATTTATTTAAGCTTTTCCCGAGATCCTATACTTACGTTGTGCACTATGGAAAAACATTATAGCCGAATCGAGATGAGAGGAATACTTTGTTCCGAAAAAAATCCACTTTGTTTGCTCGAATCATTTTCACCCTATATAATTCATATTTAAGCGTGTTTCTGAGTTTGTTATAAAAAAAATAAAGAAGATTCTGCAATAATAAAAAATACTTATAAAACATAGCCGACAAAAAACATTATAATTGAGAGCTACTCCATTACTTCTCTGTCTTCACTCGAAGTTGCGTAAGGAGTACGTTCCAGTCGAAGCTTCGTATGGTGATAAATTGTTGCAAACAAAAATCAACTGTAATGCAATGACACACGATTTAATTCAAATGTGTTGTTTCTATGCATATAACTACGTATGTATAGGTTAACTTCGGACGCTTTTTTCGTGAATTATGTACTAGACCCATCGTCCATTTGATACGTCGATGCGTTGGGGCAGTAAATTTCTCGAATGGCGACCGCGCACCGGAAGACGTGGTTTGGGCAGGCCTCCGACTCGGTGGACCGACGACCTGGTAAAGGTTGCAGGAAGCCGCTGGATGCGAGCCGCATAGGACCGGTCGGTGTGGAAATCCTTGGGGGAGGCCTTTCTCCAGCAGTGGACGTCTTTCGGCTGATAGATAGATAGATATTTTCAGAACAAACATTGCTTGTCCTTTTGTCCCTTAGAAGGACACTACCAACTAAAACAACACCCTGCAAAATGTGTTAGAAAATATATCATATATGTACTACTTCTAAACAAGTTATCTTAGTTTATAAAAACTCCGATTGAACGAGCGATGCTCGGTCTCCCGGCTAGTATAATATTAAGCTAAAAACACAGTGTACGCTATATTCAATAAGAACTATATTTTTACTGTTTTCTAGCAAATAAAGTTATTCAAATTTGAATTTGATATCAAATACTCAGGCCTGCTATCCCTTGAAGCTGTAAAAAAATCTTACTTCTGTGCCAACGCAATCAAGAGATACGGCCGTATATGCCGCATATTTGGACACTCGCATGGGAATTAAAACCTAAAGTGTACTTCCCGTCGACCTAGAATCATGAAATTTGGCAAGTAGCAATGTTTTATAGCACAAATAAAGGAAAAAGTCCGAAAACCATACATTTTTAGTTACATCACATTTTTTAAATTCCCATGCAAGTGTCCAAATATGCGGCATAAACGGCCATATAGTTAATTCCAGTCAAAAAAAAGCAAAAGGTAAACGAACGTAGTATGCAGATAATATTGACATGTGTTAGTTCCATAGTAAGTTTGTTTACGTTTTGCTTTTTTTATTGGAATGAACCATAGGTATATCTTGATTGCGTTGGCATAGAAGTTTGATTTTTTTTCACAGCTTTAAATGATTGTAGGCCTGAGAATTTAATTTAGAGTTCAAGACATGTGTGATTATGAATTTATATGGAACCCTCGGTGCACAAGTCTGAATCGCATTTGGCCGGTTTTTTATATCTAGGGTTGTCACTTTTCGAAACTAAAAATGTATCAATACTATTTCAAATTCAAAGGCGTTTAGGAATTCTTGTCGGATTCAAGCGTGATTTAGTTTTAAAATTATAACTTTTATTCGAAAATTACCTGTGAAGGTTAACATGTGGTATAAGAAATGGTCCATCCTGGATAGTCATAATACTGAAACTGAATGGCAATAAATAAGAGAGAAGACAAAACTAGATTTTTAAGACCATATTTGATTAAGTGCATTAAGGTGTGACAAAATCACCTGTAACTGTTTTAAGTGGAGCTTCTATTTTTTGAATCTGAACAACTTGCCTCAAGTAACCAATGCCACCTACCTGTATAGCTTTTTTTTCTTTTCATGTTTATGTTTATATTTTCCTGTTTTGTTGTGCAATAAACTGTTCATTCATTCATTCGATGCCAATAATCAATTCACATAAAATTGGATTTCCCATACTAAGTTGGCCAATCAGCTGATCAGCTTGTTAAAAAGGTCAAAACACTTCCGTATTGACTATAATTTATTGCTTGAGAAATGTTGTTCAGTTTTATAAATAATATAATAATAATAAGTCATACTTTAAATAGATCAGTTGATTTCGTTAGACCTTATATAATTATTAAGTTATACTGCTCGACAAACGGTAAACCAACAGAAATAAATAAAAAACAAAACATATATACTTAAATTAATAAACATTTAAGATTTTGAAAAGTGATAGCCCTGGAAATGGATGTTTCAGGAAATGCTTTAAGTGTAGAAACTTCAGGTGAAAATATTATTCTCTGCGTAGAAACCTCAGGTGAAACTCTATCTGCGATTATGTCATTTCGAAAACAATAATAATTTTGCGTGTAGGACGTAATTGTGCCTACATATTCCTATATTTAACTTATCCCAAAATGGCAGAACAGCGGAGTAAAAAATTGAGAATGAAAAATTCAATAACGTTGAATACTCGTAAATCCTAATATACATTGAATAGAATTACTAAACAAGACTTCAAATAAAGTTTTTTTAATGGCTTCAACAATATGCTGTTGATTGCCTAATTGCTAGTACCTTTAAGTTTCTATTAAGATTTTCCAGTTTTGTTTCCGGTTAGGGAAATTAATTTGAAAATTGCCCTCAAATAAAAACTCCACATATTTGACACGCGGGAGTTCTCGTCGTGGGTTATACATGAATATTTTTACCATTTTTTGGAATAAACTCGAGAATGACACTTTTTCCGATCCCGAAATCCACTGCGCGGGCCTACTTAAAGGGCGTCACACACGAGCGCTATACTACACTCTTTCATCGTAAAATCAAATATTGCTCGCCAAACAAATAAATAGACCATCTATACGATACTGTTTTATCTTAAGATGTCACGTGACACCGAGCGATACAGAGATGACAGCGCACGATATAACCTTGATATGAGCGCCACGACGCCTGAGGGTAATGAAAGGCGATGTAAGATTTTACTATGGAAGGTGGCCTATGGCCGACGTTTTTTTCAAAGTCGCGCACCTTGAATCCTTTATAAATCGCTAGTGAACATTTAGATGGTGAAAAAATATGATAAGTCATTTAGTGTTTCCACCAGTTTCGGACATATTTCGTGACAAAGATGGTCCTACCATATATAGGACAATAAAAATCATTTATATCTCTGCAACCGGTGATGTTACGAAAAAAAAACCTATTACATGTTTCATTATTTAGCTATCCTCTATCGATTTAAGTAGGTTTCAAACTGCGACACAACTTTCGTGAAAATTCGATAGGTCATAGGCCACAAATGTCCCTACCCCTTTATACGATAGTGTTGCCGCCATGTGTGATAGCTTGCTACAGTCACACACGACAGCAGCAGATATCGTAAGATGAAATAGCACAGTAAAGCGTCCGTGTGATTCTTGAAAAGGTAGAGTGTATAATAACGTAACGTAGACAAATTATAAAAAAAAACAAGATTCAGCTTTACTTATCTACTGATACACTCATGGCGTCATTCTTAGTATGCGAGTAATTACAGCTTTAAACTCACACTCACAGTATAGCGCCTGTGTGTGACGCCCTTTATTTGTAGTGTGGCGAGCTATATTTGATATTACGATGAAATAGCACAGTATAGCGCTCGTATGTGACGCCCTTTAGGCTGTAGAGCGTACCAAAGAATTATTTACATACATACCTACAAAATCCTTCGGTAGTAGGGAATGAGCAAAGGTTTGACATTTGCCAATAAAATGTATCTAAAATATACACATTATAAACAACTGGACGGATAATAAAATCAACTTCTCTTTTTATCGATATCGATAATATATTGTCAAAGATAAATGATTGCACATCACTATTTAGAACACACGAGAATGTTGGTGGACCAGGCCGACTTATGTTACTGACGTATGACTTTTATTACTCTCACATAAAGTTTAAAATTATATAATTCGTTCGGGATAAAGCTTTGAATTAAATTAAATTCTATTTTAAATCGAAATATAAAATACAACATTTACCGGTGAAATGTAATGCCTTCATTATATGATATTTTGTCTGTGCTTCTATTTCTGCACTCTAAAACAGCACAGTATTTTTTTTTTTTTTTTTTTTTTTTTTTTTTTTTTATGTGATAAGGAAGGCAAACGAGCAAGTGGGTCACCTGATGGTAAGTGATCACCACTGCCCATAGACACCTGCAACCCCGGAGGGGATTGCAGATGCGTTGCCAACCTAGAGGGCTAAGATGAAATGCCTCTTGTGCCTGTAATTTCCTCGGCTGTCTTACTCTCCACACCGGAACACAACAGTGCAAGCACTGCTGCTTAGCGGCAGGATTAGCGAGTAAGATGGTGGTAGCGATCCGGACGGACCTCGCACAAGGTCCTACCACCCGCAAAATATCGCATGTTTACGTGTTTTTTTATTTTATTTATCCGAGAACAACAGCCGTCCGGTGCTGCATAGTACGCGATTGAGAATGAGTGCGTCCTGTACTGCAGCGCTAATTTATGACACGCGAGATCCGCCTACTTACCATTTCCCCCTACCTCTTTCTTCCGTGATACAAACCGACTAAAGGTTGTATTCAATTATTTCCGTTATAAAATCGGTAAAACATGGTTTAGGAATACCGCATTCGTTAAATGTCAATTCTTCAGACTGAGTTGAATGACTCGAAACATTGAGAAATTGCTTTGTAATTTACCGTTTCGTTTTTAAATGTCTTTTTTTTTAGAATTGAGAGTGCGAGGTTGTTACATCAGATTCATCTTAATCTCCTGAATGTTATAGAATATATCGCAGCATTTTATTTTAATTTCATATTGATACTAATATAAATTGTTAGTAGGTCATTTATTTTCAGTAGGTTATTTAGTTCAAAGGCAACTTTGTGCGTCACGGTCATTATGCGTCCTAACCAAACAACGTCCCGCCTCCCACAAAATCGATGGTGAGCCGGTGTATTCAATTACAATGGAATGATGAAGGGGAATTTTATGGGAGGGACTCTGAGAAAAAGACTGAAAACCGTTTTTTAGTAATTGCCACACTCTGCATATTTCTCACTTTATTGGCAGCTTTTTAGGGTTCCGTAGCCAAATGGCAAAAAACGGAACCCTTATGGATTCGTCATGTCTGTCTGTCTGTATGTCTATCCGTCCGTATGTCACAGCCACTTTTTTCCGAAACTATAAGAACTATACTGTTGAAACTTCGTAAGTAGATGTATTCTGTGAACTTTTTTTTTTTTTTTTTTTATGGCAGAGGTGGCAAACGAGTAGACGGATCACCTGATGGTAAGCGATTACCGCCGCCCATAGACACCCGCAACACCAGAGGAGTCACAAGTGCGTTGCCGGCCTTTGATTTGGGAGTACGTAACTGCATTAAGATTTTCACACAAAAAAACAAAAAAAAAACAATAAATTTTGGGGGTTCCCCATACTTAGAACTGAAACTCAAAAAATTTTTTATCATCAAACCCATACGCGTGGGGTATCTATAGATAGGTCTTCAAAAATGATATTGAGTAGGCATGAGTCCGATATATCAAAACGTAACTAAAAACGGATACGAGATTCATATCATAACATATCGATATGGCAGTTTTGAATATCGGATATTAGTAAAACTATACATAGGCTAAGTAACGCGCGAAACACAAACTCCCGCAACCCAAGCATATGATATCGAACGGTTTGATATATTCGCTTTCTCTCTTTCTAACAAAAAGACATTTCATTAGTGCGAAAGAAATGCAGCGAATATTGAACTGGGACGGATATCAGCGGATGATAGGCGAAATGAATATTACGGTTATTGCAGTACGGTTTAGATTGGACTTGATAACGCGTGAGTTTTTGTTTCCGTTCGTTTTCTAAACAAACAGATAAGTTACGTTTGAAAAGCGATTAATATCGTGCTACCCATATCGATATCTGAAAACGGTTTTCGATATCGATATGAAAACTTCATATCGGTTACAAAACCGTTTTCCAAAAAAACTGATAACGCCCATGTCTAATATTGAGGTTTCTAATATCATTTTTTTCTAAACTGAATAGTTTGCGCGAGAGACACTTCCAAAGTGGTAAAATGTGTCCCCCCCTGTAACTTCTAAAATAAGAGAATGATAAAACTAAAAAAAATATATGATGTACATTACCATGCAAACTTCCACCGAAAATTGGTTTGAACGAGATCTAGTAAGTAGTTTTTTTTAATACGTCATAAATCGTAAACCGCAATTTACCTACAACGAACTACAAGAACTTTTATATTATGTTACTTGCTGTTACGGAACCCTCCATGGGCGAGTCTGACTCGCACTTGGCCGCTTTTTTATGTATGAATATAATTGTTGTGTAGGATATTCGAGTCCCCGTGCCACATACAAACTTTTGACTGAAAATGATCAGGCCAATTTTAAATGAAACTCTATGTATATAAAGCACAATGCTCTAAATATACCTAAAGTTAAGTAAAAGACTGACTCGGTGGCTAAGTGGTTAGCGATCCTGACCTCTATCCGAGAGTCGCGGGTTCGATCCCCACACAGGGCAAACTTTTCTGTGATGAGCAGAATTGTTTGCTCTGAGTCTGGATGTATTATATCTATATATGTATGTATTTAAAAGTATATGTGTATGTATATCAGTCTCTGGTTGCCAAGATACAGGCAATCCTAGTTTGGGGCCAGATGACCGTGTGTGATTTGTCCCAGATATTATTATTATTATAAATTCAAGTAAGTTTACGATTTAACTACTTAAATACTTTTGAGAGGTTTATTATCATTTATTTTATTTAGGAAACAAACAGTCTTTTACATATACGTATGTTGCTAAAAAAAACTATAAAGTACTTATAGTATAGACTATAAAATTATGGAACTATAGTTCCATAATTTTTGTTTCACCAGGCCTTGGCGGTTATTACTATCCTGAAGTCCCTTTTTTCAGATAATTGTGAAAAAATAAAAATCGTTACACGCTTCGGTATAAAAAAAAACTTGTATTGCATTTCATCACTGTCACATATAGTATATCACAGGCCCCATAATGGACCATTAAGTGGATTCTCCTGTCATGTCTGTTTGTACATTCTTTGTGGAACCAAAAGTTTTTGTGATTAACCCTAAAATGGTGTGATGAGTAAGCACTGTCTAAAGGACTTGAATGGTAATGTTTGGATAAAGATGAATTTCGAATTTCCGAGAAAAAACCTTAATTAGTCGCGTTAATTCACGAATGATTTTCACTTTTTTGTGTTCCAAAGTTATTCGAATTTGTGTGTGTTTTTTAAACTATACATATGGCGTTGTTTTCTAGTATCATTTAATAAATTCAAAATAAATCTAATGCAACACATTATTCGGGAAGGAAGTTTACTCACGTCATAGATTAATTTTTTTACTGGAACGACGACTGTTTACGTATTTACCTTGTATTCTTTTCTGATGTAAGCAAGCCTGATTCTATTTTTTAAAAGTTGTATAATATTATACAGGGTGTAAGGGACAGATTTCCTAAAACTTTAAGGACTTGCTCAGTAGACGAAACTGAACAACTTTCCACAAGAATTTTTTTCAGGAAACGAAAAAAAAAAAGGTTTCTAAAAACAAACTGTCCAATCAAGTTTATAATTTTGTATGGAGAAGCCGATATTATATTTTAGTTTTCTGAAAATTTCTTGTGGAAAATTGTTCACCCAAGTAACATTTAGGCTGAAAAAAAATCCAATATACAGTTCTTTAACAGCTGACGACTGTATAGTCGATGGACAAGAGAGTACAAAAATGTCTCCAGCTGTATTAGAGCAAGATTTGGTAGTCTCATACAGTCCAGCTGGTTAAGGGCTGTATACTGGCGAAATTATTACTTTTTGCTTTTAAAGAGCATTGGAAATTGCTTATAGACAACATCTAGTGTGAAAATATACCATAAGCAGAATTTGACGACTAGAGCTGCCTAACGACTGGATAGAGCTCTTAGTTTACACTCTTTCACAGCTCCATTCTGTTTAACAGCATTGATTTTTTCTGTTTGCTGGATATTGGTGTAAACTTACTCTGTTGTAAAGCCATCATATATGGCTTGATAACAGCTGATTAATGGTCATTTCGGAAACCCCTATACAGCCAGGGTCTTTACTACGGTGTAGAAAAACTCCTTCGGCTGCGTAAGAGTTTAATCGTACTCTTTTTTTTTAAATCCAACACTATGAGTGTAGGTTTAACCTATAGTTCAGCCGTTAGTGCTCTTATGGCATCACAGGAGAAGATAATTCTTCCGAAAGTGTTTCCAAAGGGTTAAACAGGTTACTCATTTATGCGCCATATTGTGAACGGTGTACACGGGTTATATGGACTTGGTTTTCGCTTCTAAGCAGCCGCTGAAATAAATAAATTCCGATACCCAGAAACGACTACTCTTTAAGCTGTCATGCATTCTAAAATTTTGCCATAATTCAGCAAATAGCTTCCTATTAGAATTTTTGAAGAACCACGGCTGTTTAAGTTAGGACGCCATTAAAAACTAACCTATGAATTTATACACCAAATATTTTTGTCGTTAACTTAGTAAATTTCGAAGACATATGCAATAGAATTAGTAAATTGTCAATAGAAAAGCATATTTGAATGTCAGAATCGATTTTAGGTTGATTTGTAACGACTGGTAGTACTCTGAATTTTCCAACAATATTTAATTTTTGACCATTATGTATTTATTTCAAGGGCGCGTGAGTTTTTTGTTAATAATACATATACACTTTCACGGAGAAGTAGAAGCCGCAAGCAAAATAATAACAGATAAATTGAAAATGAATACTTACCGATATGTACCACAAAATTCACTTCACAAAATGGGATGTCTGGTGCGCTGCAGAGTTCACACAAAACTATCATTATGGAGTAACAAAAAGTTTGAACGATAATTTTAAGTCCTTTAGTCAACCTTAGGCTTCGTGTAAAAATAAAAATCTCTTATTTGGAGAACTATCGCTGTATAATGGTGTCTAATTACGCCTTAAGCCAGCCTTAGTACTGCGATAGTACAGCCGTTAACCAGCTGTTTGTACACCCACGGCTGTCTAATTTGGGCCCCCTTTTGGAATTAGACGGTCTGTGTAGCCCGCTACACAGACTTTATACAGCGATCTAATACAGCGTTAAGTGTGAAATTATTTTATACTACAGCCTTTATACAGTTCGAAATGCTACTTGGGCAGTGTCGTCTACTGAGAAAATCCTTAAAGTTTTCAAAAACCTGTCCCTTACCCTGTATACTTACAAAATGAAAAAGGATTCTATCAACACAAATGTTTTATGGAAATAGAAAATTAATTATTATTAATGACATAATTACAAAATTATAATGATAAGGCCAGCCCACACGGACAGCACCCGATCACGAGTATAACGCGAGAGTCACCCATCGCTCCCCTCAACCATATTTAAGGGGAGAAAGCCCAGCTCCCGATACAGCATCGTCGCAAATATGTTTTTGTTTTTAACCGACTTCAAAAAAAAGGAGGAGGTTCTCAATTCGTCGGAATCTTTTTTTTTTTTTTTTATGTATGTTCACCGATTACTCGAAGACGCCTGAACCGATTTGGAAAATTCTTTTTTTGTTTAAAAGGGTATACTTCACAGGTGGTCCCATATAAATTTTATCGAAATCGATTCAGCGGTTTTTGAGAAAATCAACAAAAACATATCAAAATTGGAGTTGTTGCGATTGAAGTCGGTTGTTTTTAACGTATTCAGCGTGGTCAATTATTAAATACATGTTTTACACTGCAACGCTGTAATAAAGCGAAAAGCAGTTTCCGCTTTATTCTACGGTTTGCTTGCTGGAAAAGTTGTATTTTTCGCCATTTTGTGGTTCTGCATCCGACCGAAGCGGTCTGGCTAGAATACGATGCAAGGTTTTAGCACGGTTGAAAATAGATGTTTAATGTTACAAAACATATTTTTTTAATATTTAACACTACTAATGCAAAATGTTGCAACACGAGAAATATATGGCTTAGTGTGATGATCGCTCCTTACTGTAAGTCGTAGGTTTGATTCCCAACCAGAGCAAAGGTTTAACAAGTTTTGTTGGAGATCAAATGTCTTGTCAAAAACTAAAAATTGAAAATGACTCTCTGGGTGTAGTGTGTGAATCCGTTCGTTGCCTAACCCCAAAACAATTTACAAATTTGGTTAAAATTTGATCTAGAACGATATTTTTTAAATAATCTTGTTAATTCTTTACGCGATATTTTAGGGTTGCCACAATAGTAAAAAAACAGTTTTCATCAAAAATGGTTCTAAACGATCTTGATAAAACTTTGCAGTGTATTATACTCGTATTCTTATACGCCCTACTACATTATAAATAGTCGCTTACTTAGCGAAAAATCTAAATGAGGGGTAAAAAAAAAATACAAAGAACTTTCTATTTATATGAGATACCTCCCATATAATAATTTTTTTTCTAACATTGTTTGTCGACAGATACCGAATGTATCTGCACGAGATCACAATGTGACACGCAATTCTAAATATCTTCATTCATACTATTTCAGAATCCGATTAAATAATCGGCCGAAAGAAAGTCTGTATGTCTGTCTACGGTGTCTGACTGCATAAGACTGCATTTGCATCGCCCAAAACAACAATAGAATAAAATCGTAGGTTTGCCCCATACGAGAAGTGCATTTGAAATTTCAAGGAGTTACTCAGAATCAAGTATAGAGTAGTTAGTTAGTTCCCAAGATACAGGGAATCCTCGTTTGGGGCCAGATGACCGTGTGTGATTTGTCCCGGATATTATTATTATAATACTTACAGGCAAAATATAGAAAAAATCCGCTCTTAATTTTTTTTTTCAGATTCCCATGCATGAATAGCCAAAAAAAATGTGTATGGAAAACTGAAAAAACCAGTTGTACATCGGATTTTTTCAATACTTTTCCTGTATTCTATAATTTGATTCTGAGTAACCGCCTAAAATCTCAAACGCACTTTTTTAACACCTTGTATAAGCTCTGATGAAAGGAATTCGCCAAAACATGTTACCAAGGCTATTTCTTAGATAAGCTGTTTTGTAATCAAACAACAATGAAATTCCGTGAAAGATCGTTCGTTTTTGCTTAATCCCACGTCCATTCATCCCGCCAAAAATAAAATCTAACATCCACACGTGGGTGTCGCATTTCGCACTGTCAGTTATTTCGAAACAGCAAAGAGATCTTATGTTTATTTGTTTTACAGTTTCATGCGACAAACCGGCCAGTGTGATCGTGTGAAGAGATTAATAGAAAAACTCCTTGGTGAATAGCATCTCTGACGTCACCGCAGCAGAGAGTATATTATTAGTCACATGTTTCTATATCAGAGAGGAGCTTTGATGCGGCCCGGTGGGTCGGAATATGGTGTCGTTTAGCTGAGCGAAAAATAGCGGGCGTCGCTGACGTTTGCCTGAAGACCTGACCCTCAGAACATTGACCCTCAAGGTCATCTCCAATTATTTAGTATTTATGTATTTTATGCAGTTACATTATTCCAGAGCAACGCTATTTGGGACAACCAACCTGGCGTTTTCCAGTCGGCTGCCGAGCGATCCTTCCCAAATTTTCCCTATCCTTTCACGTGTCCGCCATCGAATACCTTTCGGCCGCCTACGTAACTTGTTTCATTAGAGTCATCGCGCATTGGTTAATTTTGTCTACGCGATCTTTTTGTCACTCTTATTAATACATATATGGAGTGAATTTAAGTGACATCCGGTTGTAATCTCGCAACCTGTGTGCACCGTCATAAAATCCCGAACTAACTTGAATCAATTTTTTTTTCTTTTTGTAAATATACAACACAAAATAATATTGTGGGATGGAACGAAACAGTACACGAACTCAACTCGCATTGGACCAGTTTTATTTTATCTGTTGTTCTTTATTTCCATTCAGGCCAGGTCTGTCTTTACGAAGTCTTACAATTATAAGGTCTTTGGCAGGCGTTTATAACATCAAGCTTTTTATGTTATGCTGAATTTTGAGAGCATTTCTCTGCACTGTCAATTACAAACGGGGTTTGAAATGAATGGAATAATGGAAGAAAATGGAATCGAGACATGGAATGGCGTATACATACTGAATGGTATGCTCTTTGCTGTCATCTGTAAGGTACTTAGTTATTTAAAAGAGCTCTTGTACTGAAGTTATTTCAGCGGAATTGCGTAATTACTTTTGATTCTTTTATAAAGTCTCTTGCGCACAATAGATGTTTTTGAATAAGAAATCATAAGAGCATGAGATTGTGAATACTAAAACTTGCCGGTATTTTTTTCTTTGAACATCCAAACTAACACCTCACCGGTCGATGTAGAAATCCTTGGGGGAGGCCTTTGTCTAGCAATGGACGTCTTTCGGCTGATAGATAAATAGATCCAAACTAAGAAACAGTTCATTAATCATTTTTAAGGTCTAAAATGGGGTATAGGTACTAACAACTCAAATATTCAGTCTACGAAAAAAACTGTTTTTTAAGACTCAACAACGGATTTTTTTATTTTATTGAAAACCGTTTTTATTGCACTTACATATTATTTGGCCTCTTAATTTAGTTTGGTGAATAAATGACTTATAAATGACTATCGTTGTGGATGAATAAAGCTGCATTTCCACCGGCGAGGCGAGGAGGGAAGATATTTTAAATTATATGGGAAAAAATAAATTCTCTTCTCGCACACCTTCGGTGGAAATGGACCGACGCGATTTCAATTCTCTTCACTCCACTCCTCGCCTCGCCTCGCCGGTGGAAAAGCAGCTTAAGTCTCGTTTACAGAGTAAATTATTCAAGCAAAAAATATTCTAAACAGCTAGTTATCTATTATGTGTAAATATGTACCTTGTAAATACACAAATTTATTTTTTAAAGTAACAAGGTACATATTTTAGTCACAGCCCCTACCAAATGGTCAATGAAAGATCACAACGACCAGCACTTCAGAACATCTGTCGGTAATCCCCGGGAAAAATGTGAGGGTTTCCTAAAACACCGGTCAAGTGCGAGTCGGACTCCTGCGCCGGCGGGGGTTCTGCGTTCCATACCACCGCTCAATATATTTGTATTATGTATTTTCTTTCATTCAGTTACAGCCCGACTCATGCTTGAGCTATATGCCACGGTTAGCAATATAATTAAAATATAATATATAGTTTGTTATATAATAATAATATTGCGGGACAAATCACACACGGTCTCCTGGCCCCAAACTAGGATTCCCTGATCTCGGGAACCAGAGACTGATACACATACACATATACATTTAAATACATACATATTATAATACACTCAGACACAGAGCAAACACATCTGCTCATATAAATGAATTATCCTACCAAGGTTCAGTACAATAGGTGGCAAACGAGCAGACGGATCACCTGATGTTGTTAGTGTGTGCATGTTTGTTAGTTATTACCAATAAATGTGGTTTTCTTTACATTCAGTTCATTTGCGGATGAAATAAACGATTTACGTATACATATACAGGGTGTAACAGAAAGGTGTGATAATACTTCAAGGTAGGCTTTTACTCATCAAACTGAACAACTTTTGTTCTACAACTTTGTTCAAATCGCAAAATTTTTTTTGGACTGCATACAAATCAATCAGCTGGCGAACCAAGTTTGTATGAAAAGTCCGAAAATTTCTTTGCGATGTCAACAAAGTTGTAGAACAAAAGTTGTTCAGTTTGATGGGTAAAAGCCAACCTTGAAGTATTGTCACACACTTCTGTTACATCCTGTATATTTATTTTCATTCTGTAGGGGTCGAACTCAAGCATTGCCCTATATGTTTTAATTTGCTTTATAGTCCCACCCATTTTAAGGCTTGTATCTTGTATGTATTTCTGTTGACGATAAAGCAAAACAAAATATATGTATTTGCAAACATAACGTTTGTATCATGATGCTTCTTTCTGGGGTACATTTTTTGTACCCGCTTAATTTGCTTTAGTTTATTATTATTAATCAGTATATCCTGTGACAAGCTATTACGATATAAAAAGTATCGCCATTCAAAGCTACGGCAGCCAGACAGACAAAAAGATAGACACGACCAACGGCGTAGGCTTAGAAAATGGTCCCCTTGACACCCTTTGAATACGGAACTCTAAGAATGGAAGGAAAGCCTTTTGTTTCAATTTGTTCTGTATTTACTTTTTACTCGAATAAGAATAAGGATCGCTTCGTAATATATTCTTGGAGAACTTGGGATTGGTTTGGGCCGGTATTATTTTATTCAGTGTACAAGTTGCAACTTAGTAGGAACTTTGTATAAGATCGAAAAGCCATTCACAAGGATATGCAAAGCTTCTACTTAACAAATAAAAAGACCTACACACCTGTTTAGTCGACATACAGGGTTATTTTAGACTCCCCTTCAAAACTACAGTGGTTTCTACTCATAATACTGAGCAACTTTCCCAAAATAACCAATGGTCAATTCGCAAAAAAAAATTTGGGCATCTCCATACAAAACAGGCCGATCACCTGACCAAGAAAAAGTAAAGAAATGAGACAAATCTATGGTGAAAATAGACGCATTGGGAAATAAACAGACGGATAAGGAAAAAGAAGTGGACGGTTTGGTAAAATAGACTGGTAGATTACTGAAAGTGGACCGAGCGGGAAAGTGGACTGATGGGTCCCGAGGGATAACATTTTGAATTTTAATTGCGTCTTTTTGCGACGGAGTCACAAAACACAGGTCTATATTTTAACTCCTCATCGAAATTTCATAGTGGCTTCTTTTCATTAAACTATCTACTAACTAACTAACTTTCCCCATAGAACCTATGGCCTATTCGCAAAAAAAATGGACGTCAAATGATTAGCCGAGCAAATTAGTATGAGAAGATTTTTTTTTTGCGAACAGAACTTAACTTAGGTTTCTTAGAGAAAATTGTTTACTCGGACACTGTGACGTTTTGGCGGGAGGTGCAAACATTATTTGTTGCAAACCACTGGATTTTTTCTAAACCCAAAATTGTATGTTCCAAATGATATTTTTTACATTGCGATGAAACAGATTTTTGGAAAGGTAAGCACAAAAATTTTGTTTTCAATACGATCGTTCAACACACAAAACTATTGCATGGTCTGAAAGGCCTAATGGTAAACACGGAGGCCGGCATGACAAATATGTCCCACGGTCCCAGCGGTAATGTAAATGCAAGGGTGTTAACTTTAGGTGTGTACGTAAAGGTGTTAACGTGGGTTGCGGCTCTAACCATAGTTAGGTTGATGTGAAGAAATGTACGGTTCAGATGGGAATGTACAGTTAATGTAATAGAAAAATGAATATGAAAAGATTCCCTGAAGATATGTCGGGTCTGTTGCGAAGTGAATATATTGCTTTTGAAGGAGCATATATCTCATATAGTACATAACGAACCTATGAGAATAGGTTAGCTTTTAACTGTACAGTGGGGTTTCTAAACTTTATACTGAACTAGCTTCCGCCCGCGACTTCAACTGCGTGGACTTTAGAATTGGATCCAGAGAGAAAGAACATGTTAAGGTGGCGCCATCTAGTGACGAAGTGGAAATTCGGAGTATTTAAGCATTCCTCCGGGAACCCTTAATATGTCCGGGATAAAAAGTATCCTATGTGTTAGCCGAGTGCTTTATCTATCTACCTACCAAATTTCATCCAAATCCGTTCAGTAGTTTCGGCGTGAAAGCGGAACAAACAAACTCACAAACAAACATCCATACTTTCGCATTTATAATATTAGTGAGAAGTGAGATGAGATGAGATGAGATAACTTCAGTCATAATTTGGTGAAATCTTTATTTAAAAAAATTAAAGTGCTCCACTACACCACTCCTAAGGAGTGTGTGTTGTCTGTTTGTAATCTGTTATGATAATATTTCATGAAAAGACAGATAATCGTATAAAAGTGTACTCTCATACTTCCTAAAATGGGCTTGCTAGGTGGCGCTGCCTTAACATTTTATTTCTATCGTATCTGGACTCAATTCTGAAGTCTACGCAGACGAAGTCGCGGGCAGAAGCTAGTGTACCATAAAGTATATAATATCCATGCATGAACTCAGCAGCGGATCTCATGCGAAAATGACTGTGCACCTTTCTGAAACAGCCCTCTTAAAATCGTAAAAGCAGAACAGCAGTGAGCGAGCTGCAAATTTAATTTCCGTTTTGCCGCTCGGAGACTCGGGTATCCACTAAAAGTTCTCAAACTTTTAAGTTAAAAGCTGTACGCTGAATTTCTACATTATTGCGTTGTTTATTGCGTATAAATTAAATATATACTCTGTTTAGGCTTTCTAATATAGCTAAACACTTTAATAATTAATAAATACTAAAACTGGTGGCGTCAGACGTGGATATTTAATTAACACCAGAGTGACGCTTCGTATTAATGGAAAGTCAGGTATGAAGAGAGGCAATAGGCTGCTTTATCCAGATTCTATCAAAGTGTCTTAGAAAAATGATAATATTTATTGAATGAGTCAATTTCAATTTCAATATTTTATTGCAATCCATAATGTATAATAAATAGGTGTACATGTCAGAATAGATCATTATGGACCCTGTCGGGCACCGCAATATGGTTAGAAGAGAGGAAAACAGGTCAGGTGAGATGATGCCAAGGGCTTACCAATTGAGGGTAAAAATAATTAAAAAAAAACGCATTTTTATTTTAAATAAAATAATAATAATTTAAAAAATAATAATTTTATAGATAAGTAAATATAAATTATTCAATTTTTCCTATTTCTGTCTAAATTTTGTCATTTAAAAATTCGTCAACATCATAATAAGCTTTGTCAATAAGAAATTGTTTTAATTTGATTGTAAATAGTCTGTCTTCTGTTATGTTTCTTAATGTGTTTGGTAACTTATTGAAAATTTTCATCGTCATTACGTGAGGGCTTGCCGAATGTATTATAAGTATTGTAGAGGAGTGTCGAAAGGTCTATTTGGTTGGTATATCTCTGCGCTTAGAGTAAAACTCGGGGTATTTTCGGGCAAATTTACATGATTCTAAGATATACATACTTGAATGTGTGAGGATTGAGTACTTTTGGAAATAAGGTTTACAGCTTTCAATTTGTACTATATTTGCTAGTATTCTAACATGTTTTTTCATCATCTTATTATGTCATCTTATTATGCGTTAGCTTTCCGTCTTAAATCTACTCGACTTTGCCCGATCTTCAACATCCTTTTTAGTGAGATAATTTGCTCTTATGTCCAAATATCAACTACGTGAAGCCAGCACTTTATGGGTTTTCCACGGTTTTTTGGATGAGTACTGTTCCTTACGGGCTGGATAACGCTATATCTGACTCCAAATTAATCAAAATTTAATTTAACAGTAAAAAGATGTACGTACGTCTCGAGTAGTTAGATCTGACAAGAATGGCCGAATCGCGCGCCCCGCGCACCTCAACACCCCCTTCCGGTGTTGCTAGTGTTGCGCCCGAACAAATACTAATGAAAAAATACTCTCATGTATATCTGTTTCACTGAACCTGTATATTAAACTATTTGATAGATTGCGGGATTAGATTTGTTTTAATCTCTTGTTCGACATAGGACACATTTTGTGCAGTCCAGTTTTTATTTTTGCGAAATTAGTTAGTTTATTTCTGTAATACGTTTATTTTTCGATAGGCAACAGGGCCATCAGGTTTATTCGATATACATTACGTAACCAGTAAGTAAATTAATCTTTTTAATATCATAATGGCTAATCGAATAAGCAATTCAGCCCTTTATTACTCATGGCACTACACTACAGTAGTGTAAAGGGATTTTTTCCTCACCCGTACCACTACTGGTAGTGCCGTGTGTTACGTGTATTGTACATAATTGCAAGTTTATTCAAGTAAACGTTACAAGTTACAATTTTATGTTTACTTCGAACTGTGTACTCCCCCCCCCCCAATCAACCTTTAAGCTGCAACAATCGCATTCCACCTTGAATAGTATTGATCGCGGTTCTTCGGTTCATTGGAATGCAACTAGCCACAGTGCGCCCGTCCAGTTGCAAGTCCAGTTGCAGCTGCATGCTGATTAGAATTGGAACCAGTTTACGCCGATTCCCGATTTCCGATTCAGCAGTGCGATGGCTGCAATGCATGCGAAATATTCGCCAGCCGTTGTGCTTCTGTTGCCGCATGATGCTATTAAAAACGTCCAGAAGTTTACGGAAGCGTAGTCTATGTTAAAAAAAGTTTTTTAACAATTTTTTATTAACAATTGGTAAGCTCTTGGCATTTTCTCACCTAGTAGTGATGATGATGACGATGGCGAAAGACAGAACAAGACTTAAACTCCTCAACACAATGGGGAAATGGTAATGTCGTCGCCATGCCGGCACACATAAATGCTATTAACTTTGAAGTTTGGCAGCAAGACTTAAATGAAATGGTGGTAACTAGCGAGGCAGGCTCAGAAAATGCCATACCAAATCAAACTAAAATCTTTTTTATTTAAGCAGATAATAATAATAATATCCGGGACAAATCACATACGGTAATCTGGCCCCAAACTAGGATTCCCTGTATCTTGGGAACCAGAGACTGATACACATACATATACATTTAAATACATAGATATACAGACTCAGAGCAAACAATTCTGCTCATCACAGAAAAGTTTGCCCTGTGTGGGGATCGAGCCCACGACTCTCGGATCAGAGGTCAGGATCGCTAACCACTTAGCCACCGAGTCAGTCGGCCAGATGCTGTACATATTCTTTTAAATCGTCTTTTATCATCAACCAAACCGAGTCCTACAAAGACTTGCGATTTTAATACAGATTCCTTAGGGAAAGTTGCTCAGTTACACGAGCGGAAGCCACATTTTTTTTTCAGGTATTTCAGTATGAACTAACATATTTTCTTGATCTATGTTTTTCAATAGTGTTTGCATAACCTGGTGTTAACAATACCGTTCTATTCGCGATATATCACTGCCGATATAATAATTATGTTCATAATAATATTACGGATTGATCATTATTGGGTCATAGCTGGATGACACGATCCCAATTTCGTCAGAGCTGTCCAAGAATCGCGCCAGTGGTCTGGAAACGTCGCGCCAATGGCCCATGTCCCATGAAATATGGAATTATTCGCTCAAATATGGCTCAAATAGTGTTTGTTATTGGGGTTATTCATGCTGTAAGGGTGGGATTTTATCTGTAAATATGATATGTGATATGTATTATAATTGCTTAGTCGTGTAACTAAGTGTAAGTCGTGCTTTTAAGGCATTGCATTACGAGAACTTTTAGAAGACTTCCCTACTATTTAAACTTAAAGGATTTTTTGTAGGATTTATGAAATTATGCTAGTTTGTAGCTTTCTTCTTTGATGTAATAAAAAGGTGTAGCAATGCACTAAACAACTTTTGACTTACGTTTTTCTTTGTTGAAATCGCTAATAATGTTTCGTCTTTTAATGCAAATCGATCAGTTGATTAAACAAACTTGTAACAGAAGTAAAAAGAAACAAAGTAGAAAATTTATCGGGTTCAAGACGTGTGAGCCTAAATTTTTTTTTATTAAAGCCCAACAATGGATCACAATTTTGTTAGTAAGCTTACAATCTAAAACTTATTTTTTTTTTTTTTTTTTATGGCATAGGTGGCAAACGAGCAGACGGATCACCTGATGGTAAGCGATTACCGCCGCCCATAGACACCCGCAACACCAGAGGAGTCACAAGTGCGTTGCCGGCCTTTGATATGGGAGTACTTATGTTAAATGTTAGTAATCATGGAAACTAAACGAGAAGTAGGTTATTTAATTTGGTGTAGACAGGTTTGTCCACCGCCACATGAACGCTGCAGCAGCGGTTCATGTAGCAACAGTCAAAACTGTCCGCTATCATGGCCAGGATGCCGTTGGCACTGCCGCGTGCGCACCAGAGACGCGCACCTTTTACGCAAAGTGGTATAAAAACAGTCTACCTGCGCATCTGCAAAAATGCCGGAGGCAGTGCAGTTTATGTATTGCTAAATTTGTTTGGCCTGGAGAGCTGTGGTGGCACATGCGACCCATGATGGTCACGTCCCTCAGACATGAGGATACGACGAGGAAGAAGAAGAAATTTGTTTGGTTAAAAAGGGCTATAAAGGGCTATTTTTATTATCGCCGAAAACGTCGCAGTGAATAAAAAAATACAGTGGCTTCTGCTTTAGAAACAGAGCAGTTGTCCTCAATGAACCAACGGACAATTCGCAAAATAAATGGATTTTCAATACAAAATTTTAATTTATAATTTTCTTTAGTAAGGGAAAGAGGTCCAATTTGAAGATTTGACCATAACTAACTGTCTTTTACAAAGTTGTTCAGTTACATAAGCAGAAAAACTGTAGAGTTTCCGAGAGTGACAAGAGACAGCCCCATAAAAAGGGTCCTGCGACACCAACGTGAATCAGGTTAATAGAATTGAACGGAAATTTATTCAGAGTTCACAATTGCTTTTACGTGAAGAAAGGGTTGTTCACTTATTTATAGAGGGAAACGGGTTGAATTCAGTATGAGGTTCAAGTGAGACTGAAATTTAATCAATCGTTTCTCTTTGATATATTTATGAGAAGAACAGATACCGAAGTGTCAATTACATTTTTCATCACTTGTTGTTTCAAGTTTTATCACTTGACGGAGTGGTATAAAATAGGTGTATGCCTTTGTTCTCTCCATACAGGGTTATTTTTGGACCCCCCACCAAAACTTCACAGTGGCTTCTACTCAAGAAACTGAGCAACTTTCGCCAAATAACCAATGGTCAATTCGCGAAAAAAATTTGGGCATCCCCATACAAAACAGGCCGATCACGTGATCAAATTAGTATGAAAGGTCCAAAAATTTTTTTGCTAACTGACCATTGGTTACTTGAGGAAAGTTGCTTAGTGTCATGAATATAAGCCACTGTGAAGTTTTGGTGGGGGGTCCAAAAATTACCCTGTATAACTAATACCTTGGATCAACCTCTGATAAATTTGTATGGATAGTCTTTTTTTTTATCCACAATCTTTAGAAAATTTGCGATTTGAGGAATTTCATCGAACAAAAACTGCTTATTTGAATGAAAGGAAGCATCAGTTAACTTACGCACTTTAAGAAGGTGTTTTTAAAGTATCCGCCATGACTCAAATCGGGATTTCTACACATAAATTTTAACAATGTTCAACGAGGAACATATTTTTTTTTAACCTCGAAGTCTGCTACATTTAGGCAATAAACGTGCTAGAACGACTCACTCGTTGAACCATAAAATTAAATTACCTATTCGTTCAGAATAACCTAATTTTCTTGAGCGACGAAGTGAATCTCTATTGTGATGAAAATGAGCATAGTTACTATCAGCTTTTGACACTCCACACATTACAAATCGACTGAAAGATGTACAGTCACGGAATTTATACGTTTAGCAGATTCAGGTCCCTTTAATTTTGTCGGGTTATGGAAATTGACAATCTATCAGATTTTTCAACTATTTTTATACTTACCAAGAAGTAACTACATCGATATTTAAACTTTTTCTTTAACTTCCGATCTTCTTTGACGTTACTTATATCAATCAAACAGAAAGTACATAGATGAAACAGGGAAAACTATGTCTAAACCTATGATAAACAAAGGTTGAAATTGTAACCTCCTTGCCCTCAAAAAGACTTTACTCGTAGACTGCGATAACATAATCGTTCTTCTTATCAATTTTTTAACCCGGCAAAATTAAAGGAACTTAAATAAATGCTAAACGTATATAAATTCCGTGACTGTACCTACTACTATTATTAAAAGAGGTGGTAATTTCCAAAATTTTGCCAGTGACAAAAATCGAAGAGTAAAATTCAAAAAGATCAAGTCAAAATAAAATGCGTGGTCGCGTCAGTCGTAAGAGTCGAATTGAGAACCGCCTCCTTTCGAAGTCGGTTAAAAATGTTGGTAATTAGGTGAATATCTACTCATCAAACTAAACAACTTTTGTTTAAAGACTTAAGTACCTGAAATCGCAAAAAAATATTTTGCAATATTCATACAAATTGATTTGTCAAGTTTGTATGGAAAAATAATGTTTTTTGCTGTTTCAGCAAAGTCCGAAAACAAAAAACACAGACATGCACCCTGCTCGATTCAAAAATTCAGCTAATGATGAAGCTTGCCCCTCCCGCATCCCCCTCTCTTTCCCCTCAACTTCGCCCACGCGGTTTCATATTGAAACTGACGGACGTATTAGCGTTCTATAGAGAAGCGGAGCGACGATATAAAACTTCTTTGACAAAAAATGATCAGTATGACAAACTGAATTCTACCTTAATACATACTGCTGCACTTTTTTGCCTAAGTAAAGAAAGACAGCAACTTGAAAAGTGAGCTTACCCTCAAACCACACAAAACTTGAGTGAGATGATTCGTGGAGAAATAAAAGCTTGTACGACGTACCTGTAAAGGAAAAATAAAAACATGTTAAAATTATTCTTCGAAAATTAAAAAAAATCCTATTAAAATTTTAAGTTTTGTACATTTATTTCTTTTTGCAATAAAGAGTTTACAAACAAACAAACAAGTATATTTAGATATCATTTTCAAAAATAAAAATTTAATAAATTATCCAAAGCTAGTTTACAAGTCTTGACATTTCAATAAAACTAAAATCAAGTATTGTAATATTTTCCTTTTTTTCTCAAAACTGCATTACATTGAAAAACGTCGCATGAGACTATAACAGTGAAGTCCACAGACATGCACCCCGCTCCCCGAGCGGAGCGACACGATATAAAACTGCCTTGGTAATGTCATTTCAAAGTGACAATATTTTGCAGTAACCTATTACTGACTGACTTTTAACACAGCTATGTATATATTTTATTTTTTATTCATCTTTTTATTTAAAAAAAGATTTATATTTATGTTGTCGTCTTTATTTGTCACTAATAATTGACCACGCTGAATACGTTAAAAACAACCGACTTCAATCGCAACAACTCCAATTTTGCTATGGTTTTGTTAATTTTCTCAAAAACCGCTTAATCGATTTCGATAAAATTTATATGGGAACACCTGTGAAGAATACCCTTTCAAACAAAAAAAGAATTTTCGAAATCGGTTCAGGCGTCTTCGAGTAATCGGTGAACATACATAAAAAAAAAAAGATTCCGACGAATTGAGAACCTCCTCCTTTTTTTTGAAGTCGGTTGAAAAGTAAGATATAAAGAACTGAACAGTCAATATTTATTTTTAGTTGTATTTTATTTAAAGCGTGAAAAACGTATTTTTTATTTTTAGAACAACCCGCTATTATTCTCGCGAATAAAAAGTAAAACCTTAATTTGTCCGGCCGATTGATTCGCACTTTACCCGCCACTAATGCTTGCTTCCGGTGGGAACGGAAGTGATGTCACTCGACCCTAATGGTCAATATTACGTTATGCGTTAACAGGGTGCGACAGAGCGGTGGTTTTTTAAGAAAATTATATTAGCAACCGCGTCGGTAGATAATTTAGTTAGTTAGTTAGTTTTAGAAATAATCTACCGGAATTATATTATTTTTTTCTAGGGGACCATCCATAAATTACATCACACGTTAAGGGGCAGGGAGGGCGTCAACGAAGTGTGACATTATGTGACAAGGGGTAGGGGGGAGTCATAAACGTTGTGGTATCACAATAATAAATAATAATAAAAAATATAATTTTGGTTTTTCTGTTTTCATTTATTCAATTCTGGGCGAAAAATTGCAAAATATGTGACGTCACACCAGGGAAGGGGTGGTCCCACAAATGTGACCATCTGTGACAAGAAATCATGAAATTCGTGTTACGTAATTTATGGATGACCCCTAGGTTGAAAAGCGGGAGCGATAATACTAGACCTGACATGAGCCGTATAGACAAAACCTTTCTGCGTCAACCAAACTGTGGAATGAATTGTCGCCTGCGGTATTTCCGGACCGATGCGACATTCAAACCTTCAAGAAAAGAGCATACTCCCATATCAAAGGCCGGCAACGCACTTGTGACTCCTCTGATGTTGCGGGTGTCTATGGGCGGCGGTAATCGCTTACTATCAGGTGATCCGTCTGCTCGTTTGCCACCTATGCCATAAAAAAAAAATTGTTAGTTGAAGAAAGATGGTTACTAACGAGTTTCTGATGTACACGTCGCTCTTAAAAATCTAAGGATTGTATTGCCCTTCGGGAGTTTTTATGTGCCTATCAAAACACGTAACATATACTGTTTTATTAAAATTCACCGATGTTTTTTTTTTTCATACATTCCATGCGGTGTACTTTCTATCTATATTCAACTTTCAGGTTCGATAAACTGTAACAAAAAGTAACTAAACTGGCCTATAAAATAATAATAATAAAAAAATAACATAGAATTAAAATACAATAAATTTAAATATCCAGATTATGGAGTCGTCAAAAACCTACTTACTTAACTACTTACTTTCATTCAGGTTGTGCGTTGTCTGTTAGGGGTCATCCATTAATCACGTGAGGTTCAAAAGGGGGGGGGTGGGGTTCGGAAAGTCACGAAATATCACAAGGGGGAGGGGGGTGAACTGAGATATCACGTGTATTTATTTTTTCGTTGAACGCGCGATTTCTAGAGTAATTTCCAAACGTCGGTTTTGTTGTTATGTTGTTTTTAACTCTACCCAAGGTTCGAAACAGCTTCAGGCAGTCAGAAACAACCTGCAACCTTAATGTCTGTCTCGAAATTTTATCACGGTGCTTAATTTTCCAGATTTAGATTACATTATACCTGTTTTTAAAGATAATATTTTGTACCAAAAAATACAAGTGACTTTGTGTAGGGAGTGGGGGGTAGTCTAAAACGTCACAACGTATCACCAGGGGGAGGGGGGTCTAAAAATTTGCTAAAAAACACGTGATGAATGGACGGCCCCTTAGTAACGCAAGGTACTGTTTTAAAGGTATAGATAGATATACAACACCAGGCGAATGAAACATCAAGCAACTTGTATCATGATATTTATTATGATTATCAGAGGATATAACACTAAACCGAAGTGATATCCCGCGTCCTGTTGTCCTATATTCGTGACAGGTAATGAGGTGCGTGACTTATCTAGGCATATGGCGCAATGACAGCACTTAGCCTACGTCAGAAAATATGGGAATATGGAGGTATAAGATGCTAGGGTAATATAGGGTTGCCAGATAATTTGAAAAAATTCTAAAATGGGAGATTTTCTATAAAAAAGGAGGACTTCAAAATTTATACTGGATATCATTTTCAAAAGTTAAAGAGGAGCGTTTCTTTATCAACCTATATAAATTTCAAATGCACTTTTTTAACATCCTATATAGCCGAATACCAATTTCCAGGAATAACTATAGTGTATATCAGTCTCTGGTTCCCAAAGCACAGGGGGTCCCAGTTTGGGACCAGATGGCCGTGTGTGTCGATTTATCCCAAGATGACCGTACGAGATTTTCTCATTAACCGCTAAACCGTTTGTCCGGATCCAATTTGGTTCGGTTCCAAGCGTCAATTTACAGCGGCGAATTGCAGTTGCTACCGGTAACCCTATTCCCCGAATTAGTCCGTTCCGAATCGATCCAATATTAAAAGTAAGCGGGACGATTGTGTGGTTAATGAAAGAAAAATGTATGCAATTAAATAATATTTGTACAGGTCCCGTCAATCTTTAAGATCGCTGAAGGGTACTGAGTGGGGGAAGTGTGCGTTCACTTAGAATCCTCATGCTCGAATTTCGAAGTAGTTCCTTGGTTCCAGAGATGGGACTGCCAGCGAAACATTCCGCTAGCAGCCTCAGTGAAAAACTCGATTTTCTCTGAAACTAAATACGATAGCACATTTTTTTCCTTTGGGCACTATTAGACAATAAATATTGGCATAATCAGAATATCAAAATTCGAGCATGAGGATTCCAAGTGAACGCACACTTCCTCCAGTCAGTACCCTTCAGCGATCTTAAAGATTGACGCGACCTGTAATTATCAAATCTTAAGTGATTTAAAATTTAATGATCTGAAACTCCGGGTCAAAATCTAACGACACATTGAACTCCGTCCATAAGGCTGTTTAAGGCTGCTGAGTCAGTCAAAGAAACAGACATACATAACATACACCTAAGGAATAAAAATCTCCACAAACGCAATCCTGAGTGCATAACATGTTTTATGAGATAATTATTTTTCGCAACAATAATTTTAAGGCTGTATTAAGGTACAAAATATATCTTTGCCAACTAGCTGATAACTTTTTAAATTTAACTAAAAATTGTTAACTCGACCTATGGCTGACACTTCTTGCTCCGTACAATCTTGAAACACTGATGTAGTAAAAACATTTGACGACAATATCAAAATATTTAAAAATAAAAAATATTTAAGTGTTTTCTACATAAAACAGTCATAAAATGGAAGTAAATAGATTTCTTTAGATTCAAGAGCTTGGTAAACAATTGTGTGGATCCTAGGTAATGTTTAAAAAAAACATATTTATCTTTATCTCTTTCCTCTCTGTTTCTGTCACTAATATATAAAGATAATAATAATAATAATAATAATCGTTTATTTTCTCTTTCACAAAGGTAACACTTAAAAATAGATACTATAATTAATTGTGTAACATAGTAAATTTATAATGTTCCTTTGTGAGAGACTGGTGTCTGTACTAGGGTAACCTGTATTACAGATCGCCAGGCTCTCACATAATGTTGTGGGCTATGTACTTATTCACATAATTTAGTCCTTAATATCTTATGATGTAATATTTAGTACATAGTTGTTAATTATCCCAAATAAATAAAATAAATAAAACATTTGGAATGTTGCCAATTAGTAACATTATCGAGAAGTCGTTTTATCGGCCGCACACACCAGGTAAACTTATGAACTTGGGATATTCGCAAATAGTATGCTATGATAACTGAAGAAAGACTGCTGACAAAACAGCATCCTGTATAGAGAGTGTTAAAATAATTTTGAAATTTTTACGTGTCATTCACAACAAAATAATTTTAAAGTGGATTTTTTTCAATATTTTCCTGTATTCTGTACTTGATTCTGAAAAAAACATTTATTTAAATTTTGAACACTCTGTATAGCTGCACCGGCCTGAAATGCAGCTGCTTGGCGATATGTATACAGACACTTTTTATTATAAAATAATATTATTGTAATTTAATATTTAATAAATTTGCATGCTTGCCTCGAGCAGAATAATGAACTGGACGTAAATTTAAGACCTATGTATTCTTGCAAATAAATGATTTCTATTTCAGAGCAAACAGGAGCGACCACACAAACGGACCTTTCATAATATGATCCTAAAGTTTTGGAGTCGCTTTTCCTGTTGGCTTTGTAGGAACCCTTACAGCAAATGAGCCCTAAGCCCCGAAGCACTGAAGCTAAGTTAAAATCAAAGTAACTCGCTCAAGAACAGAACAGATAATATGCACACTTGGGTAACCTTAACTTTCAAAGTGGTTTATTAAAGTTACCTTGTTGTTTGTTCGCAGTAGTTCGCACAATATTAAAGGTATCCCATATAAAACTTATGATTCAAATACAATATCTTTAAAATGGATAATTGAATTCATAAAAACACTTTATGACCTTTATGAATTATAAATGAACAAGCTGATTCTAACAAACCTATGCGCTCTGGTAGGTGTAAGATTTAGTTTTTCAAAATCCATTTTAATTGCATTCGACTAGACGTGCGCCGAGTACAAGTTTGACCGAGTAACCGAGTACCGAGTATTACTCGGTTTAAAGTTTCCAAACAGAGTACTCGCCCAAATTACTCGGTTCAATACAAATGCGAGCGATTGTTGTCTGAAACAGGTAATGTTTATGAATAAAAAAGGAAGAAGCTGTTAGAGAGTCTTGTATTTCTGCATCTTAATTGCCTTTGCTAATTTTAAATATTAATATCTTAATTATCGAAAAACTATTCGTTATTCATTCTAAATAATAATAACACATATAATTCTGTGATTCTATTTTAAAGTACTGTTCTCTTGGTAAGATAAAGTTACCTTTGTTTCTTTTAACAAAAAGGCTTTTTCTCTTTATGTCTCTCAGTACTCGTCACTTGAACAGAGTTATTCGGCCGAGTACGAATATTAATAAAAGTGCCGAATACGGCGAGTACCGAGTAGTAACCGAATACTCAACGCATCTATACATTAGACTAAGTTGGCCAATCAGCTGATTTATTCGAATGAATGAATAACAAAAAACTTTCGCATTTTCAGGCATTTCGGAGCCCGCCTGGCTAGCTACTAAAATCTTATCTTGCCGCCAAACATCAATTTTAACAACACTAGTGTGTTTCGGAATGGAGATAAGATAGCCAGTTCCCCATGGCTTTGGGGAATCTTGGTAAGCACGCTTCCATCTTCGGCATCATCATCACTAAGGGGTCGTCCATTAATCACGTGATGTTTTTAGCAACCCCCTCTCCCCCTGGTGATATGTGGTAAGGTTTTAGACTAGCACCCCCCCCCTCCCCGCCCTTTATCCAAAATCACGTGTAGTTTTTTGGTACAAAATATTATCTTTAAATACACGTATAATGTAATTTTATTCTGGAAAATTAAGCACCGTGATAAAAAATTCCAGACAGACATTAAGGTTGCAGGTTGTTTCTGACTGCCTGAAGCCGTTTCGAACTTTGGGATGAGTTAAAACAACGTAACAACAACAGTCCGACATTTGGGACACTCTAGAAATCACGCGTTCAACGAAAAAATAAATACAGGTGATATCTCACTACCCCCCCCCCCCCCTCTCTTGTGATATTTCGTGATTTTTTCCGAACCCCCTCCCCCCTTTTGAGCCTCACGTGATTAATGGACGACCCCTTACCACCAGATGAGATGATGCAATTAATTTAGCTGTATTCGGGTAAAGGCACGTATTCTGTATGCTTCGCACGTTGTAGCAATGTCCAGCGTAGTCCGTAGCGAATGTAAAGTGATGCAAAGCGTAGCGCGCAGGCAACTGACATTGTCAGTTAAAGTTAACAATTCGTAGCGTCCCCACTTCTGGGGCACAGTTTAAACAACTTTACCCAAGGAATATACAGTCAATTTGCAAAAAACTATTTTTAACTTTTTATAAAAATCGATCTTCTGATCGACCAAATTTGTATGGAGCGTCCAAAAATTGTTTGCGAATTAACTGTTTCTTCATTAGGAAAATGTTTTAGATTTATTGTATAGAAATCCTAGTTTGAGATTTTGCAGATATTTAAAGAACACATAATATAATATTACAACTATCGTATGACTGTATAGTACAGTATTTTTCTGCCACTCTGCCCCTTAATATACAGACAGGGTTTAAAAAAGTTCGTTTGAAATTTTAAGTGGTTATTCAGAATCAATTACTTACAGAATACAAAAAAAAACATATTGAAAAAATCCGCTCTTCAATTTTTTTTTCAGTTTCCCATACAAATTCTTGATTCCCTATTCTGATTTAGTATGAGAAACTGAAAAAAATGAGGATCGGATTTTTACAATAATGCACTTTTTTAACACCCTGTATTGTATATTCAAACATAAGGAAACT
This sequence comes from Coleophora deauratella, assembly GCA_958295455.1. NCBI lineage: Eukaryota > Metazoa > Arthropoda > Insecta > Lepidoptera > Coleophoridae > Coleophora > Coleophora deauratella. Next base: position 15,458,709 of record OY282400.1, on the reverse strand, counting down.
CTATGAATGTAACAAAAAATAATAAAAAAAGCGGCCAAGTGCGAGTCGGACTCGCCCATGAAGGGTTCCGTAGCAGAAAGTAACATAATATAAAAGTTCTTGTAGTTCGTTGTAGGTAAATTGCGTTTTACGAGATCAGTTCTAAGTATGGGGAACCCCCAAAATTTATTGTTTTTTTTTTTTATTGTTTATAAAATTTATTGTTTCTTTGTGTGAAAATCTTAATGCGGTTCAAAGAATACATCTACTTACCAAGTTTCAACAGTATAGTTCTTATAGTTTCGGAAAAAAGTGGCTCTGGCATACGGACGGACTGACAGACAGACAGACATGACGAATCCATAAGGGTTCCGTTTTTTGCCATTTGGCTACGGAACCCTAAAAACATGGAAGGAAAATACGGAATACCCCACACAGTACGTTTAATTAGGAAAGTATACAGGGTGTAACAGAAAGGTGTGATAATACTTCAAGGTGGGCTTTTACCCATCAAACTGAACAACTTTTGTTCTACAACTTTGTTCAAATCCCAAAATTTTTTTGGACTTTTCATACAAATCGATAAGCTGGCGAACCAAGTTTGTATGAAAAGTCCGAAAATTTCTTTGCGATTTTCAACAAAGTTGTAGAACAAAAGTTGTTCAGTTTGATGGGTAAAAGCCCACCTTGAAGTATTATCACACCTTTCTGTTACATCCTGTATAATACATACGTATACGTATACTTACAAAGACAGAGAGAAGGAAAGTTAATTAACTGAGAAACCGATAACATAACAGACGTGACGGCGGTGTGAGTAACGAGCAGTGATACTGTTACGCTATGTGGACGTAATAACGAACTAATATTTGTACTAGCTACAATACGTGATTTCATAAGGTGAATAAACCCTGGGGATGCTTATACGTAATAAGATACATGTTTTTCAGAATCTGAGGATATTAAACAAAACCTAGTAAACAAGTGAAAGAATATAATTGGCCACGCTGAATACGTTAAAAACAACCGACTTCAATCGCAACAACTCCAATTTGGCTAATTTTTGTAGATTTTCTCGAAAACCGCTGAATCGATTTAGATAAAATTTATATGGGACCACCTGTGAAGTATACTCTTTTAAACAAAAAAAGAACTTTCCAAATCGGTTCAGGCGTCTTCAAATGATCGGTGAACATACATAAAAAAAAAGATTCCGACGAATTGAGAACCTCCTCCTTTTTTTGAAGTCGGTTAAAAGAATGATCCAGGCACTGATGTTTTATTAGTCTTTTTGTCCAGCTAATATTATTTTAGGCTAATATTATTATTTAAGCGTGGTCGACCACGCAGGTTCACTGACTACAGACACGGTCCTACCTTGGATGGGTTTGACTGTTAGTGGCATTTATTTTGACCGTTTCCGTGCTTCGCAAGGCACGTTAAGCCGTTGGCGCCGGTTGCTATCGCTAGATGGCAGTCGTTAAGCCATGTCGGAGGCCTTATAGGCGGCTTGAAAACTACTGACACTGGGGTCGGCCACTAGCCCCACAACCTCCACCAATCCGGACTTGGCGCCCGTGTGTGGAGTATGACCTAAGCTTCCCGTAGTATGGGAAGAGACCCGTGCCCCGGCAGTGGGGACGATATGGGTTGTTAGCAATATTATTCGCAAGCACACTAAAGTTACTTTAACATAATAAATTTACTAAACCAGTGTTTTTCAACCTTTTTTAATACCCGACCCCTTTACAAGTTAAAAAATTCTTGCGACCCCCTAGCGCCATAAACATACAAAATGTCAGTGATTTGAAAGACTACGTTTATAATTTTCTTTACTTAGAAAATTATTTAATTTTAAGGTATCCAAAATAGAACCACATTTTTACAAATTGTTAAAAATATACATAAACTAACCTTCGTATTTTTGTATTGCAGTGTAGGATACTTGCCTTTTTCTTTTACCCGCGACCCCCTGAGAAAGGCATCGCGACCCCCGTGGGGGTCGCGACCCACACGTTGAAAAACACTGGCCTAAACAAAGCAAGTTAGAAAGCGTCCCATAACATATTCGTGAGATTAATTATTACCCTGAGAGCAGGGTAGTTTATTGACAATCTCTTAAGTGTGAAAGAGACAAACTCTTGTTAGATAAATTTTGCCTTGGTTCCGGACCAGGATCTTAGAAAGTCACAGTGAAGATAGCCAGCCAACTGCGAAACGTCCGCGTATTAAGCATTCCGTAAGTATTATATATACGGTGCTACTTTATTAGTGCCCGATATTTTAGTCAGTGCTTCTACTCCTGATTCTGATCAATTTTCCCCAAGAAACCCATAGTCAAATCGCACAGATACAGATCGATCAGCCGAGCGGCCAAATTAGTATGAAGAGTCCAAAAATTTTTTTGCGATTTGACTATGGGTTCCTTGGGGAAAGTTGATCAGAATCAGGAGTAGAAGCACTGACTAAAATATCGGGCACTAATAAAGTAGCATCTTATATAACCACGATATCACAAAATTTATGAAAACTTGAAGTTTCTTAATTTTCAAATTGTACCCACGCCATACCCTCAAAAAGTTTTTCAGAGTGAAAATCTGTTAATATTTAATTAGGCTCTGTGGTTTAACTTTGACGTCGAGCCGAAGTCTCTAACTAAATTAAGATTATTAAAGGGCCAACAAGTTATGCTTAGGAGCAGTGCTAATAAAACTAAAACTGCGAAATAAAATAAAAACTTTGTACCCTAATATCTAACAATAAGTCCACAAAAGAGACCGACAAAGGAGTTTTTAGGGTTCCGTAGCCAAATGGCAAAAAACGGAACCCTTAAGGATTCGTCATGTCTGTCTGTCTGTCTGTCTGTCTGTCTGTCCGTATGTACAGCCACGTTTTTTCCGAAACTATAAGAACTATACTGTTGAAACTTGGTAAGTAGATGTATTTTGTGAACCGCATTAAGATTTTCACACAAAAGTAGAAAAAAAAGAATAAATTTTGGGGGCTCCCCATACTTAGAACTGAAACTCAAAAAATTTTTTTTCATCAAACCCATACGTGTGGGGTATCTATGGATAGGTCTTCAAAAATGATATTGAGGTTTTTAATATCATTTTCTTCTAAACTGAATAGTTTGCGCGAGAGACACTTCCAAAGTTGTAAAATGTGTCCCCCCCCCCGTAACTTCTAAAATAAGAGAATGATAAAACTAAAAAAAATATATGATGTACATTACCATGCAAACATCCACCGAAAATTGGTTTGAATTATATCTAGTAAGTAATTTTTTTTTAATACGTCATAAATCGTAAACCGCAATTTACCTTTCATTCAAGTTACAACGAACTACAAAAACTTTTATATTATGTTTGCCACCTCTGCCATAAAAAAAAAAAAAAAATGTTACTTGCTGCTACGGAACCCTTCATGGGCGAGTCCGACTCGCACTTGGCCGCTTTTTTTTAGATGTATGAAACGTATGCAGCAATATAAGTTGCTTGCTTTGAAAGTTGGCTCACGTTCATACACTTTCATGCAGCGGCTTTCACATTCCGAGATGCGCTAGTCTGTACGGAATTTTAAACCAGCCAGTATCAGGCAGCTTCATTGAAGATGGCAACCCCAGAGACAACAAAAGAGCTCCCATGCCGTCGCCCAGACTCGGTCCGCTTTGTTTAGTTTGTGGTTTAGTGTAGCGAGCGCTGTCTGCGAGTCTGGTGCATTGTATTGCAGATGTCATGTATTGCAGATGATATCACTGTGCAGTGTGCAGGTTTGACGAACGTAAGATATTTAAGATTGTACAATAAATTAAACATGTCAGGATTTTCTATTGGCTAGGAAATAGTGAGGCAGATATCACTGAAAGTTCAAAGTACGGAATCAGAAGGGACGGTCAGTGCCGGGTGTGAAACGTCCAGAGTCTACTAGATAGTTTATTGACACACAAACATGGAGTTTACAATACATTAAATGCGACAATCGGTACACAGGTACACAGGTACACAGGTACACAGGTACACAGGTACACAGGTACACAGGTACACAGGTACACAGGTACGACGACGCTGGCCAGCGAGCCTGCAAACTGCATGGTCAGCGCTAGACGGAAGCAACTGTGTAACTACATAGATCCCCTCTTTTAAAAAAAATTAAGTTCAAAATCACAACTGTGTAGCTATAAACATATGTATGAAATCCTCCTCCTCATGTCGTATTTATCAGGGATAAGATCGTGACCTCTCTTTGGCTATAAATGTTGAGGTATTAATATTATACATTAGACGTAAAGTTAAAGGTCCTGAACACCATGAAGAAAAGTATCCATCAGAACATTCACACCAGCTGCGTTTAAGCGCTTCTTACAAAGAAAATCCCTAAGGGAAATAATATGACCCTTCTGTTTTCTAAGGTATTATAAGCCTTATTTATAAATTGATATTTACTAACTAAATAATATCTTATGGTTCAAATGTTCTGAAATAATTTTAAGCTTTCGCCTAGGAATATAATTATGGTCAATTCGCATTTTTTTTTTTGAGTTTTCAAACAAATCGATCTGTACATTTCCCACCCAGGGCAAACGTTTGTATGTAGACATATTTATTTACTGCATTTGGGTGTTTAATGCTTGGACAATGTGTTTTTAATGGTGGATATGACTATGTCCAATCCAATCAGGTTAAATGTACCAGTTTTTACATAACTAGTATACATCGAAAAACGTTTTAGGTTTAAATAATCTTTATTTCTCATTAAAGACATAAATAAGCTACCACGCTGAATACGTTAAAAACAACCGACTTCAATCGCAACAACTCCAATTTTGATATGTTTTTGTTGATTTTCTCAAAAACCGCTGAATCGATTTCGATAAAATTTATATGGGACCACCTGTGAAGTATACCCTTTTAAACAAAAAAAGAATTTTCCAAATCGGTTCAGGCGTCTTCGAGTAATCGGTGAACATACGTAAAAAAAAAACAAGATTCCGACGAATTGAGAACCTCCTCCTTTTTTTTGAAGTCGGTTAAAAAATATACAAGTATGTTTACAATCGTCGTTCCAGTAATTAAATTAGTCTATGACGTGAGTAAACTGCCTTCCTGAAGAATATATTGCATTAGGTTTATTTTAAATTTATTAAATGATTCCTTCTTTTTATAGTTGAGGGTAATTTATTATAAAGTTGTGCAGTCTCGTAAGTAAGCATTTGTTTGCCGTAGTTGGTTCTCGTCTTTGGTAGCACTAGATAACTTGGCCGTCTTGTGCTGCGTTTAGACACATTTTTTACTTGGGTGAGTGTGATTGATGTATGAAGTTTTACGTAGATATACGCACAGAAACCTTCTTATACACCTCAAAAAGTAATTATGACTTCTACTAATGAAACTGGACTCGATTTCAGGTAAAGTAAGCCATTTTCTACACAAGGGTTCCCAAATCCGCTCCTGGTCTGCGACAAGGCACCCGACTTCACAGCCCGTTGGACCGGGAAGGCCGCGGGCCCGTTTGTTCTAATTCGATCTATTTGCTCCACACATGCTACACAAACGGTTTATTTTGCTAGTCCATACACGGCAACTAAATAGCAACCTAACATTAATTTTAGTTACATACAGGATGTATGTAAGGGACAGGTTTCCGAAAACTTTAAGGGCTTGCTCAGTAGACGAAACTGAACAACTTTCAACAAGAATTTTTTTCAGGAAACGAAAGAAATCGGCTTCTCCATACAAACTGTCCAATCAAGTTTATAATTTTGTATGGAGAAGCCGATTTTTTTTTCGTTTCCCGAAAAAATTTCTTGCGGAAAGTTGTTCAGTTTCGTCTACTGAGCAAGCCCTTAAAGTTTTCAGAAACCTGTCCCTTACATCCTGTATATACTTTACCGTCATATTAACGTCAGTATGTCAGTACATTAGCGTTTGCTAACATAGTTGTCCTACGCGCTACGATAACTACGTTCAACTAAAACAGATTCCATAATAGTTATAATAGATAAATCATATTAATTAACATCTCTATAGGAAAATAATTGACCACGCTGAATACGTTAAAAACAACCGACTTCAATCGCAACAACTCCAATTTTGCTGTTTTTGTTGATTTTCTCAAAAACCGCTGAATTGATTTCGATAAAATTTATATGGGACTACCTGTGAAGTATACCCATTTAAACAAAAAAAGAATTTTCCAAATCGGTTCAGGCGTCTTCGAGTAATCGGTGAACATACATAAAAAAAAAGATTCCGACGAATTGAGTACATCTTCCTTTTTTTGAAGTCGGTTAAAAATGAGTTCCCACTGTTTGAGGTTTAAAGTGGGTACATTCGCCAGGCAAGATGGGTTGGCTGGTGACGGCGGTTGTAACTTATAATGTATGCATTCATCCGAAGAAACTTCGTAAGCGCGTTGTAGGATTATATGGAGTTGGACATATCCATACAAGCGGTGGTTCAGAGCCATCTATTGACGTGGTGGATCAACTCTGCATGTTGCGGGAGAAGTTGTAGATCACAACAAACATAACTCAAAAATATAATATAATACTGCGGGACAAATCACACACGGTCACCTGGCCTCAAACAAGGATTCCCTGTATCTTGGGAACCAGAGACTGATATATGTACATATACATTTAAATACATACATATATATATATAATATACACCCAGACACAGAGCAAACAAATCTGCTCATCACAGAAATGTTTGCCCTGGGTGGGGATCGAACCCACGACTCTCGGATCAGTAGTCGGGATCGCTAACCACTGAACCACCAAGTCAGTCATAATAAAAACAGACAGAGACAGAAATAAGGCTTGATAATAGGCCCTTTTACAGTCTGGGTACGGAACCCTAAAACGTCTTGAAATAGTTACATCATTATCTACACGAAGAGCAATTCTATTCAGAACTTTTCAAGCCCGCTTGTAAACCTCCGAGTATATACAAGAGAAAGTTGAATAAATTACTTGTAAAAGTGAGCACTGCGTAAGCCGTGGTACATGAAGAGAAGGTACAATGACTCAAGTGACCTTGTGTTTTAAGGTTTACTATTTCACAGTAGTATACGTCATGGCCAGATCATACGAATTGGCCAGATCATGAAATTCTTTCTCCTTTATACAGATAGATAAAAAAATGATTTTTTTACACTCGTACACTTTTTATGCTTCTTTATATGGTAACATCAGCAACCTTACCGTTTTTTCAGAGCACCTCAACTATACCTATAGTTCATTCCAATCAAAAACAAGCAAAAGGTAAACAAAGTTAGTACGCACCTGACATTGACACGTGTCAGTTCCATAGTAAGTGTGTTTACCGCTTGCTTTTTAGGGTTCCGTACCTCAAAAGGAAAAAAAGAACTCTTATAGGATCACTTCGTTGTCCGTCCGTCTGTCTGTCTGTCAAGACCCTTTTTCTCAGGAACACGTAGACGTATCAAGTTGAAATTTATATCTAATAAACAAGCCTGCAATCCCTTGAAGCTGTAAAAAAAAATCATACTTCTATGCCAACGCAATCAAGAGATACGGCCGTTTCAGCCGTATATTTGGACACTCGCATGGGAATCATAACCGGATACTTCCCGTATACCTAGAATCATGACATTTGGTAGGAAGCAATGTCTTATAGCACAAGTAAAGGAAAAAGTCCGAAAACTAAAAAAAATTACATCACATTTTTTTTGTGCTATTTGACTATGAGTTACTTAGGGAAAGTTGTTTGTTATCTATCATGAGCACATGCATAGCCTTTCGTATCAAGAACTAATTTAAAGTCACCCTATATTTATTTCAGAAATATGTATGTATTATGTATGTAATGTTTTTAACTTAATGAATGAAGATTAAACCTGCAAAAATATACCACCCCGTTTTCAGCCTGCAGTCGGTTAAATAACTATAGTTAACCTGTTAAGTGTTAAGCTAACGACAAAAACCGGTATTCCGGTAGTTTATATCTATATCTATCTATATATATACAGCACAGGTAAAGGTAACCTTGTTGAGAGCCTACTGCACATCGCTGTACCCTGTGGGCTTTGTGGCAGGACTGGGGTCCTGCGCGTCCAATATAACAGTGCGTTCAGGGTGCTGTTGGGGCTGCCGCGCTGGTGCAGTGCGTCGGGGATGTTTACGGACGCGCATGTTAACATTAACAATGGCAAACGGTGCTCCGCGGCGCTCGGCAGGCTGCGCGGCAGTGCCAACAGCATCCTGGCTGTGCTGGAAGCCAGATTGGACGGAGGTATTGTGCGTCAGTGGTTGGAGATGCACTCATCCGTTGTATCATACTCTGGCTGAGTGGGTCTCCAGCCAGCGACTTTTATTTGTTATTTTATTATGTAATATTAAAAAAAACACTGTACTAACAACTAGATTTTTAAGTTTTGTGAGTGTTTACTAACAATATTATGTAAAGTGTTTTTTCTATGGACTCAAGGGTCGAAATAAAAGATTTTTATTTTTATTTTTTTATACTTTAAACAAAGTAACATCTCGACATCTACAATACTTTGTCTTGTGTCACAGCGTAAGCTTGCGAGGTACCTATCTACCTACTACCTACATTGGTAAGTACTTAAGGTGCCGTACGTTCAACGAAAAGAGCACTGAGACAGAGATATATAATCAGATAGAGAGAGAGAGAGAGAGAGAAATAAAGGGCGGCCGGGAATGAGCGGGATCGCGGGTATAATTGTTATCAAATTATTAATGTTGATTGCTTTTAATAAAAAAAAAAGTAATCGATAAATCTCATCGAAAATAAAATTACGCAATTTCAGACAAGATTTCCATATAAAAAAAGTAATCGATAAATTCCAGGTAAATTTCCATGTAAGTAGATGATTTAAAAAAAACATATAAACATTAAACAGTGTAGTAGAGGTATGTTTGCGTTTTTTTTTCTATCGAGCGAAAAATGCTTAATCGTGTTTCGAATCGAGTTAGTTCCTGCAGAAAGGTCTCAAGATTACTATTCAATTTTTTGGAAACCATATTATTATAAATGAACGCGTTAAAACGTTTCAAAAACTCTGTTCATTGAACATACTGCGCCTTAAAGCGTGTTCCGTTTTCCCATTGGACTGTAACATTCGCTCAGAGTTTGAACCTACGTTCCGTTACATAAAGCTTTTTGTACGACTGGTTACATACAATTCCCTTTGTGAAATATTAATGTTTTTTTTTTAACAAAGGACTGTTCGTGCTCCCATGTGTTCTGCGATGGCTTGTTAAATAAAAAAATACGTGAATATTGGCATAATGTTTTTCAATCGTCAAACGAAAATATGGGGAAATGAAAAAGAGATACTTTTGATACACTCAACCGACTATCTTGTGTTGTATCTCATCAACATTCAACATCTGTATTTCCATTTACTCGCAAGAGCAATTTTGGACCTGTACAGGTATATAAATCATTTAATTTTGTGTACATTAAATAAATTCCAAAAAGATGTAAATTAAAAATGGGAATAGTATTGAAAAACCTAACGAGAAAATTAGTTTTATTTAAAAGAAACATTTATAGGAATATAACGAATAAATATAATAAATTAAAGTTGCAAAAAAAAATTATTTAAACAATAATAAATGGACAAATATTTATTTTCGGGACATCTGGAAAACAGAAATGCCTTTGAAAAATCACCAAACAGTTTTAGAACTTAAACGCCAAGCAAAAATTAAATACTGACAATTATTATACGAATAAATCCTTACGACTCTTATGTAAGTCGATGAAACAAAAAAACTAGAAAAACAAAGAAAAAAATGTTGTACTCTTCATACTAATCGATCCTGACCTCTGATCCGAGAGTCGTGGGTTCGATCCCCACACAGGGCAAACTTTTCTGTGATGAGCAGAATTGTTTGCTCTGAGTCTGGGTGTATTATATCTATATATGTATGTATTCAAAAATATATGTGTATGTTTATCAGTCTCTGGTTCCCAAGATACAGGGAATCCTAGTTTGGGGCCAGATGACCGTGTGTGATTTGTCCCAGATATTATTATTATTATTAACTGATCCGCTAATTTTGTATGGGAAGTTTCTATTTTGGGTAGGGCGTAGGTTGTGCTTTATCATTTTGTCAGACAATATACATTAGTTGAAAACTGTGCTATTAATGTATTTAACCACCTTTCTCTAAATATAATCCTTAATAAAACATCTCTAAATGCGTGGCTTTACAGAGGTTTCAGAACGTAAATTCATTTCAAATCTGATAACAAACTAGAAGGAACAAATAGAAAGGGGTCGCAATCTAAATAGATTGTTGTCAGACGAAGTGTCTAACAGATTGCTAGGTTAAGCTGCGTTCACAGTGTGGGTCAGAGTACACTGGGATCGAGTAAACTCGGACAGCTACTTTAATTCTACACAAAATTTGGACCATCAGACTGTTGTTGGCGACCAATCAGAGTTGTGTCTGACCGGGCTTAACTTTGTCCATCTTGGGACCATTTAATGAAAACGTCATGACGATATTTACAGAGTGTAAGGGACAGGTTTCCGAAAACTTTAAGGGCTTGCTCAGTAGACGAAACTGAACAACTTTAAACAAGATTTTTTTCAGGAAACGAACAAAAAAAAATCGGCTCCTCCATACAAACTGTCCAATCAAGTTTATAATTTTGTATGGAGAAGCCCATTTGTTTTTTCGTTTCCTAAAAAAAATTCTTGCGGAAAACAACGTTCCACAAGTTTCGTGTGCTGAACAAGCCCTTAAAGTTTTCGGTAACCTGTCCCTTATACACCCTGTATTGTATAAAAATAAGAAAAATTCAACAACTCAACAACAACTACAAATCTAGCTTGAGGCCAGATTAATTGACCTTGAATATTCATCTTATTAATGCAATGAGTGTGGAAAGAAAGATAAGAATATATAATATATTAGCTGGACCAAGAGTTACAAACACCGAACACTGGATATAGTGAAAGAAGAAACATCATAGATATCAATGATCTATTGAGAACAGAAAAGGAATTATGATTGGACATTTGTAACAATACTATAACTTCATAATGGAAGGAAGGAAAGATTAGGTTTCTTTATAAGGCGAGAACTGTATCTACTTCCTTATCTGCTTCTCACCTGGAATGCAACTTTAATTGTTATTTTCATATATGTGTATGTATATCAGTCTCTGGTTCCCAAGATACAGGGAATCCTAGATTGGGGCCAGATGACCGCGTGTGATTTGTCCCAGATTAGGAAGGCCAATAATTATCTATCAACTCTATCTCTATCTATCAAGTAGGTAAAGGCTTGGTTAACTTTGTATTTTAATTTTATATATTCCAGAAGGTAAAGGAGCTAGCTAGGAGTAGGGTAAATTGCAGTTACCCCATCGACGAGAGCCTAGCATTACAGATGGAGAAAAGAGAGTGAAACTATGTCAGTTGCTACGAGTAAAGTTTGATAGATGTGATGCAATCAGCATCACAAAATGTGACTGCTGCGAGCACTCGGTTGAGCTTACTCGTATCGTGTCAACGCGCCTTCACGAACCCTGGATCCTTTGAGCCTTTTTGATCTCAATGGATTGGAGTGATTTGTTTCTAAAGCACCCAGGACCTACACCTACAGTTTGTATAAGGGTCCCTACCTTTATGCCTATATCTATAGCTTCCTAGCTATGAAACCTATAGTAGAAGGGCGAGAGAGCTTATAAATAGTGAACGAAACTTTTGGAACTGGAATCGGAAGGGTTTTAGATAAAACCAATTTAACTCCAGTATTGGGACATAGCCCCGTGTGTGAAGTATGATTTGACCGCCTCGAAATGTAGAAGTTCTAACAAAATCATATGAAATTACGAGTATTACAAGTGAGCAACTTTACCCAAGGAAGCAATAGACAATTAACAAAAAAAAAATTGGCATCAAATTGAAATCACAAAGTTCACAGACTCAAAAAAATATTTCGAAAACTGACTATGGTATTCTTGGATTAAATATTATAGTTTCAGCTGATGTTATTGGGGGATGGGGGGAGGAAATACGTAGGAGAACCAAAGTAGCCGACATAGCTCTCAGAATCGCTAAACTGAAGTGGTAGTGGGCGGGGCACATAGCTCGTAGAACAGATGGCCGTTTGGGCATTAAAGTTCTCGAGTGGCGACGCAGAGTCAGGTCGCCCAATCGGTGGACCAATGACGTGGAGAAGGTTGCGGGAAGCCGCTGGATGCGGGCAGCGCAGGACCGGTCGGTGTGGAAAGCCTTGGGGGAGGCCTTTGTCCAGCACTGGACGTCTTTCGGCTGATCTTAAATTAAGAACACAGTAAGTGACAGATTTCACGCGAATGATTTTGAACCTTTTTCGTAACACGATACAAGGTTCAAGATGTTATTAGACCTTACACAGGACCCGTGCCCCAGCAGTAGGGTAGCTAATGGCTATCGCACAGCCGCACAGCGAACATGAGTACAACCTCGAAACGAATCATCACATAAAGTCAACGCGTCGCGAAAGTGGTAACCAAATCAAATCAAATCATTTATTTTAAGACAACTACAGAGTCACTTGTTAGTAACAAAATAATCTTAAAAAACTATATTAGGACAAATTACACAAATTACATAAAAACACTCGACACTCCATTCGCACCCCACAGACAAGACAGTAGGTTTCTCACTTCTGTCGACCAGAGTCCGGATGAAGTGCCCGAGAAGGGGCGAGTCAAATTTTTCGACCCACATTTTCAGGATACTGTTTGAACTCGTCCGCGCTCTGCGTAGCAGCGACTCCGCTTTTTTGCGCATGATGGCAAAATGTCATCAGCACGGGCTTGCGCAAACATGTTCGATGCGCTGCAGAAACGCGGAAGTCCAAGCAGCATCCTGCAGCAATTATTATACTGTATTCGCAACTGTAATGTACACAGTAAACTTGTTAGCGATTTTTTTGTATGTGAGAGTTTATTCCTGTTTGCTACTTATCATAAATAACAATTCGTAAAAAAATATGAGTTATATTTTTAGCCCATCGAGATACGAAGCTTTAGCTTTAATTCATGAACTAGCAAATGGGTAGCGATTTTTGGTATTTCACAATTCTAAAAACTCTGCACCATTTAGGTTAACCAAAGAGGCCACCAGCCATCCTAATATCAGAATGGCTGGTCTTTTTCGTCATATTTCTGGGAACGTTTCATAGGTAGCAATTATTTATAATAAGTAGCAATTCTTGAATAAACTCTCAAGACGAATGCCTCAAGCAACCAGACATTCTGACGCCTGACAGTAAACTTGGCTCTTTTGACGCCACATAATGCCTAATAATGTTATAGTTTCGTCACATGTGCGTGCTATATACAGGTGACTCATGAAAAAATATTTGACTTATATGTGATATGATAGGTAGTTTTTTTGCAAATAGGCGCAGCCCGGCCACCCAGATAATATTTATTAAAGCTTGGAAATGTAACCTGCTTTTTCTTATTTATTACTGACGTGTATTCGTTTACACACATAGCGCATCTGTTATGTTTTAATTAAATTAAGCGCCATTTTTTTTTAAAGTTTTCTACTTTAAAAAAAATGTTCAATTTATCCCCATAGGAAACTGCATAACTAGATCCCCTTGTAAACACTAACACCGCTTGACTCTCGCCTTTTGAAAAGTGAACCGCATACAAATATACAGCTATACAGGGTGTCGCATTAGCGGCAGTAAACTAATGCTAGTCGACGCAGACGCCTTTTGTGGGCGTCTGACAGCCGCACAAAGAACGTCGAGGAATAGCTACACTCCGTATATGTGGCAGCGCTCGCTCCTAGGTTACAGATAAAGTAATATACTACAATGAGATTGTATTGTATATTTGTTATTTTATTTCTCTCTGTTTGTCTTTATTTTCTTTTTCGAGAGAAGATATCAAGTGGAATGACTCACTCGAGGGTAAACACTTTGTTCTAACAGTGACCACAGATTACTATAATAGTTACTCTGAGAACGGTATTGGTATGTATGAGTATGCCACTGTCGGCCCGTCTCTAATGGTGCGTTTCCACTGGAGCGGAGCGGAGCGGAAACGTACCGAATTGACCAATCATATTGCTCGAAATGAAGTTAAGCGGAGATTTTGAGTAATCTGATTGGTCACTTCTGCACAACTCCGCCACGCTCCGCTCCAGTGGAAACGCTCCTAAAAGCGACAAACCTCCCTCCACCTCGAACTAGCGTCTTATTGAATTTCGAAGTAGTTGTTGTCGATGTTCAGTCCGACACTCTCCTGCGGGTGATATCAGCTTACAGTCACATAGAACAAGCCAAGTTACACACACATTTACAGGTCCCGTCAATCTTTAAGATCGCTGAAGGGTACTGTTTGGGGGAAGTGTGCGTTCACTTGGAATCCTCATGCTCGAATTTCGATATTCTGATTATGCCAATATTTAGTGCCTAATTAGTGCCCAAAGCAAAAAAAAATGTGCTATCGTAGTTTCAGAGAAAATCGAGTTTTTCACTGAGGCTGCTAGCGGAACGTTCCGCTGGCAGCCTCATCTCTGGAACCAAGGAACTACTTCGAAATTCGATCATGAGGATTCCAAGTGAACGCACACTTCCCCCACTCAGTACCCTTCAGCGATCTTAAAGATTGACGGCACCTGTACGCGTGTACAAAAGTCATATTTTCATGTAGTAGTAGAGTAGGTAGAGTCTGACAAATGAAAGCGTGACCTGGAATTTTCTGAAAAGTTTTTACATGGCAACAGTAAAAATGTTGTCAGTGGCTGTCATTGTATTTGCAAAAAAATTAACTACGTACAATATTTGTATAATAATGGGCAAAACAATCAAAAGTATGTGAGAAGTATGCTACATACCATGATCAGTAAATTGAGACAAAAACAAGAGGGATAACAAGTTATGCCCATAAATCTGTTAATTATATCTATATACTATATATGTATGTATTTATATGTACATGTGTATGTATATCAGCTTTTTGCCACTTAACACAATCCATACACCAATCGATTTTATAGATTTATTACACGAGTATTAAATCTATTTTTAACCGACTTCAAAAAAAAGGAGGAGGTTCTCAATTCGTCGGAATCTTTTTTTTTTATGTATGTTCACCGATTACTCGAAGACGCCTGAACCGATTTGGATTTTTTTTTTTATTTAAAAGGGTTTACTTCACAGGTGGTCCCATATAAATTTTATCGTAATCGATTCAGCGGTTTTTGAGAAAATCAACAAAAACATATCAAAATTGGAGTTGTTGCGATTGAAGTCGGTTGTTTTTAACGTATTCAGCGTGGTCAATTATTCCTGCTATAGGTGGTGATACCACATGAAGATTTTTTGAATTTGCCGCGTTTTCTCAGGTCACGCTTTCATTTGTCAAACTCTAATACTGCGACATTACGTTGGAGTGTCTGGGGCGCTGCGGTCGCATTCCTTGAAGCGGATTTAGAGGGAGTGTAGTGTTTACTCGCAGTAACCTTAATCCCCCGAAGATTTTACATTTAATTATTCTCACTTCCAAGTAAATAATATTTAATAGTAGATAATTCATATAGTTGCGGTGTGATTCAGTGCGGAATACTTGGTGGTATCGATCACACAGTTTAGGGGCCGTCCATTAATCACGTATGATTTTTGGCAATTTCGACCGCTTCCGTGCTTCGTAAGATATGTTAAGGCATGGCGCCTGATATCACAAGATGGCAGTAATTAAGCCATGACGGAGGCCTTGCAGGCGGCTTGAAAAGTTCTGACACGGGTTAGCCATTAGCCCCAAAACCTTCACCAATCCTGATTTGGCTCCTCTGACTGAACATTAAAAACAAATTAATAAACTAAGCTTTCTCGAACTTCTTGCCATCTAAATATGTACTTTCCAATAGCATTTGCATAACTAAATTCGCCGAAATTTCCAAACTATCAACAAACTTTGGTACCTAAGATCCACTCAAATGTGAGTATATTTGCAAACACCGCACTTTCAAATAGCATCCTTATTCCTTTAAAGTAACATTCAATGCTTCCGGCCTGACTGCGCGCCTGAATGCACATTCAAATAATATCGCCACTATGCAGAGTTTGGACTAGGCACGGGTTGGATAGACCGGGCGGGGTATTCTAGTTTCTATCTCTCAAACGCGAGGCCAGCAAAGAGACTGTATAGCAGTTAAATATTCTCATTCGGGTTTGCAGTGACAATGCAAACTGCATAGTTGCCAAATAAATCAATAGGAAATAACGTTTCTTTATTCAAATTGATCTTAGGATGACCGGAATGACAGCTTTGAAATCCATAAATCGTAACTGGTACATCGTACTGTGTTATTTATAAGTTACTTTTAACTGAAACGCTGTAAATTCTTTATTTAAATAACGTAATTTTATATCCACCACGGTTTTACTTGCTTTTGACAATCGATGTTAATGTTTTGTATCACTGTCAGACTAAAAAAAGTATTTACTGAGCTCTATAATGTATGAAAGCAATGGTTTCTTTTTAAATTAATTTGGGCTAATAAACAGTAACACGATAAATTTTAATAAGTACATTCTTTAGGATTAGTCCCTCATTTTTTAGGATAATAATTTTGAAACCATTACTTTACTTTTACACAAGATAATGTTTTATTTAGCTGTCATTTTTACCATCATAAATTTCATGAAGACTTTTTTTTAGTCTCAGTAAACTTTTTGGGTATAAAGGTTGGTTATCGTTTTCAGATTAAAGAACTAAGAAATCCTTATGCCCTAGGATAGGATCTTTTTGGTTGATTCGCTTCGTTCGAAAAATAACACGAACGCTCGTTCGACCGTAAAGTTTCAAACTTGTTTTTTCAGGGTTCGGTTTACTTATTCAAAAATGAAAGACCATGGAATTTAAATCGTCGGGTGATAAAAAGTATTGAGATCAAATAGACTTACCCAGTTTCTAACTTAATGAAAGAAAGCTTAGTTTTCTCAGATTCATGTTATATAGAGGTCAATTAGCGCTAGGCCATATTTCGATGTTAGGTATACACCCAGAAAAATAGCAAACAAATCTGCTCATTAAAGAAAAGTTTCCCTGGGTAAGAATCGAACCCACGACCCTCGGATCAGCAGTCAGAAGTGCTGACCACTGAGTCGCCGAGACAGTCAAGGATAAGTCAATAAACAATAAGCCGATAAGGCCGCCTTTGCATAGAAATAATTTTAAGTACATATTTTGTGTTTTCATTCTTTCTTTTTTATTATTATTACTTTTTATTCTTTTGGTGTGCATATAGTTATCCTATCTCAGTTGCAAAGTGGTCGTTCATTAATCACGTGATGTTTTTTATAAATTTTTTAACCCCATCCCCCTACCCAAAATCACGTGTATTTTTTTGTATCTTAAAAGTTTCCAGAATATTTTAATAAATAAATACAGGTATAATCTAATTAACAATCACACTCCAACCTTTGAAACACGTGTGACATCTCACTACAAACCCCCCACCGGGATATCTTGTGATTTTTCGTGATTTCCCTCCCCCCTCCCTTTGAGCCTCACGTGATCAATGGACGACCCCAAAGGCTGAAACTGAGCGAAATTGGTCCACGCCTGCTGCAACCGCAGACAAACAAGATGCCCAGTGGGCAGATTTGCGACTCGCAAACACTATAACGAAATTAATTTCACCGAATTAAGCTCAGTTTGCTGAAAGCCCGTTTCAGCTGAGCAAAACTTGATATTTCGCCTGAAGTGGATCTAATTTGCTCAGGCAACGCAACGGTTTGTTTGTTGTTAACCAATTCTGTGCAAGTTAAGTGTGTTAGCAGAGTTGGCAAGTAGTTAGATTGCCGTCTTTGTGTCCTCAAGACTTTAGTTCAATATCAGAGGCGTAAAACTAAGTCCGCCGTTGCTATATTTTGTTTCGTGTATTTTAATTTTTAACCGAGGAAACAAAGCGGATGTTCTCAAGTCGACGCGTATATACAGGGTGTAACAGAAATGTGTGACAATACGTCAAGGTTGGCTTTTACCCATCAAACTGAACAACTTTTGTTCTACAACTTTGTTGAAATCGCAAAATATTTTTTGGACTTTTCATACAAATCGATCAGCTGGCGAACCAAGTTTGTATGAAAAGTCCAAAAATTTTTTTGCGATTTCAACAAATTTGTAGAACAAAAGTTGTTCAGTTTGATGGGTAAAAGCCAACCATGAAGTATTGCCACACATTTCTGTTACACCCTATATATATATTTTATGTATGACCACGCATAACTTTTTACAGAGTAGTACGATTATGATAATTCATTTTTTATTGGTAGCGTATACCTCTAAATTGGTCCCATATAAATTTGGAAAAAAAAATCCTACCCTAAAACAAATAAAAAATTTAAAAAAATTGGGAAAATAGGGGTGATTTATTGCCACAAAAAATTATAAAATAAAAGCTTTTTAACATAAAAAATAAACCACCGAAAAAACTAAAAGCAAAAAATAGTAAACCTTTTTCTTTAACCCTAATAACTAAGTTTCTGAACTAATGTAAGTATACCTATGGTTCATTCCAATCAAAAAAAAGCAAAACGTAAACAAACTTACTATGGAACTGACACATGTCAATGTCATCTGCATACTACGTTTGTTTACCTTTTGCTTTTTTTTGATTGGAATGAAGTATAAGTAATTTTGAGTCGGCGCCAAACAATCAATGAACAAAGATCACTAAATTACCTTAAATTTAAAGAAATAACCAAATCAAATTAACAATTCAATTAATTAATTAAAATTACTTAGGTATACTTACATTAGTTTAAGAACTTAGTTATTGGGGTTAAAGAAAAAGGTTTATTATTTTTTGCTTTTCAGTTTTTTCGGCGGTTTAATTTTTTTGTTAAAAAGCTTTTATTAAACAAACTAAAATTCGACGCGGCAAATAACTTAAGGGTCACTTTGAGATGTCTCTAATACAAACTATTTGTTTTAAATGAAGTAGTCGTTTCTAAGCATCTCTTTACATACGTAAACATAAACAAAACGTGTCTATGCTAACAACGTACAAAAAAACCAGAACTGTTCAGATGAATGCGAACTAACGCGATTTTTATGTCTACGTTCAGAATCTCCACAACGTGTCTATGCTAACAACGTACCAAAAAACCAGAACTGTTCAGATGAATGCGAACTAACGCGATTTTTATGTCTACGTTCAGAATTTCCACAAAACTAAGGATAAAATTTATTCAGTGGTTTAGGCTACAAAACAGAATAAATTTACATACCTACACATTACCAAATACTTGTACCTTGTAAATTTCCCATCTAATCGATTTGCCTTAGCTATGTAAGTACAAATAATAATTGTAAACAAATGTCAAAGCAGAGAATAAGAAATAGAACATTTACTGGTTGTGAAAGCTTCGACGTTTTCTTTTTACTTCAGGCACACAAAGCTGGTGATTCTGATGCTGAACACATTTATATCCTTGCAGAGCATCAATAAGGAAACCAGTGAAGTGAAGACCTCGTCGTATAGATCGAATGAAAACAGCTCCTCGAACCACTCAGAAATTCAATTTTACATAAAAATTTAACTCCCTATTTCACCTATATGGATGACGATATTGACGTTAGTGGCATTTCTCGTGTGGCGGGGTATGCGGCTGAACACGCTGCATGACACAAATATGATAAATATTAGGTGCTGAAGAACATTTACCTTTTTATCGCCTTCGCGGTGGAGAAATCAGGCACATGGAGATCTGAAGCCAGGGCTTTTGTGAATGACTTGGCCTCTCGCTTAAGACAGAGGGGCCATGATCCCTGTTCCGGGTCGTACCTGACTCAGCGAATATCTATCGCAATTCAGCGTGGTAACGCGACTTCTGTGTTGGGTACTTTTGTGCCGGGTACGATTCGGGGCGGTATTTTAACTAATCTGTTTTGTTATTGTGTTATTTTTTTAATTCTATTATTTGTGTGAGTTTTTTGTTTTTTCATGTTTGAGTTTGTGTTAAATAAATAAAGAATTTATTTTTCAAAAAAAATGTTGAACTTTCCATACAAATCGCTCGTCGGATTGACTATTTTTAATTTAAATCATTCCTGCGAACTCGGTTGGTCGCTTAAGCTTTAACGGCTGAATTTTAAAAAGAGTGCTTTTATTATGCAGTCGACCGCTCGTTCTGTAAAAAGTCAATCAATTAGGCGGGGCATGAATTTTCAATGGAATAATTATTTTAAACTTTTACGAATTACTTACTAGAAGCCGAAGCTGTCAGAACTTCGTCTACGCAGGATGGGTCTGGATGGGGTGTGTATTCAAAACTGGAATATTGACATTATATTTACACTATATGGTAACACCTTTTTTTGATTTTTTTCGTAAATTTCTATTTTTTGCTTTCTCGACCGACTCGTACCCTGAGCCGTAACAATTTTGTTGTTAAGAAAGTTAATTAAGAGTTTGTCCTTTTCGCACTCGAGGAGTTTCTTATAGGCTATCCTTTTGGTTAAATGATATGTTGATTTTTTTTGGACCAGTTTTGGAACGTCTCGTTGTTTTTTTAATGCTCTTTGGAGAACTGTCAGCTTTCACCGCGCGGTTGCGCGGTGCGCCACCAAAAACGCACTCCGTGGAATAAGTGCTGGTGACGCTGTGGCCGGGTTGATTTTGGACATTGTTCCCATGTTCCCGACTGTTCCTCTTTCGGTAAGTAGACAGCAAAGTCTCGGGCCAAACCTATTTATCGATTTCCTCAGAAGAATTTTATTCTAAATAAATTTTTGATTTACAGGCCGCGTGGCGTCACCAGAACATTTGGCGTGTTAATTAACTATTGACACCTTCCAGCCCCTCAAAAGGTATTGAACCTTATTTATAAACACGTTTCTAGCATTCTTTCTAAATTACCTTTTCGAATTTGACCGAAAACTGCTACTTTGAGGTTAGAATAAGTAGGTACCAAGGCCCATATTTCACATCAATTTCTTTTTTTTGGTGCTTCATGATACACCAACACCATTGTTTAGTAACCCCCTTGTGTGAACAGAGCACATCGAGTGGAACTGTCACTCTGAAACTTAGATTTATTTCCTTAAAGGTTAGTATTGTTAGTCATGGTATAACGTTGCTTTCCCCGAGTTCTTTTATTTGTGAATGTTTTTCACCTCATACAAACTTTTGTTTCATTTTTATCATTGAGTGAGAAGGTGTTTGATTATAAAAGTTGTCCCATTAGTTATTCTTTTGATAGGATAGGCTTTAGCGAAGGACGGGGTCGGTTACTTGTTTTTTTAATTAAGTAGTAAAGTAGTAACAGTGAGCTGTAGACTAAAGTGTAGTTTATGTTAGGTTTTAAGATGTTTGTTGAAGCGCCTACCAGCTTCAACAGTTTTTTGTTACTTCCTCACTTTTTTCCTCACTGGGAGTCAAGAGTGTTTCATCTGGGCGCATTTGTGACCAAGAGTTTTTTTTCCTCACCGGGAGTCAAGAGTGTTTCATCTGGGCGCATTCATCGCCAGGATTGTTTCATCGAGGCGCATACGCCATGAAAAGTTTTTTCTACGGGACGCATTCGTCACCACAAGTTTTTTTTTTTTGCGGGATGCAACATTTTTTTTGAGGGACGCATTCGTCACCAAGAATTTTTTCATCTGAGGGACGCATTCGTCACCAAGAGTTTTTTTCGACAACAAGTTTTTTTTTTCGTGGCCAGGAGTGTTTGGATTTTGGGAGGCAACTTTTATTTTTCCGGGAGGCAATCTCATCACTGGGAGGCAACTCAGATATTCAATTGTTTTTGTTTTTCTGCTTTACTGGATGCATTATTAAGATTTGGCAACGGGCCGTGTTTCCATTTGACTACATCTGAGTATTTTCACTATTTTTTAAGACAATTTAGAGGCGTTCCCTCATTAAGGGCGACTCTTGACTTTTTTTTCCGACGATTCGGCTGAAGCGGTTTATAATAAGTGTTTAGAATAAGTGACCACCGGACCACCAACGTACCCACTTTTTGTTATTTTCTGTAGGAAATATATTTAATTAAATTAAAAGTTTGTTAAACTTTATTTCTTGTTTTTACTTTATTTATGAAGCCTCCCCTAGGGAATTTAGGTTACAATATCTTTGAAATTATTTTGTGCGTGAGGCAAAATATTTCACTATTTAAATTACGTAGCAAAAAACGCGCTCTTCGAAACAGTGGGAGGTTGCACCCTGTGCCTCGGCGCCGGCGCATCGCACTCGCTGAGAAAAATCCAGTCGTGTCGGCCCAGAATATTACTACTACCCGCCTCGTTGAGGGAGTTATCGGACGACAAAGCATTTAAACGCCGGTTGAAAACCGTCTTGTGGGATAAAGAATTCTATTCAACTGACGAATTTTTAAATTCTGAATTTAAATGACGATAATTTACAATAATGTATTAATTTTTGAGTTTTTGAATTCCACTATTTATATTTGATGATATTTGCAGTTAAACTACTTTGACGTTTTGTTTGAATTTACTGATTTTATTTTATTAATAATGTCATTTGATGATCACCTCACTATTGACATAGCTTATAATGTGTATTATATTTTATGAATTTGTGATGTGAAATAAATAAATCTAAATCAATTTTCCGTAGAATCTGCGTAACAAGTTTCGCGGTGACAACTAGGTATATCAGCTTATGAGATACTTTGATTAGCCGTGTGCCTATTGTAACTGCAATGACATCTTATTAATCGTTTCATAAGAGATTGAGTAACACACATCTAAAATGCATTTTTATTTTTAAAACTTATTTGTAGGTCAGGACTCTATACTTCTCTTATCTTTCCGTCCTATAGGTACGTGGTCTGTAGAAGGTCTATGGCCTCTGCATCTATACAGACAGTATGTAGTGTACAAATATAACAATAGGTCTAGGACCCATTAAATGAGGCTTCTTTGCATCATACTGAACAAGTTTTAATCTAAGCTTTTACAAAAATTATCAGAAATGTGGACACAATACAGCTCGATAACCTATTCGGTCAAATGTACGAAGTACAACAGTCGCAGAACTAAATTTAGGTAGTTTAGGGGTCGTAAATAAGGTAGCCACTAGGCCCACAACCTCCAAGAATCCGGGCATGGCCCCGTTTGCGGAGTATGGCCTAACCTTCCCGAGGACCCGTGCCCCTACAGTAGGGACGATATGGGTTGTTAACGAGGGGTCATTAACCAATTTTGTTACACCCTGCACAGATTAAATATAACAAGAAATCAAGTTGACACTTAACGAAGAAACTTTTTAATTACGAAGGTCTAAGAAGGGTTTTCATTACTTTCGCAAGAATAATAAAAAAATAAACATTAATGAACCGTCTGGCTGAAGAAATTACCTAAACATCGAGACTGTCTGTGAGAAGAAGCGACAGACATCTTAATTGGCTTGAAACTTTCGGGTGGGATGTGACGAGCATCCCTAATTCTTTCGAGGGGCGAACAAAGACTTACATCATCTCAGGACAATTCGTATAATTTAAAAATCTTTAAAGCTTGAGTGAATAGGCACTTCTGAATTTACATACTACCTAAATTTGCATACTAGGTCGGCAACGCACTTGTGACTCCTTTGGTGTTGCGGGTGTCTATGGGCGGCGGTAATCGCTTACCATCGGGTGATCCATCTGCTCGTTTGCCACCACATAAAAAAATCACGGTACCTCCTCGCCAGCATAGTTACTTACTATCGCGTTAGGTGCTGCAAAATGTTAGAACCCAACCGGGAATCGAACACGCGACCTCGTGATGTGAAGCGTGTGGCCTAGCCACAACGCCATGGATGCGGCTTGTTTTTACCCGACGGCGTCAGAAAGAGGGTTATGTTTTTCGAGTGTATGTATGTATATTTCTTTGGCACGCTCTGTAGCCTAAACGGCTTGATGGATTTTAGCTTGAGAGGTGTCGTTAAATTCGTCTTGATCCCGAGAGTGACATAGTATACATTTTAATGCATTCGGTTTTTTTTTAATACATGGTTAGGTTATTAATCTAAAGAATTTATTAAAGCGAACCAGACACTATCAGTAATAATGACATTATTTTCAAGTAATGACAATATACTGACAGTGTAGTGGCTGGAATGATGGTCTGACGCATACTAAACTATGGAATGTCAGTATACTGATGTAAAAATACTGTCATTATTACTGATTGTGTCTGGTCCGCTTAAGAAAAATAAAACTAAATTCAGTAAATTACACTGCCGAAATCTTGCATGACGAATATCTACCTGTCACTAGTTCTACGGACTTGACAGGTGTCATTCTAATCACTCTACGATTCACTTGGGTTAGGGTATTGACAGTTTTAGGATGGGAACTTTTAGGACAGGTCTAAATGCACACGTCGTCGTTGTGGTAGACAGACAAACAGTTTGTCTCTGGTCGTATATATGCTTGCTTTTAATGACATCTGCGCCTGTCCATTGTTTTTGGCTAATTGTTATATTATATCTCAATCTTCTTCTTCTTATCGAATCGATACCAATCTTATCAAATCGAGCTGGCCCAGAATTTAATCTCATTAATCTCAGATACCACATAAATAAGATAACTCTCTCTTTTATAGTGTGGTGCAATTACCCCGCTATCTCCAAGAGATACCAGTTTAGAGGGTATTTATAGTCACAAGAGTTTCTGCCCGCATGCGTGCTGTGTCCGAATGCGTGCGGCGTTTTCAAAGCGACCCACATGCGTGTAATAATAATCATATATATATAATAATATCCGGAACAAATCACATACGGTCATCTGGCCCCAAACGAGGATTCCCTGTATCTTGGGAACCAGAGACTGAAATACATACACATATACATTTAAATACATACATATATGTATAGATATAATAATACACCCAGACTCAGAGCAACGATTCTGCTCATCACAGAAAATTGCCCCGTGTGGGGATCGAACCCACGACTCTCAGATCAGTGGTCAGGATCGCTAACTACTTAGCCACCGAGTCAGTCAACTCATGTGACTCGCATGACAATAAAAGGAACCTAAAAAATGTACTGAAACGATAGATTGCGGGCGGCACGCATGCAGGCACTGCCCGCGTGCGTGTAGAAACCCGCGTGACTATAAAGGCGCTCTTATTTTTATTTTATTTTTTATTTTTACAATTTGGGAAATCAAACAGCTATTACATAGTCTTTAGTAAGTACGGAAAGTATATATTTTTTTCCTATTTTCTTTATTTTTTTCTCTGAGAAAAGTGGTTCAGTTTGACGAACAGCAAATCATCGAACTTTTCTGGCTTCTTAGTAAATAAAAAATTACCTTGCATGTAAAGCCCACGTAAAATACATTATTGTATAATTTTTCGTAATTGCTTTTCGACTAAAACTTGTTGAAAACGAGAGTTAGTCAAATTTTTACAAGTAATGGAGCAGATTTAAATTAATTAACCGACTTCAAAAAAAAGGAGGAGGTTCTCAATTCGTCGGAATCTTTTTTTTTTATGTCTGTTCACCGATTACTCGAAGACGCCTGAACCGATTTGGAAAATTCTTTTTTTGTTTAAAAAGGTATACTTCACAGGTGGTCCCATATAAATTTTATCGAAATCGATTTAGCGGTTTTTGAGAAAATCAACAAAAACATAGCAAAATTGGAGTTGTTGCGATTGAAGTCGGTTGTTTTTAACGTATTCAGCGTGTTCAATTATTTAAACGTGTAGAATAAATTTGTCAACACCAAAACAGCGATTGGGCTGGGAAACTTCGTATCGTCACGTAACAAAGACATCAAGAGTTTTAAGCTTGAAATATGTTCAAGATCAATCCAGTAAATTGAGATTAAATGGCTCGAGTTTCGTCAAAACTTGAAGTTTAATACGTTTTGCCTGATACAGAGTGCGGTTGATGCCTTTAAACAGAACAATTTTCTCCTCCTTCTTATCGTGTAGCACATTTAACCGTTCTATCCACAAGGTATAGACGGCGGTTGCCTAGTGTTGCCCTTAGCATCACCCGCGGTCACGTGTAGGGCATTTTTAGATTTACATCTATGGACGTGTGCAACGCGACCATCATACATATCTAGAAATCAGATGTGCAGGTTTCCTCACGATGTTTTCCTTCACCGTTAAAGCAGTCGGTATGAAAATGCACGTAAGTTTCGAAAAACTCATTGGTGCACTGGCGAGTATTTGGGGGTAAAGGGATATAGGACTAAAGGTGGGCTCTATTCATCGATATATTCTCCTATATCGATGGCTCTATTGGATCACTGCTACCTGGATAGATCTATTGTGATCACTGCCCCTATTATATTATTTCCTCAAGGCCGACAGTTCTAATGAACTGCAAGATGCACTTGGGATCGAGTTCCCTAATGACCTCTGGAGTTACCATTGGCCCACCTAGAATGCCTAGTGCCTCGCACCCGCAAAGTATATGAAGAGGTGTTTCCTCTTCTTCGAGGCAAAATAGGCACACTCGTCCGTATTGCAAGTTTCATTTACAAGAACCTATACAGAAAAAAATTATAAACACTTTTCTGTTGCACTATCCTAGTTGAAAAAGGTATAAAACTAAGATTTTATTTTAAATATGACAGTGGGGACATGAGTACTAGAAATTAACTTATAAATAATATTTAATTCATAATAATAATAATTAATCCACTATGTTAAAGGAGACACGAGCACTTGAAAGTCCTGCTGGCCCCACTAGTGGAACATAGCAGTGGGGACACGAATCCTAAAGGATACAATCGAAGCAAAATACTTTTAGACTTTTCCTTGCAATATTTCAAAATCAACTGATCAGTTACTGAAAATTTGTTTTATGTTGGGTAAATATATGGAGGGTAATGTTTTTCGAGTGTATGTATGTCTGTCCGATTCACTGTTACAGCGCATGCAATGAAAAGTTGATAGATCTTACAGTATCAGGTGTCGCTCGCTAGATTGATTTAATTCTCAGTTTGACATTAGGTACATTTTATCGCAGACGTGATTTTTTTGTTCCTTAGGTTATTTTAAAGTAGGGGTAAACAAAACAGTCGGGGTCAATTTAAACAAAATCTCTTTGGTTATTAAAAATCATATTTGTTATGAGTCACATCAATCCAAAGATATCTTTAGGAAAACAAATTTAAAAAAATGCCGAAGCATTCCTCTGTTCAAATTATTTATGAGTTTTTCGTTCTTTTATATGTATTTACTCGATGGCCAGTAGTATTACGTGATACTACACCACACCACACAAATTTAATCTCGTAACACCAAAGAGACTCAATACTTATAAAACAACACTTCTTTTTATCTATAGCCCCATTGTTAGATCAAATAACGCTGTGCGCAGCATCAGAGCGATTGTACCGCGTTGAATGACTTTACACAATCGATTGTTTGTTTCTATGTTGATATAGTCTTTTATAGTAGGAAAATAGGGTGACGTGATTGTTAGCATTATTAGGTCATTTTATGCAGAACTATATAATTTTTGGTACAATGAATGACCTTATATTGAGAAAATATCCTTACCTGTAAAACAAAAGGTACAGTGGCATACTGACTCACTTACAGTCAACACACAATCTAACTTAAAAATTAGAAAATATCTTCGAAAGGTGTGTAGCTCTCTAAATGCCCCTGAGGTAAGTTTCGGTGCCACTTGCTAAGGACAACACACACATTTACGTTTACGCGTGTACAAACGTCAAATTTTTATGTAGTAGGTAATAATAGCAAGACAATTTTTTTGAGTTGTCCGAGACTATATTTTATTCAGCCGATTTTTAATCTGTAAATGCGCGCATTCCTATTTAGCTTCATCATACTGATTGACTGATCAACTAAACCACTCGTATCTGGCGATTAAAAGTCGATAATATTTTCAGGACCTAAAAATATTTCTTAAGAAGTAATATCATTTGGAAGTGAAAGCAAAGAAAGATAGCTATCAAAAGCGGTATATAGCCGAATTTCGACAGTTTTAGCAAAAGTTTTTGTGAGACGGATTTAACACTTCGAGCCACATCTGGTCAATTCAGTAGCTCAAATAGGTACATTAAGTCTCGAACTAACCGCAATATCAGAACTTGGCACTCCGCTAACCACGTCTCAAACTCTAGGTAGTTTTCCAGACACTGGTCTGTAAGCTGCAAACTTTGCGAACGAACGAACTTAGTGGGATTATTGAATATTTTCTATAGAGGTACTTATAAAAGATTAAAATTAAGATGGTATATTATTAGCCATATCATTTGAAGATTGCGGGAAGCCGCTGGATGCGGGCAGCGCGGGACCGGTCGGTGTGGAATGCCTAGGGGGGTGCCTTTGTCCAGCAGTGGACGTTTTTTGGTTGATGATGATTATTTTATTAGCCACTAGTGTCCCACTGGCAAATATTTTTTTTTAAATGTGTTGGAGGGAGTTTCTTTGAACCCGTCGTTTCTTCTCACTCAGCAAACACTACCCGAAACGGCGAGTATACGAGTTCCGACTGGTAGAAACGTCGTAATAGGTAGTAGAATGAAAAGTGTACATTGCTACCTATTTCGAATAAAATATTTTCATTTTCAAAGTTAGTGGGACCTCAAAGAAACTGGGATTTTATTTAAATTCCATTAACTTTTCCATTTAAATCCATACGTAAAGTTTGCCGGTATTTTTATTATTTATTCACTGAATTATCACTTACTTTCGCAATAAGCAATGCGCATTTCCAACATCCCAACCCTTGTGTATTCTAAAAGAAACGTATTTCCTACTATATAACAATTGCGTCACATTCTAATAAACTTTATTAGCCTTGGATACGATTTGTTACAGCAGCGCTACAATGGGGTTTTACTCGAATAGTGATGGGATAATATTGCGTTATTAACTATCGAGTTTCAAAAAGCTGTTCTACATAAAAGTTTAATATAATTTTAAAAACACAGAATTTTTGTGTGTAAACAAATAACTATAGTAAAGGATCCATTAGGCTACGAAAAAAACTTTAACTGTGTGAACAACATTTGTTTAAGACTTTGATGAAAGCGCAAAAAATATGTCGGGCTCTTCATACAACATTTATAGAGAACAACATCTCAAGAGAAATAAAAATTCCAGCCTTAGCTTGTTGTTTAATAACAAATAATAACTGTCTTTTGTTTACATTTTTTCAAATTAAAATTAATTTTTATTTAATTATTGTACACATACTTTTAAATCGTCATTTTATTTACCTACTAAAAGTGCCTGCCACTCCGAACATGTACACTCAACGTTTCGGGAAGTGAGAAGAAACGTCGAGTCCAAAAAACGTATTCTAACACACCTTTCAATAGGCTTCCTTTCTTTGACACTGACTCTCCCCCGACACAAGAAACCCTAATGGGAGGATATTTTTTATGCCTAAGCTACTATAATTTATCTTTGCCATATTAAAATAAATAAATAAATTATTATTATTTTTCAATTTAAAACAAAACTTAAGGTTCGAAATTTTATTGCGAGATTAATTTAGTAATCGATAGTTTATAATTTATTTCTCATGCAGTCATCTTTCCAGTTATTATTGAACAAAATTTGGGATACTCTGTCCACTTGGCCCTAGGCAAAAAAAATATGTTTTATCTCGACTAAGCTAAACATGTCCCATCACTAGCGCTACCACGTGGTGCGAGACAATACTGGTGTTGGCCCACTCAGATGTCAGTTGACGGCGCATTTAGAATTACGACTTTATTGTTCGCTAACGCCATGGTTCTGCAGACGTTCAGTCGGACGTCTGTCTGTCATACCCTGAGTTAGTGACTCAATTTACATTTGCAGCGGAAAATTGATTTTACGAGTAAAGAATGGCTTTTTGAGTAAAAAAGCTAAGAGAAGTCAAGGAAAGACGCAGGAAAATATTTAAGTGTATGTTGTAATTTTTACCGTCTTATTTTTAGTCGTTTTATCGTAGCTTAGCTTCTTAGACACGCTTACACAAACACAGCCCAACATGTCCCATTTAAAACAAACGTTTGTGCCAGTTAGGGCTCTCTCAATAATCGGATTTTATACAATTATACAAGGCTATTTTTAATAGCAGATTATCGGCTATTTTATTCGCACAAAATTAGAAAACTTTTGTTATATGTAAAATTTTTGAATAAACGACAAAAATTTTAGAAAAATGATCTATCCGACGATATCTTGTCGGTCTATCTTTTTGTCGTTTGCTTAAAAAATCGAGATCAAAAGTTGTCTGATTTGACCCGAATAATAGCCTGGATATGTTCATATCTGCCATTTAAAAAAAAACATCTTGTATATAAATGAATTAACGAGGTTCCTACGAGTCGGAACTCTTATACCTCGGTAGGTACTTTTATTTTATTTTAATATTATTTTATAAAGAAAACCACCAGCTTATAATTGAGTAAATAAAGTTTATTGAAACAGAGAGTCAATTACAGTTCTTCACAAATAGAAGCTGGGTATACATCTAAAAAGCGTACAATTCATAAATTATATAGCGTATAATAAAAAATTAAACAAAGAAACGACTAAAGAAAACAAGATGAAAGTTGTCTTTAAACAACGAGTTAAAGACCATTACCTCTCCAATACACCATAAGTATGTTTAATGATTATTATATTTATATATGATTATTATATTTGTATATGTATTTATGTATGTATGTATGTAAATGTATATCCTATGGTATGTAGGAAGAAAACTCTTACAGAGTTATTCATACCAATTGTACATAAAATGTGTAATCATGTGTGTATATCTTTTTTTAAGTGTGCAATAAATTTGTAAATAACAAATAATAATGAAAAAACGCTATAGAAAAGTTAAATTAACAAAGGATGTATACCAACACATAATAATTATGTAGGTACATTTTATTTCTATTATATTAGTACTACAGAATTTCTTATTTACAATTAGAATACCATAATTACTTGCTAAATACAACAAAAATGTTTCGAATAGATATTGTTCTTTGGAATTTCTGCATTTGTTTTTTCGTAGATTTCATATTATATGTAATTTTTGTGTATGTATGTAGTATTTGGTATGTTAAATAGTGTTTACAACGGAATGGGCGATGGTCCCAGCATCAAAAGCGGTGCGTGGGTGTTAATATCCCAAAATTACCAAATCTACGCAGATGGATTCGGGGTTGACCACTGGTCCTTTATAGTGAAGGGTCGCCATTATCAAATCATTTCGCTCCCACAAGGGCTAAATTCAAGCCACCAGAGCAGGGTTTAATCGCTGATAAGAATATACGGGTCGCATCCTCTTATTACCAGCCTATTTTGTTCCCAAGAGGAACGTATTTAACTTGTGCGTGGGCAAATAGACGAAGTTGGAAACTTGTAATGATAAAAAAATTACCATAATTTTAAAAGGCACTACCTAAGTACGTACAATATTAGCATAAAAATAACCTTTTGGCTAGATAAATGATTATTTAGACCCGACTCGACTGTGTCAGCTGAGGATAATGTTTTTCGGCTGTACATAAGTTATGTTTCATTCTCTGTTTCATTACTACCGTATGCCTGTAGTCTGGCTTTGGGGATGTAGTGTCAGGGATGGAGTGGTAAGTTTCGATTTTAAGCAGTTTTAAATTTTCTTGATATTTGTCAACATTTGAAATTAAAATACTCATTAAGGCAGCTTCATCAGATTAATGTTACTGCTTAATCATAATCATGAAATATTTTTTTGCCATTAAACAGAGTATAATAATATACATGATATATGAAATCTAAAAAAAACGATAAAACGACTAAAAATAAGACGGTAAAAATATTGTCCTTCGTCTTTCCTTGACTTCTCTTAGCTTTTTTACTCAAAAAGCCATTCTTTACTCGTAAAATAGATTTTCCGCTGCAAATGTAAATTGAGTCACTAACTCAGGGTATGACAGACAGACGTCCGACTGAACGTCTGCAGAACCATGGCGTTAGCGAACAATAAAGTCGTAATTCTAAATGCGCCGTCAACTGACATCTGAGTGGGCCAACACCAGTATTGTCTCGCACCACGTGGTAGCGCTAGTAATGGGACATATCTAGCTTAGTCGAGACAAAACATTTTTTTTTGCCTAGCGCCAAGTAATAATAATAATAATAATAATTGCCGACTGTGCTTCTGCTGGAGTAGCTCCTGCCATTTGACCTAGCGCCAAGTGTGCAGAGCAGCCCAATTTTATATTCCGAAATAATAATAAAACTTTATTTAAACTTCTTAAGCCTAAATTACAGCTCATCTTAGCTTAAAATATTTTACTTATGTTAATATGATACATGAAGGCTAATGCACATCTTTGTGGGCATGTTCCTGAAAAAGATATTTTAATATCTTGTGTTTCAAGACATACTGCTCCGAATAAATAATTTACAATGTTAAGCCTGAGGGGCAATTACAATAAATATTTTATTAAACAAATGCTGTATTTTTGTTAGCTTAGTACACATTGCCATGATTTTAGGTAACAAAGAAGATTCATTTTAGAATACACTATAAATACAAATAATTAGGATCCTAACCAGATTTAGAATGAATACATTCATATATGGTTTTTGTGTGTGTGTGTGTGTGTGTGTGTGTGTGTGTGTGTGTGTGTGTGTGTGTGTGTGTGCGTGCGTGCGTGCGTGCGTGCGTGCTTGCGTGCGTACGTGCGTGCGTGCGTGCGTGCGTGCGTGCGTGCGTGCGTGCGTGCGTGCGTGCGTGTGTGTGTGTGTGTGTGTGTGTGTGTGTGTGTGTCTGACGGGGTTTAAGTCATCCCCCTTGCCCTACGACTGGGTCTTGGGATCGGTTTAGGTAGTAAATTACCACAAGGGGGATGCAATTTCTTTCTTGTTAAAGTTACTAATAAGTATGGGAAAAAAAAAATTGCTTAAAACTGCAATTTCCAAAAACTTACGTTTGGGTGACTAAAATATCCTCAGTTTCTTCATAGTTTAGTTGCAGCAAATATGATGAAACAGAGAATTTGCACTCATTTCTTGTTTTCTCTTATAGGTTGATAGACTGGCTAATTGAAATTGAATTGAAGACGTACGGCAAGATCTCCTTATCCTTCTTCCCCTCTTCAAAGAGCTGGGGTTAGAGATAAATTCCTCCAAATGCGAGTTTTTCGCTTGTGGACCCACTTTCCTTTTCTCTCTTCAGTTCTTTACTTCCTGGCCTCAAGGAGCTCTCTCGAGGAACTTTTAGTCTCTTGGGTTCGCCTATCTTCCATGCCTGAAGACCCCACGAGGCAGCGAGCTTGGGACGATGTAGGCTCTAAGATTACGCTCGACCATCTCAAAAGTGAGGCCGCCGGTGCTGACTTGGCTAGACTCTTGGCTGTGTCGAGAGCAGAGTCAGGAGCGTTGCCTTCACCATGTATGGGAACTCTCCTCGATTGCGATTCAATGTGGGTGGCGGTGGCTCTCCGCCTGGGCTGCGATGTTTGTCAACCACATCGATGCATCTGCGGCTCCATGGTGGAGGCTAATGGCCATCACGCGTTGAGTTGCCGTCGGAGCCTGGGAAGATTTCCACGTCACCACGCTCTAAATGACATCGTGCGGAGGACACTGGTTTCCGCGAATGTTCCCTGCGTGCTTGAACCTCCAGGTCTTAGTCGGTCGGACGGTTAAAGACCAGATGGTTTAACATTGGTTCCGTGGGAAAGGGGGAGGAGCTTGTTGTGGGATGCCACTTGTGTTAACACCTTCGCTGCCTCCCACTTGAGCCGCACAATGCGGTCGGCTGGAGCCGCTGCGGAAGCTGCTGCTTTGAAAAAGCGAGAGAAATATGCGGCATTGGCGGCAAATTATTATTTTAAGCCGCTCGCCTTTGAGACAGCGGGTTGCTGGGGGGCAGAAGCTTTGGCCTTCATAAAAGAGATTGGCCGTCGTCTGAGGGACAGGGGGTACGACGCTCGCTCCGGGTCCTACCTGGCGCAAAAGTTTTCAATAGCTGTACAGCGCGGCAACGCAGCTAAAACGCAGCTTAAAAATGTTAAACTCTCGGAATTCGAGCGGCATGTCCATATTAACATATACGTTTGCGGTCATTGACCCCAAATCAATCTACCTACTCCGTTCACTGGTTATTATTATCGAAAATTAAATTTGAAGTTAAATTCACTGTCTTCATTGTCTTATTCATTGTCCTAAGTAACAATGTGCACGTCTACATAACACTCATCTTTCAGGTCTGTGGCTTTTAACTGCGTTGCGCTGTACAGCGCGGCAACCCAGCTAGTGTTATTGGCACTTTTGCGTCAGGTTTGGCTTTGTGTGGGTTTTTTGACCAGTAGTTATATTTTTTGACAACACATTTTTTTGTGTATTTATAGTTAACTATTTACTTTAATACTTGTGTGAGAAATCTTTATTAAAATATATTTATACTAGTAGAAGCTCTTCAGAACATCATCAAATAACCGAGCATGTAATTTAAATACTACTTCGGTAAGGAATATTAAAAGTTTGTTTCGAGTAAAACACGGTAAAACAGACGGCTTTGTCGGAACATTTTGGGTAAACAATTTACTCGGGAACGACAATTTTATTTGGAGTTTGTATAGCTCTAATGCATATATTGTTTGTTGAATAAGTAGTTATAAAAGTTTTGATGTGGGGCGTATTTCTCATCATTTTTTCGGTTAAACTCATTATCAAATTAAGGTTTATGAAAAAAATGGGAAATATTGGAGCGTGTTTCTTCTTGTTTCGCTAACACTTCCCAAAACGTTTTGTGGCAGTGGCAGGAAATATTTATAATGTATAAAAAAACGATTAAAAAGAATATGTACAGCATTTATACCTTTTTACTACCACTTGTAAACTACAGCAATAAAAAACTTGACCTTGACGGAATGCATAAAGTGCGAAATCGCCACACTATAGAAGAAAAAAAAACTACAGCAATATAGAAAGTATAGAGCTCACATTCTTTAAACATATTCTGTCTTTTTTCTACCTGGTAAAATTTACTTCCACGCCATTAAAAATTAAATTAAATCTTGTATAAATTATTGCAGGTTATTATCAGTGAACGGAGTAGATAGTCTGAGGTTGGTACTTGCATCGTGATTTTATAACATGGACAATACTTTTTTTCTTTTTTTCGATATTTCCGGATTGAGTTGAGTATTGATAAAGTAAATCTGGTTCAATCAATTGGTTCTGAAGGAAGCAATTTATTTATATGTCGAAAACAAAAATAATAATCGTATTTGTTTGATTAAAAATGTTAAACTCTCGGAATCCGAGCGGCATGTCCATATTAACATATACGTTTGCGGTCATTGACCCTAAATCAATCTACCTACTCCGATCACTGGTTATTATTATCGAAAATTAAATTTGAAGTTAAATACACTGTCTTCATTGTCTTATTCATTGTCCTAAGTAACAATGTGCACGTCTACATAACACTCATCTTTCAGGTCTGTGGCTTTTAAACCTACATTTCTGATCGAATTTACCCTGTGAGCAAATCAAAGAACTTTTATATTGCTTGCTTCTGCTACATATGCTGAGCTGGGACCTTTTGTATTTCACTAGGCTAGTCTTAATGTTTAATTTATTATACAACAAATTGCATGAAATAGAAGATTGATATTTATAGTTTAATTAAAGTTAAGTTCCTATATATTGTGAGATACCCCTAGGTTAATGCTGTAAGTTGTATATGTTGTTTTTGTGTTGTTTTTAATGCCTGGTGTGTATAATAAACGTTTTATCTATCTATCTATCTTATATACCTACCATATAAGTTCAATGAACCTTTATACAGAATGTTAAAAAAGTGCGTTTGAAATTTGAAGGGGTTACGCAGAATCAAGTATAGAAAGCAGAAAAAATATTGAAAAAATCCGATCTACAGCTCTTTTTCAGTTTTCCATACAAATTCTTGATTCACTATTCAGATTTAGTATGGGAATCTGAAAAAAAATATTTGAAGAGCAGATTTTTTCAATATTTTTCCTGTCAAACGTTCTTAAAATGTCCAACGCACTTTTTTAACACCCTGAATACAGCACTCAGGAAATTTAATTCCATACACAAGTAGAATTTGATTTGTTATAAGGGGTGACTCTGACATCGACGGGTTAATTAAGTGGCGCCTAAAATCGGTCAAGGACGAACTGGCCGCGAGCTAAGGGTTCTTCAATTCAACTGCCTTTGTGCGGTGGATCGTTTTGGCTATCAATTATATTTGGAGGCTGTAACGCCAGTGTAATATTCTGCTGGTTTCGAAATTTTGAATCTAATATTCTCTTAGCAGTAGGTATTAAGTGTATATCTTCATTTTCTTAATTTCTAAAGTACTGTAATATGTATGACCAGTACTCGATAGCGTTGTGACTATTGATTGGTCTTAGCTTCTTCACAGAGGGTCATGGGTTCGATCCGCAGCCAGAGCAAACATTTGTGTTTTTTTTATCCACTTTGGTAAGGCCTTGGTATAATCTCATCTGATGTTAATTGATAATGATGCCCGAAGACAGAAACAGCTTTACCAATATTTCCTAACTCAATGAGGAACTGGCTAACCTATCTCTATGTCGGGACACAAATAATAAATAATAATAATAATATCTGGGACAAATCACACACGATCATCTGGCCCCAAACTAGGATTCCCTGTATCTTGGGAACCAGAGACTGATATACATACACATATACTTTTAAATACATACATATATAGATATAATACACCCAGGCTCAGAGCAAACAATTCTGGTCATCACAGAAAAGTTTGCCCTGTGTGTACATCTCGATTATTTTTAACCGACTTCAAAAAAAAGGAGGAGGTTCTCTATTCGTCGGAATCTTTTTTTTTTATTTTTTTTATGTATGTTCACCGATTACTCGAAGACGCCTGAACCGATTGGAAAATTCTTTTTTTGTTTAAAAGGGTATATACTTCACAGGTGGTCCCATATAAATTTTATCGAAGCGGTTTTTGAGAAAATCAACAAAAACATAGCAAAATTGGAGTTGTTGCGATTGAAGTCGGTTGTTTTGAACTTATTCAGCGTGGTCAATTATTCAGAGAATCCTCCATTACGAATTGATGTCTTTTTTTTCCTTCTGTGCTGTTCAGTAAAGTAAATATAAAAATGTATACAGTATATATCAGTCCAGTGAATAACGCCATATTGAAATTCTCACTATTTATGACATGGTTATTCGTAAGCTCGCTTTGACAGATAGTCAAAGCGCTGCTTTCAGATATGTCAACAGAAATGTCACTTCCATACTGCGGCATGCCACAACGAATTTGTCAATTCCTATTTCGGGTATATTCGGATTTCAGATGACGACGTGACATGTCGAACTGTATATTGAACTAAACAGAAGTAACAAAATATATGTAGGATCCGATAACTGGGGGACAACATGATTCTATCATGAAACTGAACATCTTTAAACATTTTGCTGGCAACATTGGGTCTTTGTAAAAACTGTTTTTTTATCCACAATCCGGTAGTTGACTGCTAGTCATTTGAGTAACTTTTTATCAAATGTCAAAAACGGCATTTTGTTCTAAAAATGTTCGAAATTTTGTACGATGACGTCATTGTTCAAAATAGTAGTTTGCATACTAATAAGGAAATTCTTATAAATAAAAAAAAATAATGTAATTAAATTTAAAATGATTATTTAATTTTTAAATTTATTAAATTTAAATTTAAAATTTACAACAATTCCAATTAAAAATCTATTTAGTCAATAATATTTCGTAATTTATTTTTCATGCAGTCCACTCTCGGATTAGTAAGCTCTCGGCATTATCTCACCTGGTGGTAAGTGATGATGATGCCGAAGGTGGAAGCGGGCTTACCAAGAGTCCGCAACACAATGGGGAACTGGCTATCTTACGAGTATCTCCTTGCCGGAACACATCAATGCTATCAACACTGATGTTTGGCGGCAAGATTAAGATAAGATGGTAGCTAGCCAGGCTGATATGCTGATTGGCTATTTTTGCGACTTCAGTGTAGGAATTGTGTGTTCCCACTCTTCAGAGGAAGAGGGAGGTACCTCCGCCAGGCGAGGTGGTATGCCGGGGACCGGCCGTGGTCCAACCGATGCTGCAAACGGCCGGCGAAACTTCAATATCGCGTTCTAGATTAGTTTGTGGCCAGTACGGTAGATGTGGCCACATCAGCAAAGATTTGGAAAATACAGTTGTTCAGTATTCCATGTAGACGCCTCAGCTAACGACCCCTACATCAATAGTTTATGTATGGCATTCTTATAAAATACAAAAAAACATTAACCGTGCTTTCTATTCAGGAAACTGAACAGCTTCATGTAAATTGTTCACCAATTCAACACCCATAAAAAGTTTGACAATCAGCTAATCAATGTGACAAGTCTTTTTTTTTAAATTGAACGTATACATTGGTTAACTGGAAGAAGATTTTCGGTTTCATGCGTCGGTTGAAGCTTCAGTAGATTTTTTCACGTATTTCAGAAGTACCCTTTACTCGTATTAAGTGATACCATAATTATTTTTGAGAAAGCAAAAAAAGCATTTTACCTGTGTTAGAGTGGATCAATAAAGCTGATTTGCTCAATTCTCGCTTACCTGAAACAAAAAATAGCAATAACGTATAAATATTTTTACAAAATAATGCTGGTTATTTAAAATCTCATAAGTCAACGATCTCAAAAATCAAGTCGAGTTTTGTTTTATATGTATATTCTTAAAAATGAAATGATTAAATATTTTTTTTAATCGAAATAGGTAGCTGCAATTTTCGTAAGTTATTTTTCTTTTTAGTTTACCTAATACGACGTTGCTATAACTTGGACTTGAAATTAGTGTATCTGTCGTTACAAGGGAAAGGAAATTAGAAATAGAGAAGGTAGAATAGCAGAAATTCGAGAAAATTGGTTGACACGAGAAGAAATAACTTCATTTACTGGCATGAAATGTTGAAATAAATACAACTTACTACAAATCATCTGTATTGCGCCAATAAAAAGGCGCACTGACACGAAAGACCCAGCACTGGGGATGTTGTAGGCTCTTAATCAATGAGCAACGTATTTCGAATTCTCCACCAACGAGGTGACCTGCATTTTTTATTTAATCCACAAACAGGAAGATATCACAGCATTGTAACTATACCAGGAATTTCAACAAAATGCAAAAAAAATGTCGCATGAATTATGGAGTCAAAACTGCTGACTCATGAGCGAAAAAGAAAAATTGATCGCGGAACATCAAGGTCATCCACCTGACGGGCCCCACTTAAAATCCCATTAACCGAGTACCTCGCCCATGAATACTGTGCAAAATGTACCACCAGGGACGAATTGAGGGTGGCTCTCCGCCCCTATTATTGAAAACGAGGTTACTGCTGGCTCGTAAGAGCGTTTTTTCATGAATATATAAGTAATCGTGTAATTTGTGCTTTAAGACGCCTTTATCTTACAAAATGGAAGCCGTATTTTCGGGCACTAAAACAGTTTTTTCGTAATCTTACAGCTACACACGAGGTCGCACTAAAAAAAGTCTGTGTATATTTGTAACAATGCAATGACAAAATCAAACAAATAATTCTAAAGATTCTACATCTTACAGTGCACAGCTTTATAAGATTTACAATCTTTCCCAAAAAATCAAATTAAGTTTTATTACCGTTGTCAGGCTTGGGTTAAATCAAAGGAGATTTCACTGATATTATAGAAACTAAAAATCTGAATTTGAATGACGATTTTACTAGATAAAAAAATCTTTCTATCCAATTAATAGAGTACTATCTACTCCGGCTTTGTGGCTCACCGAAGAATATTAATTTCCGTCAAGAAGACGTCGCTCTGAATATTGTGTGAGACTTGTAGACAAGCTTTGTCTTAGTTTCGCGTCTGCGAAGTTGCAGACACAAATGGAACATCGTTCACAAATGAAGTGTTGTTCCCGCAATAATAATAATAATAGTACCTATTCATTTTTCGTTTGAAAGACGAGTGAAGTTAAATCAAAAAGAGATTTTGCCAGTTCATTTTTTTTTTTACTACACTGCAAGTTAAGCTAAAGGTAATGTTTTCGTGTGTATGTACATATAATCTGTTTCATTCTGTAGCCAAAACATCGTATTAGTTTTGGAGAGCTAGGTGTTATACATAAGATTCATCAGAGGATACATTTTATGCAGTCGACTGTATTTTTATTTATTTTGTTAAACAGTGTTAGTGACACATTCGTGGATATTTTTTTTCCAGAGTTTAAATAGATATTTTCGATCTAGATCGAGTTTTTACCCTTTGGAACCTTTACAAAATTTACCAGAGCAAGAAGCAACGTCGACCAACCAAGAAAAACTTACTTCAACACATTTTTAATAACCTTAAAATTTATTAACTTGAATTTTTATGAGCTGATGAACCCATGCAACCCGAACCTAACTCCGCTCCTGTAAGTAGAGAACGACATCCAATCTGGTTGACACTTATTAAATATGTATTTTGCTAACATTAATGGGCCCGAAGCCCCGAGAGCGCCCCTCTTGCTTCGATTAGCAACTCCCTATTTGTCTAAGTCACTGCCTTAGGCTTTTTCGATCAGTAAAGCTTTCATTCATTACCCTTACTGCTTCTGCTAATCTTAAAGAGCTCAAGTTAAATAAGGAAACAGCCCATATATACAGTTTTGCGTGATTCGCGGTTCGCCCGGCACCAGCAGCTGTTACTTGCAAACGCAAATAAAAATTGATAAGAAACTTCAAAGGAATTCGCGGCCAAAAGTTTTTTTTTTCCATATTTTTGTTTTTAATCGTATTAATTTTTGTATTGTCGCGGAACTTCTTAATCTATCTGCATATCCTAGAAAACTACTTTCTTTCAATTTTCAGATATTTTATTTTACCAAAATCTTATTCGAAATGTTCATGTGCCAATCTTATGTCAATTTATGGATATAAGAAGACTTAATACGTAGTGACTTGTTCGATATTCCATCAAAATACGTCACGTGTGGGAGGATTGTATTTTTCTGTTTTAAGAACGCACTCCATCTCACTAATATTATAAATGCTTATAAGGGCTTACCAATTGAGGGTAAAAAACTATATGCGAAAGTATGGATGTTTGTTTGTTTGTGTCACTTTCACGCCAAAACTACTGAACGGAGTTGAATGAAATTTGATAGGTAGATTGATAAAGAACTCTGCTAACACATAGGCTACTTTTATCCCGGTAAACTTAAGGGTTCCCAAGGAATGCTTAAAAACTCAAAATTTCCACTTTCCAACTTAAACTGAAAAATTCTAACAAGACAACAAAGAATAGTATATTATTATAGTTTTATTTGTCTCAAAATCATACAAACACACGTGTACACTGTTCAAGAAACTAACAAGGCTTATCTAGGCTAGGTGATCTAACGTGAGTTGACCCATGCCAATGAATAACTTGCTCGCTTGCATTCTCATAACATCTACAATATTCAATTTATAAAAAAAAGCTATTAAGTAATATGGAAACGTTTATATCTATATTCTATATTGAATTATACGTCATAGTTCACTAATTCAAATATTTTCAAAACAGTTTTTTGTATAAAAAAATAGCAGATTGCACTCTTTGTGATTACTTTTGAGACAATTAATGCACGTATGGAACGGTCCTAAGGTTTTATTTTTTCCAAACACGTAAGCGAAGGGCATCTAAAAATAGGTATTCGAGTTTTTAATGGGTCTCGTCTCTTGTTTTGGAAAATGTTTAAGTCTGCCTTTCTTGGTCCTTTCCTGTCCCCAGTAAAGCAAAATTGGGTCAAGCAGAC
Organism: Coleophora deauratella; assembly: GCA_958295455.1. Lineage (NCBI taxonomy): Eukaryota > Metazoa > Arthropoda > Insecta > Lepidoptera > Coleophoridae > Coleophora > Coleophora deauratella. The sequence continues at coordinate 15,416,967 of OY282400.1, read as the reverse complement.
GGTCCCGTATAAAAAACGCAACTTTGTACTTGCTATGCATATAGGTATATTCTCAGAAATATTTTGTCTTGGGTTTCAAAAAAAAAGGCTTTTATGTAAAATTTTAGGTCAAACGCAGAGGGGAGAAATATTATTTCAATACATTTGCTCGAAAAACGGTATTTGTTTGTTTCTTTGTTTATAATCTCTTCTTTGTACAAAAATATAAAACAGAACAATATTGCTTATAAAAGTAACAGATTGTACAAAGGCGGACTTATCCCTGGAAGGGATCTCTTCCAGTCAACCTTTGAGCAAGTAACTTTTTTTTTTCTAAGGTAACATTTTATTTTTATTTATTTCAAGTTTATTTCAAGTTACAAGTTACAATTTTCATGTTAACTTTGAACTGTGTACTAGGTATTAACCTGTATCACACAGTTCTACACGAGTTACATTTATCGTTTTAAAATAAAGAGTACCGGTCTTATATTATGAGGTAAACAATTTGTATACATAATATTAAAAATAAAAGTAACTAAATCTAAATCTAGTAACACTTTTATATGCTTGTGTGTGTGTGTGTGTGTGTGTGTGTGTGTGTGTGTGTGTGTCAATGTGTATGCATGTGTGTGTGTGTCGATGTGTGTGTATGGATGTGTATGGGTGTGTATATGGGTGTGTGTATGGGTGTGTATATGGGTATGTGTATTAATGTGTGTGTACCTAAATGCTAAATGTGTGTGTATTTTTGTGTGTTTACTCGAGTAGTTTTTCCGTAGCTTGATAATTAAGGTTTTTAAGATATTTACTGAGTAACGTTTTTTTAACAGGGTTTACTTAAAAGGATATTTCGGGTGGCATGTTCTGCACATACTCATACTAAACAATTACAAAGATTTAAAAAATAAAATAGACTATACTAACTTAAAATAACATTTGAACACAAAAGTAGATACAAGTAAAATTAATCCTACGACTTATTATAGTTTATGGTAAACGTACTTAATATATAAACAGGTATAAAAACATTATATAATACATACATAGATCTAATACTATAAGGTAGATACATAATATAATTATAATACATACTTAAGTAAAATAAATAAATATACATAGCTCAATCAAGGAACTTTGTTTTATCCCCAGTGCTTCAGTAGGCTGGATTTGAAAGAGGATACAGAAGGACTGGTCCTAACATCAACGGCAGGCCAAAGTCGCACAGCATGCACCGCGAATGAAACTGGTACGTCTGGGACCTGTGTAAGGGAATCACTAAGGAAATATTGGTACTCGAACGCAGGCGATCTCCCGAGGCGGTACGGAAATAAAATGTATCACGAAGATAAGAAGCAGCATTAGAGGAGAAGAGAGCATTATAGAGAAGAGTCAGCACGCTTACTTACATCTCTGCGAAGACGAACTGGTAGCCAGTTCAGTTTGGACCTGAACATTTCCTTTCTTTCTTTCTTGATCCATCTCTGAAGTCCTGACGCAGACGAAGTCGCGGGCGAGAGCTATTACTATATAAAGTCACCCTGTGTATGCTCCAGTTATTTAGTAATACGATTACACAAATTGTATTGCAAAGCAAGCATACTTAGTATAATTACCACAATTCATTATCTAGACAACATTGTATAGGAGTCATTTCATATATTACTTACTTACGGTAAATGAAAACGCGCTATCATTGTAATAAATGGCTACAGAAACCTTAAACACTTTAAACATAACCCAACGCTAAAATATACTTATAGATATTAGGTATATCCTACGACATTAAGGGGTTAATACGAATCTATAGGATGTAAGGGACAGGTTTTAAGAGCTTGCTCAGTAGACGAAACTGAACAACTTTCCACAAGAATTTTTTTCAGGAAACGAAAAATAAAATCGGCTTCTCCATACAAAATTATAAACTTGATTAGACAGTTTGTATGGAGAAGGCGATTTTTTGTTTTCGTGTCCTGAAAAAAAATCTTGTGGAAAGTTGTTCAGTTTCGTCTACTGAGCAAGCCCTTAAAGTTTTCGGAAACCTGTCCCTTACACCCTGTATATAACAATACCTCCTGGCGATAACCCTAATATGAAATCAAACCGTTTAGGTTTCAATATCAGTCGAACAAATGAACATACTGTAGCTATCATACATGCATCCGAAAAATATACTCTCCTTTGGAGCGGTGATGAAAACAGCGAACAGCGTAACAAGCAACATTTAGAACTTTATGGATTTAATAAAAAAAAAACTTATTGCTTCTATACAGCAAATACTTTTTGAATTTCATCGGCGTCCGCCAACATTAAAAGCCCTTAAAATCACCTGCCTCCTACGTAATAAAAATTTAAATTGCTTAGCTTCACAGCAGATATAGGCTAAGGTAATATTAAAGGTAATATTTATAAAGGGGTCCAAAAATAACGCTTTATTAGACCTTCTAAATGGACCTCCGGAACATTTGTGAACAATTTTTCGCCCGTAACGTTCATTCTGCGAAGCGGATTTCATAAGTTCCGCCCAAATTGTAAAGCGGCTTAAATATTTTTTGTAATCTACATTTTACACAGCGAGCGAGCTTGCCAACCTATAACGTTGTTTAAGAGACGCCTTTTATTGCGATCATTTTTCAAACGCACAGAGCTCATAACAGATTTTAAAATTTCAGTACCCTCTGCTTACAGCAAAATTCGAATAACTCGAAGACCGCTGAAAAGATTTTTAACAAATATAGCTAAAAAAGTGACCGCGATTAAACTTGCTTTCGTGTAAAAAAAAACGGATTCAAATTGGTCTACCGTTTAAAATAGAGTGTCGGAGCTCCTATTTGTGTTTTTCTCATATCAAACCAACGAAGACTATAAGGCTCGCCTGCTGAACCTAATTCTCTAATCATTTTAAAGCGGGCTGATTATTTTTTTAATTCATTTATATTTTCTCGAAAGGAGTTTTGTTGTAGGGCGAAAAAGTTTTTGAAAAAAAACTTGAAATGAAATGAGAAGGTACCGAGTAAGTAACGACACAGATAAGCACGAAACATTATAGGGCACACGTTGGGCGCCAAATCTTATCAACATCGCTCAAGTAATAAATTGAAGGAGAATTGAGTTACCAAGTTACCACACGACAATGCGAGGGTCGTGAAGCCTTATGAATTTACGACAAGGACCACAAAGGAATCAAGAGAAATATTTTTACTGTGTGAAAGAAATACAACCGGTACCGATGTGCCAATAACAACATACATAGATGTTATACTTCTCAATTTAGGACAAATACAATAAAATAAATAAAAAAGTTTTCTTGTAGTGTAAGGCATCAATTTCTCAATGAAAGAAAAAAAAGGTTTCATATTTGGACGTAAGATTATTTCAAAAGACGTTACTTTCGTACGTTAAATTCTGGTTTTGAGGTCACCTCAGGCAAAAAAAAATCTATTGGAAAAATTTTGCGATTTTAAAAGAAGATATTGGACCTTTCAAGAGAAACCTTTACTAAAACAGTGGATAAATTCGAAGAAATTGAATATAAAATGTCTATAAATCTGAGAAAAGATAATTTCATATACTTAATTTTTTTCCAGTCTTTTACGTATGTTTGTTTGTCCCGTCATAAAAATTCTGGGACAAACAAAAGTAAAAGTTCTGTTTGTCCCCATTCGGGGACAGGCTCGTGGGGACAAACAGGAAGAACCCTGATTTATTCCGTAGAAAATATTTTCATATCGTTCACGGTTTGTCGCATCATCATCAAAGATATAACTATAGATTACAGTGCGGTCAAACGTGTAACAGCTTCACATACAGGTTGTAAGGGACAGGTTTCCGAAAACTTTAAGAGCTTGCTCAGTAGACAACTTTCCACAAGATTTTTTTCAGGAAACGAAAAAATATCGGCTTCTCCATACAAACTGTCTAATCAAGTTTATAATTTTGTATGGAGGAGCCGATTTTTGTTTTCGTTTCCTGAAAAAATTTCTTATGGAAAGTTGTTTAGTTTCGTCTACGAGCAAGCCCTTAAAGTTTTCGGAAACCTGTCCCTTAGAACTTGTATAAGTTACAGGTATACACAGTGATGCACATACACATAATAATTATAGAGATATTATAATAAGCAGAGATATTCACGACGACGACGCCGGAACTGAATTTTGAAGGTCTTGAAATCTAGAACTCAAAGTTATAAAATACGAGGTGCTACTGGTCTAAAAGCTTAGGAGTTTTGTTCATAATTTAATATCTCTTTTGACGTGTTTCCCTGATATCCAGCACCAAAATAAACCAATTGATATTTACAAAATGAGAACCGTGACTGACTTTCTGACAAGCCTAAGCTATTGGAGGTAAAAACTCGTAGGTACATGCCTAAATTATCGTGGGTTCGATCCCCACCCAGGGCAACAACCGTTTCTGTGATGAGCAGATTTGTTCGCTGTGTATGGGTGTATTACATCTATTATATATACAGGATGTAACAGAAAGGTGTGATAATACTTCAAGGTTGGTTTTTACCCATCAAACTGAATAACTTTTGTTCTACAACTTTGTTAAAATCGCAAATTTTTTTTTGGACTTTTCATATAAATCGATCATCTGGCGAACCAAGTATCAATCTCTGGTTCCCATAGTACAGGGAATTCTAGTTTGGGGCCAGATGACCATGTGTGGTTTGTCCCGGATATTTATTTATTCTAGTACGACAAACGTTTAAACTAAAACGCATTGATAGCGTACAACATTAAGGTGTGTTCCATTCAGGCGCAGGTGTGATCTGACTATTACACAGGGTATGAACAGGAAACGCAATTATATTTGGGTCGCGAACCCTAAATCCCAAAATATTGGCAGCGCACGCGTGAGTCTAAGATCTTCGAGCTCAGGTAATATAATGTTTGAGCCGCCGCCAAGTTTCTGAATAGCGAAACGAGTGTGAAACTACTTACATCGCTGAATTATGAGTGTCAACACTTCTTCACATCCGCTGCGGATCTATTTAAGCCGACAATGAGTTGAGGCAAAATAAACTGCTTAGATTTAGCATCTTTACATGCTTAGAATAGAATAACCAGTTTAATGAAAAACTATAAACCCGACTGCAGAAATGTATCCTATGTCATTCAAGGTACCAAGATGTATTGAACGACTCCTTACACTCAAAAATACATCAAATTAAATCACAGACATACATATTATATACAAAATATTATACGATTAGGCTGCTTTTCCACCAGAGATGTGCGAGGAAAATGTATCGTACGAGGATGTGTAGCTGTGCTGTGAAAATGTGTGGGGGTTTCCACCAAACATGTGCGAGGAAAGTATCTCGTACGAGGATGTGTATTTATCTAGTATTTATCGCAACACATCCCTCGCAACACATCCGTCGCACACATTTCTCGACACAAAGACCTCGATTCGCTAAGCCCTTTTCCACCTGAGCTGTGCTAAGCGAGGCTAGGAAAATTAAGCGATTCTATTGGTGGATTTTTTCCTCGCACACCGCTCCGCTTCCTCGCACATCTCTGGTGGAAAAGCAGCCTTACACTCGGCTTGGGCAGTAAATTACTGTATTTAGTTAGCCTATAACGGGAAAGAATCTATGTAGTTTATGGGTAACTAACAAATCAAATAAATACCTCGTAAAAATAAAATAATTTGAAACCACGCAGTGAAACCTTCTTTTAAATGAATAAATAAAAACGGATTCAAATCGATCCACTGTTTAAAAGCACCGACGCCATATACGCTGATATCCGTTTCATGTCGGCGGTAAAATAGCACCTAAGCGCACTCCTAACAATATTACCTGGCATAATCTACCAGGTAGATGAACCAACAATCAACATGTTTAAACAGCATTAACAATGAGCATAACGAAGCAAACTGAAGTTTGTTCGAGAGTATCAGATAAACTTTCTAATTTGATAATATCTAGCGAGCTGAAAGCTCATCAAGAATACATTTTCTAGGAAATATTACTATTCAAAACAGATACGCTCTTTTTTTAGGAAATTAGGTACGTCACGTCTGTTTTACAAAGCAAAGCTGACAATATGCTTAATGATGCTGGGGTCTACTTTTGTGGCTGTGAATGTCTAATTCGCTCAACAAGAGCACCTGTGATAGATAAACGATAGGGAAGTATGAATAATCTTTCATATGCATGATATGTTATTTAGCAAGATAGCCCCACGTTGACGCGTGCGTCACTTGTAAAGGTTCAGGCAGAATTACAGCGCTGTCTGTAGGTCACCTAGGTGTCGCTAGCAGCAATATGCTGAGCCGGAACCCGTTCCAGCATAGATTCTAAGAAAGGTTTTTGAATGGCGACCGCGGGCCGAAAAACGTAATGTGTTGTATTGGCTCCCACCAGGAGTACTGATGATCTAACCAGGCTTGCGGCTCACGCATTGCGCACCCTTAGGCACAACAACATTAAATAGTTTATAACATTACTTAAGATTTTGTTTTATTGTAAAATTTACAGAAATCCAAGCAACCAATTTCTACTTACTTGACCGCAATAGTTGAATTCCAAATACCCCAATGAAACGTGGGCGACGTTGTTTGATAAAATTAGAATTTCAGGCACCCTCAGCCATTTGCCTTTATTGTCGAACCGACCACTGCCAAACCAAACCCCAACCTGCTACAAGGACTTTTAAAGCTGTTATACTTGTCATTTAAATTTCAATTTTGAAAACTTTGAGGATTGTCCTAGTTTTAGAAACTTTAAGGGCTGTCCTAGTGGACAGATCTCGATGGGGATGAAATTCAATACCCTTGAGAAGTTTAGAGAAAGACTAGTTACAGTTTTAAAACTTATGTAGTAACATAAATATTGTTATATTGTCTTACAAATAAAAAATCCGAGTACTTACATAATAAGCGCCAAAAAATTCTACATTTTCACACAAATTGATCACTGACCAATTTTGTATGGGGAATTCAAAGTCGTAGAACATAAATTGTTCAGTTATGACGATTAGAAGCTCTTATCAAAGTGTTCTACACACTTATTTTGTTACATCTCCCGTATATAGGGTGTGTCAAAATGGATAGAACGCAAAGACTTAACACTTATGGCAAAAAAAGCGATTTAAACTTTTTAAGCTTTAAAAAAACTATTTAAGCTTCTGCTCTTAAAACTAACCGACTTTCTCATGGAAAATAGTCAATTAGGTTACAGGATAACATAAATACGCCTTTCCTTTTGTTGTAGTGAAAGAAATAAAAATAAAATAGCTATAGGTAAAGGGAAACCTTAAATTTGTGTTAAGACGAGTCCACAGTGCTCAGATAAACCTATAAATGGTTTTTGCAGCACTGTCTGTTAACTTACTTTCGAAACATCTCTATTTTGATAACTAAATATAAAAAAATGGCACTAATTTAAAAACCATGGAGTATTAAACGCACGCTAAAGTGAGGCTTATGAATATCCACTTAATCGCACTAAAAACTAGACTATAGCGTCCGCCATGTTAAATTCGAAATCAATATAACTAACCTATATACCTGTATAACTTTTTTTTTCATGTTTATGATTATATTGTATTTTCCTGTCTTGTTGTGCAAGAAAGTGTTTTCATTCATTCATTCAATAAAAACTCAAGCATGTTTCAATATTTAAAAATAGGTAATTACTTGTAGTTGTACGAGAGAACTAACTCGCATCTTACGAGTACATACAAAAATGATCCTCCCTTCAGCTCTGACAGAGTCGGGTAAACGGCTGAGCATTATGTCAGCGATAGAATGCGATATAAAATGACGTCACAATCTGCATTGATTGAAACAGCGCCGTCCCTATACATCTACGCTTCTGTTCTATTTATAGGCACTGCCTTTACTAGGCGGTATGCCTCGCAACTATCAATTGTTTGAAATCAAACTGTGGGGATCATTTGTTTAGCAACTGACCTTACTCTATGGTTGAGGCTGAATGACACAGAAGGCTTTTCACTGCTGGAAAAAATATTGCGAGCTGTGATAACTCTAAGATAGGTGTTTTTTGCCGACAGCAGTAACGAAGATAGCGTCTCATATATACAGGTGTAACGAGTATACCCGTAAACTGGGTTTCTCCTTGTAAATACATCGTCGCCTGCTATTCATTGCCACATATTCACTCGGTTATTCAGCTCACTCCTGTTTTAGAAAGAGAGGTAACAATAATTTTTTTTATTTTTTTTTTATGGCAGAGGTGGCAAACGAGCAGACGGATCACCTGATGGTAAGCGATTACCGCCGCCCATAGACACCCGCAACACCAGAGGAGTCACAAGTGCGTTGCCGGCCTTTTATTTGGGAGTAGATACATCTTTCAGGCGACTATTATGGAGTCTCAAACTAAAAACCCCTTGTTACTAGTGACACTACTGCTTCGCACTACCAGTAGTGCCAAAGGAAAATGTTCTCAACCGTGACACTAAAGTTCTCAGTTTGCTTATGAAATTTTCAAATATCTCGATCTTGTCCTAAGATATTAATAAGATATTAGCTTACATCGAAAGCCTGTTATCCTAACATCAACCGGTATTACCTGTAATACATAAATAAATGAGATACACGCACAGAATATTAAATTAAGTAGTACTGTAGTGCCCGTGACTTTGCCCGTGTAGGCTTTTGATATAAACACCCCTCAAAACTCGATGGCAATTTTTGGAAAATAAGATACTGGTCCTCCCCACCCTTTAAGGGTCGTACACGTCCTAATTTTTAAGTTTATATCATCTATATTGTATAGTTTAAACTATAAGTCCTCTGCCAGTCAGTAAGGGCGTTTTATTGTCATGCGGGTTTCTGTCCGCATGCGTGCGGCGTTTCCAAAGCGACCCGCGTGCGTGTGACGCGCATGACAATAAAAGGGCCCTAAAAATGTACTGAAACGATGGGTTGCGGGCGGCACGCATGCGGGCAGAAATCCGCATGACAATAAAGGCGCCCAAAGTCTGAGTTTTGTTTGCTACTTTCAGATGTAGAAGACACACTACTAGCTGGAACTTAATATTAATATGCATGCAGGGTGTTGTTTCTGTCAACAGTATTCATGATACAGACGCCTTAAAATATCGTATCTCCAATATGCACTGTAATTTTTCTCCGATTTTTTCCGAATTAGCGTGATCAGTAAATTTTGCATCAAAAGCGAAAAAAATTGGCATCACTATCGTATGACGGTATACCTGTAACACCTGAAAAGGGAGTTGTCAACCAAAACCTCCCCTGTACTAATAAGGAGCAGAATACCACTCAAATTAAGGTTATAACTTTCTCCACGGATGTAAGTATCATAATAAAATTGTAAATAAATGAGTAGGACGTGAGGAGTAACACATGAGCCTAATGCTTTTACTTCGCAAACATTTCTTAAAACGTTGGGCATTCTACCGTTTATATTATACCCACTTCAAAGTTTAAAAAACCTTTACCAACATTCAACATTTAAATAAATATTTAAACTTTGTTTTTTTTTATGGAAAATTTTAAACGTTGTTCTTTTATTAAAGGATATTTTAGGCTTTTTTTTGTCTTTATTTAACTGGTACAATATTACGAGTAACAGTGCAGCGCCTGACGTATGTTGACAATTATGCCAAAATTGTTACAAGTAACCAATACAGGTTGTTAAAAAAGGTGCAATTTAAATTTTAAGTGAATACTCAGAAACGTGGGTACGTTCCCACCGGGTGCGACTTGGGGCGGGCTTTTAGATAAGTAAGTTTGACGACTCCATAAATTGGATTATTATTATTTTTAAAATTTATTTCCTAAGATGTCTTCTCTTGTTGTGATTAAAGCCTACTTCGATCCTCAGAAACAAGTATGTATTATATAGAATACAGGAAAAATATTGAAAAAATCTGATCTACAATTTTTTTTTTTCAGTTTCCCATACTAAATCTGAACAGTGAATCAAGAATTTGTATGGGAAAATGAAATGCTACAAGACAATGCTTCTTGCCAAATTTCATGATACTAGGTCAAATGGAAGTACCCTATATAGGTTTTGATTCGCACGCGAGTGTCCAAATATGCGGCATAAACGGCCGTATCTCTTGATTGAGTTGGCATAGAAGTTCGATTTTGTCACAGCGTCAAGGAATTGCAGGCCTGAGAATTTTATATAAATTTCTACTTGATACGTCTACGCGTTTTAAAAAAAACTGTCTTGACAGACAGATGGACAGACGGACGGACAACGAAGTGATCCTATAAAGGTTCTATGTTTCCTTTTGAGGTACGGAACCCTAAAAAGAACTAAGTTGCTTCAATTGGTATATACCCAATTCGATAACAGATATACAATTCTATTAAAACCCGCTTAGTTTTTAAAAACAAATCAACCCCTAAAAGCTCGGGTGGCCGGGTCAGCCTAACGTACTAAAATATTTATACAGGATAGAACCACAAAACAAAGGCAAGTACCGACCTAAGTTTGCAATAACATTATGAATTAGTAGGATAACAATTGCTCAAGTTGGTCTCGTCCCTAGCACCTGTCAAAACATGCGGGTACACAGCTTGTATAGTATATTATTTATTACATAAATACGGTTTGCTCCTCCGCAGTTGCATTGCGCAGTTAACACGACCTTGGTTTGTCTTGTGTTAGTTAACTGGCAATCTTCTAAATTGGTGTTGATTACCAGAATTAGAATTTGTCGACGAAAACCGTTACATGACAAATACAGGATGTTAAAAAAAGTTCGTTTGTAATTTTAAGGGGTTACTCAGAATCAAGTATAGAATACAGGAAAAATATGGCGAAAATCCAATCTACAATTTCCTCCAGAGATCCCTCCGATGTCTCAGTGGCACCTTTAACATTATTTCTAAGTTTTGTTTATATTCTCTTTGTTTTAGTTTATAAGGTGCTGTTTGTGATGTCGAATAAATGTATTTTCTTTTTCTTTCTCTGGTTTCCGGGAGCGTTATTTTTACATCTGTATAGGTACAAAAGTAAACAATGGTTGTTATCTCCTGTTGACAACCTGTTTTATTTCTTTGGTATATAGAGGTACTAATAGTAATCCTTAAGATTTGCTATACGCAGAACAGCTATTTTTGTTTCGCCTGCATAAATATACAGAAAAAAATATTATATTCAAAATAAAAACTTATTTTTATTTTGCTACAACATGTCCGGGAGTTGACTGCATGAAAAATATATTTCAAAATATTACTGACTAAATAGCTCTTTAATTTAAATTGTTTATTTATTTTATTTTATTTTATTGTTGAAAAACTTAATCACTTTAATTTTCATTACATTTTCAATTTTTAATTTATAAGAATTTCCTAATTAGTATGCAAACTACTATATTGAACAATGACGTCATTGTCCAAAATTTCATACATTTTTAGAACAAAATGCCGTTTTTGACATTTGATAAAGTTTTTAAGCCACGACAGAATATGATTATAATTATTTTGACATTTCATCATTGTTATTGATAAAAATGCATGATTATTTTTTTATAAATACTTTATAAATACTTTGTAATTTTAATGTTTGCATGCTAGATTATGGCTGTCTAAGGCGACCTGTCTCACATTTTAAATAACACCTAATGTAACCCTTGGACATGGCAAATAAATATTCATTTAATTTTTTTTCATTTCATTTCATAAAAAGTAACTCAAATGACTAGCAGTCAACTACCGGATTGCGTAGACCTGGATCGGTCATTCTGGTATCAAAGGTCGTTAGTGGTCTATTTTCTGGGCTAAAGATGTTATTATACGGGCGACCTAAATAATTTTCGAAATTACCCTAATGGCGAAGCACGGAAAAGCCGTTGGTACCGGCTGATATCGCTAGATGGCAGTCGTTAAGCCATGTCGGAGGCCTTATTTGCGGCTTGAAAACTTCTGATACTGGGGTTGGCCACTAGCCCCCACTACCTCCACCAATCCGGGCTTGGCACCCGTGTGTGGAGTATGCCCTAACCTTCCCGAGGTATGGGAAAAGACCCGTGCCCCTGTAGGGGGAGGTTATGGGTTATTAACGGTCAGTCGGGACAAATACACACGGGGGCAAGTCCGGATTGGTGGAGGTTGTGGAGCTAGTGACTAACCCCAGTGTCAGAAGTTTAAAAGACCACTACGTCCCAACTGCTACCTTTAGTTGGTATATTTATCGAACAGACGGACGAACAGCGGACGCTTGGAAGCAACTGTTAAGGCCCTTTTTACAACTTTTGATACCTTACATCAAGCTCTAAAGATGCGAACAGACGAACTATACAACAGAGAAATTAATCCTCAAGTAGGCACTCTTGTGATCTTTCTCTTATGCTGCGGCCACACTAACATCTAATGCCATAAATTACTTCATTTAAGTTATTGTTCCTCCTATTTTAAAACACTTCACCACACTCATCAACGTAAGTACTGAGAAGTATTTTTCAGATGGTAGGATAAGCTTATTTTCTAAACAAATGAATGGCTTTAAGGTTCAAACTCGTGCAACTTCGCCCAAGCTTGGAGGCCTTACAAAACTAGTGACAAGCGTTATTTGGTGAGGTATTTAACATTGACAATGACAGAGATTGATAGTGCTTGATAGAGTCGATTGGATTGAGCCGACTAGCCGACAGTAGCTGACCGAAACATTAGCGGTCCGTTCTCTAAACGTTAAAAGTACGCGAAGAGATTGAAATGTCATTTTATTTTTAACCGACTTCAAAAAAAGGAGGAGGTTCTCAAATCGTCGGAATCTTTTTTTTTTTTTTATGTATGATCACCGATTACTCGAAGACGCCTGAACCGATTTGTAAAATTCTTTTTTTGTTTAAAAGGGTATACTTCACAGGTGGTCCCATATAAATTTTATCCAAATCGATTCAGCGGTTTTTGAGAAAATCAACAAAAACATAGAAAAATTGGACTTGTTGCGATTGAAGTCGGTTGTTTTTAACGTATTCAGCGTGGTCAATTATCTGATGACGACAACAAGTAGTACACCATGAAAGTAAAATGCAAATTAAAGGTTGCACAATGTGTCAAATATTATTTGGAATTCTTAATTAGTGTTGTTACAACTGTTTGGATTACGTAGTTTATCAGTTGTGAAAGCAGATAATCACTCATGATAAAGCAGTTATTTAGATTCCATAGTTAACAACACACAGTTTTTAGAAAGAAACAAGATATTATTTTCGTGCTTCCAGTTATTCTCTTAAGTATCACTAGATGGTGCCCTGACGCCAATGGGTGTGTGTGTGTGGTTTATTATTTGGCTATGGAGATTTCTATTTATAAAAAATGATCATATCATAAATCTTACTTGTTAAAGGATACTTTAATTTCGAAAAACGGACAAGTCCAAATCTGACTCGCGCACCGAGGGTACAGACAAACAAAAAAATTAAGAATTTCACTATCTTAAGACCATAATATAGACTTCTTATAGGTTTTTCTGTAATATAAGTAATGAAAAATTCAATTGGTTAAATTTTGTCTATTTTCTTAAATTATTTTGAGACTATTTTATACTTTACAATACCTATGTATATTTGAGATTCTTACAAGCTCTTTAATTTGTTATGTCAGCACGGTATATAAGTTGCAATTGTTCTTAAATTTTCTTATACACACAGACTCAAAATTCATTTATTAAAGTTACACGTCCGTGTTCGGGTCACAGATATCTATCTCATATGCGTACGAAGTTTCAACTTAATCGATCTAGTAGATACGGAGCAAATTAGCTGCGACAGATGAACGGACAGACAGACACGAGTGATCGTATAAGGCATTTCCTTTTCTCCTTTTGAGGTACGGAACCCTTAAAAGCATAAACGGCAAAAAATACTAAATACATATAGGTACTTAGTTTAGAAATAAACGTGCGATGCTATTACGATTTGGAACGGTTGTAAATGCTTTAACATAACCATTATAAGTACCTTCTATTTTCTGCTGAGGGCAGAGTGTGTACCGTAACGCTGAAAATAGACAGAAGCGTAAAATAGACACATACAACTAAACTCAAATAATTTTACCGTTAAATTAAATGTTAAAAATAAGTCTACTGAGCTAATGGCTCAATGTGTTAGGGCTCCTGCTATCCGTCAAATAATACTAAATATTTTAAGCGCCTCTGCTACAGTGGCTATAGGACACTCGCTTTACATTAGGAAGTCACGTATTCAATTCCCAGCTTTCCAACTTTATATGACTCGGTTTGGTTGGTGGTCGGGCATTTTCAGAGCCTGGCTAGTTACCACCATGTTATGTAAGTCTCGCCGCAAAACACCAATGTTAACAGAATTTAATGTGTTCCGGCATGAAGATAATATAGCCAGTTCCCCATTGCGTTGGGGAATCACGTTAAGTCTGCTTCCATCTACGGAATCATTATCACTACTTATACTGGTAATCAGGTGATATGATGCCAAGGTCCAATCAATTGTGAATAAAATAGCAACTGATTCGAGTAGAAATAGAACCCGGTCGGGGTTCGATTTATTCTGTGACGAAGAGATTTGTGTCTTGTTCGATTTGTGTCTAAATGTGTATGTATGATTGTAGATCGGTCTCCTATTTGGTTCCTATATTACAAAGGATCATATCCACATCGCTATTTTTTATTTATTTATATTATTGTATATACATTCGAAATTTTAAGGAATTTTCCAAATGTAGGAAAATAAGTACACAATTTTTCCTATTTTCAATAATTCCTGAAGTCTATAACATTTGGTTAACTCACAGAAATTGATTTGTTCTATTTATTTTGTATGATTTACTTGAACGTTTTTTTTCTGACTGAATGTCAGATTTAGACGTCATTATTGGTTTTGACATGGCTCGCTACGATTGTTATAACACTGTTCCTGTGTGCGGTTGATTAGCCCGAACAGACAGTGGGCGTGCGATAAACATCTGTTCTGTATGGAGTTTCCGTATGGACATTGCGGCCTTCTTTCTTATGAGGCCAGTGTTGTGCTCTCCAAACGGCTACACTGAAAGCAAAGTTATATATGTACCTAACATCTCTTTCGCACTTACGAGATTTACAGCGAGCTATCCTGTTGTCAAAGCGAACGATTGCTGTCAGAGCTTACCCATGGAACGCAGCCCTGTAGATCGCTTTTACCTTGACCATACCTTGACATTCGATGTTAGCGTCTTATAACTGTTGGGTAATCTATGGTTAAGACTTTTTGGCGGGAACTCGCGGCAAGACTTTGACATTTTTGTTTTATTATCCGAAAAAATAGATATCGTGGTTTTTAATGCATAATATTGATAGTGTATTGTTCAGTAAAGTGCCATTTAAGTGTTTAATATGTAGGATAATGAAATAAACGTATTTAGACTGTGTTTCGAGTGCTCTCAAGAAGTCCGTGAAATCTTAATCAAAAGTGCTATCATTATGCTGAAGAATAGGAAATTTAAATACGAAAGAAATGGCTTTGGCCTTTAAATACGACAGAAGATTTTTAACAGACTAGGCTGTATGGCTCTGATCCTTTGCCTTCCCCATCTCGGGATAAAAAAAAAAGGTTAAGTTGGATAAGTTAAATATTTTGGTTCAAGTGCTCTATATTCGTGAGAAATTTAACTACTGCAGTCGCAATCGACGGCAATATTTTTTGAAGTTTCATTAATTAGACCCTTTTGTTCAGCTCAACGTCTCATTAGATCCCGCATAAGATGAAGTCCGTATATGTATGTATATGTGTAACTTTAACTGGAGCTGCGTTCATCTTATAGGCGTTGTTTTTAATTTTTTCTGACCTGCCACCCAAAAGTACATTCAAAATTCATTTATTTAGGTTACACGCCGTGTTTGGGTCACTGAAATCTATAGGGTGACTTTAAATTAGTTCTTCATACAAAAGGCTATGCATGTGCTCATGATAACTAACCAGTTTCCCCAAGGATCCCATAGTCTAAAATTTTTTTTGCTATTTGACCATGGGTTTCTTAGGGAAAGTTGTTTGTTATCATGAGCACATGCATAGCCTTTCGTATCAAGAACTAATTTAAAGTCACCTGTACATGTGTACCAAGTTTCAACTTCATCGGTCCAGTAGATTTATAGAAAATTGGCTGTGACAGACGAACAGACAGTTATGATGTGACACGAGTGATGCTATAAGGGCTACTTTTCCTTTTTGGTAAGGAAAAAGAAAAAAAGAAAAAAAGAAAGATCCTTTTAAGCCAAATAATTGACCACGCTGAATACGTTAAAAACAACCAACTTCAATCGCAACAACTCCAATTTTGCTATGTTTTTGTTGATTTTCTCAAAAACCGCTGAATCAATTTCGATAAAATTTATATGGGACCACCTGTGAAGTATACTCTTTCAAACAAAAAAAGAATTTTCAAAATCGGTTCAGGCGTCTTCGAGTAATCGGTGAACATACATTTAAAAAAAAAAGATTCCGACGAATTGAGAACCTCCTCCTTTTTTTGAAGTCGGTTGAAAAGGCAACCCGAAACCCTCCCACTTAACAAGTCGTAATTAAAAAGTTAAGCCACTTTTTATGTTGTTTCTGTTTCCCGACAACCTTCCATACTGCTTTTCCCTGTTTCATTCCAACCAAACTTAGCTGGTGCCATTTGCAGAGGTTATTCGCCACGTATTTTCCCAAGTAAGTTTATTCTAAGAAACAACTGGGACTTTTACAAACTCAAAGAGAAAAAACTCCACTGCACATTAGAACAATTAAAGAAAACTTTCCATTTTATCAGTTGTACGGATTTCTAAGCATGTAAAGATTCTCTTGTTCGGGCATTCGAGCAGTTATTTTCAACCGACTTCAAAAAAAGGAGGAGGTTCTCAATTCGTCGGATTTTTTTTTTTTTTTTATGTATGTTCACCGATTACTCGAAGACGCCTGAACCGATTTCGAAAATTCTTTTTTTGTTTGAAAGTGTATACTTCACAGGTGGTCCCATATAAATTTTATCGAAATCGATTCAGCGGTTTTTGAGAAAATCAACAAAACATAGCAAAATTGGAGTTGTTGCGATTGAAGTCGGTTGTTTTTAACGTATTCAGCGTGGTCAATTATAAATACATAGTGAAGGTTGGTTGCCGGGACTTTGCACCGAGCAAACGTCTGTTAATTTCACAAATATTACGGTTTTAGAACAGTTTTAATGTTATTTTTGTAATGAAAAAATAGCTGTGATTTAGATTCAGTGATAAGCGATAATATGAAGAGGATTAACTCGGGAGACAACTCCGTTTTTGGAGTTCCAGCAGCAAACCACCACGTGGAGCGTCTTTAAGTACCCATCACCCTTAGAGCCGTAACATGAACTTGACAACGGCGTTTCGCCATTTTTTATTGAAAATGGCCCAAATACCAACATCTACTACTATACGTAGTAGTAAGTATTGCAAATATGCTCTTGTGTAAATAAGGCTGTAAGCTCCCCAAATAAAATAAAATAAATAAATTATCTCTTTTTAATTGACATGGGCAAAATCACACTTCATAGATGTGGAATGCTAAATTGAAAAGAAGAAAATTAAGTACGTAGAAAACTTCAGTGAGATACTTTTATTCTAGGGCAGTAAGTGGCTAAGTGGTAATCGAAATGATCTCTCTATCCCACCAGTTTTCTTTGTAAATAATTTGCAAGTCACTATTTTATCTTCTAGCAAAAATAAATACTACTCTACTAATTCTATCTATCAAATAATCTAACCAATCAACAAAAAAACACCTTTTTGCAGGATTAACAAAACTGGCACCTTTTGAGTACGGAACTGAATAAAAAAAAGATGTCACTACAAGTGAAGTATAGTCTTGCGAGTCTTGGCATAGACAATTATATAATTCCACAGATAAAATTGTACTGTAAAAAAACCGTGACCGTGGCACTGCGTTTCAAAATGAGTCAGTCACGTCTGTCAAGTACTCACATTTTACTCCGCATGTCAGCGATGACATATATGTTTGCAACCATGACATATCGCGTCAAAATACGTTCTTTTTGATTTTTCTGTGTGAAAAAAAGTGTAAGCTATTCTCGTGACCTATCTGCAATCATACAGAAGTGTAAGAAGTATTACCTAAGTAAGAATATTTTAGTACCTAAGCCTTTCGGCAATAGGGCAGTTGACTGAAACAAAAATAAATGATCAAATATATTTTATTCACTAAATAGCTGTTTTACTGGAAAACTTACTCGCTTATATTTTCATTACAAAATATTAATTAAGTACTTTTTATTTTGAATGTAATAGGTACTTGAAAAAAAACCTACTCGAGTCGGTTACAGGAATAGAAAAAAAAATTCAAAAGTGCGAGTCTGACTACCGCACCGGAGGTTCCGTTCAAACTTGTATGTAGATAGTTCGTCCATCACGGGAATCGATTTGTTTTTGTCTGTTTTCCTGTGTATGTTTTTTATAGAACTAACTTTGCAGTTGATAAAATGTTCCCCTATACATCGATTTACATCACGGTTAATTCTCCAACTGCAAATGTTAGTTTTACTATCGCATTTTTTATGTAATACAACTAAAAATTAATGATTATCGGATTTTATCCTCAATTTGTGCGTGAGACCTTGCTTCTCGCCAAATTTCATAATTCTAGGTCAAGGGGAGGCAATCTATAGATTCTGATTTATTAACGAGTGTCACAAATATGCAGCATAAATGGCTTTTTTTATTACGTTGACTTTGAAGCTTGATTTTATTACAGCTCCAAGAGACCGTAAATCCAAGTGTTTGTATAATACAATAAATACCTCCACGAGTTCCTAACAAAAAGGGTCTTGACCGACAGACCGACGAACAATGAAGATCTAATATAATGGGTTCTTTTTTTCCTTTTGAGGTACGGAACCCTAAATAAGATAAGAAATATAAAAAGGTAAAGTTAGCAATTTTATAGCTACTCGTAGTAATGATAATTATTTATATTATCTAGAAGTAATAAAGTCTTAAGTAACTATTTTTAATGTCTTTAATTCCCCACGTTTTTGATTGGAACAGTCATGAAAAACTTCACAAATGGTCGAACAGAGCTGCCGATAAAAATTGCCCCAAAAAGTTAATCGTGCGGCTGCGTGATTGATATCCTAACGTGTCGTAGCCAGATCGTAGAATTGGCCAGACCATGAAATGACTAGCCATATCATTGAGGAGCTCGGAATAAACTTTAGGTTAGGTTAGGTTAGGTTACTAGTTTTACCGTACAAATGGGCGCACCGTACTTTTTACCTACAAGATATAGAATAAACATGTACTTATACAAAAAAATGAGAGTAATTTTATCTTATTTATACCTCTCATAGACACTTTTGTCTGTAGAGTGTAGAGTAAACGGGTGAGACGCTATTTAAAATATACCTAATTTTGACACCTTCAATTCAAGATAGCGGCTCACGCATGCGCCCCCCAAGGTCGAAAACTTGAATTTTTATTAGGCAACCATAACTAAACAACATTATGTCAAAACATTTTCTACGTCACCTTTTGTAGAGCAAAAATACCTACAGACTGGACTAGGCTCCGTTAACTCTGTTTTGACGCAGCTCCTCGACGAAATGGCGAGTCAATATGGTCAATCCCTATGATCTAGTCGCGAGATAAATACATACCTACCATACTACAATATAACTCTAGCAGTAATAGGTGATATTTACCAAATAGCAAGGATATCGGATTGCCTAATCCTATATTTCACAAATAAACGCGTATTTTCACAAAATACCGTTAAATCGTATAATGAATTTATTCATTATTACGCGAAGTTACGGAATGCAAACTGAAATTTCTCGAAAAAACTACTGCAATCCGTAAAAGAACGTACGTAATATTGTATGAAACAAGTATACTCTCAAACGTGGGCGAATGTAAATAAAAGTTTCAGGTTTGGAAATAAACTTTCATTTACCTGATTAGATCCTAAGTATCTTAATACATAATTTTAATGATCTGTTGATGACCCGGGATAATTTTTACACCTTCAAAATATTTAAATATATATTATTTTTTTCTTTAGTTAATGTCTAATACAATCTAAAATATGTTTGAAAAAAACTAAATGTAACACGAGAAAGTACAGCTAACGTGACACTAATCGTAGATTTGCGCGGAAATCCGTAGATTTGCTGACTCAGAGTACAGTCATTATGGCTGGTCGGCCCGCAACTTCCTCAAAAACTCACAACACGTATTTCGTAGCTCAAGGACACTTCTGATACCTACCTTTTTATTGGTATGTCATTTTATTCTGAGAAATACGAGCTTTGGGAAACCCTCAGGTAAAGCCTATAGCCTATAGTAACAAGGAAATTAAGGAAAAGATCTGTCTCAATTAAGCTCCAAAGTCTAGAACAGTGTTTTTCAACCTGTGGGGGTCGGGAGTCTTTCTCAAGGGGTCGCGGGTAAAAGAAGAAGTAAGTGTTTGTAATGAAAAATACACTGCAATTAAAAAAAATCGATTTAAGTGAGAAGCCTGGGCCTGTTTATTTTTAAACATTTTGTCTAAACGTGGTTTTATTCTAAAGATGTTAATAATACAATTTCCTAATTGAAGAAGACACTGGTCTAGAGCATTGCCGCAAAGTTTTTTTTATTCATCATCATCCCCCAAGGATTTTCATCCTGACCGGTTTTGCGCTGCCCGCAACCAGCGGCTTCCCTCTTTTTACGACTTTCCCCTACTTTGGTTTTACATTTGGTTAAATCGCAAAAGTCGCCTGTCAATTCGTGTTCTACCGGATACTTCTTGGAGCGTGAATGCTGACAACTAGACACAGGCAGAGTTAACATACCTACTTATTTTGCTGACATTCCACCTATGTATCCTCACGAACAGTTTCCTTTCCTCATTCATCATGCGGATAAAACTAAAACTCAATGCTTGCAATTTTTTTTTTTTTTTAACTTAGAGATTTTTGAGACGAGAGTGAAATAGGGTGTGTTTGCAGTAACAAATAAACGAGTTATCCATCTATCTATTATTGTTCTATTATCTTCTATAATCTTCGAGTACATCGTCATGTTCCATCAGGTGAGTGAGGAGATGCAGTCATTATCATTGTCTCAGCGTCTATGACAGACGATCCAGTCAGTGTCGCGGATACAATGGTTTTGGTGACTGTACATCCCGATATGAGTGAGATATCGCATGCGCTAGCCGCCATCGCGAGTGATAAAGATAAATCTATCAAACGTTGAAGTAAATAAGTGACATTCATACAAAGATTCTAATTCTAATGATGACCGTGTGTGATTTGTCCCAGATATTAATATACAGGGTGTAAGATTATAATTTTGTATGGAGAAGCCGATTTTTGTTTTCGTTTCCTGGAAAAAAATCTTGTGGAAAGTTGTTCAGTTTCGTCTACTGAGCAAGCCCTTAAAGTTTTCGGAAACCTGTCCCTTACACCCTGTATATTATTATTATATATATTAATTCTGCACCATAGAAGATCTGGATGAGATCTTCCATGGTGCAGAATTATATGAATGTCACTTATGTATATGTTATGCAGTGGACGAATTCCCATTCGTACGAATATGATTCGTTCTTTTAATAAATAAAACATAAATTTTAATAACTTTGTTTATTAGCATTACTTTAGCGAGAATTTGACCAATTATTGTAACAATTAAAACTGCCTTCATAATAACTTGTTTTCTTCTCAGTAAGTACTGTTTGCTAGTGATTTACCGTCTAAACCTCATTATATGTATATGGGTCATTCTTTTTTGCGACAATGGTCAAGACTTAAAAATAAATATTTAACATTTACATAACGTATTACTGATGATTTGTAGTATGTCCTGTATGTTGTGTGAGGTACCCTTTCTCAGATGGACTACCGTACCATGTGAAATTTATTTTATTAGCAAAACTTTTTGATCAAAATGTACTCCTCCGTCACGGTCACCAAAAATAGTACTACGTTCACCTCCGTCACGCTTTGTAACTTT
The DNA here is from genome assembly GCA_958295455.1 of Coleophora deauratella. Taxonomy (NCBI): domain Eukaryota; kingdom Metazoa; phylum Arthropoda; class Insecta; order Lepidoptera; family Coleophoridae; genus Coleophora; species Coleophora deauratella. The sequence goes on along the minus strand of OY282400.1, from coordinate 15,395,051 downwards.
TTTCGCAAGTTAAATAATGAAGTGAAGTACCTGCTAGATGATAACACAATTCATTTGTCATTTTATGGTAGATTATGAATATTTTTGTAGTACTTATATATTTTTGCTATACAATTTTAAGTTCATACATTACTGGAGACAACTCATTGTCGATAAAAAAGAAGAACGACCCATGTATAACTATTTACAGCGGGTAACTTACCATACACGAACAGAATTAGGTATAACTATTATAGAGCTTTATTAATTAAAAAAGTATTCTAAAAGCAAGATTTTGTTCTGCAACATCATGTGACGTCATATTTTCAACATTTTTTATTTTTATGAATACGATAGAACACTGCACAGTGATTTGAATATCAAACTAGTGATGTTACAAAGGAATGCTCAATATACATATGAGCATAAGATAAGCATTAACCATTGTTTTTTAATGCAGAATACCGTGTGTTGACGATGATAGTGGACTGTATGTGTGTGGATTTAATAAATTAAAGAAAATATGGTCCGAACGGGAGCGTTTATATTTTGTAAGTAATCAAAGGGGAAGTCAACACGACATAAATCATTTAAAAAAGTAAAATATATAGAAAGGAGGCTGCAGTCACAAAAGACATACATAGATACAGAAGGTCCGCTCAATACGCTCACTAAAATCCTAAGCATGTACATGCTTATAGACGTATACGGTAGTTGTAGGCAAGATCACGTACTGTACGATCGTGACCTTGCATCGAACGACCGTATATTTCTATAAGCATGTATATGCTTACGATTTCAGTGGTTTGTATTGAGCGGATCTTCTGTGTCTATTTTGTGCTGCAGTCGCCAACACCGTGTTATCCTAAAAATTATTCAATTGTAAGAAAGGATGGTTTTCCGCCGCATACCTAGTTAAGAAGACGTAGAACAGTCGTCATATACAGGCGGGCTAACAAAATAGACGTAGAACCGTTAACTTGAGCTTCTACTCGAGAAACTGAACAACTTCTGTTCTTACAAAAATTGGACTCTCCATACAAATTTATCGGCTCTTTTGCCAATTTTGTAGAGTCCATTATTTTTATTGCTAATTCAGTAAAGTACAGCAGAAGTTGTTCAGTATGACTAGTAAATGCCTCGGTTTTCGGATTCTTATAAATATTATATTTATTTATAGAAGTAGGATTTATTTATAGCTGATATAGATGTAGGATCCAAAAACCGAGGCATTTACTGGTACGGATAACATGATAACATGAGGCGTAGTCAAAGCTGATTGTCGCACTCGACGCGAGAAGAACGCTTCACTTGTCTTTAATTACCTCTGCTTTGGGAAGGAACGAATGCTCTATTATCTTGTAACGCAAAAAATACGTCACCATTGGTGGCCGCTATGCTAAAAATACAGGGTATCTATAAACGCTCGCCATTCGCGGTTTCCATAAATTATATTTAGCGATATTATAACAAACATCTCCCAAAAAATAAATATTGAATATTATATTGTATTGGATGAAAATCCATTTCATTTTGCCGTAAAAATACATATTTCCAGGTGCATAAACATTGATAAATTAAATGCAAATCGATTTAGCGTGACGCTATTGAATGAATATTATAAAATTTATAATGGAAGGAACGACTGGGTAAATATATGTATCCACACACTTGCGTTTATAAGAATTGGAGTTCAAGGCTGTATGTATTAAACTCTATTGATTGATGTGTTTTTATAATTAAATACATACATTTATTTCCTCCTTGTTATGGAGGAAAACCAAATGTTATTAATTTGATACAATACTATTGTTATTCTTTAAGAAACTGTGCACTCATTTTAAGATTATCCTCAGTAGTTTGTAAAATAATTTTCGATTTGTAAATTATATAGGTTTATCTAAGATGGTACCATTATTGTAAATAAATATTATGTCATCTGTGATGCCATGACATTTTTTGAAAAACAACTAAAATCATTTAAAACTTGGTTATAAAACTATTTTCCATTACTTAAATAAAAAAAATGAAATTCCTTTAATTTATTTCAAAATTACAGGAAGCACTGTACTCATAAGATTTTCGGAGTAATTTAAAAATATGACAATATTTAATTAGTAATAAACTGAGACATGGTTCTGAAATACAGTTTTCATGAGGACAGGATCAAGGTCCAGGGTAGATCTTAGAAGGGACTCCGTGGAAATTTTATCTGTAAGAAAAATCTTTGTAAGGAAACAAGCAACAATAAAGGGAAAATGTTAGTCATAGCCTACGTCCATCGATTTTCATTTGCAATCTGCAATGGTTGCATTTATTTATATTTTCACAATGAAACTTAATGTTTGTTTATTTTATTTAAAGAGGTGCAAAACAAAAGAATATATTCACTTAAGTTTCATCCACAAAAATTAAAACTCCTATTTTCTACAACTATTCTGAAAATGCTAATTATTTTATGGATTCATCATACAAATTAATTGGCTGTTTTACCAATTTTGTCGCATGATCTATCAAATGGTTTTGAAATATAAGGTTTTGTTACATTCATCTTAGTCCCCAGAGTGTCTCATAGTATAATATTTTTAATAAAATTGATTCAATTGTTGCTCTTCTTTACGCAATGTTTGTTTACGATTTCAACTATTCTCACGAACAGAGTTTGAAATGCAAAAGGAGTAAATATAGTAACAGAGAAATTAAAAAACTACTTTGTGACAGCATGTGGAAGCTTGCCATCGGCATGGTTTTCAACACAGCACTTAAATATGTACAGGAGGACTGCCAAATGGTGGTAGAGAATAATTTTGAGAGCAATTTTCATAGCAATTTATTACTTATTACATTGCTTTAATAAAATAAATTAAACAGCAATTCATAAAAAAAGGATTCATTTTGTTATAATATAATATAATAAGATTTATTTTAAACACAATTTTAATCATTGTAAATTATAGTGTGTTGAAGAAAAATAAAATAAAATACTTGCACAAGGAGTAAATATAATAAAACCATAACCCTCCTTTTTGCTTGCCGTAGTTGGGTAAAAAGATGGTCTTGTTTATGATCACAAAAACGAAGTTTTCTGAATGGGTTTATTAAGAATTTTATATCTATTTTTTTTAATTTAAATATAAGATTCTAATAAGAATATAATTTATATGAACTTATTATTGGTTACACACTATGGTAAATATACATGGTAAGCTAAAGATTACTGCAGTGTTGAGGTACCTCATGGTTTATGGACCTACTATCCAATAGAAAACCCTCTTGCACTCTGCAACCAATCTTAGCACAGTAGGTACTTCAGCATGTAAACAAACAATTTATTTTTAATTTGCCTACTGCCATTGTGCAGACAGTTACCAAGGAGGTCGGTGTTGGCGGGCACTTACCATATGAAATCCTTGCAGTGGGAACAGAAGGTGGGCTGCTTGAAGAACCTCGGCATAAACTTGTGATCCTTCACCAGGTAAACATTCTTCTTTTTCAGGGCACCCTTCCGGCCTCGCAGCCGAAAGCCCTGATTTTTCATGTCACCACCACCATCATCACAATTGTTTTCCTCGTCCGCCATGGCGAAGCGCGGTGGCTAAGCGCCGGGGATCGAAAATAATAAATTAATTCACAAATAATTTAGAGCACACGAACGAACACACGACACCACCGCTCTCAACCGGACGTCATTGCGCTTTGTCAAGCAACCGACCAATGAGAAAGCAGGGACGAATTCGCGATGTCAATGTCAAATTGATTAGCAGTGTTGCAAGCGCGAAGATATAAGTAACCCAAACACAGAGAAGCGCGCGCGACTAAGTCACAAGCTCGCGGGTTTTTTTTTTAAACAACATTGAAATGAAAATATTTCCCATATTTTCCTAAATTTGTTCCCATGAACTGTGGCTTCTGCTCATGAAACTGAACAACTTTCCACAAGAAACCCATGATGAAATAGCAAAAAAATTTGACTTCTCGTACTTAGTTGGCCGATCATGTGATCGACTTAGTATGGGAAGCCATTTATTTGTTTGTTTGTTTGTTTGTAAACTCTTTATTGATAAAATAAAATATGGTTTATTTCTGCGGTTTAACTATAGGTTTCTTCGGGAAACTTGTTCAGTTTCATGTCCAGAAGCCACAGTTCATGGGAACAAAATGTCTAAAAATTCACAGCGTATTATTCATATTTAAGAGTGTTTCTGTGTTTGTTATAAAAAAAAAAACAAGATTCTGCAAAAATAAAAAATACTTATAAAACATAGCCAACAAAAAAACATTATAAGTGAAAGCTACTCCATTCATCTCTGCCTTCACTCGAAGCTGCGTAAGGTGAAGTACGTTCCAGTCGAAGCTTCGTATGGTGATAAATTGTTGCAAACAAAAATCAACCGTAATGCAATGACACACGATCTAAATTCAAATGTGTTGTTTCTGTGAATATAACTACGTGTGTATAGGTTAACTGCGGACGCTTTTTTCGTGAATTATGTACTAGACCCGTCATCCATTTGTTTCTACGTCGATGTGGTTTTTGAGTTATTTGAGTTTTTTTTTTGGGAAAAGTGTCGTACTTTGGGCTAAATAAAATTTAATTAAAAAAAACTACGTAAAAAAAATTTTTGTTTTAGTTTCTAACAGATAACATACTGATTAGTCATAACAAATAATAAAGTTATCAAAAACTAATGAATGTCACAAAATAATCAATCAAAATGAATCGATTTATGATTTTCTTTGCAAAAAAATCTGTCAAAACCAGCGAATTTCTCAAAAATTCTCCTAGTAACTGAATGTGCAAAACATGTTAAAAATATCTACGTCTATCTAACTTTTTAATGAGGTATAAATCTTACAAATAACTAAGGTAAGTCCAGAGACAATGGGGAAGAAAACGCAAAGCTATTTGCAGATGGCGCTACGGACGCTTGACTCATAACAACTTTCAATTAGTTCCGCGTTTTTTATTATTGAGGTGTTATAAATAAGTTTTTTTTCTGTAAAATTGTTAAATAGAAAATGTATGCGACTTGGACTGTTCCTCAATTAAAGGCGAAGTTGAAAAGTACATAATTTGAAAACGTAACTTTTCCCACGTCTTCTTCATCCGAGAATCTTTAGAAAATTAATGATTTCCATTATTATTGCAACCAATCGCCACACAACGCAGCATTTTTTTAATAATCTGATGTTTAGTTCACGTAAACAAATTTTTCTATACGTTTTGACAGTTAGTATGAGTCAAGCGATATCAGCGCCTCTATCGGCGAGCTTTGTCAGTTTTCTTCCCTATTAACAAATTGTGAGTAAAAGTATTTTATGAACTGTGAGTATGCATCTAAATCTAAACTAAAGGGTAATCGGCGCAACCTTGAAAAGATTCTTTGTTTCTACTTGTCAGAATATGGTATGTTTAGACGATGGCTGCCCTGCACCATTGGAAGAGTGGTCCAATTGTTTGGCCAGCAAGATTACCAAACATCACACAAATAGATTTTTATGTGTAGGGTCATATGAAGACAAGTGTTCGGCGTGTCACTCATCCCAATACGCGATGAAGTTGTTGCTATGATAATAAATTCGGCAGAAGAAATTTATCTATACTTCATTTCAATCAAAAAAAAGCAAAACGTAAACAAACTTACTATGGAACTGACACATGTCAATGTCATCTGCATACTATGTTTGTTTACCTTTTGCTTTTTTTTGATTGGAATGAACCATACACGTGTTACAAAGAGTCATTTGCGACACAGAATGCGTGCTTGTAATTGTATTAGAAATAGGGGCGAACAAATTAATTAAGATTTATTAAAGAATAAAGAAATTTTGTTTAATGAAACAGCCACTTATAATTCCGATCATCCTTTAGTTTAGTTGCGTAAAGCTCACTTTTCATAAAATTACCTTTACTCACAATTGGTTCATTATGTCTGCACTTACCAGAGTTTTGTAAGATAAACGGTGTACAAAAAAGATGATTCATTAAACGATTTTTTTTTATTCTGTTACAAATCTTTATCAAATTGTTCGCCCCTATGTCTAATACAAGCACGAATTTTGTGACACATTTAATTATATTTCTTCTGCCGAATTTATTATCCTAGCAACAAGTTCATTGCTTGCTGGGATGGGTGACACGCCGAACACTTTTGTCTTCATATGACCCCACACATAAAAATCCATTAGTGTGATATTTTGGAATCTTGTTGGCCAAGCAACTAGACCACCTCTTCCAGTCCATCGGTTTAGAAACGAAATGTCCGAAATTCGCTAGCATGTGTCCAAAATGTGCAGGGTAAGCCCTCGTGTTGACATAACATATTTTGCTTAGTAGAAACAAAGAACCTGTTCAAGGTTGCGCCGATTATCCTTTAGTTTTATATACAACTCACTTTCATAAAATACCTTTACTCACAATTCGTTAATTATCTCTGGACTTACCTAAGTTATTTGTAAGATTTATACCTCATTAAAAAGCTTAGACGTAGATATTTTAAACATATATTTCTCATTCAGTAACTAGGAGAATTTTTGAGAAATTCGCTGGTTTTGATAGATTTTCTTGCACAAAAAATTCATAAATCGATACACTTTGATTGATTATTTTGTGACATTCTTTAGTTGTGGTAAATTTATTATTTATTATGAGTAGTCAGTATGTTATTTGGTAGAAAACAAACCAAAACAAAATCATTTTTTTTATTACGTAGTTTTTTTTAATTAAATTTTATTTAACCCAAAGTCAAGTCAAAACTCAAATAACTCAAAAACCATTAAGTTTTGGAAAAAATGTTATATGTCAAAATCGATTGCTTTTGACCTCAGCTATCACCTCCTAAAATTCCGACAGCACATTACCAGTCACCCTGTATTGTATGTTTCTAATGATCTATCTATAGTGTTTCGTACACAGACCAGGTTTCCCGTGAAACGTCCCCTTTACAAATAAACCTCTTTTTTGCTTCGCCGTAGTTGGGTGGAAACAATATTTGTCTGTTTGTTCCTCTTTCAGAGTGAAACTAGGTGGCGGTGGTTGTGTGTAAAAAAACCGCTGCGTTGCACACCGGAGCGGATTCCGGCGCAGTGTGTTATCCGCCTTAGGATACACGCAATCCGGCCGGCGCGTAGGCGCCTGGCAGCCGTCTGAACTTGACCCGTTTAGAAGGGCCCGTTTATAAAGAGGTATCACAGCTGAACTGTTACCATCATAAATGTACCTGTGATTGCAATAAATAATATTAATATCTAAATCTACAATGAGGCTTCTAACTTTACGCTCACGCCATCGAGGATATTGAACAAACATTTTGGGGTATTTTGAAAAAAGCTACTGGCAACACTTAAAATAACTGTCAAACAAAATAAAACGGCGCAGCTTAGCGGTGTTCGTTATTTTTCAAGTTTCGGGTCATTTGATATTAAAAAATCTGCTTTTCTTTATTAAGCTGCAAAGAAAATATGGTAAAATAGTTTCATTTTGCTCAATTTATGTTTATTAATATTTTGTTGTGTCGGTGAGGCAGAATGAGTTCAGAAAATTCAGATTCTGGTGCCAGCATCGGCCTTTCGTTGGTCGCTCAGTTTGACGATATAAACCGTTTGAACGGAATACTCAACGACGGCAGTGCTGAAGAATGTGAGTAAAAAGGCTGTCTACAATAAGTATACGTGAAAATTCCTCCTAGATTTCATAATATCCATTCCCGACCTACCCTCTATTTTTCCTAAAGAATGCCACTTGTTTGTCGGTAGTTAATTTCAAGGTCAAAGTGTTATTGGAATTTCGTAGAATCTTTGCATTTCTCCTTTCATTATAAAACTCATTGATTTTGTCGAAACGTATCATTTGAAGTATGACTAAGTTTTTTGAGACTTACCTTTTTGCTAGTGATTAATAAATCTTGTTTGATTACCTAGATTCCGTCCCTGAGTCAAGGTGATATTTACCTGACCAGAGTCTATCCCATTCACATTTAAAATATTCACCATGGCTGTGTCCTGGAATTCTTTACTATGAATCTTGCCAAATAGATTTGCAATGTATTATCTATGAAGCCTTCCTAAGCAGGTAAGGTAATTGTATACTATTTTCAGTGTTGGTCTGTTGTTATGTCCTCAGGTTTCCTAGCCTTTGTGAAGCAGATGGAATGGGTGCGCACCCAGTGGGCCGCAGCGGAGGCTGAAGCCGCTCGTCTCCAGACAGAGCTGGATGAAGCACTCCGATCGCTGTCCAAGTGGGAGACAAAGTTTGCGCACGTGAGGAAACTCCTGGACGGTGAGAAGCGAGAGAGGAACATTGTACTGAAGAAGTATAATGAGCTGGTGAGTGGATAGGATGTAGATAAATATATTTTATTTTACATAACCAACAAACACTACAAATATTAAACACCAACATATGCAGTAGAAAACCAAATACTTATAAATTATTATTATTAGTTATTAGTGCTTCAACAGTGAACAGTTTTAAAAATAGACTTGATAAACACTTAAAAAACAAATAAACACAAGTGCCGTGATATACACGCATCAGCTCACAGAGCTGCTAGTGTATCAACTAATAATAATAATAAATTACCTCTTATAGTACTGATTCCCAAATTGAAATTTAATGTTTAGTAGTTGTTCCCATATTTTTTTTAGTCAGGATTTTTCTATAATTTTTTGATTCACATTGCTTACAGTAAGATTTAAAAATGATTTTCTATTTACAGGTTACTAAATACTGCTTGTACCAACAACTTACTATTTACATCCACTTGTATAGAACAGATTACATTACAATGAATGCTTTTTATCTATGTATATGTATCTACAAAATTTCTTAGACATTTTTACTAAATAATGTTACCAGAGCAAACTGCTGGACATGGCCCGCGATCTACTATTTAACGACAACCGCGCCAAGCTGAATGATGAGACGCTGCAGAAGCTGGCATTCCTGAACGGCACTGCGCAGGACCACAACGCTAAACTCACCAATGTGCCCGAGCTTAATTCCACTGGTATGCTATTATTTATTGCCATCTCATTCTTATATTCAATAATTAATGTATATTTTTATATGGTCCATGCATGCAATGTCAGGTTTTTTTATTGTTCTCAAATGGAAAACTGTACACTGACCTTGAATCCATTGAATAATGATGATCAGTCAGTGACTGATTATGATGTTTTTTGTTCGTAACACCAAACAACTTTTTATTTTTGTTATGTTTTAAATTGGTAGTACAAACATATTTTGTATTTTTCATTTGTTGTACTATAAAAGACTTCATAAAAAAATGTATCCACTAAAACGAATCCACTTCATGATCCACCGACCATCATCTACTAACATAACTAACCTCAACTCCCATCGTTGACAAGACGTGCTTGTAGGTACCCTACTCTCCGAGATGTCCTACTCTCGGTCCGAGGATGACCTGGACCTGTCAATTGCCTCCACGAGGAGGAGCTGGGTGCAGCGCGGCGGCTGGCAGGCCAGGGACAGTGCTCCGGCCAAGAGGAGGCGCTCCTCTCAATCATCAGCTACCAAGGTCGGTTTGTGTTTATTTTTGCCTGATTGCCCAAGTTAAAGGTTTTTTTTCGGGTGCAATTATATATGTTTGTGGGTACCTAAGTATGTTTCATTATTACTGTCTCTTGTTAAAATATCTTGAAGTCGAAACAGCTTGATGGGTTTCGTTTTGTGAGGTGTCAGTGGATTCTTCTTGATCCTCAGATTGACGAAGGATATTTCAATTATTTTGTGAATGAAAAAATTACCCCACTAATTCAGTAATTGAATCCTGTCAACTACTGTATTAGTGCGGTAATTTGTCTAGCAACTGAATACAGACAACAGACTAGCTCATCTGAGTATATATATTGGGAGCCGGGTCGTTCCCTTCCCTCAAATATGGTTGAGGGGAGCGATGGCTGACTCCCGCGTTATACTCGTGATCGGGTGCTGTCCGTGTGAACTGGCCTGCTCTTGTCATTGGTGTTTGGTCACAATAATTACTTGTTTGCACATTGTACTTGTATGTTTTTGTTGATCCTTTCACATTCGTTTGTAATAGTATGCAACTAAGCTAACTATATCTTTGTTGTTTACCTGAATTATGTAATAGCATACAAGAATTTTATTTAAAAAAAATGTGTTTGAGGGAGTTTCTTTAGGGCCCGACGTTTCTTCTCTCTCCGCAAACACTTCCCGAAACGTTGGGTATACGAGTTCCGAGTGGTAGGAACTTCGTATTAGGTAGAGAAAATATGACGTTCGAAAAGTGCACAGAGATACCTACTTCGAATAAATATTATTTCATTCATTCATTTCACAGGGTGTAAGGGACAGGTTTCCGTAAAGTTTAAGGGCTTGCTCAGTAGACGAAACTGAACAACTTTCCAAAAGAAATTTCTTCAGGAAACGAAAAAAAAAATTGATTTCTTCATACAAACTGTTCAATCAAGTTTATAATTTTGTATGGAAAAGCCGATTTTTTTTTTCGTTTCCTGAAAAAAAATATTGTGGAAAGTTGTTCTGTTTTGTCTACTGAGCGAATTTGTTTGAAAGTTCGTTTGTTTGTTATTATACGTTGGCACGATTCGTCAAAGATTAGCGTAGCGGTCAATGGTTTAATTTTACATTAACTTTGTTAACAATTGTGTTACCATTATTTAAAAATAAATCCCGTGCCGGTGTTGCCAGACGGTGGAGCTGCAGGGTGGCAAGGTGCTGGCCACCGCCACCACCACTCTGACCCTGGAGCGAGCTGCTAACAGCCATGACTTGAAGCCACCCAACAATTTCGTGAGTTATGCTTGCTTGCTGGCTTCTTGTCTATTCATTTTCAGTAAGTTGTATGGAATTTGGAGTGATTACCTGATTGCGCCAAAGGAGGGTTATGTTTTTCGAGTGTATATTCCTTGGGCACGCTCTGTATGTAGCTTAAACGGCTTGATGGATTTAGCTTGAGATGTAAAGAATATTGGTGATTGTGTTTCAATAAAAAAGAATACCCATTACTCAATTGTCGATTAATCGTTGACTATAAGTGCCGACAAGTCGGTACATCTCTAGTTCAGACTGATTCGGTGGCTCAGTGCTTTGCGCCTCTGAATACCGATCCGATCATAGAGTAAAATAGTGTCCTTGTTTGGGACCAGACGACAGGGTATGATCATAACACTGAATATTTATTTATTCAGGTCACAAACAGTCTTACACAGTACTATACAGTAATAAATGATACAAAATGACCTTATTTATTTATGTACCTTTCCACAGCAAGCAATATCAGAGAGCAGCGACGAAGCGCCGCCACCGACACGCAAGTCCAGCGGCCGTCTGTCCGCTAAACACGTTTCTAAGGGGGACATGCCCACTCCCTCGGCGCCGCCACGGACCGGTAAACTATTGCTTTATCTCTTGTCTTTGTTCTTGCTAGACTTGTGAAAAACATAATTGTGTTTAATAATTAGTCAGGAAACTTAAACTAGGTCTTCTACTAATCATACTGAAAACTGCAGCAGTGTTGAGATCCGAACCGTTTCCTTAGCACCTGTCTATAGTCGTCAAATGTTAAAAGGTTTAATGTATTTTCTACTGTGATTGTTCTTTTGGACTTTGTTTTCTGTTCTTGTTTTTCTCTTCTGTAATTGGGTTTTTGTTTTAAGAAAGAACAAATGTTATATTCTAAAGGAATCAATACTGATCCTTGGTTGGCCACTAGCCCAATCCAGACGTAGCCCCAGTGTGTGGGGTATTGCATAACCTTCCCAATGTATGAGATGAGACCCGTGCCGCTGCAGTGAAGACGATATGGGTTATTAATTATAGATAAAACTACAATCCAATCCGACACGTCTTGATTCTACTGTTACTGTCGGGAGTGTTATTCTGTTACTTCTTCTTCTTCTCAGTGTTCTATTCTTCTTAGTTGTACGCGCGAGGATCTGTACACTGCAACGGACAATGTTGTCCGCAAAGAAGTTTTATTATATGTCGTCGCTGCGGGGAGAGCGGGGTGCAAGTCTGTGGTTATCCTTGTGGCCGAATAGGGTATTTTACTCTATACCAGAAAACATCTAAAACTGCTTATTTACTGTGGTATTTGTAATAAGTAATCGAATTAATATGATTTCTATAAAATAAAATGAGAAAAAACATTTTATTTTTGATCTACAAAAATCAAATTTTTTAATCTGTTATTCAAATATCTGAAACGACAGCCGCCGTGCTGGTTGTCATGTGACGTCATAATAGTGGTAAACAATGACATTTCGCACCTTGAGAACCGTAACGTCATTATACGAAATTTGGTAAAATCACAAAATTGAGCTTTATTGCCTTTTATAAAGTTCAAATTTGTGATTTAGCCAAATTTCGTATAATGTCGTTATGATTCTCAAGGTGCGATTTTGTTCGCAATATGTGTCAAAATTTTAGTACAGAGCTGTATTGTTTACTCCTGAAATGACGTCACGACCTAAACATCATGGCGGCTAGCGTTTTCGCGCGCTTATTGGGAATGGTAATTTAAAATGTATTTTTGGGTACTTATAGGGTTCAAAAAAAAATTAAAAAATATTTTTGGCTTTTTCCCACCAAATGATCAATTTGAGATACTTTTCAAAAAATGGTGAAATACCCTATTGTGGTCCTCAAAAATTGGATATGCCTTAGGATCGATTCGTTAAGAAGAAAATTCTGTTACTGTCGGAAGAGTTATTCTGTTACTGTCGGAATTGTTACTTCTCACTCTCACCTCACCCTTCACCCTTTGTTCGCACAGAGTCGGTTACCCCAGTGTTCTTGTGTTACTATTGGAAGTTGAACATATGCCATAACATTATTTAATCTTTGCAATTTGGAAAATCTTTTAAATGGGAACAGTTCTCCCGTTTCTATTGCCGTTGTAATATTAACCATAACTTCCGGTAACTCATTTTCTACATGATCAAAACTTTTTTGAGGCCAACACTCATCGGAATTCATAAGGAAAGGGGGACCATTCCACCATAGTTTTAATTTGTCTGTTTGTGTAACTGTAACACCTCTACTTAGAATGTCTGCTGGATTACTCGCTGTTGGTACGTGACGCCATGACATGTCTTTTGTTATTTCTTGGATTTCAGCAACCCTGTTCCTAACGTATTGTTTCAACTTGTTTGGTGGTGTCTTTAGCCATCCGAGGACAACTGAAGAATCTGTCCACAGGAAAACCTTTGCAATTGTTAACCTTGTTGTGTTAAGAATCTTAGAAATTAGTTTTGCAGCTGCTGTGGCTCCACATAATTCTAACCGGGGTATGGTGCTTGCCTTTAAAGGTGCCACTCTACTCTTTGCACACAGTAAATGAACCTCTACTTGCCCAGTCGAATCTTCCGACCTAACGTAAACGCATGCGCCGTATGCATCTTTGGACGCGTCGCAAAAGGCGTGCAGTTGTATGCTCACTGGATCTTCACATACAACACGTCTAGGAATGCGGAGTTCATTAAGGAAAGCCAGACTCATTGCAAATTTTGTCCACAAATTTAGTATCTCACGGGGTAAAGGGTCATCCCACTGCAGTTTATGAAGCCAAAGTTTTTGCAATATAATCTTGCCTGCGATTAGAAAAATGCTTAATAGACCCAAAGGGTCAAAGACTTGTGATATCGTTGACAAGATAACTCTCTTCGTTACTTTGACTTCCGTATTCTCCTTTATAACAAAACGCAGTTGATCTTCATCAGGTGACCACTTTAGTCCGAGTGCACTTGATTGATTCTGTTCGTTTAAATCCACCAAATCGGGAACTTTCGGGGATTGCAAATCGTTACAAATAGGCAGATTAGATCTAAACTTTCTTAGATTAAAACATCCTGAAGCTAACACTCGGGTTACCTTGGATTTAATCTGCATGAGACCTTCAGCAGTGGCGTGACCGGTGATCAAATCGTCGACATAGAAGTCGTCACTTATTATCTTGCGGATTTCGTCATCCTGACATTCATCGGCTAATTGTTTGAGGCAACGAATCGCCAGAAACGGCGCTGATGCTGTGCCGTACGTCACCGTATTTAATGTAAAGGTCTCTAGTGGTTTAGCTGGATCGTCACGCCATATAATTTGCAGAAGATGACGTTGATTTTCATGTATCATTACTTGGCGATACATTTTCTCTATATCTCCAGCCATCACGTACCGGTGCTGCCTAAATCTTAGCAGTATTGAAAGCAAGTCACTCTGTATCGTCGGCCCTACCAATTGAATGTCATTCAACGATAGTCCGGAAGTAGATGGTGCACTTGCATTGAACACAGCGCGCAACTTGGTGGTCGCACTCTGTTCACGCAGCACGCCGTGATGTGGCATGAAGTATGAGTTCTGTGGAGGATTATCGATGTTACTTTTTGTCATGTGACCTAAACTAGCATATTCCTCCATAAATTGAATATACATGGATTTCAGAGTCTCTTGTTTCTGAAATCTTCGCTCTAGTGCCAGGAAACATTGTTTGGCCCTATGGAATGATTCGCCCAGCGCAGTTTCTGGCATCCTCAAAGGAATTGCGACTGAGAATCGTCCATCTTGCATACGGGTCATATTCTTGGTGAAGTGTTCTTCACACAATGTCTCCTCAACTGATAGTGCTGGCTTGCTAGATTCTGGTAACTCCTCGATAGCCCAGAACTTTGCCAGCTGATCTTGTATTTGATCGAACTGAGTTAAATTGCATGCTACTTGAGAATTACGAGGATTTCCAGTGGGCCCAGAAACTATGTAACCGAGCTTTGTCTCTTGTAATACTGGATAATTCTTGTTCACTCGTATCTGATTTGTACCAAGCAGGTCCCAGAAAATGTCTGCGCCGAGGAGCAAGTCTAGACTCGACGGACTGTAGAAGTCTGGGTCTGCTAATGGTATATTTTGTGGAATTTGCAACGTTCTTGCGTCAACCGATTTTGTTGACGTTGTTATGTACGGCAAAACTAAAAATACTACGTTTGCTTGATAGTCATTGAGCCTGGACTGTATAACTAGATTACATTTCTTGTTGATAGGTGAAATCGCATTATTGATGCCTGCGACTGTAAAATTAGTAGGCTGTGAATTCAGAGACAATTTAGTTACTAGTGACTCAGTCATGAAGGAGGCTTGACTTCCGGAGTCTAGAACTGCTCTCACTTCATGCCAATTATTACGAGTATCTCTGATCTTCACAATCGCAGTCGCGAGCAATACTTGACCGCAATGATGACTCACTGACAAAGCGGTAGTGGGTGACGGCGCGGACCCGTCGTCATCCCGGTGCAGAAGTGTGTTGTGCTTGCGCTTGCAGGTCTTGCAAGGACCCAGACGGCACGCACGCTTATTATGACCTGTCCTAAAACAATTTGCGCATATCTTTGCTTGATAAACGAAACTTACTCGATCGTTAACATTCATTTGACTGAACCTTTCGCATTGATATAATGAATGTTCTTCATTACATAATGGACAACGCAATGGTTTATATTGAACAGGGTGCGCAGCGGCAGCCAAAGCCTTAATACCTTTGTTTATCTTGTATGATTGTTGTGTGTGTTGTATTGTACCTGAACTTTGTTGCTTGTTTGTAGTCAGCTCGATGGTTTCTAATAAGTCAGCCCTATTTTTTAGAAACTTTGTAAATATATCTAGAGTTAATTGTTTGTGCCTAATTTTTTGTTCTTCCCATTCACGAAGCGTGCGAGTGTCCAATTTGGAGGAAATTATGTAAATCAATAGTGTGTCCCAGGAGTGTGTAGGTTCACCTAAAATATCAAGGGCACGAATGTTCTTTAGATATGAATCTAACAGTTTACGCATAGAATCAGCTGATTCTTTTCTTAAGGGTTCCTCATTGAAAATAGCTTTAACATGATTTTGTATTAAAAGCCTTGTATTATCATACCTATCGCATAATGAATTCCACGCCACGTCGTAGTTAGATGAAGAAAACTCCAACGCACGAACCACTTGAGCAGCGCCACCTTCCAGGGAGGCCCTTAAGTAGTGGAACTTCTGTATACTGCTTATAGACTTATTGTCGTGTATAAGTGAAACAAAGGTATCGCGGAATTCCAACCAGTTGTTATATTCGCCAGAAAACCTAGGTATTTGAATAGTAGGCAACTTTACACCCTTAAATGCAGAGGCAGAACCCGCTTGCTTCACAGTGCCCTCCTCTTCGTCCTCGCTGCAAGATGAGGAAGACTCAACTATTGTATTATGTTTTGAAGAGCTAGATTTGATAGGCGTAGGAGATTTTTTCTTATTTATGCTTAATAATTCTTGTGCCCTAGCCATGTTACTGTAGTACTGAGATTCAAAGTCGGACCTTTGCAGTTCCTGAACTGCAAGATCCTCAGCATCACATATTTGTTCAATACTTGATTGTATTTCCTCGAATTCAATAAAGTTTTCCTCCATTTTAGTAATACGCATCTTAATTTCCAAAATTTGAACCTCAGTGCAACGCATCACATTTGTGAAAATTGTAATATATTTCTCAAAGTTAGTGAGACGACACTTACATGTTCCTCGCTTCCTATTTAAATCTTGTAAATCAGACATCTTGTATATTTTTTTTTAATCACAATATTAACCTAACCAAAACGTATCCTTTATCCTTTTGTAAATATGTATATGTACTTGAAACTCTTAATATAAAACGCAAAGTATTAAATTTTCTTTATTTCTGTGTAGTTGTTCTTAATATATTTTATTTATATTATATTATTTTATTTATATATTTTACTGATATACTAATCTTACTAAAATATTACCCAATGTAGTTCTATTATAATATATAATTTCAATCTGTTTTCAACAAAACAGTGAAATTACTTTAATTTTAATGTAATAAATCAAAAATTATATTTTATTACTTATAACACAAAACAAACAATTTGTAAATTAATAATATTATTAATCTAGTTTAGATTCGCACCAGTCGAACCAAACCAAACTTACCCAATATAATTATAATGCATTCATTTACGATAATTGATTTTCATACCTATAATAATTTCAATATGTATGTTTAATTTTGTGACGGAATCAATAACTAATCTTAGTTTTCGCTGTGAAAAGAACTTGATCGAAATACTTACGATTGAAGTAAACAACTTTTTTACTACCGACCGGCAGCGTTAACACGTACCAGGTTTAGCTGAGCTCCGTTAACATATAAATGCCGTAACGTGAGGGATCAAGTTACACTGGAAAATGTACACGTCAATTTAATTAAACATGTGTTCAAGTAAATGGTTAAAAATCTTAGTTAATACTGTAAATTAACGAATAATTATTAATTAATGACACAAAATATTGATTGAACTACACAGATTTATATTTTTAGGCACGTTTACTTGTTATTTTAATGGGAAAAACTTGACGAAAAGGACTTGACACATAGGACTAACTTACGATGGGACTAACTCAGACCACTAGCCTTGTTTTCTAGTAAACACCACTCTTATTCCTTGCTCTCAATTTGTTGTTTCTTGTAAATGGCACAAATATCTTGATGGCACAATACATCCTTAGACATCTTGGTTTGCACAAAGTGAATAGTAGGTTTCTTCTTGGTTAGTTCTGCACATCCATAGGAATGCTATCCTGGTCGAAAGGTACCACAATGTTTCGTATTTTGAACGTATTTATTTAAATTAGTTGTTTTACAATAGATAATATTATATTATGTGCTGCGATGTAGCTGTGATCTGACGGCCATCCGCCATCGACGGTAACGGTGTGAGGTACGGGGGGGGGAGCTGCATCTACGGCTGCGTTCCGTTCTTAACAGAAGTGTTATTCTGTTACTGTCGGGAGTAGTATTTCTCGCTCATACGATATTCACTTGCTATTTTCGCCGCTATATCCCCTCTGTTGGCACAGAGTCGGACACCCCGTCGGACACGCCGCGGGCCCCGCAGCGCACGCCGTCCGTGATCTCGGCGGCGTACGGCGGCTCGCCGCGCGCGCGCCCCCGCCAACACAACTTCGTCGCCAAGAACTTCTACAAGCGGGAGACGTGCGGGCCCTGCGGGAAGCCGTGAGTGTTGTACGCAGTTAGAGTCTGGCAAACTAAAGCGTCACCTAGAATTTTATTAAAAGTTTTTACATGGCAACAAAAAGAAGCTGTCGAAGGCTGTCACTGTTGAATGTTAGTATGACTGTCAATTATTGATACTTTTTGGCTGAATATTCATATTTATAATGATATTTTATTTGTAATGGTCATTCGTAAATGATAGATTTTATGGTAAATTCAGATTTTTCAGTGCAGAAATAAACTACAGATTATCAAAATCAGTTATGAAGTAGACCGTTTTTATGTTTATAGATAAACAAGATGTAAAGGGTCAATAAAATTGTAAAAAGCGAATTGTAAATTGTAATTTCAGCTAGTATAAATATGTATCGTAATAAAGATTTATCACACAAGTATTAAATAATTTTTTTCCTGCTATAGGTTGGTGATACCATATGAAGATTTTTTGAATTTGCCGCGCTTTCTCAGGTTACGCTTTCATTTGCCAGACTATATAGGGTGACCTTAAATTAGTTCTTGATACGAAAGGCTATGCATGTGCTCATGATAATAAACAACTTTCCCTAAGAAACCCATAGTCAAATCCCAAAAAAAAAATTTGACTCCATACAAATCAATGAACTGACCAGCCAAATTAGTATGAAGAGTCCAAAATTTTTTTTGCGATTTGACTATGGGTTCCTTAGGGAAAGTTGTTCGTTATCACGAGCACATGCATAGCCTTTCGTATCAAGAACTAATTTAAAGTCACCCGATATACTTATACTCCGTTTCTTTAGGTACTGAAATCATGATTATCAGAAGAAAGATAGCCACTGCTGGATAAAACCTCGCCAAAGGATTTTTACAACAATCGGTCCTGCGCTGCCTGCATCCTTTTTGTGGTCTGCACTGGGTCATCGGTCTACCAAGTGGGAGGCCTATCTATGTTACGTCATGTGGTGCGCAGTCACCGTCTTAGAAGTTCTCTGCTCCACATCCGACATGTCCGGCGTAATTCTACTTTTACTCTTGGAAGTGTTGTTCTGTTACTATCGGGAGTGATATTTCTCGCTCGTATAATATAGTATTTAGAAACATTTTTTTATAATAATTTTTACAAATTGTTTTGTTGGCAGTATAAAGTTCGCGAAAGTAGGAGTGAAGTGCGAGTCGTGCCGAGCGCAGGCGCACCCCGAGTGTCGCGCGCTGCTGCCGCTGCCGTGCGTGCCGCCCCCCGCGCGCCCCGCCGCGCAGGTACACACACACACACACACACACAGCGCTGCTGCCGCTGCCGTGCGTGCCGCCCCCCGCGCGCCCCGCCGCGCAGGTACACACACACACACACACACACAGCGCTGCTGCCGCTGCCGTGCGTGCCGCCCCCCGCGCGCCCCGCCGCGCAGGTACACACACACACATACACACACAGCGCTGCTGCCGCTGCCGTGCGTGCCGCCCCCCGCGCGCCCCGCCGCGCAGGTACACACACACACACACACACACAGCGCTGCTGCCGCTGCCGTGCGTGCCGCCCCCCGCGCGCCCCGCCGCGCAGGTACACACACACACACACACACACAGCGCTGCTGCCGCTGCCGTGCGTGCCGCCCCCCGCGCGCCCCGCCGCGCAGGTACACACACACACACACACACACAGCGCTGCTGCCGCTGCCGTGCGTGCCGCCCCCCGCGCGCCCCGCCGCGCAGGTACACACACACACACACACACACAGCGCTGCTGCCGCTGCCGTGCGTGCCGCCCCCCGCGCGCCCCGCCGCGCAGGTACACACACACACACACACACACAGCGCTGCTGCCGCTGCCGTGCGTGCCGCCCCCCGCGCGCCCCGCCGCGCAGGTACACACACACACACACACACACAGCGCTGCTGCCGCTGCCGTGCGTGCCGCCCCCCGCGCGCCCCGCCGCGCAGGTACACACACACACACACACACACACACACAGCGCTGCTGCCGCTGCCGTGCGTGCCGCCCCCCGCGCGCCCCGCCGCGCAGGTACACACACACACACACACACACACACACAGCGCTGCTGCCGCTGCCGTGCGTGCCGCCCCCCGCGCGCCCCGCCGCGCAGGTACACACACACACACACACACACACACAGCGCTGCTGCCGCTGCCGTGCGTGCCGCCCCCCGCGCGCCCCGCCGCGCAGGTACACACACACACACACACACACACACAGCGCTGCTGCCGCTGCCGTGCGTGCCGCCCCCCGCGCGCCCCGCCGCGCAGGTACACACACACACACACACACACACACACACAGCGCTGCTGCCGCTGCCGTGCGTGCCGCCCCCCGCGCGCCCCGCCGCGCAGGTACACACACACACACACACACACACACAGCGCTGCTGCCGCTGCCGTGCGTGCCGCCCCCCGCGCGCCCCGCCGCGCAGGTACACACACACACACACACACACACACACACACACAGCGCTGCTGCCGCTGCCGTGCGTGCCGCCCCCCGCGCGCCCCGCCGCGCAGGTACACACACACACACACACAGCGCTGCTGCCGCTGCCGTGCGTGCCGCCCCCCGCGCGCCCCGCCGCGCAGGTACACACACACACACACACACACAGCGCTGCTGCCGCTGCCGTGCGTGCCGCCCCCCGCGCGCCCCGCCGCGCAGGTACACACACACACACACACACACACAGCGCTGCTGCCGCTGCCGTGCGTGCCGCCCCCCGCGCGCCCCGCCGCGCAGGTACACACACACACACACACACAGCGCTGCTGCCGCTGCCGTGCGTGCCGCCCCCCGCGCGCCCCGCCGCGCAGGTACACACACACACACACACACACAGCGCTGCTGCCGCTGCCGTGCGTGCCGCCCCCCGCGCGCCCCGCCGCGCAGGTACACACACACAGACACACACACACACAGCGCTGCTGCCGCTGCCGTGCGTGCCGCCCCCCGCGCGCCCCGCCGCGCAGGTACACACACACACACACACACACAGCGCTGCTGCCGCTGCCGTGCGTGCCGCCCCCCGCGCGCCCCGCCGCGCAGGTACACACACACACACACACACACACACACACACACACAGTGTTTTAAGCCGAGATCATCCTTCTATACTTACATCAAGTTATACATTTTGTTGCTACTCGATAGTGCACGGGGATCAAAAATACAGCGCTGTGGTTGGCTAATTCAAGATCACGCGTTATCTGTTACTGTTCTAATATCTGCCCTAGAACTATCAAGCCCAACTCTGAAGGCACTTTTACTCCCTTCGGCGATTTTGATTCAGCTTATCAGAGTTTCGACCTCACCCCCTTACGGATCCAGTTGCTTTGCACAAGCTTCGCGACATCACGACACACATTTGCGCATCTACAAACTTTTTTTTTAAGTAGTAGTAACATTCAGTTATAACAGGACTGTTTGTTGAAGTGTCCCCAGTGCCCCATTTGAATATTTTTTAATAATGACCATTTCTTTATCTACCAGGAGGGCAGCATCGCAGACTTCGCACCGAGCACGCCGCCCATGGTTCCGGCTCTCTTGGTTCACTGCATCAACGAGGTGGAAAAGAGGGGCTTGAGCGAGAGGGGCATATACCGCATTAGTGCGTTAGACAAAGACGTCAAGCGACTCAAGGTGAGTTCTAATTTTCGTTTGCTGGTAAGACCGATAGGTACAGAATACGTTTAGGTTTAATTACCAGTGCGAGCGAGACGGCATGAATCACTAATGTAGAAGTCGCGTAACAGACTGGAGTGTGCTGTCTCGCTTGCACTCGTTGGAACTTAATTTATCGTTTGTAACATTGCCAGATCGAGTGATGTTGACGACATGTGCGTGCGGTCAGTTTCGTTGTTTTGGTTTGTAAACGGATTGATTTGATATGCACAGTATTATAACTGTTTCATGTTGCTTACCTGTAAAGTTTTGAAGTAAAAACTTCTTTAGGCGTACTTTGCGCTCCTATTAAACAGTGAATGAATCTGAACCGTCACACTAGAGTCGATACTGAATCGGGTATACTCGGCTCCAGTCGGTCGATGACGCTGTTTACTTGTTTACTCAGCACTGAATTCTTATGTATTTTTTTACTTCTTTCGTTTGGTCATAAACACAACCTCTTTTTGGGTATTTCAGAAAGCCCGTATATTTTTTCCGTTTAATTTTGTGCGATAGTGTTTCCATTCATTCATTTAATCGTAAGCGTAACCCCTTAAGAGTGGTTCATATGTGGCTGCCTATATTCTCCTGTTTCATATAGTCCTTTTATTCACTCATTCATTCACTAATCCGTAACTCGGGAGCAGATTCTGCGTGGCTGCCTGTATTCTGTTTTAATTCATCATTTACTCAACTGTACCCCCAAAAGCGGATCCTGCCTGGCTTTATTCTCCTGTTTCATTAATTCACTCAACCGTCCCCTTCAGGGGCTGATCCTGCGTATAATCTCAAATTTCACTTCACTCACCTTACTCATTCACTCCATCTTAACCCCTCAGGAGCGGTTCCTCCGCGGCTGCGGATCACCCACCCTGTCCAACGAGGACGTGCACACTCTCTGCGGCTGCATCAAGGACTTCCTGCGTTCCCTTCGAGAGCCACTCGTCTCCGCCGCGCTGTGGGCGGACTTTATGGCGGCCGCTAAGATGGCGGACAGCGGGGACGCGACCGCTGCTATAGTGCAGGCGGTTAGCCAGCTGCCACAGCCCAATAGGGACACTCTGGCGTTCCTCATACTGCATCTGCAGAAGTTAGTCACTTTTATTTAACACGAGATCTAAATACAAAGTGCTACTGTAGTTTCTGCTCAAAAAACTGAATGACTTTCTCTAAGGGTATTTTGTGATCTATCTAGCTTTTGACTGCATAGAGCATCAAATCTTACTCATAAAATTGGAGCTATACGGCGTGAGGGATAGACAGTCGGGTTCCTTAAACGCTTTCGCACCGCCCCGCGGCCGCCGCTTAAATTTTATCTTTTATCTTTATATCTTGAATGCAAATGGTACAAGTCAACGGGGTCCATTGTGTAAATGAGCGTGCCACAAGGATCTATTTTAGGCCCTCTCCTTTTCCTGACGTACATCAATGACTTGTCATTTATGGTGCAAAACCTTTCAAATATTGTGTTGTTAGGTGATGACACTTCCCTTCTTTTGAAAGTATGTAGAAACATAATTAAAATACGCGAAATTTATGTAGTGATTGTAGGTAGTTAATTCAATCGGGTTGAGTGTCCGGGATTTTATTATATCGATGGCATAGAAGACAGACGTTGCAAGTGCAATGCGGTGCAAATTAAGAAGACTGTAAGTGACAGATTTGGCGGGATTTTAAGTAAACCGTATTGCGTTTCGAATAAGGTTCAAAAATCAATCGCACTTAAATCTGTAACTTACTGTGGTCTTAATTTACACGGCATTTCACTTAGAACACAAAATACACAGATACAGAAGGTCCGCTCAATACGCTCACTAAAATCCTAAGCATGTACATGCTTATAGACGTATACGGTCGTTGTAGGCAAGGTCACGATACTGTTGTGATACTTTGCCGCGTGACCTTGCCTTGAACGACCGTATATTTCTATGAACATGTATATGCTTACGATTTTAGTGGTTTGTATTGAGCGGACCTTCTGTGTCTATTTTGTGCTTAGAACGTCTGTCTTCTATGCCATCGATATTTACTTCGTTCCCTAAAAACCGCTGCTGGTAATCTTTAGAATGAAGACTTGAAAAATTAACCACACAATCTTGTTCCCAGGGTAGCAGAAAGTCCGGAATGCGAGATGGGCATAGAGAACCTGGCTAAGATCTTTGGCCCCACCGTGGTAGGCTATGGGCTGATGACGCAGCCCGCTGAGATGTACACTGCCACTGCGCAGATGTTTAATGTGAGTGTCCGCACTAAATGTGTTAAACTATCTATCTATCAGCCGAAAGACGTCCACTGCTGGTCAAAGGCCTCCCCCAAGGATTTCCACACCGACCGGTCCTGTGCGGCTCGCATCCAGCGGCTTCCTGCAACCTTTACCAGGTGGTCGGTCCACAAAGTCGGAGGCCTGCCCACACTGCGCCTTCCGGTGCGCGGTCGCCATTCGAGAACTTTACTGGCCCAACGGCCATCTGTGTTAAACTAATTCGGTTAAACTCATTTTACTTAGTAGTACGTCAGACGTCGAGTGTCTGCTATCCATAGGTGCTTAAAACAAGTAGTACTACTACAGCGCATTTACCCTAATTAATGTTATTAAAACTTTTTTTTACAACTTTTGGTTCTAGTCTTATTGAGATTTGAAGCCGGTAAACTACTTAGTGACGTCATCCAGAGGTCAAATGAAAGTCAAATTAAATTGAATAAATCACATTGTTTTAAAACTTTTAAATAGCAAAATAATGTTAATTAAGGTAAAATCTTGAAATGGTTTTGAAATTAGCATGTCTTGATTTTTTGTTTACATACCGAATTGCAATGTGAGACTTTTATTTGAAAAAATGTGTTGGAGGGAGTTTCTTTTGGATCCGACGTTTTTTCTCTCTTAAACTCTTAGGCCGTACTGAGCCCCGAAATTACATGAAAACGGAATGAATTTATTAGCATGGACTGGGTTTTGATCAAGATTATTCTGGATTCCCCCCCCCATTGCATCATCCCCAGGTGATGCAATTGCTCCTGCGGCTGCCGGCGGACTACTGGGCGCAGTGGGCGTGTCCCAGCGCTTCCCCGCCCTCCCCCCCCTCGCACGCCAAGCCGCGGGGGTTCTTCTTCTCGCCCGCCGACACTGGGTGAGTGTATACTGCATACCTATAGCGGGGTCAACAGTACTCATTTAGCTCAGACCCCTAAGGGCTCCCACACAAAACTGCGATGCGAAGTCGCATCGCGAACTTGCAAATCTGCGAACTTGCCCATACAAAGTCTATGTTACTAAACATAGACTTTGTATGGGCAATTTCGCAGATTTCTGCGATGCGATGCGAAACCGCAGTTATGTGTGGGAGCCCTAATAGATCACAACGGCAATCCGCTAGGTCTTCTCACCCGCCGACATTGGGTAAGTCACTGTGTACCTATAGCGGTGTTGACTGTAGCCGTTTAGCAACAGATAACCCCCAATGGATCGAAACAGCAATCCGCCAAAACTTGCATTAAACTAATTAGTAGGAGTTGATGTTTGCTTGAGTTAAATTCATATTTAATACTCCCCATTGCATCGGTTTTTTTAAAAGGGATAACATCTGTCATTTGCCGTTTTCATCGATAAAAACTACCGTGTGCAATGTGATTTAATTTTACCAAGAATGCGAATTGAACATGACGTTTCTTCTTTCCAGTGTGTCGAGAAAGAAGCGCAACTATTTCCAGTAACAACCAAATAACGTTATTTCATATTTTACTATAATATAGAGAAGAAAGCTATTTTAAGTTTGTTCGTGTAAGAGAACATTTAAGTTTAGTTTCATTGTATATTACCCGTACCATTGTATAGTTTAGAAGACTACTTTAGAAGTCAGTTGTCATTATTTGTAGATTTTGACTTACTTATTAATATTTGACATTGATAAATATAACTTTTCTGTTTAAAACTTAAAATCGTCTGACTCGCATCCAGAAGACATTGTTTTGATTTAAATTTCTCAGAAACTGGTGAACTGATTAAAATGAAAATTTTGCAGTAAACATTACACAGATTTGTAATGAGGTCTGTTACAAGAATACCTCAACTTCCACACATTTTCCACCCCATACAAATATTTATTTCCTAATCAAACTTTTCAGAACAAACAAAATTATTTAAGCGTCAGATTTTGTACTTAACTATTTTAAGGTCTTTATATTATATATTAGTTTGGATTTTGTATTAGTTCGTATGAAACTTTACTTTTAAAGTAAGTTTGTTTTAGTTTTATGTTGTTTCCGTTGTAGTGACGTCGTGCCACCGCCTACGTCGACCTGTTGTAAATATTATTATAGCTTCTTTATGTTCTCAATCACTTCTGTAAATACCCCACAATGAACCTTATGATTCGAATGACATGACACCTATCAAATAAATAGAACTGATGATTGGCGAAATCATGGAAACCGCCATTCCTTTTTATAGTAAGTAATAAATAGTAGCAGAAAGATATAGTGATTTCGCTGGGTAATGTTTAATCTATCACATACGTATCATAGTAATTTGTTTGGGTAAAGAACAATACAGGGTCATAAAAAAATTACTGGCAATATTTTAACAGTGGCTTCCTCTCATCAAACTGAACAACTTTCCCCATTAAACTCGTACTCAAAAAGCAAAAAAATAATTGGCCTCTTCATACAAATCCGTCAGCTGGTTGATGAACTTTGTATGGGAAGTTCAACACGTTTTTTTCTTTTTGATTATGAGTTTCTTGGGAAACGGTGTTCAGTTTGATGAGTAGAAAGAAGCCACTGTTAAAATATTGCCAGACATTTTTTATCACACTGTATTTCTTATATTCAGGCATTAAACTCCATCCTATTATCTATAATTAAGTTTCGCTGTTGTTCTTCTAATCGATAAGTTACGCCTGGATATAGTAAATCTACTCAGAAGTCTGAAAAACTGATCTAAAGGATCTTTGGTCAGTATGCTGTAAACTTCATGTGATGATCAGGTATTTGTTGTCGAATGACTCAAAGGTTCTCTTGAGGGTTATTCAGGATGTAAAACTAGCTCTTCCCTAAACTAAAACAGAGCTTCCTACTCGTCATTCTAGACAATTTTCCAACCCGTACTGAATTCTCAAGTTTTTTTTTCGATGTTTCGTACAAATCACTCAGCTAATCGGTGAACTTTGTATGGGGAGTCAAAAAAATATTGTGATGATTCAATATGGGATCCAAATCTGTAAGCAAATCGGTTGACTTTGTATGTCAAAAGTTCTTTTGAGAATTCTTGAGTTTATTAAGTAGAAGCAACCGTCAGTTTCCGGGAGAGGTTTTTACACTCTGTATGTTTAAGTATTTATATTATATTTGCATATTTTTTATTATATCTACATATTATCAGCTAGTGTTGGCAGCATTGAAACTGATGTACCTAAAGCAAATGCCTATTTTGCACGGACTTTTCCGTGAGTTGTCCGTTGTCATGGATAGTACAAAAATTTGTCTTATTTGAACAAATCGAATCCTGTTATTATCCTGTATAAATTCAAGGCATCACAAAACAGCAACCGCCGTCTATACCTTGAGATAACACGGTTTATTTGTGCCACACGTTTAATTTAAAATATTGCATATGGTTTAATTTTCATTTCATTTTTATTTGTTTCATAGATTACAGCACTATTGTAGGTACAGTCCCGTGCACCTAAAAGTATGTATACTTTATACTTTTAGTTTAGGCTGTATAATTCAGAGATGCACGAGACTGTACATTGCGGCATTTTATGATTATCTATGTGTATTCTGTATAAAGATCTGTACCTGCCTTACGTACGTATGTGCTAAAATATACACCTTTTCTTTATAAGTATACAATATTTTGAGGTAGGTAATGTAAATATACTAAACTCCTTTGTTTATTATTACTGTTTGGTTACGGGGTTTATTATATTGTAACTAGATTGTAATTTGTAACAGTAATTTAATCTTTATTTTGTAATTTAAGGTGTATTTGTTAAACAATCGATGTTGATCGAATGTTCTCGAATACTAGGTTTGATTTGACTGTATTCCTGTATTTATTTTCATATGTTGGGTCATACTGAAATACCCGAAAATGAAACCCTTTGGCTTCTACTAAAACTAATGAAACTGAGCAACTTTCCCCCAGAAACTATTCGCAAAAAAAACTTTCCATACTCAGTAACGAATCAGCTGCTAAAGTAGTCTGAGAATCCCAAAATTGTGAACTGTTGAGAAAAAATTGTGAATTGATTATTGGTTCCTTAGGGCAAGTTGTTCAGTTACATGTGTAGAAGTCGCCGTTTATTTTAATTTCAGGTATTTCATAAGTACCCTAAATTGTCATCCATCACACTTGCCTAGTCAAGACATGTCAAACTTTTTGGAGCCAACACTTTATTGTACCTAAAGCTCGACCACAAAACTGAGGAAAGAGAATCACTACTGATGGTATTAAACCCGAAACCTCTGGGGAGATATTTTAGTCACGAAACTGAACAGCTTTTAAGACTGTAAAACAATTTTTGGACTTCCAATATAAACTTACCAATCGGCTGAATGATATTTATGATAATTTAAAATAAAACAAATTGCTATTTTAGGAAAATTGTAGATCAAAATTGATTCATTTTTATTCATGAGTAGAATGATGATAGTGGTTTCGGATTAATTATAAATAAATGTCACTGTAAATAATATGGCGAGAGGTTCTTTTTATTGTTTTTGTCGAGCTATAATTAAGGAGTAGCTACTTTGTTTAAGGATTTCATTCATATTATTAACTGTGTTCAGTTCAATGCCTAAACGTTTGGTGATGATTTGAGTACGAAAACTGTAGGATATACAGGGCAGTGTAACAAAATAGGTGTAGAACTCGGTCACGTTAGAAGACTTTTCTGAAATCGCAATTTTTGGATTCCATACAAAATTGGCCAAGCAGCAGATCAGTGTGCGAAGAGTCCAAATTTGTTTGCGATTTCAGCTGTCCAGATTGTTCAGTATGGTGAATTAGAGGTACCTACTAGTTATCGGGCCAAACCTATTTTGTTACAGTCTGTATAGGGTCTAACAAAATCAGCTCAAACTATCTAAATCGGGGCTTCTACTCATGAAACTGAACGACTTTCAGCAAGAAACCTTATAGGAAATTCAACGAATATTTTGGACATCACATAAGCTGAATGACTTGTTAAAAAAGTTTAAAAAAAATGAATTGACTATGGGGTCCTTGGGGAAGTTGTTCAATCGGTTTTTATAAAATAGAAGACACAGTTTAAATAGTTTTCAGTTGAATTTGTTAGACTTAGACCTTGCACTATAGCAAAAGAGCGGAGTTAATGAATATGACTTGCCTTTCGCTATAATTATTGTTTTTACCAGTTTGTATGTAGTTAATTGTAGTTTATATAAAACTATTCGTAAACTTGTTTTTAATGAAATAAAATCATGTATCGAGATTTGTGTTTTTATTCCTTGAAGGGGGAAATAAATACCATAACGAATTATTTCAAGAACGGTAAATAAAACAATTGTAATATTTTTACCTTTTGTGGTATGTCTTTATTCGAAAAATAGGGAAAATTGAGCTTTGATTCATTAGCAAATAATATCATGAAAAGGAACTTATGAGCAGTAGTAACTAGTAACTAAAATTTTTGGTCCAGATAAATAAAACAAAATCTAACTTACAAAGGAAAAGTGATATTAAGCTATTGTTATATATTAACTGAATTTTAAATTCAAACATATCCTTAAACTTACCTCTTTAATATCAAGATTCTTTGGTAATCGTATTATAAAAATTACGACTAGTTGACACACACACATGATATAACAAACTTATAAAACAGTTTTTTTTATTTACATTTTTCTACAACTACTCAACACTATTTTGACTTAAGAGGTCAGACCTAAAAGAAACGGCCTTACATGCAAATTTTTAATTCAAATTTCTTAAAATAATCAGGCTTATTTCAATGAAACAAATACGGAAAAAACTACTATAGTAAAATGTAGAAAGTACGATTTTTTTTATAGTGTATAACTTTTTAAACACATTCGTATTTTAAAATATTAATGTTTCGCCGAAAAGTTAACGGTATTATTAACAAAAAATTTGCGTTTTGTTTACATATTAAGGTTTCTGTTTACATATTATATAGTTTTTGTTTACATAATTGTTTAAATAATTCGGCCTGTTCATTTTGAATAAAGAATTATGACTTCTTGTAGGGATGAAAAAATGTCTGATAAATTATTACAAAAAACAGTGGCTCAATTTGTGACCAATACTTAAGGCGCGAAGTACACTCAATCTGAGCAAGTTGATGCATGACAATATAATATCGACCGTAACGCCCTACTCATTTTAAGTTCAGATCAGTGTGGGTACCATCGCGGCGGTTACGTCAAGGCCGAACGCAAAATTCTCGAGATTTCGATGTTTTTATTGCTTTTCTTGGCTTACAAATAAGTTAAAAAAAAACCGTTCAAGATAAATTGAAGGTATTAAAATGGCCGATTTTTGTGTGTTGGTTTCAACATAAACAAATATTGTGTTTCCGAGAGAATTTGCAATTAATGCAAAATACAGGGTCTACAGGATATTTTTTTCATCAAAGTTTTTGTGATTTTTATGATTCTGTTCAATACAATTTGTTTTTCATTGTTTGAAGTATGTTAAATGTTATATATTTTTTCCATGGTGATAGCTTTAACCATTATTTCAAGAATTTGAATTGAATATTGCGATTTGGCTATACTTAGCGCCTTAAAGATATCGCTGAAGAACTGACTTGCAATTCTTGTCTGACGCAAAATGAATAAATATATTAAATAAATGAGATCGATTTGTATGGGGAACAAAAAAAAAATTTGCGTATTGACTATAGGTGTTACGAAACTGTATAACAATACTTTATGGCGGATTTCTCGATAACGTATGTTTTTTAACTTTGCTAAACCCGCAAAAAATGTACCTCTCATACAAAGTTGGACCAGTCAGCCAATCAATTTGTATGAAAAGTCCATTTTCAATTTCATCAGACTCATAGAACAGAAGTTTAGTTTAGTAAGTGGATACATCCCCTGTATAAAGTTCAGCTTGAAGGGCGTCACACACTAGCGCTATTTCATCTTACGATATCCGCCACACTCATGGACAGATATTCAAGCATGAGGCTTCAAACTTTCGTCCATGAGTGTGGCGGATACCGTAAGATGAAATAGCGCTAGTGTGTGACGCCCTTAATACCCTAAGTTATCCGAATGAGATTTACTTCTCCATCACTATCCGAGTGAGTTCCTTATAGGCTGTCAAGTATGAGCAGTTGATGGCATCAAAAATAAATTTATGAAATAATGTTTATCAAATAGGAAGCTCTTTTATTCAAGCTTCAGAAAAACCTATTCGCTTGGACTTTCACTGAATCTACAATAAAAACACCCTACTTCAAAATGTTTGTCATAACTTAGGACATAAGAGCAAATGATCACACTAAGGAGAATGTTTTAACTCGGGTATATTCAGATCGAGCAAAGTGGATAAGATTAAATCGGAAAGCCGACCCTGGCTCAAGCCAGGATAACGCTTGGTAAAAGATAAAGAGTAGTGTAACTACACAATGTTTGATTTGTGTGATTAATTATACAGGGTGTAACATTCAAGGTGTGCAATATTTGTTGAGAAGATGTATAAGCATTTATTTATTACGAATAATTTATCAAATTCATGATTAAAATTAAATTGAATTAATTAACCTATTTTCTCTGTACAAGTTTAACTATTCTGTGGCATTAGAATACTGAACGTGTCTGCTGTGTGACGCCACGGGCCACTGCGCAGTCGCGTGACCTTGTCGGAGCCGCGCCGTTGGGGGATTATTATCGAAAGTCGATAGAAAAAAGTTACCTATTCTGAAAATCATTCGAAAATTTTATTTTTTTAAGATGCCTACTTTTTCAGTTATTCGTAATCAGTTTAAGAAGCTTAATCACCTCCGTAAATATTGCACACCTTGAATGAATAAATAATAATTAATAATAATAATATTAATTAATAATAATTTGCACTCTATATAATAATTAAATTAATCAGTTATCTGATTTCCCCAGTATTTACAGAAAGAATATTTTAATGGTCTTTTTAATGCATTCAACTACCCAAATTTCCAAATAATCGACATGTTACCAACAAAATCATATTTGTAACAATAAAATAGTTACTCAAATATAAATGTCAAGTTAAGAAAATAAAAGCTCTAAAATAAATGCTTAAAACCCTGATATAGGTAACTTTTAAACTTATGCAATGCATATATTATTATGATTTTCTATAAACAAAATAGTAGAGATATTTATTACTTAAAATTTACTAAGAGTACTATACAATATCCAAAATATACAGATTACTGCTTATTTACACATTTGGTACATCTTTGGGTATTTACACCTTATACCGTTGAGTCTTTGTTCACTTATAAAATAAAATATAATAAGAAATATTTATATTAATATATAACATTTTGATTTGGTATATGCATAGAAAGCATATCTAAACAGTGTCACCAACATTGGGGAACGCTACTAACATAATCATTGGCCTTGTCTTTACAAACAATATTTAAGGTCTTTAGCGCTAGCTAATGAATATCTCTCGGGACACCTATAAGTACCTTATTTTTTTTAGAATTAGACAAAAGGTAAACAGAAGAGCTGTGGTTGCCAACTATTGGCACTTTCTTCTTTTTACTTCTTTTTCTTTCTTTCTTATTTCTCTTATCCAACGGGAAATAGGTAAATGGTTATATTCTACTGCGGTCTTTACGTCATATTCCGTCCGTGAAAGGCGACAGTACCTTCTAGTGATGTAAAAATTACAAAGTGCTTCCGCGAATCTACAAAGTGCAGATGTCTATATTTTTGTATCTTCTTATTATCCAATGTCCGACTGGGTGGGTACCACTGCTCTCTATACCTGCCGCCAGCAGCGCGTTGTTCTGGCGGGTAGCGCGAGATAGCCAGCGCAATTACCAGCATAAGAGCAATTCATCTTAGCCCTCAAGGATCGGCCAGACACTGATAATTCTTGTGGTTACAGATGCCCAACGGCAGCGAGCGATGAATCTTTCCTACCTAACGCATAAAAAAATCACCTTAAAGTACTCTGCTGTTGCCTGCACTGGAATACACGTTAATAACACAAAACACATAGACGCAGAAGGTCCGCTCAATATGCTCACTAAAATCCTAAGCATATACATGACCTTGCCTCGAACGACCGTATATTTCTATAAGCATGTATATGCTTACGATTTTAGTGGTTTGTATTGAGCGGACCTTCTGTGTCTATTCTGTGTTAATAATCCGCAAAATTTCTGACACAATCACGAAGATTATTATATACCGTACTAACAATCTCACTTACTATCAATATCACTAACATTTCCGGCCTTACTTTCTTTAGTGACTCTTGCGACTTCGTTACTCCTGCTAGCAGGTATGATACTAGTGCCGTTTTCAGTACCAAACGTGATGCCGTAAGGCCGCAGGTGGTATATGAGATAGTCCAACACGTACATGAACTTGGGGTCGACGTAATGGAACGTCACCGCGTGGTCCGAGCAACAGTCGAGGCCCTGTGAATAACATCGAAATCCGTGATTCAATTTGAAGGGTACGGGGGAAAACATGCAATGTCGCATTTTTATGTTTTTTAAACTGGCAATACCATTGTATACTACAAATGTGTGTAGAACGTAACGCCAAAACAATCTTTACAGTAACATAGAGTAATCTTCATTGAAAAATATTGATACAGTGCAGTAACAAAGCGACCAGAAGATTTATTTAGCAATTTTTCAGTTCATTGCCTTTGTGACATTTAATGATTTTCCCCTGTGCCCTTTATTTGTTAATAGTGTAAAAGAAGTCATTCGCATCGTTTCAAGCCCTCCGAGCCGAGCCGAAGCGACGCGAATGGCGATTTTCGCGTTCTTATTACAAGGAGTCGTGAAGCCATGTCGGAGGGCTTATCAGCGGCTTGAAAATTTCTGACACTGGGGTTGACCACTAGCCCCACAACCTCCACCAATCCGGACTTTGCCCCCGTGTGTGGAGCATTCCCGATGTATGGGAAGAAACCCGTGCCCCTGCAGTGGGGACGATATGGGTTGTTAACATTACAAGGAAATAAAGGTTTTTAATGCGATTTATCTGTATATCTACTTATTTATCGATAAGTAATGATTAGCCCTTACAGGATTAACCTCCTTGGTAAAAACAATAGAACTGAACTCCTTGGTAACAAGACTGAACACATGGGTTACATGAATGCCCTAGTTAATAACGAGACTGAACATATTGGTTGGAGGACCAAACTCATTGGTAACAATTCTATACATATTGGTCATATGACTAACCTCCTTGCTAACAAGACTAAACATGGTATTGATTATACACGGTGTTAATCTACTGGTGCGTCAAACTGATCAACTTTCCCCAAGGAACCCATAGTCAAATCGCAAAAAAATGTTTGGACTCTTCATACTAATTTGGCCACTCGGCTGATCGATTTGTATGAAGAGTACAAAAATTTTTTTGCGATTTGACTATGGGTTCCTTGGGTAAAGTTGATCAGAATCAGGAGTAGAAGCCCTGATTAAAATATGACGCACCTGTAGATTTACATCCTGTAGAAGTTAGAACCGAACTCATTGGTACTGACCTCGTCTGTGGGGTAGTATATGTAGTTCCAATACCAAAAGCTTTTGTCGAGTGACGGGAACAAGTGTGTCTCTGGTGTGAAGGGGAAGAAACGTCCGCGGTGTAGCGCGTCGCGAGAGTCGCCAGCCTTCACGCCTAGTCGGTCTAGACATATACCTGTGGGGGAAATTAGATTTTAAAATCACAGAAATCGGTCGTGGCTCAGTACGACTTGCGTGATCGCGTGCGATCACGTAGGTTAACTGACTACAGACACGGTCACAACCTGGATGAGTTTCACTGTTAGTGGTATTTATCTTGATCGTTACCGTGGTTCGCAAGCCACGTTAAGCCGTTGGTGCCGGCTGCTACAATATGTGGCAGTTGTTAACCATGTCGGGGGCCTTATAGGCTTGAAAACTTCTGACACTGGGGTTGGCCACTAGCCCCACAACTTCCACCAATCCGGACTTAGCCTCAGTGTGTGGAGTATGGCCTAACCTTCCCGATGTATTGGAAGAGACCCGTGCCCCTGCAGTGGGGACGACATGGGGTGTCAACATGTCCATCAGTGAGCGCCTCTCTCTCTCTCTCACTCTGTCTTTTCGTGTGACACACTTTACCCGTACTATCCACAAGGTATAGACGGCGAAATCCAAAAGAGTGCCTCTAACTCTGCGAAGGTTTCTTACCCATCTCAGCATCCTCGGCTCCCGTGTCGTCAGACTTGCACAGGTGGGGGGAGGGCAGCCCCCGGTTCACGAACACGTCCAGAGCAGCCCGGCTCAGCACGTAGCCCGCGCCGCCGCTCATGTAGCCCTGGTAACGACACGGCAATAGGGTATTTGACACTATCAAAATTAAATTAAAAAATATTATTCACTAAATAGCATTTGTCCTAGAATAGCGAAAAATATTACTGAACTTATATTTTTGATCATTTTAAATTTTATATTCAAAACAATTAGAAAATAAGTTCGTCAAAGACTGTGACGTCACACGCCAGTAACACGTACAATTTCAGAACAAAATATCGGTTTTGGCAGTTGATAAAAAGTCACTCAAATGACTAGTAGTCAAATACCGTATTGTGTACTAAATGTCATTTGAGTGTCTTTTTTTCGTCAACTGTCAAAAACGAAAAACACGCTATTTGACTACTATTCTAACTATGGTTCATTCCAATAAAAAAAAAGCAAAAGGTAAACAAACATAGTATGCAGATGACATTGACATGTGTCAGTTCCATAGTAAGTTTGTTTACGTTTTGCTTTTTTTTGATTGGAATGAAGTATAGTCTTGTTCTTATTGAAATTGACAACATTTACTTTCGGTGTCACAATACAGAGCGTTAAAAAAAGTGCGTTTGAGATTTTAAAGAGTTACTCAGAATCAAGTATAGAATACAGGAAAAATATAAAAAAACCGATCTACAACTTTTTTTTCAGTTTCCCATATGAATTCTTGATTCACTAGTATGGGAAACTTAAAAAAAAGTTGTCGATCGGATTTCTTTAATATTTTTCCTTTATTCTATGACGGACTCTGAGTCACCCCTTAAAATCTCAAACGCACTTTTTTAAGACCCTGTATAAGTGTATAATATTATTTATTACTCTCTTAAATATAATTTTTAAAACTAAACTAGAGGACAAAAGAAAATATAAGAAAAATAAAGTAGGAGCGCTGTGTTGCCAGGAACATTATTCTTACCTGTTTTGTAAAAGGTTTGAAGCGACACCCGAAGTATATCTGTTCCTTGGGATCATACTCTGACAGCATGTATCTTAAGTTCTCCACAACAACGTACCTGAAAATAAGAAAATGTAGCTAAAGTAAAATGGCGCTGTATGGCGTATGACCTTAGTTTCCTAAGAAATTGTAGGAAGAGGCGCCCAGGGTTGCTAGAAGTCCGGTTTCCGACCGGACAGTCCGCTTTTCCTTATGTCCGGTCAAGAAACCCTTGGTAAACCGGACAAAAGATTTTAAGTTTTAATGCAATTTGGTAATTTAATTAATAAAAATAAAAAACTATAAATAAAAAAGTATTTTTAGCGTCTTGCATACAAGATGTCATAGATCTAAACTTTTTGTTGAAGTTAACTAGAATCAGCCTTTCATGATACACTCCCTGTGAAAGCGACCTAACCCCTGCGAGTACGATATGGTGACCGTCCATACTGTCATCCAGGCGCGGATCCAGGGGGGGCCAATGGGTGCAATTCCCCCCCAACCCCCCCACCCCCCGAAACCTGACCAAAGTACTAAAACTTCTATAAATTGCAAATAAGTAGAGGCATTTCTTTTTATCGCGATTTTTTTATATTAACGGGCTAATACCATCGACCGCTTCATTACTAAGGGTACACTGTAAATTTGCCCCCCCCCCCCCCTTTGAACGAAATCCTGGATACGCACCTACTGTCATCACTGAGTTATCTGGCTCGCTCCTTACTGTATTGTATAGGTACGTCTCCTTGTAATAGATATTAAGTTTTTATTTCAAAAAATGTGTTGGGGCGAGTTTCTTTTGGGCAGAGATGTGCAAAATAGGTTATAAAATGTATTTAAATGCAAAATACAAATACTTTTTGTATTTTGTTATTTCAAATACAAAATAGCTTTTCATTTTATATTTAAAATACTAAATGCAAAATACGCTTTTACAAAATGCTTTATTAAAATAAAATACTTTTAGTTTCAAACTATCTTTATTTTGTTAAAAAGTTTATTTATTTCAGCCAGCTAACAGGCTGGTAAATTTACTTTGATAACTTAATTGAATTAAATTTACTTAACAGATTTTAACAAAATAATTTGCTCAAATACACTGTCGCTCATCTTTCTCCTGTGTGGTCTCATAATCATGCCACCATAAGAAAAAAGCCTTTCTACCGGCGCGGAGCTAGGCAAGCAGGTATTATAATTTAAGCAAGAATAACTCCTTTACTGTAGGGTATTTATTTAATGATTGGTCAAATGATATGCTTTCTCAACCAAAATCAATGGTTGCTTGATTAAAAATTTAAGAGGTTTTAGGTTATTAAGTATAGAAGTTAAATAAACATTTTTCGATTATTTAAGTTTTTATTTGCATAACTAATAAAATAAAACAAATTATCGACATTTCTCCGGAGATTCTCCGTTTTTTTTCATAAAACCCGCTCGAAAAAACCGGAGTTGAAATTTATCTCCGGTGCAAAGCACTAGTTCGTTGTATTTCGTAAATACAAAATATGTCCTAAAAGGTATTTCAAATAAAATATAAAATGCTTTTCTAAAAAAAGAATTTAAATACAAAATGGAAATAGGTATTTTGTATTTTGTATTTGCATTTCAAATACTGTTATTTTTAAAATGTCACATCTCTGCTGTTGGGCTCGACGTTTCTTCTCGCTCCGCTAACACTTCCCGAAACGTTGAGTGTACAAGTTCCGGCCGAGAGATAAATTCATTACGGAATTCCATCCAGTCTAGTTGTTTAAGAATTGATCGGGCATATACATATTTAATTTATAAACAATACATATACACAAATATTTGTTTACCCCACGTAATACCGCAGTTAGTCACCTTTTGTCTACATGCAATAATAATCATAAGTTATGATTCATAACTGTATCTTTTGAACACAGCTAAAAAAAATATTCGACTGTATCACAGTCAACCGACTGAATAATTACCTAACAGGATATAAAAAAGTAAAAAACAAAGGTTGACTTTTACTTATGAAACTGGACAACTTTTGCTTAAATAGCAAAAAACTTTTCACACAAATAGATCAGCTGGTTAAACCAATTTTTGAGGAAGTTCAATTTTTTTCTATCTACAAATTGTTCCTAATTTCCTGTGGAGAAAGTTTAAAATTATGACTACTTACGTACATTTTTTTATTGCGTGTAGAGTGAAACTTGAACATATTTTCAGAGAATACAAAAAAAACTGCTCAAGATTTTTCCTACCGCAACTGAAGAGAGAACCCTTATAATTTAAATGTATTTTCGAATTTCCAATTACATAATCGGGCAGTTCTCTCGAGATCAACGCGAGCAAATGCGCAGAAACAAGTATTAGAATCGCTATTATAGAGAAGGTATCCTTTTAAATGATTTAAATTTGCTTAAATAAGTCTAATATGCTTAATGATATACTTATTGCTAGCTATAATAAAGAAAACATGTATGAGGAACAGCAAGCAATAAAGCTACAATTGCCTAGAACTGAATGGTAGCATTTATATGACAAAATTCTATAAGGTGCTACTTTATTAGTGCCCGGTATTTTGGTCAGTGCTTCTACTCCTGATTCTGATCAACTTTCTCCAAGGAACCCATAGTCAAATCGCAAAAAAAATTTTGGAATCTTCATACAAATCGATCAGCCGAGCGGCCAAATTAGTATGAAGAGTCCAAAAGTTTTTTTGCGATTTTGACTATGGGTTCCTTGGGGAAAGTTGATCAGAATCAGGAGTAGAAGCACTGACTAAAATATCGGGCACTAATAAAGTAGCACCTTATATATGGGTGGTTCATTTAGTTCGAACTTGCGTATTGTATAATCAGGTGCGGATATGGCCGTCAGAACCATTGTCGAGCGCTCTAATAATAAGGTCGGTTATTTACAATTTCAGACGCCTGCTACAAAAGTGCATTCATCTCCTTTTGCACTCCTTTCTGTTTGGTGTCTGCTTATTATACCAGACTGGCTGCATAATAAATACCTATTTATACAGGCTCTATCATCATATCAGCCAAAAACGTCCACTGCTAAACAAAGGCCTACCCCGAGGGTTTCCACAGCGACTGTTCCTGCGCTGCCCGCTTCCCGCGACCTTCACCGGGTCATCGGTCCACCAAGTAGGAGACTACACTACATCTTCAGGTGCGCGATCGCCACTCGAGAACTTTCCCGTCCAAACGAGAACAGGGTTATTTGTAATTAACCCTCTAACGACAAAACTAAACAGATGTTGTACGAAAAATTTACTTCCTATACAATATTAATGTATTAGCTGATCGATTTGAACTAAAGATAATTTCTATTTGTGATTCCATCAAAATCAAAGAACGAGTTTCACGAGTAGAAATACTCTTAAATAGGGGAACTAACCCTGAATACAGAGAAATAGCAAGGCTAAATCGTGGATAAATCACACAAGGCAATTTGGCCTGGACCCAAACTAGTGGTACGGTAACTCAGGTTCCTATGAGGATGATACTCAGGGTCCTGTATCATCCTCAGGGGTGCACATACTGGGAGGACACTCACGTATCGTCATCAGCTTTCATGAACCAGTCGGCCTCCCTCCGATGCCGTTCATATACGTAGCGGAAGGCAGCTTTGGTCTTCGCCCAGAGATAGTTGCGGCCTTCCTTTACCGGTAGCTTCACAGCTGGCAGGTTGGGGTCTGAAATAGGGGAGCAAACGTAAAATTAACTTACTTCAAAATCTACCTCAAATAACTACACTGTTTCACTTAGGACTCAGGGCATCGAAACAAATCTAATACCTTGCACTCCAAAATTTAACTAGTAGTTTAGGCAAAAAGCACAGACAAAGAAATAAACACTTATACACGTACACGCGAGAAACTTTTTCCTCTTGGGCAGTTGGGTAATAAGGGTTGAGATTGAGTAACAGTATAGATAAATCACTGGAGATCGCAACGCACTTGTGACTCCTCTGGTGTTGTGGGTGTCTATGGGCGGCGGTAATCGCTTACCATCAGGTGATCCGTCTGCTCGTTTGCCAACTATCACATAAAAAAAAAAAAATACGTAGCGTGGAATAGCACAAATCCGCCGAATTGACCACAGAGACACAATATGATGCAAAAAAAACATAAAATCTCTTTTCTTACCTTCAGCAGTGCTCATAAAGATGAGCTTATTGCACCGCTTCCCCCACGTGTTCCTGACGTGCTGCGCCTTCTTCTTGTGATTGGCTGGTGACGTCATCACCCAGCAGAGCACCCTGACGCGCCGGTACAACTCGTCAGCCACAGATCTGTCATCGTGCATGTGAACTTGTTCGTGGTGCTTATGTGTCTCTCCAACTCCGAGGGTATCCCGCACCGACTCCCTGAAAGGTTACGATTCATATTTGGAGCGCGACCGTGACGTTCCTATAAAAAAATTTTCGAGCTCGAGTTTGGCTGCATCAAAAAAAAAAGTGTTTACTAAATAGCTCTTTAATTTAGTGGAAAAAAATCTAAATTATAAAATAATTTATTTTTTAACACTGAATATGACTTTGACCTCTTTTTAGGATGAGGGCCTTTACAAAAGAATGATGATAAAAGGTCAGACATAATTTGCATAATCAGCCAGTTTTTGGGCACTTTTAAAATTATCAAGCCAGCAAATAAACTACGAGTAACTAAGCCAAACAAAGTCAGGGCTAAACACCAGTCAAGCTGTAAAAAAATGACCAAATGAAAAACAAGCAATACGAGCATGGTTTAACCTATAATGTCGTTTTGCTATTCGTGGAAAACCATCTTTACTCTTCTAGGAAGTTATTGGATGGAAGCTAAACTTGATGACGAGAAATTTAAATGTAGATAAGTTAGTGTGACATGATATACGTATGTTTTACTCACAGCTAAGTACATACACAGTAACTAACAATGAGTAAGAAACAAAAAGTAAACTTTGAAGATCCCCTAAAGTGGGTCTTCTATAGAATATCAAAATAGGAATATGTACTTATACAGGGTGTAATAAGGATATCTCCGGGAAACTTTAACGGGGATTTTGTTCAAGGAATCCATAAGAATAAAAAAAAAGGCGATAACCGTACATAGATGTCCGACCTATAAAATAATTCTTTAACAATAAGTTATAAGTAGGATTCCTTGGAGAAAGTATTATAAGTAGAAGCTTTCTTTACAATTTCAATAAAGGATTTTTACATCTTATATACTCATTATAATCTTCTCAAGGAATTCGCAATAAAATTGTGGACCTTCCCAATCTTATGAAAGTGATAAATGGTACATCAAATAGTTATTTAAAAAAAAAACGAACTTATGTATGTTTGCACAAAATAAACCAGTTTCACAAAAAAGGTAGGACTGAAATTCAAAAAGCAGTAAAAAGAACGTACTAAAAGTATTATTGTAAAATGCTTATAAATAGAGTGATTGGCGAAACATTTATGATAACAATAGCATACTATTACGCTCTAATGAACCGAAAATTAAAGGCACCTTATCAAATATTTTACCATGCTGTATATATCAACTAACGAACGTGAACCAAAGTAAAACTATATAACAAACATTTTACATGCGTAATTCTACAGCATTGTGTAATATGTATACGGGGTGTATGTATAAAGCCGATACTGAACAACTTTCAACAAGGAACCTTCAATTTTTTTATTGCCAGTAGGTTCCATCTGAAAGTTATCCAGTTTCAGCTCTGATTCAGCTACTTAAATGCGTCCGTCATTTTGCAAGTCACTCTGTATAAACACAAACTAGACAAAGAAGGTCCGCTCAATATAAACCACTAAAATCGTAAACATATACATGCTTATAGAAATATACGGTCGCTCGAGGCAAGGTCACGATCGCACAGTACATGATCTTGCCTACAACGACCGTATACGTCTATAAGCATGTATATGCTTAGGATTTTCGTGAGCGTATTGAGCGGACCTTCTGTATCTATGTCTTTTGTGGTATAAACATACGTACGTACGTAAGAGAATTCTTCAGAAATGACTCTAGAACCAAATCAAATTTCAAATGAATCTGATTGCTAATACTTTTGTATTAGGGGTAAGACACTATTATTAAATGGTCTTGAAAGCTAAAGCAGTAATTTTCTTTACATGTATGTAGTGTACATAACCAATCCTCTCAATCGCTCTTGCCTCCTTATCTTCTTCTTCTTTATCTTAAGAGCTAGGCTCTTATCGGTGGAGCAACCGCCTTTTTTCCTACTCCTCGCCCCAGGTCCTTGACTTCGTGGTACGACACGAGGTTGACTTTGGCCTTCACTTGATTGATGTAACTAATTCTCGGCCTCCCTCTACCTCTCTTTCCTTCTACCTTTCCCTTCGTGATGGTCATTATGAAGTGCTCGTGTCGTAACAAATGTTCAATCATATTTGCCTCCTTATAACCAACATTAAATCTACAGGTGTAGTAATAAGCTATTTGAGAAACGTTGAGAAACGTTAAACGTCCCGAAACGTTGAGTGTACAAGTTCCGAGTGGTAGGAACTTTGTACTAGGTAGAAAAATATGACGATTTAAAAGTATGTGTAAAGCATCTACTTAAATAAAAAAGATTTTTGATTTTGATTTTGATTTTGAGAATAAGTTTCTTGGGAAAATATGTTTAGTCTCGTAAGTGGAGGCCCCATTTTAAAATTGTTTTTTCGGATTTCTTAAGGTCTATATAGAACCATTTTTTAGGTAAAAATCCCAAAAAGTGCTACTTAAAAAACCTCAACAAAACATTATAACATGATGAGGCCAAAAAACTGATTCTCCTAACAATTTGCAAGTACGGGAAGTCGACATACTTTTAGAGCCAGTTTTTCGCCCTGATCATTGTATTTGCTCCAGGCTGCAACTGCATGCCATTCACTGGAAAACTCGAGAAACACGAGTCCTAGTCTTCTTTTAATCCTGAAACACCTACAGGTGCGCAGAGTTGAGAGAACCCACCAATATATCCTAGGAGTTCTCTGTTGGATCCACAAGGGATAAATGGCTGTTATCTAGAGTTGAAATTAGCATCACCCGCGGTCACGTGTAGGGCTTTAAGATTTACAGCTATGGACTTGTGCAACGTAATCTTCATACACTACACATCTAGTAAACAGATGTGCAGGTTTCCTCACGATGTTTTTCTTAACCGTTAAAACAATCGGTATTAAAATGTACGTAAGTTACGTAAAACTTATTTATACATTGGCCACGATTTGAATCTGAGACCTATGGTACAAAATAAATATAACAGAAGGTCCGCTCAATACAAACCACTAAAATCCTAAGCATATACATGCTTATAGAAGTATACGGTATACGATACTGTGCGATCGTGACCTTGCCTCGAACGACCGTATACGTCCATAAGAATGTATATTGCTTAGGATTTTAGTGAGCGTATTGAGCGGACCTTCTGTTATATCTATTTTGTGCCT
The DNA here is from genome assembly GCA_958295455.1 of Coleophora deauratella. Classification (NCBI taxonomy): domain Eukaryota; kingdom Metazoa; phylum Arthropoda; class Insecta; order Lepidoptera; family Coleophoridae; genus Coleophora; species Coleophora deauratella. Next base: position 15,351,509 of record OY282400.1, on the reverse strand, counting down.
ATGGTTAGGACGTCAAGTCACACCGCAGAGCCCCCGAAGCTTTGGTTTGTACATCAACTTTTTTATATATTAACTAAAAAAGTAATCCCCTGTATAAGGAGGTATTAAAACGCACTGATACGATTACTGATAATTAATAATGAAATAGACGTTTTCCCAGTAATCCGCATTTTTTTTTTTTAATTCCAAAGTTGCCGCAATAGCTGATCGATGTTTTTGTTTAGTTTGTTTCCGAATTCATCAGACGTTTCTAGAGGAAAGTTTTTCAATTTCATTCATAAAAGAAACCCAGTTCAAAAATATAGTCAATTATTTTCTTAAGATCCTTTGCCATGGTGGACGATTTTCCTTATGGGGGAATTGAGCTTATCATTAGATGCCTCACTTAAAATTTCAGCATTTAATAAAATACAAAATACACTTTAAAACTAAAAACATTCAAACTAAAATTAACAATAATTATACAATTAAATGTTAAAATAGCATTAAATAAATGCCGCATGCTTTATAGCGCCGTGCTTAAACTAAACACAGGAAAATTAACATGCATCATGCTAAGATTAAGCTTTTTAGTTACCTGTACGCATTCAGTGCTACATCCTGTGAGAATCCTGACGACGTTAATAGTATGTATGCGAAACTAAATCCAGCTGAGATTCCGATCACCAGTGTTAGCACAAATCGCCTGCCCATCACCCGCCCTTCTGCCTGCGCAAGCGAGTACAGCGTCATCGATCGGCAGAAAAATAAATTTGAAACAAAAGAAGTTTTTCAACTCTGGTCACTCACAAAAAAATAAAGGAATCCCAACTTTTTAGTTATGGTTTTTTCCCCAGACTTAAAAAAGTCTTTATTTTTTTCTGACAGAAAGTAACACGATTTTTTCCCGCCGATCTCTTTACGCTTTTTTTTTCACAACGCAAGTGTGTCCGCACACAGAACTATCGTACGATTATGAACGACATTCATAATTATTGTTTAATATTATCAATTACATATTATTTTGCAAGTGGCTCAATTTTAAACCTACAGTAAAGAAGGTATGCGGTGTGTTTTAATTTTGTTACGGTATGCTGACATTAATTACACTATTGATTCAGTAGGTGTGCCGGAATACGCGAGGCTTTTCAGACTCCATGTCGACTTCAAAAACACGTTTCTGGGTTGTCATAAGAGGCTTTTCTTTAACAGTGTACGTGATAAAGACTATACAGGGTGATATTTAAATCTCGGACCAGATTTTAATTGTGGCTTCTAGTGATGACACTGAACGACTTGCTCCAAGGAACCAATTCTGTCTAAGCAAAAACAAATTTGGACTCTTCATACAAATCGATGAGCTGAGGAACCAAATTTGTATGGAAAGTCCAATTTTTTTGCTCCGATTGAATTGGTTCCTTAGAGAAAGTTGTTCAGTACTAAAAGCCACGGTTGAAATTTGATTCACGACTTCCATTTCAACTGTAATCATATTTTAAATGTAGTTTCGAGATATGGGAAGAGATCCGTGCCCTGGAATTAGAGACGTTAGTTCTGAGTTGTTGACGATAACAGGACGCCTGTTTTGTTTTTTTAGATAAGCACAGATATTCCGATCTCGTACAACCAAACAGAACTTCAAGTGGAATGTATAAATATTATCGTTCTTCGATCATTGAATAAAAATTTCGAATCGCCGAGATCAGCCTATATGTAATACGGCATATTATTGTAAACGACAGTCGTCCATATAGACAAACAGACAAGACAATTAACGAGTGTTATATTTGAAACACGTGCCTTTAAAAAACATATAATAAACGGCAACGAAACATCGAATTCAATACGCGGACTGAAAAACAGTGCGAATTTAATACAATAAAAAGCTGTAGTTGTGCTTAATTTTTCAAAAGAAAACTTCAATTCTCTTTTTAAATTGGGATAACATAAACACTTACTAATTTCTTAGTATTCTGCCTACATTATTAACTTTTCGAAAAAAAAAAGACATTTCCTCTAAGTTAATCAAACGTCACTAACTTCACTAACGTTTCCGCAAAGGTTTGTATCTGTTTTTTGTTATTATATTTAATTTTTATATATAGATTATAGGTATATTTGTAAAATTAAAAGCAGGAACATACATGTTTCGTTTTAACCGGTTCTATATTAAACGGAGTACAGTCTAATCGAAAAATATTTGCTGTAAAATAATGTAAAGTCAGTTCCGTATATTTTCTTTTCACCGACTGAAACGGAGAATTACAATTAAAAACTTGAGAGTGAAGATTGTAGCTTGAAAATTTCAAAATACAATGTTACGTTAACCTACACATTTTTGTATAAAAATTATAAATTATATACAGCATTTTATGCAAAATAAAAATAAAACGGTCAAAGACAATCTAATCTTCCCGTCCAAGCCTTCCCGAGGTATAATAATAATATCCGGGACAAATCACACACGGTCATCTGACCCCAAAAAAAAACCGTATTTGAGGTCACCCGTGTCCCTAGTAGGGACTCCCTACCTACAGTGGGGATAAGACAGTCATAATATGTATCACCACACCCCCGACACTCCATCAAAGTGTAATGTAAACAACCCATTACGTCTCTTCCCATTACTCGGGAAGGTTAGGCCATACTCCACACACGGGGGCCAAGTCCGGATTGGTGGAAGTTGTGGGGCTAGTGGCCAACCCCAGTGTCAGGAGTTTTCAAACCGCCTATAAGGCCTCCGACATGGCTGCCATCGCTAGATTGCAACCGGCACCAACGGCTTAACGTGCCTTGCGAAGCTGCGAAGCACGGAAACGGTCGAGATAAATGCCACTAACAGCCAAACCCATCCAGGTAATGACCGTGTCTGTAGTCAGTTGACCTGCATGATAGATGAGACCACGCAAACAGCACTGAGCCACGACCGCATCAAAGTGTAACGTTAAATTATTACTGCCTTAATTATGGCTGCCATCGCTAGATTGCAACCGGCACCAACGGCTTAACGTGCCTTGCGAAGCTGCGAAGCTGCGAAGCACGGAAACGGTCGAGATAAATGCCACTAACAGCCAAACCCATCCAGGTAATGACCGTGTCTGTAGTCAGTTGACCTGCATGATAGATGAGACCACGCAAACAGCACTGAGCCACGACCGCATCAAAGTGTAACGTTAAATTATTACCTACCTAACTAGGTGGGGTTAAACCTACTCCTACTGCATAAAAATATGTCCCTATCACATGGCTTGCGCTAAGCCGCCGTCACCGTAAAAAAATGTCTTTTTAATTAAATTGTTTTATTGTTTTTTTTTTAATTACTTATGAATTATTAGTTTATGTGTGTAAGATAACAAAATATGTTAAAGTGAATTTGAAATATAATTTTTTAAATTTTTTTCGCTATGCTATTTTTGAATACGAAACATTAAAAACGTTTGAATACCATAGGTATGTTTATCTTTATTTGAAATCAAATGCAACCGAATTCAGTCGTGGCATTTTTTGTTACTTTACTTAATAAAAGTACACTGAATATAGAATAAAAAACATATCGAGGGTTCACGGGCGACTTGTATTAAGCGACATTTTTGGAAACACAGGTAACCTCTACTTTAAAAATTTATTTCTTACAAAATACCTTACAAAAAATAACTTCTGAATAATATTTAAAATATTAAGAATATCGAGAATCTATATAATACTAAGAAGTTAAGTTTTAATGATTATTTTTCTAAGAAATATTTTTTTAAATCAGTCTCCTGAACATTTCTAAAAATGTCGCTTAATACAAGTCGCCCGTGAACCCTCGATATCATGAAAATCCGTTCACAATTTGGCGAAGTAATTGCGTAACATACACATACAAAAAAAAAACAATAATCTCAACCTCTTCATTAATTGGAAGTCGGTAAAAAAGGCACTTCATACGTATCTAGGAAAGACCCTTACTTGCAAACTACGAAGAAGGGGCTGTTTGCTTTGCCCCTGACCACTGAACATTTGCCTGTGCTTGGACACACTTACGAAGCGCATTTTAAAAATAAATTGAAACTATTTTTTTATTTATTGGATAGGAGGGCGCTGATGTGCTAACAAGCCGCCACCGAAACTGTAAATGTTACAGGACATATTTACAAGTTATTAGGTGCATATACGTTGCCAGGGCCGTATTTAGTAAGAGCCCCTTTTCTGGTTATCATATTATTACTTTATTGCTACAATAAAATTAAAAAGTAATGGAAATAAATAATTAATAATCAATTTGGCTGTAGTCATTTAACATTTAAAATTGAAATAAGTAAAAATACTTAAAATCTGTTCCCATTTTGAATTATTTATTAAATGGAAATATGGAGACTCAATTGTTTTATTAAAATTTTCTTTTAAACTATGCTCGTCTTTATTTTCAAAAGCTTATAGTGACGTTGGCACAGTATTTTAGTGATGTCTGGTTAGTTTGGTGCAATGTGATTTACATGAATTTTTAAAGTGCTATTTGATTGTGCAATTAATCATCACAATGCGTAAGATAATAAAATCACTTTAATCTATTTATGATAATTAGGCGGTTACAGAAAGTTTACAGAAATATAAAGTTGAAGAAAGAAGGCCTCTTCCTGAATACGACCCTGGATATTGTTGTTTATTTGTTTGTGTACAGATTATGTACGTGCTTTAGTAACCATGTTGTGATGTTAAGAAGATTGTTTACTAAACTTTCTTTAATGTCGCTCGCTCATTAAACAATGAGCCAAGTAGAATCATTAACATTTAGGTATTTGAATGAATTAACATCAAAACATCATGGTTCCAAATAAAATTAATTAACAATAAATTTAAAAACAATCAACCTTTAAAAGATTTGATCTAAATCGTTTTTTTTTACTTTTACTTTTATTTATTATAGGAAAAACTAGGGTTAAAAATATCGTTATACACATATTGGTGAACAATTTTAAAAAAACTTAAACATTTTCTTATAGTATTAAATCAACCCGTCCCTTTAGGTGTTTCATTTATATGTGTTGTTTTTGGCTCTACCACTGACATTTCATTACAAAAAAAAAAAACAAAACAAACCCGATTTTGGCCAGATAGGAAGATGGCCCTACTTGCATCATCACTTGGGTAAGTCTGCACAAAAGGTAAATATAATTTAATAAAATTATAATTATGTCCTTAAGCACCCAAAACATCAATGATACAGCTTTTTTGCTAAGTACATACTAAATATTTCTTCTTCAAAAACACTTCATTTTCCACGTCGTCCTGAAACGCGCACATCGTTCACAATTTGTGGCAACACTGGAGAAAATAACTTGACTTCCGTAATTAAAAATATATAATTTTACGACTAATAAAAACGGCACTTTTACCTTCAATGACATAATAGGTTTACAGCAACCTATCATACTGGTAGCACGACCGGAAAATACATTAAGAATTTGTAAAAGGCGGTCGGCATTACTTCCCTTATAATGAGACAAGAAAGAGATTATAGTCTCTTTGGGTCAAACTGACTGTTCCACGCTCCCTAGAGCTTTCCTTAAATATCAACCATCAAAACAACCGTGTAATCGGCATGACCAATTAATGAAGAAGTCTACTAATTGGGCCATAAAATTTGCTATGGCAGTTTTATCGTGAAGGTTTCTTACAATTATCAAATGGTTCAAGAGAGAACTATTTTTACGCTTGTAAACTGTACAAGTACATGGATCAGTTTGCTGTATTGAACTGAACTGGAATACCTAAACTTTTCGACTTTCTTTAAGAGAAATAGATGGACTGCGGACTGTGCATGTTTTACGTCATATACAAAGCTGCTGAGTTGATGATTACAGACCTTCATATATAAAAGTTGATTAATTTCAGCACAGAAACAATCTGATTAGTATAATATTTACAGTTACAGCACATTCTACTATATAATGTAAAATTAAATACAATACATAATAACTAGAAGAGCTTTATAGTACAACATAAGTCAAATCCATACTATCCATAAATTCATACTAAGAGAACATTTTTGCAAAGCACTATATTTTCTTCACACTACTAGCCCATTTTAAGTTATTAGCAAAAAAAACTGAATAACCCCTCCCAAGTAACTATGGGGAATTTGCAATAATTATTGTAGACTTTTTAATGAAATTATTGTTGTTGACTCTCCTCTTTAATGTACTTTTTGTCAGTTTTTAGGCAATAAAGTATATGCTGTACTTAAATATACATTTAGATTAGATCTGATTTAGATAGATGATTGGCTAACTTTGCAAGAGAAGTCAAAAAACTTTTTTACATCTCATTTGGTTTCATGGGTTTTCACTGACTGAACTGAACTGAACAATCTGACGACCCAGGACCGAATTTCCTGGCGAGGCGCGACGAGGAGGGCCGACCCCAGATGACGGGAAGAGGCACAGAAAGAAGAAGAATTTGGTTTCATGGGTTTTCAGTTTTGTCTTCTAAGCTTTAAACCATATCTGGCCACACAGAATCGCATTTTCCCGTAGCTCTATCCTTTTCTGGCACTCAGAAACATCGTTTAATAGAGCGAGAAGAGAATACGAGTGGCGTCCGCACCGGCGATGCGTAAGAGTGCAGGCGCCACTCGTATTCCCTTCTCGCTCTAGCGAACAATATTTCTGAGTGAGAGAAAAGGATAGAGTTATCGTTCAACCAGTATAGTATAATAAAACTTTATTTAAACTTACTTAGGCCTAAATTACAGCTTATCTTAGCTTAAAATATTTTACTTATGTTAATGTGATACATGAAGGCTAATGCACATCTCTGTGGGCATGGTCTTGAAAAAGATATATTAATATCTTGTGTTTCAAGACACACTGCTCCGAATAATTAATTTACAATGTTAAGCCTGAGGCGCAATTACAATAAATATTTTATTAAACAAATGCTGTATTTTTGTTAGCTTAGTACACATTGCTATGATTTTAGGTAACAAAGAAGAGGATTCATTTTAGAATACAGTATAAATACAAATAATTAGCATTCTAACCAGATATAGAATGAATACATTCATATATGGTTTTTGTGTGTGGGTGTGTGCATGTGCCTGTGTGTGTGTGGGAGTGAGTGTGTATGTGTCTAGAAACTGAAATTCTGACGGGGTTCAAGTTTATCCCAAATACATATAGTTCATTCCAATCAAAAAAAAAAAGCAAAACGTAAACAAACTTACTATGGAACTGACACATGTCAATGTCATCTGCATACTATGGTTGTTTACCTTTTGCTTTTTTTTGATTGGAATGAACTATAGTTAAAATTAATATAAAAAGTTGGAGCAAAAGCAGATGAAATAAAAAATATAGTCAATCATCTTCTTTAGGTCCTGGAAAACCTGAGCGTGCATAGGGCCAAGACTATTTTTTATTTTCAACAGGAAATGAGTGCCTATAGTTTTAAATAGACTAGGTACTATTTTTAAAATATAAAATACGGACCCAACATAGATATTACCTATACACAGTTTAATAACTAATCAGGGGTAGTTTTCTTCAGTTTGGTCTTCTGGAAGCATCAGAATACAAATCTCTGACCAGAAGTCGGGCTCAGGTACTACTCCCGGTGCAGACTTACATGCAGCTGAGACCTCTGTTCTTGTGCTCCCGGAAGTTACACCTATATTTAGTTGTTTATTTAGATAGCAATATATGTAAAAAAAAAGATTTTTGGGATCAGATACACATTTTCCACTAAAGTATATCTTATTGTACATTAACCGTATGCAGAACAAACATTTTTAAGTACTTAAACAAGTATTTTTAAAGCAGCAGTTCTTACCTTAATCTCCAGTATTAACAGCTTGTTTTTACACAATTTGCTAATAAATGAACAACAAACAATAAAAATAATAAATAACTAATATTTAAAAAACACCAGCAATAATAACTCACGGTCATTTGGCCCCAAACTAGGATTTCCTGTATTATGGGAACAGACTCATATTCATACATTTTATTTAAGCCTCTTTATTTCCTCAAGTTATAAACATTGAAATTTAAGTAAAGAATTTGGTTAGTTTTGTTAGTTAAAGTTTAATAAAAATGTATATGTATATGTAAATGTAATGTATTCATACATAGGTATCTTAAAATAATTAATATAATAGTATCTAAGGAAAGTGTATATGTTTTGATTATTAAATAATAATAAAAAAAAGTACTTTATGTCTCATTTGTAATTAGAAGTAATAACGTGTCATCAAAAGTCTTAGGGCGAGTATCGTAGAATAAATAACAAGAAAAAATATCTTACCCACTCATAACACAAAAATATTGTATACTATAATTTACCGCGACTTCTCAATATATGATCAGAGGGTATCCTTTTTCCTAATAGTAATATTAAGACAATAAATGAAATAAGAAGATACCAATCACACTTCAACAGAAGGTATTTTATTTAGTAATGGGAATGGGTTGGTGACTGACCACAAAACTATATTCTGAAACAAGATAAGCAGGAGAGAAACAGGATACTATGACCCACGCATAGTTATCTCTGAAATAAGTTATCTATCACACACCAGTAATAAATAAGTTAGGTACTAATAACAATGTAAAGAATTGATCACAGATTTTTGCAACTCACAGTCATGGCGATTTTAGTTTTGGATGCGCGTAGTTGTAGGCGGGCCCGGTGAAAGCCCGAATTACTTCATTATATTATTTCACTTATTCTGCATATCAATTATATAGAACTGATTGGATTTTTAAAAATTTGAAAAGATGAGAATACAAGATCGCCGAGGAACTCGAGCAAAGAGAATATAATCACTACGTTTAAGAGTGCGCACTTCATATAACAAATTTTTTTTCGGCCCAACTGTCATCTTCAATTTGATTACCATCTATAGACAATATTTAAAAAAAAAGTACCCAAGATACACAGAGCTACCAACATAACAACGTAAACTGAACAGAGCATAGACTTAATGAATATGTCTATGGTTTAAGAGATGGTTGGTATATTGTCTATGGAGGCATCTGTCAATATTTAGGGCTGGCTTTAGTCGATAATAGTGCTGTAATTTATCGATAACCACAATATCGACTTTTTCCAGTAGCAGTCATTGATACAAACTGTCACTGCAAAAAGAAAAATCTGACAAGTGCGAGTTTAACTCGCAGATCGAGGGTTCCATACAAACTGTAGGTATGATATTGTCACGTACTCCTGTGAAATAGGAAATGTTGCTTAAAAGACAGACAATCGGACAAAGAAATGATCCTAGAAGGGTTTCTTTTTGCCTTTTGAGGTACGGAACCCTAAAACTAAAAAAAACGTTTTACCAAGAAAAAATGCATTTATTTTTACAAAATAAATTATTTTACAAAATTATCTGTATAGTAAAGCTAGCGAATTAACACCGAAGTATGTTTGATTTATGACAAAGATGCATTTATAGTTCATTACAATAAATAAAAAAGCAAAAGGTAAACAAACCTACCATGGAAATGACACATGTCAATGTCAAATGCATACTTTCTTTGTTTACCTTCGCTTTTTTTTGATTGGAATGAACTATAAATAGTACGGGCGAAAATACAACAGAGCGGTGCGGCGTCGTCGCCGCAACGCGACGCTGAATTCGGAGGCGCGCGGCGCGCAGCGCTCGTATCCGCGTTGCGGCGGCTAATTTGATGTCCACACGTTCTAGGTCAGACGCTTGTTTTTTTAACAAACCTAGTCGTCAATTCAGTAGATGTTGATTATTTTATATCATTAATAGAGCAACATCCCAATTTATGGGATAAACTAGAGAAGATTTTAAAACTAGGACTTTAAAAGCCGAGAAACGGAGGGAGATATGTGGAGTTTCCTGATTTCGAATAAAATATGGTCACACGCGCGACTCGCGACACCGCTCACCGCAGATATCAGCGTCGTGCCGCACAACGATTTTACTTGCGTTGTGAATTTTGTTTTTGCGGCACCGCAACGCTGATATCTGCGGCGGAGCAGAACGCGGAATTTGGTGTCGCGGCGCCACACCGCTCTTTTGTTTTCGCCCTACTAACAACTTGAGATTGTGTAGGTCCGACCGGAATTGAATCCGCGGACCCGTATCCTTCGCGGATATGATGGATGTAACTGCGACTCCAAGTCTGAACCATTCCTCTGGAACCGAAATGCGTACGCGACTTGGAGTGGGGATGCAAACGAACCCGGAACTGATACCGCTGTACTGGTACAGGAATGACGGGTGATTGGGGAAGGGACGGGAGGGGCGAGCTAGGTTAGGAATACACCATTACTGACCTACCTTAAGACTAGTTTTCACATATAGTTCATTCCAATCAAAAAAAAGCAAAAGGTAAACGAACTTACTATGCAACTGACATTGACATGTGTCAAATCCATAGTAGTTTTGTTTACCTTGTGCTTTTTTTTTATTGGAACTATATGTATACTAGCTGGGAGCTCAGTATCTATTTCTTTTTTTTCTAAAGCTATCTGATCTGATGAAAAATAAAAATTGCTGAAAGTTACGATGAAACCTTGAATAATTTATGGTTAATGTGTTTTTTTTAATTTATTGCTAGATGTATTTCTAGTTCTAGTTTTGATAATTTAATAACTCAAAGATCTAGCTTTCGAGCGAATCATCCGCAATCTGCAACACAATTTGTGTTCATGTTCGATCGCGCGACTCCACCCGTTCCTCTAAAGACTAGGACCCATATAGCTCCGGCGGAACCGATACGAGAAAGCAGATCCCCTTAGCGTGTCACTCCATCCGCTCCGCTAAGGACTCTGACTTATACAGATCCGACGGAACTGGTACCTGGAAGCAAATCCGCAGAGCTGGACCTACATCCGGACCCGAATCCTTAAAACTAAACTAAAACTCGGACCTACCCAAAAAATCTCACAACAATAGAAAAAAGTTAACAATTAGTTTTAGTCACAAATTCAATTAATATTGAATTACTACAGATATAAAAAATAAATTTTACAGCTACGCTGTGCATACTTTCTCGCGAATCCCTTACACATCATTAGGTATACACAAGATTGTCATCATTCAACATAAATCAGCAATAAACACTTAGTAGCAAGTAATATTTGACTTTATAATAAAATACCAAATGACATGAAAGATCTGCCTACTAATATATAAGGTGCTACTTTATTAGTGCCCGATAATTTAGTCAGTGCTTCTACTCCTGATTCTGATCAACTTTCCCCAAGGAACCCATAGTCAAATCGCAAAAAAATTTTTGGACTCTTCATACTAATTTGGCCGCTCGGCTGATCGATGTGTATGAAGAGTCCAAAAATTTTTTTGCGATTTGACTATGGGTTCCTTGGGGAAAGTTGATCAGAATCAGGAGTAGAAGCACTGACTACAATATCGGGCACTAATAAAGTAGCACCTTATATTCAAGACAAAATTGTTCAAATGACTTAATGTAAAAAACTATTATAGTATTAAAGAATTCCTGCAGTAGTATTTATATTAATATGCTTATGTTGTATTTTGAATATTTGACATTTTATTGTATTTTTATTATCTATTTATTGACATTATTATTAATAATTGAATTGATTGTATACTCTACCTGCCGCTATCTCTTTATTGCATGCCTATTTTTATAGCGAGACATGATGTACTTTTATTTCATATTTTGTCATCTTGACTACCATGTTTCAAGCAAATAAATATTGATTGATTGATTGATTGATTGAACCCGATTTTTCCCAGAGTAACCAACTATCCTATACAGGGTGTAACAGAAAGGTGTGATAATACTTCAAGGTTAGTTTTTACCCATCAAACTGAACAACTTTTGTTCTACAACTTTGTTGAAATCGCAAAAAAATTTTTGGACTTTTCATACAAACTTGCTTCGCCAGCTGATCGATTTGTATGAAAAGTCCAAAAAATAATTTGCGATTTCAACAAAGTTGTAGAAGAAAAGTTGTTTAGTTTGATGGGTAAAAGCCAACCTTTAAGTACTGTCACACCTTTCTGTTACACCCTGTATATACTAAGTTGTATAGAAATATGGTATTGTACAAAGTTTCATCAAAATCAATAGAGCCATTTTTGAGCAAATTTAACAAAATCTAATTTGTGTATGGAAAGCATCAGAACCCAATTTTTCTTAGAGTAACGAACTATCTTATGAACTAGGTTGTATATAAATATGGGATTACATAAAGTTTCATCAAAATCATTAGAGCCATTTTTGAGCAAAAGAAAGAAAAGTGTTTTTTTTTAATATGGTAGCAACGCAAAAAAAATATTAAATTAAAAATTTACGATATTAAAAAAATATACGATATTAAAAAAATAAAAAGTACGGCTGGAGATATTAACAAAATATTGCCCTAACCTAAATTTCATCCAGATCCATCCAGTGGTCTTGGCGCTAGAGCCCGGGACGGACACAAATACACACACACACACACTCACACATTTTTTGTTTTGTTTTTTGGGCTCTATAAGTGCAAGAGAATCGATCCCCATCAAAATCTCAAGTTCGATTTTTTGCCATGACAATACTTACTCTATTGATGATTTAAAAGCACGTGTGAAGCATCTACTTAAATAAAAAATATTTTGAGTTTGAAATCACCAGATAATGTATGGTGCTATATGAATGATCTTTTAAACCGGATTGAGGTTTCCATCAAAAACATTTTGTGACAATAATCAGGACCAGTAAAAATGCAGATATTTCGACGACTACTTTCGATTTGAGGACAAAAATTAATAGCAATGCGGAAGAAAACTGACAGAACTCGCCGATAGAGGCGCTGATATCAGTTGACTCATAACAACGTGACGTGGGAAAACGAACGTTTTCAATCATGTATTTTTGAACTTCGCCTTTAATTAAGGAACAAACCAAGTCGCACACATTTTCCATTTAACAATTTTACAGAAAAAAACTATTTTATTGCACCTCGATAATAAAAAACGCGGAACAAATTGAAAGTTGTTATGAGTCAAGCGTCCGTAGCGCCATCTGCAAATAGCTTTGCGTTTTCTTCCCCATAGAGCCACACCCCGTGTAGATTATGTAAAGACGTCATTTTCAATGGTGGTACAGTATGAATTACCACCTACACAAAAACGACATGAAACACAACTACGATTATGACATGACATTACATAATATCACTAAAAAGATTAAAAAGATAGTGCCACCAACTTACCTGTAGAACGGAAAAAAGCAGAACTACTGACGCCAGTATGAAAACGTCATTTTGTTGTTGTCAGTTTGTATGGAATTTTCGATAGTGGCGCCATCCTGCATACCACAGATTAGTTGGTGGCACTATATTGTTCCATGTTGAGTGTTAACAGTAATTTCATATCTGACGTTCTCAAAAAATATGCTATTATAGAAATGATATTAAAATATCATTTTTAAAAAGGATAATTTTTAACCGTTCACCAAAAATCTAAGGGTACACCTTTGTACGGCCTCTCTAAAATATTACTCTATAAATAAAAAAATGAACCAAAAAAAGATACAATATCTTATAAGAATGCTTGACAGCAAACTGAAATAATAACGCCATAAAAAATACCAAACAAATAAATAAAAATTTACAACAGTGTAACACCGTGTCTCAAGAATAAAGTACCAATGTATGTTTCCAGTGATGGCATATGGATCAGAGACATGGTCGCTTACTATGGGCCTCATAAGAAGGCTCAAAAGGCGAAGTGACAGTGGGCAGGGCACATAGCTCGTAGAACAGACATCACATCACATAATGTCACAAAACATTCCAAAAACAGAGTTTTATTCCATACTAGCTTCCGCCCGTGACTTTGTCCGCGTGGACTTAAGAATTGTGTCCAGAAAGAAAGAAAATGTCAAGGTAGCGCCATATAGTGACGAAGTGGAAATTTTGAGTTTTTAAGCAACCCTTAAGTTTTCCGGGATAAATAATGTGTTAGCCGACTGCTTATCTATCTACCTACCAAATTTCATCCAAATCCGTTCAGTAGTCTCGACGTGAAAGCGGAACAAGCAAACAAACAAACCATACTTCGCATTTATAATATTAGTGAGATGAGATGAGATGAGATGCGGTGTCAACAGAAATGTTACTACCTACGTTACCAGAAAACTTATGACGTTATACATAGGAGGTTCCAATTAAAAAGCTTTTTACGACCATAATTAGGACATAAAAGTGCAGATATTTTTTTCCACCACAATTTTCAACACTTTTTGATAACTTTTTAGTCAGAGCGTGAAATCCCTGACAGTGCATTATGTTTTTCTTAGTCCCTCCACACTCATTTCTTTTTCCTTGGGGTAAGTTCTGTAACACAAAAAAGAATAAACAAATAAGTAAAACACCATGTAAAAATTGAATTAAAACATAATTTATTATATTTAAAAAAAAATGATCTCTTAAAGGAACAACAGTACTTTCAATTAAAATAATAGTTAAGTTTGATATAATAAAACACTAATGGTCATTTTAAAACATTTCTGCTGCGAACCAGCGAACGGTAAGGTACAAACGAGAAAAAACATTTTTTTCTCGTGTATCCCAGCTTCACAATAATGGCTAACCTAGAAGAGTTATATTTAGAACTGCTGTGTAATTGTGTATAATATTTACTAGTTGGAGACCGAGCGTCGCTCGTTCAATGAAGTAAGATAACTTGTTTAGTAATAATCGGTAATCGCTTACTATTAAGTGATCCGTCTGCTCGTTTGCCACCTAACACATAAAAAAAAGTAGTAGTTAGTACCTACCTATAAGAATTATTTTCTATGAAACATTTTGCAGGGTGTGTTTAAGTCGATAGTAACCTTCTATGGGACGAAAGGACAAACAATATTTGTTCTGAAAATATCTATAATATATGTAATATATGTTTTTATAATTTGATTCTATTGAAAAAAAAAACATTTAAATTCAAAGTACCCTTTTATAAAAAAATATATAATGAAATAAATTAAAAAATTAAATAAAATAAATCCTATAATAGGGAATTTTCAGATGACGTATGTCACACCATAAAAACATAGATTCTTATTAACTGAATTAACAGAAACGATAATTTTCAACCTGATAAAGTATGAATGAGCTCGGTGCGTTCTGGTTTCTTTGTTAAATAGGTATGTAATTTCTTCTTCCAAACAAAAAATAAATTATGATTAAAATACAATTAATAACTTGGTATCATGTTAGAATTATTTAAGAAAACACAAAAGCAATACTGACAAGCGCGGTGCATCAAAAATTATGAAATGT
This sequence comes from Coleophora deauratella, assembly GCA_958295455.1. Taxonomy (NCBI): domain Eukaryota; kingdom Metazoa; phylum Arthropoda; class Insecta; order Lepidoptera; family Coleophoridae; genus Coleophora; species Coleophora deauratella. Next base: position 15,336,260 of record OY282400.1, on the reverse strand, counting down.
ATTTTTTGGCTAATAATACGTAAAAATTTTGGTCGTCGACAGTTTTGTCAATCGTGGATGTTCTTATTTAAATTGTTGATCAGTGCCATCTAGTTTAGAGAAAGCCGTGGAAAATCCCCTATTGCCAGTTACATGGAGCAAGGCAGCACAAAATGTTTTGTTTTATTTTATTTACTTATTTAAGTTCACAAAAAAAAAAATAAAAAAAAAACAATAAAGTCTCGTGGGATACGAATGCGTTAATATTTTATGTATTCAAAATTCAATATCATTTATTTCTTTACGTAGGTACATTAAGCACCCTTATAAACGTCATATCATTTTGCTGGAGGAATATTCCAAATGTCATTATCATTAAAATAATCTACAGTCTTATAGTATCCTCTTGAACAAATACAGCGTTTTATATGTTTCTTAAATTTACATTCCGGTAGTTCACACACGTCATTCGGAATTTTGTTATAAAAGCGCACACACTGCCCCACAAATGATTTTTTCATCTTACTAAGCCTATTTTCGCTCAAATCTCCCTAAAATGAAAGTTTTCGAAGATAATTCCCTCATAGATCGATTTCTCGTTACTTTTAACCCCTAATTGTAGATTTTCGTCGAAAGGTTTCAAGCCGTTTTCGAAATCGTCGGGACACCTAACTCGTTTAATAGTATAGGATGTTTGAAAAATGAAATTTTACCTTCGTCTTTGGGAAACTTTCTCTTGTCACCTCTGCTTTCGATATCTTGTTTTAAAGCTGTCACACGCTGTGTTTTTAGAGAATTTTCTGAAAAATAAATAGTACTTTTTAAGTAATTTTATTTATGTTATTGATAATAAAGAAGTTAAAAAGAAATGACAAATTATTATAAGATTAATACTGTCACAGACAAATCGCCCATTTACGGGATTCGGCGAATTCATATTATTACAGAACAGCTATTTAAGTCAAAAGTTTTAACTCAATTTTTGCTACCACGAAAATAAGCGTATGATTCTCATAAAATCTTTGTGCGAGTAGAATACATGTACTGTCACGTTAAAAAAAATTTGAAGTATAAAAATATAAGTTTCGACGATGCGAAGGAAACTACGCCATTAGTTTTAACACTTTCATTCAGAAAAAAAATCTAAAACGTAAATAATTCGCGTGGAGTGTGTGAGTTGGACTTGCATTTCATCACTTTCTTTTTACCCTCAATTGATAAGCCCTTGGCATCATCTTACCTGATGGTAAGTGACGATGATGGCGAAAATGGAAGCGGGCTTACCAAGATTCCCTAACGCAATGGGAAACTGGCTCTCTTATCTTCATACCGGAACACATCAATGCTGTTAACATTGGTGTTTGGCGGCAAGACTTAGATAAGATGGTGGTAGCTAGCCAGGCGGGCTCAGAAAACACCAACCAAACCGAGTCTACAAAGTTGGACTCCGCCGGGAATCGAACCCGCGACCTTCTGATGTAAAGCGAGCAGCAAGCCACTACGCTATGGAGGCGGTCATCATCATCGTCAGCCGAAGGACGTCCACTGCTGGACAAAGGCCTCCTCCAAGGATTTCTACATCGACCGGTGTCTTGCGCTGCCCGCATCCAGCGGCTTCTCGCAACCTTTACCAGGTCATCGGTCACCGAGTGGGGGCCTGCCTACACTGCGTTTTCCGGTGCGTGGTACTGCACTTAGTACTGCATTTAGTCCTGCACAATTGTATGGGCGGTAGCTCTGTACTACCTCGCCTTAATGACTTACCGTCGTTCGCCGTAAGCTTTCTTTTGACACCTCTGGATTCCGCATCAACCTTCTTTGATACTGTGATGCGTTCTTTTTTATCTGAAATTAATAATAGAAAACAATAAGAACAGTTTTAATTTGGTAATCATGATTTTTAAAAATATATTTTGAATCTTTTTAATTTATTTTGCAGTAGTATCTTAGTGTAAGTCTACCCGACACAAATTGCATTTGGTGGGTAGATGACAGCTAGTTTGAGTTTAGCTTTGATTAAGGGTTGTTAAGATGAGGGGTATAATTTAAACGAGTAAGTCATCCACCATATCATCTTCAACCAAAAAAGGGTCCACTGCTGAACAAAAGCCTCCTCTAAGGAAGTCAACGATAGCCGGTCTTGCGCTGCGCGCATCATTCGACGAGTCTTTAAACGTCGAACAACTTCACACGAGTATGTCGCATAAATACATTCATTATTTCCCCTGTAATAGGTCAGTTGTCCAATGGTTCTATGTATCTGTAATACACACCAGTATGCGAAGTAGATGCGGCTGAGTTTTTTGGAGTCTCGCTGCTCTTTATTTGCAGGCAGGGAAACTGAAATTTAATAAGTTAAATAAATGAGAGTTTCTCTAAAATCAGGGTTCGTAATTATCAAGATAATTATTTTCTTTGATAATTATTATGACAATTATCTGATAATTATCCATGCTGCTTCATAATTGAATGACTTTAATTTTTGACTTACAATAAGTATTTAATTCATCACATTATAATTCTGGTATGTGCAAAAGTTTTTTCGGTTTGTACCTAAAGCCTAAAACATTTGTCAAGTCTGTCAATAATTGTTCTTTGAACTTACATAGGCTCCTACTTGTTTCTAGAAACGTCTATACACGTATAATACGTAGCTATAAAGCGTAGTATCTACAAACGGTGACAATTCGATAAACATGGAAGCGGCCAAATACATATCAGACACTTTCTCTTATATGAATTCGATTTAGGAAATAATGCGGCAGATGCACACGGGAAGATATGCAGCATTTACGGTGAGAATGTGATTACCTCCTAATTTGAGAGCTAATGTGAGAAGTTCTCATCTCACACACACACACACACACAGTATGTAATTGTTATACAGAAATAAATTAATAAAAAAGTATACCTAGTTCTGGTAGTGACGCTTGATGCTCTAAGGCAAATGTTTTCGAATAGTTGTGCTCTGCTAGCACATCTGTAGATAAATTTGTATGTTGAATATTGCTGCTTCAAGCCACATGTTTTTGGGTTTCACTCCTGAAATAAAAAGAAGGTTGGGTTAGAAAATGGACTGTATAGTCCAAGTACAACAGGTACCTACCATAAACAAGTAGTAACTTACCAGCCCCAGATGGAACAACCTGCATAATATCCTCTTCTGATTGTTCTGAGACAACAACAGCAGTAGTTTGACCTGAAAATATATTTCTTTTAAAAGTGTGACATACTTCATTAATATTATGTATATTGGCAATATTAAGAATTGTTGTAGTTTATTTTTATTGGCCACTAGTCCCACAACCTCTACCAATCCGTACTTGCCCCTGTGTGTGGAGTATGGCCTAACCTTCCCGAGTAACGGGAAGAGACCCCTGCCCCTGCAGTGGGGATATAATGGGTTGTTTACAATTTTTATTTGGTTTTGTTTTGAATAATTACAGTCTTCTAGCTCAGCTGTAGTTAAATAAGCATTTTGAATACTGCTAGTTTAAGGGAATTGAATCCGCGATCTCTTGGTGTGAACTAGACCACGGAGCCAGTTGGTACTTCATTTAGGATAATAGTTGAACCTATATTTAATTATTTTCTAGAATGTGAAATAATATGGTTTAGACTTCTGGATTCCAATTAAGTTAATTTATACATATACATATATATAGTATACAAACATTACAGAAAATATTGCAAAGGAACTCGCTCGTCTTACTTACTTATTATTCATTTATCATCAGAACAGACAGAATAGGTACCAATGCATACTATGCATAAAGACGGCACAGCTTTTCTCTATCTTAGTTTGTGGCATCTCTTGTCAGTCAGGGGAGTGACACTTCGCTGATGTATGGTTTAACCAAATTTTGAACTACATGGTGAAAAAGATCTACATAAAGAACTTTCATACAATGACCTCTTGATAATAAGGCAATTTATAGTTTGACTTACCGATTTACATCACGAGGGAACTGTGCAAAATGTACACTGTCATCATCAGGTTGATGAGTTTCTCGTATGCCACAAATTTCACATTTACGGCGAGCACGCCGTTTAGGTTTAGTACTCATTGTACAATGGAATTTATAGATTTACAAGAAATAAAAACACTATTATGGAGTCCTGTCTCGATGAAAATATCACTAATTAGAACAGTCACTGTCTCGAAAGAATTACTAAAGGAGTTTATTTCTCTACTATATTTGCATAAAAACAGATGTGATGGAGGAATATATTACTCATTCAACATTAAAAACACAGTTTTATCGCAATAATTAACGTGGTTTACAAGTTAACAAGACGCCGACAAACCAAACCGTAAGCGTTACCATAGACAGTCTTTGACACAGTCAAAGAGAATATAATCACTACGTTTAGACACAGTGACACTTTCTAGGTATTGCCAGTGGAGCAATTAATTTGTAACTTTGTACTTAAACACTAAATGTTTATTTTTAATTATTTTAATTTTAAAATGGCAACACTGCTCTGGTAAATAACACAGAAAATCGGGATACTTTTCTTGCCATGTATGAGAGTTTCCGCCCACTGAACTCGAGGTGCAAACACAATTTTGACATTGACAGATTAGATAGATAGGGAGGGCCTGTTCCGTCCGCATATACTCAAATTCAATTTCAGTAAAGGTAGCTTTCGAGTAGATTCCGACCTCATGTAAGTTGGTTAACTCACGTGTTTTTGGTGATCATTGCTTTCTTTCCATTTTCACTTCGTTTTCTTTTGAGATTTTGTGTTGGTGGTGGTATTGTTTCCTGTTTTGGTGAGTGTTGAGTGTTTATTGTCCCGTAAATGGCCACAGATATGATGGAGGAAGATATTCCTCCTGATCCACCGGATATTATGAATGAGTCCCCTCCGCTGTTCAGTCCTGGGTCATCTCAAATCGTCAATCCTGTTTTACAACAGGATAAAAACCTAAATTCTCAGAACGGAGATGACAGTGATGGTCGTGGTAAAGTGCTTCGTGTCCCAAAGAGACGAATGGATCAAAGTGAGCCTACTACTGCACCCAAAAAAACGATAGTAAATCCAGAAGATTCACGTGCTAGTATCCAAACTGTTTACATCCATCCAAGTCTTGCTGAGGGTTCTCGACTGTATGATGGAGAGGATAATGGGCCTTTTGTAGTCCACGTCAGCAAGGCTGAGTCAGATCCTGCAACTGGCTCCACTCTCCGCCCTATAAAGTTAGGCCTGCTTCTGTCTAAAAACAAAGTAGGTAACATTTCAAAAGATGGGATCAAAAATATAGGCAGAAACAAAATAAGTATTGAATTCACATCTCCAGATTCGGCCAATGCTTTTCTAAATCTCCCCTTCTTGGCATCGAACCACTTAACTGCGACTATCCCAACGTTCAATGTTACCCGCATGGGTATCATTCGTGGTGTCCCTACAGATTGGTCAATGACAGACCTGGTGGAAGCACTTGAATTGCCTGAGGGTTGTGGCAAAGTACTAAAGGCGAGAAGATTAAATAGGAAGAAGATTACTGATGGCAAAACAGAATGGGTACCCACTCAAACGGTTGTCCTTACTTTTGATGGTCAAATTCTACCCAAGCATGTATATGCATTCCACACTTCACTTCCAGTGGATCTGTACCAACTGCCGATAATCCAATGTCACAGCTGTTGCCGCTTTGGGCATATAAAATCCCAATGCCGTTCTAAACCCCGCTGCTACCGTTGTGCTCAGAGTCATACGGGTGATTCTTGTGAAGTTGAAGAGGCACTATCAACATGCCTTTTCTGCTCTGGTCGCCATTTCGCCACCAACAAAGATTGCCCAGAACACTCACGCCAAAAGACTATCAAAATTACAATGGCAGAGAAAAATATCCCCTACTCCGAGGCATCTTCACAATTCCCACCTACCCGTAGGTCATATGCAGATGTGGCAAATACACTCTTCTCATCAGTAGACCAGTATGCCCCATTACCAAGCTCCTCCCAACCTAGCATACCTACCCAATCTAGGGGTTACAGAAAGACCACCCTTACTACACCCCGTCCTAGAGTGCCTTTATCCCCAGGTTATGATAGACAAGCACACTCTAACATTGTACGCTCTCCCCGGTCCTCAATACCTAATGGTTGTGTTTTGGAGAATTCTCGGTCGAGATTGATCTCAACTGATGCAAGCCCTTCAGGTGAAACCAACCATAATTCGATGTCTCCCAATGATAATTTAATTGACCTTCTACTCTCCCTTTTAACCAACATTTTACTCAAATATAACGATAGCCTACCGAACAATGTCCTAGAAAAACTATCTCAGATAACTGATCTCAAATAATAATGGTTCGGTCACAGTTCCTTCAGTGGAATTGTAGAAGTATCCGAACCAATAAGCATGAACTTCTTTACCTTTTACATAAATTTTCAATCCTCGTCGCTGCTATCTCGGAGACATGGCTGACCCCGAATTCCCGTTTCAGGGTTTCGGGTTATGCGTGTCTCCGGGATGACAGGGACGATGGATATGCTGGCTGTGCCCTGCTTATTAAAAAAACGTTGCCTTACTGTCATATTCCTCTTCCTCAACACAATAGTGAAATTAATGCAATTTCTGCTAAAGTTATGGGCATAAACTTTATTTCTCTCTATATTCCTCATCCTAATTCCAACCTTATCCCAGATCTCCAACGAATATTTTCCTCCGTTCCTTACCCCTGTGGCGGTAGGGTGTAGTGAGTAAGAACGTCCTTTATAGTTTGACACTATTTATTGGTGGTAGAAACTTAAAACACAGTCCAAATACACAAAACAAAGTAAACACTTTCAAAAAGTCGTAAAGCGGCGGTGAGCGCACGGCGAGAGCGACGCGCGTGTACCTCGCACGGAGGGCGTAGACCGACTGAATGACTTTGTCTCGCTGAACGAAAACGAGACCACGAACGAATGGTAGAACAGAGCGGCGCTCAGGCGCGTTCACTCCCGCGCCAGTATTTAAACTAAGGTGACAGCCGCCGTGGCGGGATACCTCTGTTACGTCTATGAGGCAGCTTACTGCCACACGCTACATCCTCCCCCTCGAGTTCATCAGAACGTGCAAGTTCATGAACTCGCACAAGATCTTTAACAGCAGTAGTTGGTTCAACAACTCTAATGTGAGGACGACCTCGTCTCCTTTTCGGAATTACAGGACGAGGAGGCGAACTATTATCACGAGGATGGAACCGAGTAAGCTGAGATACATGAAACTTTCCCAATACATCATCAGGTTCGGACACATTTGAGACCAGGTAAGTTGTTGGACTGACCTTTTTAGCAATGCGGTACGGCCCATCCCTCTTGGGTACCAACTTTGAAGTGATGTTCTTTGCTGCATTACTGAGAACATGTGACTTGACAAGCACATTGTCACCTACTTCAAACATATCTCCTGGCTTACGCGATAAATCAGCGTACACCTTCCTTCTGTCCTGTTGAGTTTCCACTCTATCCCTTATGGACACTAAAGAGTCAAGGAATTTCTTAAGATATGGCGTAGCCTGCGGTACAAAATTATCTTTATTCAGGACGGCCCTGATGTCATATTCTACCTCTAAAGGCGATCGCAGCTCTCGAGCGAACGTGAGATAGGCTGGTGAGACACCTATTGTTTGGCAAAGAGCAGAATTCATTGCAAACCTTATTGATGGCAAGTGATCCGGCCACGACGTGTGCTCCTTGTCTACCAACTCAGCTAACTGCACTTTGAGATCTCTATTTTTACGCTCAGCGGGATTCGCCTCAGGGTGATACAAGGGTAACAGATCCTGACTAATACCGAGAATATACATACACTGTTGCATGACAGCTGACGTGAATTGTACACCATTATCACATACCACACGTCGTGGAAAACCATAGCGGAGGAAATACTCTTCTATGAGAATGTGAGCACAGGTCTCCGACGTAGCATCCTTCAGCGGGTAAAGCTCCACCCATCGAGTCGCAGTGTCCTCGACGAGCAAAATCCACCTCTCCCCCTTGTCTCCAGGTGGAAGTGGGCCGAACAAGTCTATTGCCAACACCTCACCTCTTTGGTTGAGTACAGGTGTCTGCAGCAGACCTGAAGGTTTTTCATTGGGTGGCTTGTACCTTTGACAAGTTGTGCACGTCTTGACGTAATCAGCAACCACACGACGCATACCCGGAAAATAGAACCTCTGAGAGAGCCTATGAAAAGTTCTATCAACACCGTGATGACCAGCTAACGGTGAGTCGTGGCACTCCTTCAATATTTCTAAACGAAGGCTTGCAGGAACGACTAGCTGCGGCTCCTCACTATCAACGTCAGGGTTGTACCTGTATAGAACACCTTGTTGGGTGAAATAACCTCTTTCTACCCAACGCTTCTCCTCTACAGACATCGGTGCTTCAGACTCCAAACCACAGATGACCTTCTTGACCTCTGGATCATCAAGCTGAGCTCGTCGCAACTCCTCAGCAGACCTCGTTGGCATATCGAGGACGGAACACATACCACACTGGTCCTTTGTGTTGTCCTGACATGAAGGACGACTAAGAGTGTCAGCGACGACATTTAACTTACCTGGAGTGTACACGATTTCGATATTATAAGCCTGCAGCTTGAGAGCAAAACGGACCAACCTTCCTGATGGTGACTTTAAGGTAAGAAGCCACTTGAGCGGCTGATGATCAGTACCCACTATGACACGATGCCCTTCTATGTAGCCTCTAAAACGTTCTACAGCCCAAATCACAGCAAGCGCTTCCCGCTCCGTGGTGCTGTAATTGCGCTCTGAAGACGTGAGTAACCGGCTGGCATACTCTATGGGTCGCTCATCCTTACCTTCACCTTGAAGCAGCACGGCACCGACGGCATAATTGCTCGCATCCGTGCGTACAACAAAAGGCTTGGTGTAATCCGCCTGGATCAGAATAGGCGCTGACGTAAGAAGGGTTTTCAGATCCTGGAATGCCTTGTTTTGTTCAGGACCCCAATGCCACACTGCATCCTTCTTCAGTAATCTCGTCAAAGGTTCAGCGACAGAAGAGAAGTTTGGCACAAACTTCCTGAACCACGAGCAGGTTTGATGGAACGTTCTCAGATGACGCAGATTTGAAGGTGGCTGCATTTCCAATACCGCTTGAACCTTATCATTGTCAGGAGACACGCCATCTTGGGTAATGACATGACCCAGATACTTTACCTTTTCACGCGCAAAAACGCACTTTTCACGATTGGCGCGTAACTTGTACATGCGCAATCTCTCGAACACGGCGCGCAGGTCAGCGATGTGCTTGTCAAACCCCTCGGAGACCACTAGCAGATCATCTTGGTATGCTAGCAGGGTGACGTCCTTCAAAGAAGCGCCAGAACGAAGTCTGTCGATAAGACGCTGAAAGGTGGACGGCGCGTTCTTTAAGCCGAAAGGCATTCGCTTAAAGCGATACGTACCTCCAAAAGGTGAAAGAAAGGCGGTCTTGTCCCGGTCCTCCTCCCGGACAGACACCTGCCAGAATCCACTCCTCATGTCTAGCGTGCTCATATAACAGTTGCGCTTTGTCGACTGTACCAGCTCGTCTATCAACGGCATGGGATAGACATCAGTCTTGGTGACTGCGTTGAGCCTACGGTAGTCTACACAAAACCTAACCTTACCATTTGCTTTAGGTACCAGCAATGCAGGAGAACCCCATGCGGATTCACATTCCTCGATGACATCATCGGCCAGCATCTTCTCAATCTCAGCGCGCATAGCCTCCTTCTTAGCCGGCGGTACACGGTAAGGTGGTACGGCGATAGGCGGGTGATCGCCCGTATCGATCCTGTGCTCTGCGAAAGGAGTAGGCTCTCCCCCTGGCTCAAATATGTCCCGGTTTTCTACGAGGAGCTGTGCAAGGATCTCACGCTGTTGATCGGTAAGCGAGTTCGCCTCATCATCCCGCAAAACATTCATAGTAGCATACGAAGGTCGAGGTGATACGCTCTCAAAGTTTAAATTAAACTTCTGCTTACAGTTTTCCGCAAAGTGCCATGTCTTTTTACCAAAATCAACATTTATATTGAAGTCAACTAGGAAATCTATGCCTAATAACGACTCATTATTATCAGCTTCCGGAAAAATTAAGAAGTTAACCATTTTACTTTTATTTTCTAACGTCACCTCCACCTCGGTAGTCAACACCTCCATTAATTTACATACACCATCAGCTAACTTTACATCTTTCGTAGCACGAAATAAGGGATGTCCCTTTTCTACCAGAAGAGAATGCAGCGTGTGGCCAGCTACACTAGTTTTAGCCCCTGAGTCTAGTAATGCGCTGCCATTTTTACCCAAAACATTAATATTTAAAATAGGGCGGCGCGACAATTGATCATTCTCTAAAGTACACATATCATAGGGTTCACAACAATAAACCTTATCAAAATCACTTACATTAGCAGGAAAATCCATATTACCGGAAAAACGGACGTTATTACCGGGCGTTACCGAACGGGGTATATATTTCCCGTCGGCGCGGAACGTGTTAATTCCACTTTTTGGCGGAGCCCCATCACGGCTCACGCAAGCTCGGCCGTAAGCGGACTCGATGCTCCTGGCCCCCGGCACGTCCCCAGCGAGGGACTGCGGTGGCACAGGTGGCGTTTCTGCAGGTACCGGGCAGTTACCACGCGGCAACTTAACCGTATGACACGACGGCACTGTATCAGATAACGAATAGAACGCTTGGCCCACGGCCACACTAGGATTACACTTTGGGCATTTCGCTTTGATTACATTACGCGCACCACAACCGTAACAACGAACCGCACTATTTTCACTGTCACTGACCTCGACTTTCGACTTTAACTTTTCGCACTCATCTTTACTATGCCCACTACGCTTGCAGTACGCACAAAAAGTTTTCTTAGGTTTTGAAGACGACGAGACCCCTTCAGGAACCATTCCAGGTGAAGTAGTAGGAGCAGCAGCGTAAGAAGACGAGCCGACTACACGCGAGGCCGCGGGCGGGAGGGGGGTGCTCGCTCGCTTGACGAACGCGTCGGCGGCGCCGGCGGCGGCCTCCCGCGTGCGCGACGAGCTCGCGGGGAGTGGCAGCGGAGCCGGCTGCGCAGAAACCTCACGTCTGCTTTCCTCGATGCCTCTCGCTTTCTTCAATAGATCTTCAAAACTATGAATGCTTTCTCTGTCGATTCTTTTTCTTATTCTTTTATCTAAAAGCCCAAAAACCATGTCTATCTCGACTTTTTCTGTTAAATCGCCCACCGGCAGCTTCGCCAACAGGGCGCGAGCTCTTGAGATGAACAAGTCAGTGTGCTCTGATCCTTGTACCAGTGCGAACAGGTCCTTGTAAATGCGGTAGGGAGGGCGACGTTCCCCGAACGCTCCCTGTAATCTGACGAGCGCTTCTGACCAGGTTTTAGTGGAGGTTTTCACACCTTGCCACCAAACTGCTGCGGGGCCTGTCAACAGCATAGACAGCCCACGAAGTGCGTTCTCGTCGCTAACATTGACGCAGTTCTTGTAGACCTCAATGGAGTCCAAAAAGTTTTCCAACGACTCATCTGGAGTGCCACTGTACTTAGATTGACACTTCGCAAAGTTTCCTCCATTAACAACGGCAGCGGATACGTCCATGGCAACGTTGCTGGAACCAGGTATTGACGGAGTGGACGAACGAAACTCCCGTAGAAGTTGAGAAGTCATCTCGGCCTGCGAACGTTGTAAACTGGCCAGAATACTTGTCAGCGCTTCCTGCGACATCGTAACGTTTGCGATGTTTTCATCACTGTTGTCTTCTTCCGAAATATCCGCCAACTGCCGTTGTCGAGTTCGACGAGGCGGCGCCATTTCCCTTGAGCCGGTAGGTAGGTACTTATCTCAAACGACACTAACTTTTGAAAAGCAAATTATCCACCAAAACACGTTGGGCGGCCAAATGTGGCGGTAGGGTGTAGTGAGTAAGAACGTCCTTTATAGTTTGACACTATTTATTGGTGGTAGAAACTTAAAACACAGTCCAAATACACAAAACAAAGTAAACACTTTCAAAAAGTCGTAAAGCGGCGGTGAGCGCACGGCGAGAGCGACGCGCGTGTACCTCGCACGGAGGGCGTAGACCGACTGAATGACTTTGTCTCGCTGAACGAAAACGAGACCACGAACGAATGGTAGAACAGAGCGGCGCTCAGGCGCGTTCACTCCCGCGCCAGTATTTAAACTAAGGTGACAGCCGCCGTGGCGGGATACCTCTGTTACGTCTATGAGGCAGCTTACTGCCACACGCTACACCCCCTAATTATTTTAGGAGATTTTAATTCTCACCATTCCTCTTGGGGATCTTATTTCTGTGACTCTTTCTCCCCATTACTTTTAGATTTATTTGATGATATTAATGTATGTATCCTGAATAATGGATCACGCACTCATAGAACTTATCCTTCTCAAAATCCTCAATCTGCTATTGACCTATCTTTGTGTTCCCCAAATCTTTCGTCGCTTTTGGAATGGGAAACCTTATCTCTTACTCATGGTAGTGACCATTTTCCTATCATTATAAAAATGTCTAATTCTACGCGTCCAACTTCCCCTCCAGAGCCTCTGCTCAAATATAAAACACAAAATGCTAAATGGTCGGAATTTTCTTCTAGTGTAGATTCTAGTCTCTCGCAGTTAGACTCAGACCCCTCTGCTGATATAATATTAAACTATCAAAATTTTGTAAACATTTTATTTCAGTCTGCTGACATACACATACCAAAGAAAAAACCTGCAGTTCAGAGGCTGACTTCCCTGCCTTGGTGGGATTCAGAATGTACGTCTATGGTTAATTTACGTAAGGAAACTGAGAAGATATATAACAACTCAATGACTCAGGAGAACTTCACTGAGTATCAAAGGGTCTCTGCCCGGGCTAGAAGGCTTTTCTCAAAAAAGAAGAAGCAAGGATGGAGGGACTTCTGTGAGAGCTTATCTCCCAGATGTCCTTCTTCCATTGTTTGGAGAAATGTCCGTAGGTTCCGCGGTGCCTATAACTCTGAAGATTCAATGACCAATGATCCTGATTCTTGGCTGTATGACTTCTTTAATAAATTAGCCCCTCCATATGTCCCAAATATCTCCCAGTTCCCTTCTCATGATTGTCCCATTTCAACCGACAGATTTGACGAGCCGTTTTCTATGACTGAATTACATTGTACCTTAGATGGTCTCAGAGACTCTTCTCCGGGAGAGGACGGAATCCCCTTTTCTTTTTTGACTCATTTAAATATCCCTGCAAAAAGACACTTTTTGAAAATCCTGAATTGTATTTTTGATTCTGGATGTATCCCAGATAATTGGAAATCCCAAATAGTGATCCCGATACTTAAACCTGGCAAAGATCCAAAAGATTCATCCTCCTATCGCCCAATTGCCTTGTCTTCTACTCTTGCGTAAATCATGGAACATCTAATAAAAAACAGACTTGAATGGTTTGTAGAGAATAGTAATATATTAGCTAAGTCACAGTTTGGTTTCCGCAAGGGTAAAAGTACAATGGATAGTCTTAGTATTTTTACTACGGATATCCGTTTAGCATTTTCTAAAAATGAGTATCTAGTTGGAGTATTTTTAGATATAGCTGGTGCATATGACAATGTCTCTCTTCCATTGCTCAGGCAAAAAATGCAACATCTGAACATTCCAGGAAAGATTGTACACTTTATATGCAATTTATTTATGGGAAGATCTATCAAAATTCGCCATAATGGCGCTCTTACTACAGCTAGATACATCTGGAAGGGTTTACCACAAGGATCCGTACTTTCTCCACTTCTTTATAGTATTTACACCTATGACTTGGAACATTCTGTTAACTCTTTTTCCAATATCTTACAATACGCTGATGATCTCGCCTTGTATTTTTCATCTAGCTCTATAGATGAAATTTCATCTCGACTCAACTCGGCCCTGTTTTATCTCAATCAATGGCTTGAGAATCATGAGCTGGATCTATCCATAGCAAAAAGTAATGTTATAATCTTTACAAGAAAGAGAAGTTCACCCTTAATTAACTTAATATGTAAAAATGAAATCATCCCTGTCCTTGATAAGGCAAAGTTCTTAGGAGTAATTTTGGATTTTAAAGATGACTGGTGTTCCATATTTAAATTATATAACTCAAAAATGCGAAAAGAGCATTAATGTTTTGCGTGCCTTGTCTGGAGTATGGTGGGGCTCCCACCCATACTCCCAGAAATTACTATATAATGCTCTAATACGAAGCCACTTTGATTATGGAACATTTTTATTGGAACCCTGTAATAAGTCTGCTTTGGAAAAACTAAATTTAATTCAAACAAAATGCCTCCGCATAATATTAGGAGCTAAGAAATCTTCCCCGAAAAATGCTTTACAAATTGAATGCGTAGACCCTCTTTTAGATCTACGAAGACAGTATTTGGCTGATCGATTTTTATTTATTTAGGTTAAAGAATTTGCCATACCCCATCTTTCAGGTTTCTAAATGCCCTCTGTTTGAATATGACTATAATATTCTTGTCTTTAAACCGGATATTGTCCTGGATATTGGAATCTTTAAAGACGATCCCGGAGCAAATTCCTCTTTTAACAATATACTTGCTAATCGATGGGAAGATTATTTAGCCATGTACACTGATGCTTCAAAAACTACAAATCAGGGTGGTATTGGGGTGGCGATTTATGTTCCTCAAGTCAATGTTGTTCTACAATTCAAATGTCCCCCACAAGCTTCTGTCTTTACAGGAGAATCAGTAGCCATTTTGGAAGCAGTTTTATTTGCTGAATCCCACAATTTAAAAAAAACCGTAATTTTTTCTGACTCTAAAAGCTGTCTACAAGCTTTATTATGTAATCAATTTAAAAACAAAATCAGATCCCCTTTAATACTTCAAATTAAGAAAATATTATTAGCTTGTAAAAATAGAGACCAAAAAATTACACTAGTCTGGATTCCTGGGCACAGCGGTATCTTGGGTAACGAATGGGCCGACTCATGGGCAAAGAATGCCATTGAAACTGGTTGCTCTAACCACCTTCAGAATTTCTCTTCCGATCTTCTCTCTATTGCTTCATGTCATTTGAAACAAACATGGTCTAATCTATGGGATTCCTCCAGATTGTCGAAGGGCAAATATTATGGTTCCATCCAGCCGAGTATCCCCAGCAAGCCGTGGTTTTTCCGTCAACGTTCTTTCTCGAAACAAATCACTTCGACCATCTGTAGATTACGCCTCGGACACGCTGTCACTCCCTATCATCTCGCTAAAATAAGAGTTCAAGACAGCTCTCTCTGCGAATGTGGAATAGACGAGGGCTCTGCAGAGCACATTTTCTTTAACTGCCCCAGATATTCATTTTCCCTATATGATGTTCTCCCTTCTGAAATCCATCGCCCTATTAACTTTTCCGCTCTTTTGGCTATTAATAAACCTTTTGTTTTCAATTGTCTTGCAAAATATATGAAAATTTTTAACATTAAATTATAATAATCCTTTGTTTTTTTCCTAATGTTGTGTTATTTAATTTACATATCTATGTATTATATTATATTTGTGTTTGTTTTAGGTACCTACTGGTGAATATAGTATTTCTACTCTGCACTACATTTTCTCAAAAGTTACTCCAAAAAGTAGTATGTTACTTTATTTTACCGATCATGATCATTTTCACTGAGATTTTTCTTTTACATTGACATTGGCGGAATTATTGTGGCGTAAAACAATAAAAAGCCAAAAAAAAAAAAAAAAAAAAAAAAAGCTTTCGAGTACAATGAGTGCGTAGTGCGTTAGTGCATGTAATTTTTACATATTTTGGGTGAGTGTTTGTATGATCTATATTCTATGCAAAAATTCTAAATCCTCCAAGGTTCGTTTGCATCAGGATTTGCATGGTTGCAAAACTGCATGAAATACAGATGAATTTAAAAAAATGTACTATTTAGTACCTATAGAATAGACTTATAGATATTTTGAATTTAGACCTATACTTCATTCCAATCAAATAAAAGCAAAACGTAAACAAACTTACTATGGAACTGACACATGTCAATGTCATCTGCATACTATGTTTGTTTACCTTTTGCTTTTTTTGATTGGAATGAACCATACATAAATTCGCGCTGACACAAAAATATTAGTGCGCTCGGTATCAGGCTGGCGATGCCGATGGCGGGTCCACTTCTATTTTGCATATACTAGCTGAATAGATTATTTATTATACTTCATATCTAATAAATAAAAGTACCAAAATGTACCTGAATATACTCAAAAATTACAATTGTACGACCTATTATAGGAGTATTGAATTGATTGTTTTTAAAGTGCTTAAGTGCGTTTTTTGATTTTAAGAGAAGTTTCAAAAATTGATAGACATTATTGAATCAGCCTTTTGCCAGAATATTTTTGATGTATTACATACAACGAGTAAAAATCATTGATTTATGACTGACTCGGTAGCATAGTGGTCAGCGCGATGAACCGAGGGTTGTAGGCGGGGGTGGGCGTGGGTTCGATTCTCACCTATGGCAAACATTTCTATGATATGAAGAGTAAATTTTTTTGCTCTGTGTGTTCTTAGTTTGGGGCAGGATGACCGAATTTATTATTTGTTTTACCCGGTTTCATTATTTATTTTTATTACCTATCCTATTAGTAACCTGTGGGTTCTGTCTTGGAGGAATTAGAACTCCTCCAAGGCCCTGTCCACCAACAAAGCTGTCCACGCTCTGTGAGGAAAAAAGCTGGCAACCCTGTGCCCGCCCGCCATGTTGTTGTTTTTGCTGTGAAACGAAAGGGATTGTTTTTGTCCAACCAAAGAAATTGATTTGCTTGCAGTAATTTTATGTGAAAAAGTGTTATGATAAATTGATAATGATAATATAATATTGCGCTGTAGATATGTTGAAGTTGAGGTTTTTATGCTTCGACTCGAGGTTTTTTAGCCCAGTGCATTGGTAATAATTAGCAAAGATGTGGTTTTCGTCCTTTTATGTTTTGTTTTTTGGATTTCTTCAATCCGTGGCGGGATACAGTCACCTGGAGCATGATATTTGTGGGAACGATACGCAGGAGCGAGCACGCGGCTGCACTACACAGGTAAATTTAACATTTGCTAACAGTGTTTATTGATTACCTGTCAATTACATACGAGTATGATTGAAGGTCCTGTTGTGGCAAACAGTGCGAGTCACTGTAAATGCCCCTTATATTTATCATATCTCACACAGTGAATGTAGGCTCAAATGTCAATGTATAAATCTTATATGATCGCCTATACCCAAACTGTAATCCCTGTATTATGAGAACCAGAGACTGTATGCATAGGTAAACTATACATTTAAATACATACATAGATATAATACACCCAAAAACAGAAAATAAATCTGCTTATCAGTGAATTGTTGTACTGGGTGTGAATCAAAACCACAACCCTTGGATCAGTAGTCAATAGCACTAGGAATTTTGAGAAACACCAGTCCCTCCTCAACCTTACACATAATCTAGGTACATATCCGGAACCTTCCATGCAGTTAAACATGTGTCTAACACTTATTGAGATTTCATCACAAGTTTATTATTTCAATTTATTTCCAGATCCTTGGTGACAACAATGGCAACAGAAATGCTTGCCGTGTGGAATACTATCCCGCCAACAGCAAAGAATGTAGTGACATGAACTTCAGTAACAAGACTTACACGTCAAATATTGGTGGCGTAAGCTTGAGGCCGTATCTGTTGGCTATGGACAAATACGGTACAAGAACTGGAACGTTTTTGGATAGGGCTGTGCTGAATATAACATTTAGTAACATCAAATGGAAGAGTGAGTATCAAATGAAGTCTAATAGTAATTTGCAAATAACCCAAATCTACCTCATCATCAAAAAGTTACAGAGTATTTTTTTACTGGGACCGTATTGGGTAATTCAATCTTTTATAGATACGGGGAAACTTTCTTAAGTAACATATAAAAACAAAAATCATCAATTTTATCTTGTTTTTTTATCTGGGGCAACTCCAAGACAGGAAAAAAAATTTTCTTTTACGCTAAAAATTATTATTATTGTAACATTGTTATTTTTTCAGCAATGAAATTCCGTTTCCAACCAGTTAAACAGAACCCCAGGGAAAACCACTGCAGGGACATCATACTTCCCAATGACGTTGAAATAAACGACCGCTCAGTATTGTACTATGATTGTTACTGGCCAATAATGGATAACTACAACGGGTTCAGCCATTATTTGGACTTTGAGGCAACCGATGGAAAGCATATGAGTCGAGGAAGATATTATTTCAATGTGCCATCTGCAAATATGCTCAGTGAGTATTTGGTCACCTTATATTAAAAGTCTTGTGCTTATTTTTAATAAACTGCAATCGGTCTACTGGACTATAGGTACTTGGTTTCTATGGCCTTGTTGTGGAGGGCACAGGAGCTAAAGTCGTTGCTACTCTTGCATTGCAGTCCATTCTACAGTATTTTAGATCTCTTAAGGCATGTTGTCATGGTAAGCAGGTCAGTAAGCAAAGAGTTTGGATAGGTAGCTAGGCTTTTCAGATATGCTTCTTCTGTTTCAGTACTTCTCCCTTCACTGTTGCCTATCCTTTTGACATTACTTTTTATTTTTAGGCCCATCGGTAACAGAAGAAAGATGGCAGCCATTCCTCTACATAGAAATACTGACTGCAAACGTAAAACTGCATATTGTTCCACCACAACGCAACCTGAACATTACTGGATACCTCATCAAAGTTATCAAAGAGGTCAACAAAAGTACTCATGTTGAGAAAATGGTTGAATTAAAAAACAGAACCCAAGAAGTGATATTTGAGTACAGTATTATGAATGAAGGACCATACTATTTTACTGTTGTACCTTTGCACACAAATTGTGATGGAGCTGGGCCTATATGCCAGTCTGTTGATAGTCCCAAGATAATGACAAGTAAGTATTTGCCAAAAAACCATTCAAAATCTGAACTAATGATTTAGAGACAGTGGAATTTTGTGATTATTAACTTTGTTCTGTAGTATGTAAACTTTGTTCATTGCAAAAGAGACTGATAAATGTGGATAATTATCAATTATCAAGCTAATTATATCGATTGTAAGTGTGTTCTGAGCACATGGTGCGACATTGCTAGCGCTACCGTTTTTGTTTTTGCATTTCTGTACAATAGTCTGTCTTAAGAAGTCATGTCCTTGACTTATAATTACAATGCAAGCCTTTAATAATTATGAAGATAATTAACCCATTGGCCGCTTAGAAAGAGTAGTACTCTTTGATAAATCGTTCCCCCACCGCGAACATCGGCTCCAGCCGACAAAAATGTATGAAAATCTCAAATCCTTGCGCCTGTGGCACGGAAACCGGTTGTCGACCCTAGCCGACTGTGGCGGTCAAAGGGTTAACATGAAATACCAATGAAAGCTAAAACATTTTTTTTTTCTTTAGAAACGGAAGTGGAAACACTGAACATCTGTATTGCCAGTATAACTGCGCTTATAGTGGCGACACTATTCGCGTACTACATCGCGTTGCGCTTCATCCGTCGCTACTGGTGCAAGGATTACAGCACCGTCGCTCTGGGTAAGTCTTTGTAGAAGGCATAGCCAAGTATGCCTTCCACCACATTCATACAATTTCCACATTTGTACAATTCCACATTTACACAATATTTCTTAAACATTTACTCTGAAGCGTAAAAAATTAAAATGTTATGTTTTGTCTTCTGCTTCGTTGATGCCTCACTGATGAGGATTGTCGCGTGGCCACATTAATGCAATCTTGGGTCAAGTGGATGGTTTTGTGCATACTGCTCCCGTAATTGCTCTTCGTTCACGATATTAGGCAGTCTTAATGGTGTTGGTCCTTTTACATATTTTCCCTACATCTGCTACAAAATAAAAATCAAGTTTTTTCTCCTGCAATTTATTTAAGTAGAGTTGTGATACGGGAGTGCAAGAAGAAATATATGGATAGCAGTCTTTATCCAATATATAAAAATACTAAGAAAACAAGAAGTCAGTGGATAGGTATTTTTATGCATATGGAAAAAAAACGTCCTGCACAATTTGTGGCGACCGACGCTACTATGATAGGGCTAGTTGAAGTATATTTTTAATTCGATCATTTCAAATTAAGTAAGTACAAGTGTTTTGAATAAATTTTCATTTTAATTTTCTTTTCACAGATAAGGAATTACCGGCACCAACCAAAGTCCTCGTAATCTACTCGCCGGTAAACCGCCTCCACGCTGAATGCGTTTTGTCGTTCGTCACCTATCTTCGTTCGGAATACGGCTTCGACGTCATGTACGACGGAGATATATCGGCCACTACCCACGGAGACCCGTTCGTATGGGCCCACGACGCGTTCAAACAAGCCAGCCACATAATGTACATCGTCGGACCAGCGGAGGAAGCAAACTTCTACAATAACATCTACGACAAACCCATAAACGCTTACCAAAACGTCGATAAGCTTCTGCTCTCACTAATCAGACCGGATCGAGTGTCAAATTCGCCCAAGGAGATCCTAAATGTTTTCTTTGAGCACTCAACTGCAAAGCTTCCTATAGAGACACGTCATGAGAAAGTGTTCTTCCTCCTCAAAGACTGGCAGAAACTCATAGCGTATCTGTCCAAGAATCTTTTGCCGAAGAAACAGATAATGCGAACTGAAAAAGGCAGATGTTTCCTGGAAGATTTGTCGCGAGCGAAGAAGTTGTTGAGCAACGTGCACGATGATGTGGTTGTCAAGTGTGAGAAGATGAATTTGTGTGATAAAAAGGTTTTGATTTAATAAGTGAAGTGAGTTCGGAGTTGGTTCTTTTCGGTAAGGAATAATTGAGTGTTGAAGTTAAAATTGTACAAGTGAAAAAGGAAAGGCATTTATGGAATATTTCAGATCATTTTTGACAGACTTTGCTGACTATAGAAAAGAAGTGCGTTCCATGGGTATATGCTCTTACAATAGTATAGCTTATTGTAAATCTTGTTATTGTGGAAGAGAAGGTACATAATGGTTGCTGTCAGAGCGTGCCCATGGAACATACTCCATTGTAAGTATTCGAAATGAAGGTTTATGCGAAGACAATTTATATTTTAATTGAAATTGAGAACAAACGTTTGAAAAAAACAGTTAGGATATAATCAATCAATATGCTG
Source organism: Coleophora deauratella (assembly GCA_958295455.1). Lineage (NCBI taxonomy): Eukaryota > Metazoa > Arthropoda > Insecta > Lepidoptera > Coleophoridae > Coleophora > Coleophora deauratella. The sequence continues at coordinate 15,315,110 of OY282400.1, read as the reverse complement.
TTCAATCATAGTACTAAGTTATGTTTAACATAATATTAAATTTTAAATAAAATATATTTTGGATTTACGTATTCAAAACTGTTACTAAAATATATATGTATTATTTCTATTTCTACTTATTCAGTATGAATTCAAATATGTTTCTTTTTTCATGGGACGGAGCGCTTAGAAGTGGTTTCATTCATCCCTTTTTTTCAAGTATTTTTACATAAGTTAAAAAGGGATGTGTCCATGGGCTGTGACCCGACAAGCTTTTCTTAATTAAAAAGATAAGAACCAGATTTGATGTTCGTAGCGTTTCCCTTGATTATATTGTATTTTTTAAAATAATTATTCAGAGACAAAGCACAGTAAATAGTATTCGTATTGGCATATTTTTTGACCGTGTAGATTAAGCTTAGTATAAGTTTGAGCAAATATTTATTACTGTTCTCTTATTTCACTATTTAAAAATCTTTAAATTCTTACTTTACATCACTGAAAATGTGCCATTATAAATTAATTGGAGAGCCATTCATTCTTCTTCGCACACATAACGACTTGATACCTTTCTTTCTATAACTGATATTTTTTCCTTTTCGACTAATAAGAAAACTTAAAAATGATTGTTAACTCTTAAGTTGTATTTATGTACAATATTGTGCTGTTTTATATCGATGTTAACACTATCACTGCTGGCAGTTTCTCCTGTGCCTGTTACGTCAATGTTCTATGACTTTGCGAAATGTCCCTTTAGATAATAAGATAAAGGTCAAAGTAACTCTTTATTTTTCAATACCCTTCTTTGAAAAATGTATGAAACTTGGGTATAGTTTATAGAACGGGATTCTTTGCGAAGTCTATCTAAAGTGGCTAGTCGTAAGCATGCACTGAAGGTGTTAAGTCCCATTTTGGAGGGATACGTGGGTAATACTGACTTTTGTATCTGTACTCTTGTTGATCTCAATTCCAGTTTGGGAGTTATGTATGTGTTCTGTCTTACAGGATCCTCACTAAGCTCAAGAATATATTGTAACTTGTGATGTATTTTTATAATTAAAAAATATATATAAGTAATTGTAATGGCTGATGTTTTATTTTAAGCCGATACCAATTTTGGCGGGAAAATTAGGTTTTTTTTTTTCAAGAAAAGCCAAAGTTTTCATTTTCCAATTTATTTCGTCACATACAACATTCTATCAATATATTAAAATGATTTACAGACACAATTTGGAATGGTATTTTATTACTACATCAAATTAAAATCACCCTCATATAAATGATTATAATTATAAAAATTGAGTACAAAATAAAATACCTTACAGTATCGTAACTAAGGAATCTATACAATCAAAAATGTATTTCATGTGGAGATGTATTTGACGAAATAAAAAACATACTTACCACATTTGAAACAAATTAGTACTGGTAACACTAAATGTATTGCATTAATACAAATTATACATTACATTTAAATCTAATACAGGTACTTTGGTATCCCACTAAAAATAGAAGCCTGTATTTTTTAACTATCACAAGAAAATTAGTTATGTGTGCAACAATTGGGCAATCAATGTTATATTTTGTTGCAAACTACTAAATTTGTAGGTACCCTGAACAAGCGAAACGACTCAATTCCCGTTCCAGGACCAAAGTAAGATAAAAGATTTACCTGACAAGAGTGTCCCTTTCACACTCTAAAGATTTACAATAGGCTATCCTGCTTTCAGGGTAATAATTAATTAATTTCTCTCACGAAAGTGTTCTGGAACGATCCTTGATAAGTTAGAATCTTAAGCGTTATGACATGTGACATGACGGATTCTAACAAATCGCTTTGCTCTTGTGTAACACACAACTTATCACCTCACTAGCGAGAAAATACAAGATATATAAAAAACAATAGAATATAATTTATTATTATTATTTATTTATAATTTTGCATTGCAATTGCATAGTTTTTGTAACTAAATATACGTTAATTTATATAAATAATTTGACTTAAATAACATTAACATATTGTTGCGTATGCGACTTTTTAATAGTTATTACAGCAGAAAATGAAATTATTGTCAATCCGCAGTGTTCTAAATTTCTAACACAATTGTTTACCAAGTCAGCATAGCAGACTTATTATGCTACTGAGCAGCATTAAGGTTTCAACGAAAAAAGGCGCGATTTTGAGCTAGTGAGGTGATAAACCATCTGACCCAAAAAGAAAGCGATACATTATCGCAATATTTTTAGTTACTCCTGTACAGTTTTTAAGTCCATGAGCAAATCAAATCGAGCTAGGGGCATCCAAATTTACTTTTTACCAGCCGCACACGGCCCCTTGTGTTTTTTTTTAAATAAAACTATTTTATGATTTGTTTTCTATAAACATTGTGATATCTTTTTTAAGAGTCATTATTCTCTTATAGTGACTGTGACTGTACTGGCCTATTTACCTAAATAATAAAAAAAAAACATTATTTAATATCATATTTCACCATCACACATTTTTAACAAAATAATAAAACTATAACTTGGCTTATTTAGTTTTGATAGGAAAACTATAAGGCAACTAACAATTAATTTAATCATTGCATTACGTTTAGTCTGTCAACTCGGCGGGATGCAGACGTCAACGGGGCGAGGCTGCCTACATTATAACCTAAGCCACAGTATCTAAACACAAAAAAGACACAGAAGGTCCGCTCAATACAAACCACTAAAATCGTAAGCATATACATGCTTATAGAAATATACGGTCGTTCGAGGCAAGGTCACGATCGCACAGTACGTGATCTTGCCTACAACGACCGTATACGTCTATAAGCATGTATATGCTTAGGATTTTTGTGAGCAAATTACAATAGTATCACCACACCAGAACATTTTATTCACATTAAAAAAGTTATATTAATAAAAATAGTTCGCAATTGCCTGCCTTGTGTACGTAGTGATTATATTCTCTTTGGTTTGCACATTCTTGAAGTGGCGGCACCCGATCATAGGAGCGTTCAGAGGGACAGGGTGTGTTCACACTGTACTGACAATACTAATATACATACATATTGTATATTCTGTGGTACTGTCGTACAGTATGCCACTGCCCTTTTCTAAAGCAACCTCACCTGCGGGTCAGAACGCAAGCCACGCAACACACATTTACGCGTGTACGTCAACCAACGTCATATGTTTCCCGCTCACGCGACCCCGCTCCCGCTAATGCCTGTAGTCTGTACCCCGCGGCCGAGTTATACACAAAACTTATAACCTATGAATAATTTGACAAGTTACAAGTGAATGTTTTAAGTTGGTTAATGTAATTTAGTTGAATCGTATAAGTTAACCAATCACAAAATCGTAGTTAATATGTTGATAATTAGTTACAGAAAATAAACTCTAAAAGAAAATGAACCTTTCCGTGAAAATAATTTGCTTTTTCAATAAGCACAGATACTTTATTTTAACGAACCAAAACCATTGTTCAACCAACCAACATCAAGGATATGTTGACAAGTTTACAGAGACTGTTCTTACTCCCGGGTTTATTTTTTAATTACATTTTATAGTAAATTTCAAACTTTTAAGCCAATAACAAGGTTAACTCAAATTCTAAATAATAATAAAAGCAAGCAGGAATAGTTACACTACTGTTGTCGGCTCAAGTGTGTCACTAGCCGTCGCGGTAGGAAGTCTTCGATTTCTCATTTCATGTTCTGCAATTATATGAATAATATTATTTTTAGGACTTATTACAATTTAGCGATGTGCTTATGTATACTTATGGATGGGTCTGAATGTTGGTGGCATTTATCTCGAGCGTTTCGCAAGGCATGTTAAGCCGTTAATGCAGTCTGCTAGGTGGCAGTCGTAAAGCCATACGTTAACAACCCATATCGTCCAATGCAGGGGCACGGGTCTCTTCCTATACCTCGGGAAGGTGAGGCCATACTCCACACTCGGAGGCCAAGTCCGGATTGGTGGAGGTTGTGGGGCTAGTGGCCAACCCCAGTGTCAGAAGTTTTTAAGCCGCCTATATGGCCTCCGACATGGCTTAACGACTGCCATCAAGCGATAGCAGCCAGCACCAACGGCTTAACGTGCATTGCGAAGCACGGAAACGGTCGAGATAAATGACACTAACAGTCAAATCCATCCGGAACATAATTAAGAAATTGCTATAGTTTTTTTTTACGAGAGCTTCAAACTAAGTTGTTTCGAAGAGATCGGTCTTCAGCAATAAGACCGCCTATTTGTGTAACTTATTTTTCATGTAGACTGTTTATATTTTCCTATTTTATGTTGTATTTTGTATTCATTCATTCGGTTTAAGGAGGTGTCGACTCTTTATCTAAAAGTTCTTTAGAACTATTTCCTTATATGAGTATAATACGAGTTCCGAGTAGAAGGGAATGTAGGAATGATACACTTGGAATAAAATATTTTCATTTTCGTTATCTCTTTCACACTCACATGATCTCCAAACTGCTATCACTGTTCTTCGTCGCCTGTTCGCCCTCGCTGGAATTCGAACCACCTGACTCTGACCGCTGGCTGCGGGTCCTGTGGGTTTTCTTCTTGTCTTCGGCAACTGGCTCGGTAGATGTCGCCTCTTCCGATTGTCGCTGCCACGCTGGTATGGACGGAGGTTCTGACCTCGTCTTGAGGGATGGGAATTGGTTTCTGTGAATGAATTTTTTGTTCACGATTTCTTTGTAGGTAGGTAGTACAAATATAATGTGTTGGAGGGAGTTTGGACTTGACATAGACTATATGGTGGATCACAATAGATCTACCCAGGTCGCAGTGATCCAATAGGGCCCTCCTTTGGTCCTATACTCCTGTACCCCCAAATAATAATATGGTGGCTCCTTCTATTGGGAGAAATTGGTAGTAAGATTAGCTTATATCACCTCTTTAGTCAAGATCTATTGTGGTAAATATTTTAATGAAACATTTGACAAACTTACTATATAATGTATAATGCTTGGAATTTCATTATATGCAAAAAAAAAAAAAAGTCGTAATGAGTATGGAAACTATACTAAATTATGAAGTCAAAGCAAAGGTTGCTATTTCAAATATTTTATAGTTTTAGTCATAAATCTAGCGGCATAAATCTCGACCGTTTTCGTGTTTCGCAAATCTCGTTAAGCCCTTGGTGCCAGCTGCTACCAATAGATGGCAGTCCTTAAGCCTGTCGGAGTCCTTAAAGGCGGCTTAAAACTTCTGACACTGGGGTATGCCACTAGACCCACTACCTCCACCAATCCGGACTCTGCTCCTGTTATTGTGGGTTATTAACAATCAAACCAAACAAACCTCACCTATTGAGCAATATGCCTTTAACAGATGCGATATCAGACTTGAGATTGTCAAGTTGCGCGCGCATAGCGCTGTGTTGCGCAGACGCCTGCATCTCGCCACGCAGTGACGTCACATTCGCGTTTAACATGTCCAGAGACTTGCGCAGTTCGTCGAGGCATTCGACTGTGGATTTACGCTTTGGTTCCTCTATGAATAGTAATCTTCGGACGCAATTCTGTAAGGGTTAGGGTGTGTGAGAAGTGTTAGGATTTTTTTTACGCAATTTACGCCTATATTGAAGTTCTAATACAAAACGTTTTTTTTGCATATATAATACAGATCTTAATAGACAGCTACGATTAACGTCGCTCCCGCTGGAGAATTTTTTTCAAAAATTGTGGACATACCATAAAAACTGGCCAAACAGAAGATTGATTTGTATGAAGAAAGAGTAATTTTATAATATTTTTGGATTTCCAGTATGCTGTTTAACAAGTTATTCAGTATAATAAACAGAAACTCCCGTTAAAGAATCCTTACAATATTCGCAATAATGCTATGGGCAAAGAAGTTTTATGAGAGGGGTGCAAGTCTGTGGCTATGGAATGGACATAGTAGAAAATAAAAACTGTAAACCAACCTTATAAAACCAGAAGCATCCATAAACAAATCCACCACAGACTAGTAATGGAACTACATGATCTCTGAACCAGGAATTCCGTGGTTGATGATAGAACATAAGTTCAGAAGTCATCGTTGGTATATCCAAAGAGTCCATACATTTCTCTATGGCCTTCTGTATTTCGGGCCCGGTAAGACCTTTGCTCCGTAAAAACCGCTCTTTGCTGTCCATGGTACATCGTTGCACATTTGGATTTTGTAGAAATTTGACAGCGGTTGTGACCTGTAAAGGAAGGATTCTAATTTAATTTTATTATTTTTCTATACTGCCCTCATAAAAAAAAAGGCAGCAAAGTACATCCTAAGTAACTGAAATGAGGTGTTTAAAGTTAGTGTGTGTGGCTTTTAGCGATAAGACCGGCCAGATCGTACTACTTGTTTCTTTTTCTTTTTTGTTTTATATTTTGTTTTTGTAGTCAATAAAGAGTATTTTGATTTGAATTGATTTGAAAATTGAGTTTCTAACAGATTCGACAGCGGTTCTACGCGGTCGAAGTCGCGCATCTCTATCTCCTTTCGGCCGCGTACGTAACCAGTTGCGAACGAAACATACGAAACGAAGTGGTACGTGTAAGGTAAGTGTCTGGAAGAAATCGCTTTGAGTGAAAAACCATTCTCATTAAAGGATGTGGTGGTGCAATCTGGGCGGTTTTATCACTCAAAGCGATTTCTTCCAGACAAGCCGGCAAAAGATTTTTATTCAGTACATTATAGGTATATGTATAAATAAAACGATGACGTCATCATTATGTAAGGATTTTTCAAATGCAAGTTCAAATCAAAATAATTGACACATGTGTGCTAATGTAAATGGCTAGCTTTTTTAACGTTTTGCAGTTTTCTATCGAAAATGGCGTCGCATTCCTCCCACCAATGAGGGAAGCACTGCTTAATCCAAGAATACCTCACTAGTAATAAACAACCAAAGATTTAAATGGCATCACCTTAGTAAGAAAAGTAAGTAACGCCCCCGCTTTATTGCAATCAAAATACAGTTTAAACTTATAGGTTAATTAAATTACAAAATTATCGGCCTTATCTTAACGATTTCTTCCAGTTCCAGGCAACCTTTGTTTAGATTATGGACAAAAATGTAAGACAAATTCATAGAGTGGATTATTATCACAGTTAAGGTTAATTACATTTTATAAGGCATTATCTAAAGTAAACATTCAGATAAATATGTATCTAGGTTACCGCAACTTAATAAAACCTAGGTTTAGAAATAATCTAGATTTACAATGGATGCAAGCATATTGTATAATAGCATTCCTTTAATTTATTGTATATAGAACATGTTTGTTACAAACACAAAGAAGGGATGTTTTTGTATAAACTACAAACAAATAAGTAATATAAGATAACAAAATATCTTAATCAATCAATCAATTTTTTATTGTTTGCTCCACAAAATACAATACAGGTTAAATAGTATGCTAAATAAAAGTAGGAATACATATTTAAACCGTGTTAAAAATAAGGCTTTAAACTTTAAACAAATAATAAAATAATGTTTTGTATTGTATTGTGAAGCCTGATGTCTGAACTAGGTGATCCTGTGTTTCAGAGCACCAGGTCTCCACCACCCGGATAAAATGTTCAAAATGACTTTATTTTAATCATAAAAACGAATGTAGTTTTTTATTAGCAGAGTTTACATCATTTCATTTCTTTCTAATGCAGTGGAAAGGAATATGATGCAGAAACGACTATCAGGTAGAATATGAATATCAACTATTAAAAACAAACACAAAAGTACAGTAATACACATTTAATAAGGCTTGCCGATGTACCTGCGCAGTAGACAATATTTTAATTACGCGGGAAACTGATGGACCAATCAAGTAGCTTCATTGTCACCCGTCATTACACGTTCCGAAAATCTCTGCCGCTATTGGTTGATTGATTTCACGCCTGATTCAATGAAATTGTCAGCTGTCAGAAAGCTGTCACCGTGCGTTGATTGTTTCGGGTGTTTCCGTCGATATTTTGTTCTTGTCTGCGCGAACGAAGATAACCGACGCGCCTTATTTTTTGTGTACTACTGTACAGTCACTCAGAAAACATGTGGAATGGGCAGGTCATACAAATAAGAGAAATGGAGCAATAAAATAAAAAACAAACACACACACACATACAAGAGACAAGAAATAGATTGGTGAAAGGCCGTTTGTATTATGCAACATTTTAAGAAATATAAAAATAATTTTAAGATCAAAAGAATCTTAAAAAATAAACTTCTTTACAATATTATAAAAGTCTTAAAAACAAAAGAATAGCCTTTCAGCAGTTGAAATGAAGATGAGGTAGACTATACGGATGATATTATTGTGGAAGCAGGCTGTTTGCTGTGAAGAGTGGAGACAGTTAGACGGTGTCTTTGTTAAAAGGAATGCAAACAGATAAAGTGATTTCAGGCATCATGGAAAACAAAAATTTCATTGTTAATGAAAAAAAAGAAATTATAAAATATTTGTTGGATTAAAACAGATTTATATGAATAATAGAAATAGGTATCAACATATTTGTTTGAATATGGTAGGTGTATTTAATTGAAAGTTCGTTAAATATTTGGTCATTATTATTTCCATAGCACATCATTTTCACTACCCTAATTAATATATTATAATTAAAAAGGACAAAGGTTATGGATTTAAATAAGTTCACAGAGTTATGATGGCTAGTAGACTTATTTTTTTTTATTAAGTTTTACTAAAACCATTGTCCAACACAATGATATGTTAATTTAATGGTGGCATAATATAGAAAATATAAAAGGAAATAAACGATGAAACGCTGAAAACGATGTTTTATTATTTTTAGATTTTTAAAGAATATTATTTTTTCTAGAAAAAATTATGCAATTGTGTATAAAAACTTTCTTTGTTAGACTTGAACTTCTTAACCGCAATTGGTAAGCACCAAAGAGGGACACGCTAAACCAAGAACCAAGCGTGTTAGGTTAGATCAGTTTGTATGGCGCCACCATAAAATGGAGCGCCGCTACACTGGAACACCAAGTCTGTGGAGTAAGTGCAGTACGCCACCCTCTAAAGCTCACCCCAACCATTGACTTTTTCCATACAAAACCTGGCTAAATGGAGATAAATTACTTTTATAAAGTCATAAATGTTTTTTTTCTGGGTATACTTTCAACCATTTTTAAAAGCAACGAATTGTATTAGTTTTTCAATAGTTGCCAACGTTTTTGTATGCAACGATACACCTATTGTAACTTGTGAATGTAAATCAGTGTAACAAAGTGGTATCAAACAGTGCGAAGGTCATTTTTTCAAATACTTATTTTTAAATTCTGACAACTATGGCTTTATGAATATTATTATAATGAAGATGTATTAGGGCAAATGTGACATGGCATGAATATACATATGAATGTGAAAATGAACAAAATATTACCAGGTTTTCTCGAATATCGCTGCTAGCGTTCGTTAATACATCTGCAGTCATTTTTGGTGCTAAGTTCCGTGACGAAGGTTTTATATTGAAGTTTCAATAAATAGTAGAGTACATGTACAAAAAAATTTAGGAAAACAAAGAAATATTTATAAAAATGCTAATAAATTGCAAATAAACAGTGAAATCCGTGTCCCCGCACAAGCCGAGCCAGCGCCAGCAAATTGCAATTTTTTTAATAGCTGGTGCTGCCAGTGTAATAACTATAATTTGTACTAAACTTTTTTTATCTATTATCTTTGTTTTTCAAAAATAAGCTCGCAGTGCAATCGTTGGAATTTGAAAGCATTCCAGAACACTTTTGTAAGAGCTCCGACTAAAAAAGTCTCTAAAAAGTGTTAGAGTAATTCTTACCCTGGCAGCAGGATAGCCTACTGTATTTTTTTAAGTTTTATACTTTTGTTAGGTGAATCTTATCTTGATTCTACAACGGAACGTTATGTACTCATGCCTTGTCCTAGTAAGTGACAAGCATGATGACATGGTGATGGATGTAAAAGCTTGCGTGGGACTCATGTTATAAAAGAATTCGATCCCTTTTACGCACGGTGGAGATGGAGCCCAGCTGATGCAAATATGACGTTAATTGTTTTTAGCACAAAACGTTTTGTTTGTCTAATGCCATATACTACCTGTGCTGTGCAAAAAGACATTTTGTATGGCTGACCATGAGATATAAGAACCATAAAAACGATAAAAAGGCCATTACATAATCACTCTCAAAGAAAAAAGTATCTATTATGAACTATTTTATGCTATACTAGCAACATTAATTAAACGTCATGAGTCTGCGCACTAAGCTGTCATGTCAGTAAAACGTTTTCCCGCAAAATATTTTATTCTCGTTCTGGGTTGTTAATTTGTCAGTATTCACAGATTTTATCCAACCGGGAAGATTAGAAAAAATAAGAGAGTAACCAAAGAACAAACATTATAGCCTGTATTTTGTACTTCTTTTCAATTGAATTCCACCTTCAGATCAGATCAGAGCCAGTAGAAGAATAGAAGATTTTGGGATTCAATTTTTTTACGTAGTCAACATTCCTATTACCGAAGTCAATGTCAAATTAGTCGGCGGCGGTCGGTTGTCATTTTTGTTTTGTCCGTGAATCGTGAATTTGTGATGATCGCATGCGTGATTGATGCAGTTTGCAAACTTGATGATTTTTTAATTTTATTAACAAGTTGTGCCAGGATAATACAGCAAAATGAGTGACCTAGAGAATGCTATGGAGGCTGCGACCCTGGCGGTCCAGTTTGACCAAATGGGGCAGGTGGACAAGGCTGTTCAGTGCTACAGAACTGCTGCCCGAATGCTGGACAGAGTATGGGATAAAATCCCAGCTCACAAGCAGTCAGAAATACGGGAGAAGGTGCGGGAATACCTTGAGAGGGCTGTGACGTTACAGGAACAAAAAGGTTTGTGCTTGTTATTAGTTAATTTCAGATGTTTCAGACTGATGAGAATGCTGTATTCTTGTTAGTCAAAGAAGCGATGACTCATTCGTAGATTCCGTGGTACGGTATAATAAATGATATACCTATCTGATCAATATTCTCTGCTGTTGATTTCAAACTTTCTCATAACAAAATCAGTAAAATGTATTAAGAAGAACCTACAAAAGGGGAGAGATGAGGGTACTAATACTAATGGGCTCTAGAGGGTATTCTAAACATCTGCAACATTTTATTTAAAAAAAAATTACATCTATTTTCAGGCGACCAGTAATATACACATTAATGTAAACTTGTAGCACTCCCTATCTAGGTGCTTTTGGAATTCCACTATGCATATTATTTTTATTTGCTTAACTAGCAAACCAGAACATTGTTGCAGTGTATCATAAGGTCCTCTACATTCCTACGATACTCAAAGTACTTAAACCCTCTAGGTTCTAATTGAATTATTGCATACATAATTTGTATGCTTTTTGGCCTTTTGGAAAATGGATCAATTTATTTACCTGACCTGCACCTCAAAGAGGGTAAAGTTTTCTAGGTTTATGCACACACATCAACACAATCTAGGGATATTAACAATTTCATCGAGTATCAAAAAAGCTATGCAAAATTTGCTAAGGTAGTCAATGGAATAATAAAAGGTAATTTCGTGACCTGTAATAAAAAATAAAAACACTATGAGAATTAGTTTTTTTTATTAATAAAATTGTTAAATTAATGAACCTATACAAAATTACTTAAGTAAACAAAAATGTTATTTTCTTACACAATTAAGAAATCAAATTTAAATTAAAAAAAAAAAAACTTATTAAATCTAATTTTTAATAATCAGTATTGCCTCCTGGCAGCCTCCTCAACCCATACTTAAAATTAGGTTTTTACTTAAAAATAGCTTTTTTGATAATCAATGAAATTGTAAATATCCTTAGATTGTGTTGATGTGTGTATGTATTTTTGTTAGGCTGGGCCTGCAGTTTTGACATGTTAATGGATTTCAATGTTCCAGGTGTCTTTAGTTCCACCTTAAGCCCTCTAAGTGTCACAGGAAATATTTTTAACAGTGGACTTAATAGTATTTTGTGAAATTGATTTGTTAAAAAAATGCATTAAAATTTCAGAAGTGTCCCAACAAGCAGAAAGCAAGCGAGGTCTCGAGCAATGCTACTTCCTGATGCAGCAGGCCCTGGACGCGGACGAGGCGAATCTCAGAGATTTAGCATTAGAATTGTACACGAGAACTGTGGAATTAGCTGTCGCTGTGGTAAGAATATACTTATTTTGTGTTTCATCAGCATAATTACCAGTGTATCCATTTCATTTTAGTCTTCTAGGAGGATTGGCAAGGTAGTGCTAAGTTCTGGGTTTAAAGATAGGCAATGGTTTCATCCATCAAGAAGGTCATCAACCACTTTTCACTATAAAAAAAAATAGAAGTAATGATAATAATAATATCTGGGACAAATCACACACGGTCATCTGGCCCCAGACTAGGATTCCCTGTATCTTGGGAACCAGAGACTGATATACATTTAAATACATACATATATAGATATTATACACCCAGGCTCAGAGCAAACAATTCTGCTCATCACAGAAAAGTTTGCCCTGTGTGGGGATCGAACCCACGACTCTCGGATCAGAGGTCAGGATCGCTAACCACTTAGCCACCGAGTCAGTCAAACTATGTCACTACTATAAAACTGTGAGTGTGAATGTGATTTTACTAGATTTTTAACATTGCAGACTTTAGTTATTAATCTATGATGCTGAGGTTCAACTTACAAAATGTTTTGTCATTTTAGAAATCGTCAGACCCAGACATAAATGCCAAGGTGAAGAATTTAGCCAGTCAGGCCTTGGACAGAGCAGAAGAGATCAAAGGCATCAAAAAGATTGGAGCTTTGAACATTGGTGAACCAAAAAAGCCAGGTAAGTTTTGGTGATATCATTCTATGTTTATTCTGAATATTTTTTCTGTTTTATTTAGTTTTTCAAGAAAAGCAATTATATTTTCTTAATAGGGATTGAAACCTTGCAATCTGTAATACAGTTTACTCTAGTTGAAACGCCAGTGTCTCACTAAGGAATTTTACAAGATTCATATTAAGTACAGACAGCCACAAAGATATCTGAACCTCTCCGTAATACACCATGTATCACGAATAGCTTTAGTGGGGGTTCAGATATCTCTGTGGGCCAGTGTACATACTGCAACACCAGCTTTTCATGTGTACTTTAAAGATTATTTTATTTATTTATTTAGAAACAAACAGTCATTTACAAAAATTAACAAAACATGCGCTATGCGATTAATGCATAGTTTTTTTTATTCATTTGGTTCTTTTCCTACAATTCTCTGTATCGTGCGTAGCGTAGTTGTGTATAAGGGGTGGTACTTAATCTCTGTGTATCGGTTACCTTTGAGAAATAGAAGAATATATTTTTTTGTTTGTGTTTCTCTAGCCGTATCACCCAGCAGAGCACACTTACAGAGAGAGCAAAGCGTCCATTTACAAGTGACCGGCAAACATTCCTACTCAGAAGAAGAGAAAGAAGTATTACGTAGAACGTCAAATATAAATAACAATACATTCCTACCATTCATGGATGTTGATCTAGCAGAGAAGTTTCAATATGCATTGCCGTTTGAGGATAGGGCAAGTGAGTTGAAATTGTCTTCGAAGCAGGCGATGGAATTTGACCGGTGGGTGCGACCCCATGAGATATGCAGCGATCCCAAGTTAATTGTTGGTGACTATGTGGACTGTTTCAGTATTAAACAGACTGTGAGTATTATGTAAATTAATGAGACTTCCTTTAAAAGTTTAAAACTAAAATAAAGGGACATTAACTGAATATTCTAAATTGTTACTTAGTTCTACACTAAAAAAAATTTTTATTATGACTGCCCTTGGGAGATGCAACGGCTTCGGGGAGCAATGATATTTTTCCGTAACGTTACGGAACATGTGTTCAAACTTTAAAAAATTTAAAATAAATTGTGTTAAATTAAAATGTTTTACCGATCTCGAAATTTTTTTAGGATAAACGAAAAAGTCGTTTGTGCCCATAACATCCATTTCCTCAAGTATCCAAATCCCATAACATCCGTTTCTTGAAATATCCAAATCCCATAACATCCGTTTCTTGAAATATCCAAATCCCATAACATCCGTTTCTTGAAATATCCAAATCCCATAACATCCGTTTCTTGAAATATCCAAATACGTAAAAAGTATCTTCAAATGTCACTTTCCACCCTCTTAGCTATCTCTGTACAAAATATCACATCCACCTTTGCTGCGTTGCAACTTGAAAGAAATACAAATATATTTTCCTTTACCCCGTTTTTAAATAGATATCCTACGGGAACCCTTAATTTTTCAGGGTTCTTGATCTACATATTATGTATCTGCGAAATTTCATCTAAATCCGTGCGAGAGATTCGACGTGAAAGCGAAACACGCGAATATCCATACTTTTGCATTTATAATATTACTTAGTAAGATTCCAGACATTCCTTTCCAGATAGTATCAGACTGTTCCTTCGTGGCCTCACTAGCCATTAGTGCCTTATACGAAAAAAGGTTTAAAAAGAAACTGATTACCTCGATCATTTATCCAAAGAACAAGAATAAAGACCCGGTTTACAATCCTTTTGGAAAGTACATGGTGAAATTGCACCTTAATGGAGTTAGGAGAAAGGTAAGTAGATACACAGTAAACAATAAACAGTGAAATTGGACAAAAAGTCGACGACTTTGCGCAAATAGCAAAGACTTGTTAGGTTCGACAATATTTTAAGGCAGTCTTATTTCTACTTATAAAAATAAACCCTTGAAAAATGTTGAATTTTCCATAAATATCTAATAAAATTAACTGATCAGCTAGCTGGACAAACTATATATTTTTTTAATTTTGACGAAGTTGTACCGGTAACAGGAGTTTCATGAGTAGAAGCACAAATAATGCCCCGATTTTTTGTTACACCATATCGAGTGGCCACCGCGCACCGGAATACGTAGCGTGGCGTGGGCAGGCCTCCCACTCGGTGGACCGATAACCTGGTGAAGGTCGCGGGAAGCCGCTGGATGTGGGCAGCGCAGGACCGGTCGGTGTAGAAATCATTGGGGAAGGCCTTTGTCCAGCAGTCTTTTAGCTGATGATGATACCACATCTTACCAACTTACCAAATCTCTCGACTGACTTGGTGGCTAAGTGGTTAGCGTTCCTGACCACTGATCCGAGAGTCGTGGGTTCAATCCCCACACAGGGCAAACATTTCTGTGATGAGCAGATTTGTTTGCTTTGAGTCTGAATTGAGTTGAGTCTGGAATCATATATGTATGTATTTAAATGTATATGTGTATGTATATCAGTCTTTGGTTCCCATAGTACAGGGAATCCTAGTTTGGGGCCAGATGACCGTGTGTGATTTGTCCCGGATATTATTATTATTACATAGATCAGCTAAAAACACTTAGTTTTGAATTAAAATAATAAAAAAGCCTGTGTTTAATTCACATAAGATTCAATATTGCAGGTAATAATTGACGACAGACTACCGTATAGCAAGTACGGCCGCCTTCTGTGCTCGTACTCGAGCAATAAGAACGAGTTCTGGGTGTCGATGCTCGAGAAAGCTTACATGAAGGTTATGGGCGGGTACGACTTCCCGGGATCTAATAGCGTAAGTGACATTTTATACCATTTTTAACCAAAAAGTACGGTTATCAGTTTCTCTTGTATGTATTTGTGTTGTCCGCGATTTTAAAGAGAACCACTGAACGGATTTCGATGCGGTTTTCACTTTTCGGTTTTCACTTTTCGATGGTTTATTAAGAATGTCATCTATTCTGTACCTATGTATAAATAAAATAGTATGTACTGTAACTGACTAACATACAAAGTACAGCCTTAACTCTTTAGATTGTTGGAAATAGAAACTTGAATTTGTAACATAGATAATGTTTCTTAGAATGTAGAGGATAGAAAATAAAGGTTTTATAAACATCGCTAAGTGAGTACACCCCATGTGTTAACATTTCTATAATAATTTAATTTCGACGTGTTTTTTGGATCGAAAGTCTGCGCGGTCGAAGTCGATGATGCTGTCACTTTATCTGTCACATTTTGGTTAAAAATATTATACACTACCTCAAAACAAAACTTTTTTGATACAGTTTAATTTCTCCAGAACATAGACCTCCACGCATTAACAGGCTGGATACCGGAACGATGCGCGATACGCAAGGGCGAACCGGACTTCAACGCCGATGCCTTATTCGAGACGATACGGACGCGCGTGGCAGCGGGGCACGCTCTAGCCACCGTCGCAACGGGCCCCCTTTCCGATGAACAGGCGGAGAGGACGGGGTTGGTTGCCACGCACGCTTACGCTGTGCTCGATGTAGTTACTGTTGATGTAAGTTTTTATTTTTAGTTTAGTTTACTAAAGTTTTAACGTTCAATTTGTGTGTTTGTGTTTTAATATTTTGGTACTGGATAAGTTAATAAACCAACCAGGCAACCACCGCATATCAACAGGCAGGCAACCGCCAAAGAAAAATAACATAAAAGGAAAAGCTCTGATCATGAAAGTTTTCCCAAGGAACGTCTACTCAACACGCAATTCAATATGAAATGTTGGGTTTCTCATATTGATAGAACAGCTTTGTATGGGAAAATTCTATTTCTTTTTCTGTGAATCCATCAACAATGGTTATTAGGAAAAGTTACGGTTACATAAGTAGATCCTTAGTTTGCAAAATTATTATTTTAAATGACCACGTAACAGAGATTGTTATAATAATATTTGGAAATATGCATAAAAGTTACGGTAAATGCTAAATGTGATAATAAGCTTTCACTGTAAACACCCCTTAGCATCCCCACTGCTGGGTACGAGTTTTTTCATGCTTATCTCGGGAAGTTTACATCGTTGTCCATAAAGTTATTAGCTACTACTTTTTGTATGAAACGACCATGTTGCAAGAGATAGTCATTAGAAAGATGAACAAATATTGTTGTGTTATTTGTATTTTTTAGAAAAATACTGACGTCGATTAAAGTGATTTTAGGCTATAGTAATTTGTAAGTAATTTATACTTACACATTTTTAAAATTAAGTACCTCTATATGCTACACTTTAGTCACGTTAAGATCACTCACCTCCTCACGATACGATAACCTCACGATAAGAGAGAAACAGAATTGTGTTAGCAGCCATTATAGTTTGTTTTCTTATTCAGGACGTCAAACTCTTGAAACTAAAGAACCCCTGGTCACACCTGCGGTGGCGCGGCAACTACTCGGAACTGGACACGCTGCACTGGACGCCATCTCTGAGAGAGCAGCTGAACTACGATCCCGATAGCGCGGCGCAATACGATAATGGCGTTTTCTGGATTGATTACAAAAGCATATTGAATTTCTTCGATGTTTTCTACATTAATTGGAACCCGGAGATTTTCAAGTTCACTTATTGTATTCATCAGTAAGTACTTGTGCCATACATAATACATTTTTTCGAAAATATTACACATACAAATAGCGCCATCTTTGAGAAAACTTTTTGCGATTTCATCTGTCGTTACGTAGAAAAAAAAAGTTCCACATAACATTTATAGAAAGCTTGTACAGTTATGTCAATAGTCCCCATACGAATCTGGTACAGTTGACTGCTAGTCATCCGAGTTACTTTTTATCAAATGTCAAAAATGATTCTAAAAACGTTTGAAATTGTGAACGATGACGTCGTTTTTCAATATAGTTATTTGCATACTAATTACGAAATTTCGATAACTTAAAAGTTTTACCTATACTTCATTCCAATCAAAAAAAGCAAAAGGTAAACAAACATAGTATGCAGATGACATTGACATGTGTCAGATCCATAGTAAGTTTGTTTACGTTTTGCTTTTTTTTGATTGGAATGAACCATAAGTACTTACATGTCATCAAAATCCAAGCGAGTAAGCTTTTCTGCAATAGTTATTTAGTAGGGATGCGCAAAACATTACTTTAAAAAATAATGTGATACTTATTACATCACTTCATCAAGTGATATTACTCGGGGGCATTACGCATTACTTAGCATCACGCCATTGAATTACCATCTACTTATTACTGACTGTTAAAAGGGCAAATATTTATCCACCAAAAACTAGTTTAATGTTTCTGAACTGGTGCGGATTGTGCTCGGCATAATTTCTGAACGTACCCAGATTTTTTTTGTGTGTGTAACTAGCTGTCAAATATCGTGTCCGTAATGGTGTCTGTTTCTTTTGCTATTTTGTGATTAATAAGAAATACAACGAGTTATTTCCTTATTTGATGTCATTTATTTACCAACAATTGGTAGCAGAGCGTGGTTCTGTAAAAAAATGGCATCGATGTACAGAATAGAGTCGTTGTCAAAAGAAAACTATGACACATGGAGCGTGCAAGCCCAGGCCATTCTTATAAAAAATGGACTCTGGAAAATTGTAAGTGGACCCTCATCTATTCCTCCTACAAGTGAAAAAGAAAAAGCAGAATTCGAAGAAACCGATTTACTTGCGAAATCTGAACTTTTACTTTTAATCTCGCCGTCAGAGCTGAAACAAGTGAAAAAATGTAAAACGGCGAAAGACATTTGGAATACTCTCAAGGCCACTTACCAGAGCCAAGGACCAGCCAGAAAGGCTACATTGCTCAAAAGGCTCATACTAAAGAAATATACTGAAGGCGACATACGAGATCATTTAAATAGTATGATGGACATAGTCGACCAGCTTGCAAACATGGATGTGCAACTGAATTCTGAATTATTGGCAATAATAATGCTCTACAGTTTGCCACCCAGCTATGAAAACTTTCGCATCGCAGTTGAGTCAAGAGATATGTTACCTTCCCCAGAAGATTTAAAAATAAAGATTATAGAGGAAACGGAGGCAAGAAAACAAAATCAAGGAAAAGCTGTACATTCTAAAGAAGCTGAGGGAGCTTTTTACTCAAAGAAAAAGAAAATAAAGTGCAGTGTATGTAAGAAACCAGGACATAAGTCTGAAAATTGCTGGTACAAAAATAAAAATAAACAAGAAAGAAATTTTAATGTGTGTCTGTCACTAAATGAAATGGAAAATAAGGACAAAGAATGGTGCCTAGACAGCGGATGCACTTCGCATATGTGTGGAAATGAAGAAATGTTTGACATGTTAAATGAGAAGTACGGATCATTAAAGTTGGCATCAAACCATCATGAAATAAACATAGCCGGTAAAGGAAAAGTTTCATTTGAAATAAATAGTGAGAAAATAAATTTGAATGAAACCTTGTATGTCCCGGATATAACTACAAATCTGCTGTCTGTGGGAAAAATAACTGACAATGGAAACAAAGTTATTTTTGAAAAAGATAAAGCCTCAATTGTACAAAATAATGGAGAAATAATTCTAACAGCTGAGCGGAAGAATGGCTTATACTATGTTGAGACATGTCAAGAAGAAAATGCATATTCAGTTACTAAAAATGAAAATTTGACTATGCAGTGGCACAGAAAATTAGGCCATATCAATGAACATGACCTCAAGGAAATGAATAAGAAACGATTACTTCGTGGCCTAGAGCTGGATAAAGAAAATTTAGGAGTATGTGAGACATGCTTAAAAGGCAAGATGACTACCCTACCATTCCAAAAGCATGAAAGTATTAAAACAACAGAACCGCTACAAATAATACACAGCGATGTATGCGGGCCCATGCAAACTGATTCAATAGCAGGTTCTAAGTACTATGTAACCTTTACAGACGATTTCACAAGATATTGTTGTGTGTACTTCATAGAAAGCAAAAATGAAGTTTTTGAAAAGTTCAAGGAGTACAAGAATAAAGTAGAAAACAGCATGAAAAAAAAATACTAAACCTACAATCTGATAATGGGACAGAGTACATAAATAAAGAATTTGACAAATATCTAAAAGAAAATGGAATACAAAGAAGGCTAGCTACTCCGTACACACCTCAACAAAACGGTGTAAGTGAGAAAAAAAATAGAACTTTACTGGACAAAACAAGATGTCTAATGATTGAAGCCAATGTCCCTGAACAACTTTGGGCAGAAGCCTTATATTTGGCTAATTACTTGATAAACCGAACCCTTCAAAAGCACTAAACGGTGAAACTCCGTATATGAAATGGACTGGAAGAGTACCATCTGGAAATCATTTTCATGTGTTTGGATCCAAAGCATTTGTTCTGCAGAAAAAGAGACGTGGAAAGTTCTCTCCAAAAAGCACAGAAGGTGTTTTTGTGGGATATGCAAGAAATTCAAAAGGATTCAGAATATACTTACCAGAGAAAAATACTGTTATTGTCAGCAGAGACGTGAAGGTCATACAGAAAATGTATTATGATGATAACAAACAGCTGGTCCAGGATAAAACACTTGAAAAGAAAAGCCCTGAAAGGAAAGAAATTAAATCTAAAGGAGGAAATAAAAAAGAGTTAAAAATAATAATACCAAAAACTATACCTGTAGTTGAAACTCCAGCTTCACCTGGATTGGTAAATGAAACTCCAGCTTCACCTGGATTGGTAAATGATACTCCAGCTTCACCTGGATTAGTCAATGAAACTCTTGAAAATGTTGATGAGACTACATCAGTGGATGAAAATAATTTTGAGACCGCTTCAGAAAATATGGTTCAAGATGTAAATCAAGAAGAAAGTGTTTCATCTAGTAGACCAAAAAGAGTCACAAAGCAACCATTTTGGACGAAAGATTATGTAATTGAAGAAGAGGAAGACTCAGAAGAACAAAAAGAGTTAACATATTTTTGTGAGCTAGAAGACCATTCTGAAAAAGATGAAGAGTGGGAAGAAGCAATAAAGAAAGAAATAAAAGCTCACATAAAAAATGAGACATGGAAAATTACGAAAAAGGAAGAGAATGTTAACATTATCGATTATAAAATTGTTTTAAAGGACAAAGGTGACGTCAAGAAAGCTAGATTAGTTGCACGCGGGTTCACTCAAAAGCCTGGTGTAGATTATAACGAAACATGGGCACCAGTAGCTAAAATGAGTTCTATACGAGCTGTGATAGCTACAGCTGTAGAAGAAAACCTCAATTTACACCAACTAGACGTAACAACTGCCTTCTTGAACGGCGAATTAAATGAAAATATAACAATGAAATTACCAAAATCTCTTCAAAAATATTTAACAGAAATAATGATGGATGAAAGTTCAAATGAAGATCTAACATTATTCAATAAAGCTAAGAAAATGTTAGAAGATATGACAAATATAAAAGGAGAGAAAGTATGTCAACTGCAAAAGGCATTATATGGCTTAAAACAGTCGGGTCGACAATGGTATATTAAGTTAGATACTGAATTAAAGAAGATTGGGTTTATTCCATCTACAGCTGATCCATGTATATACACACTAGAGACAGGAGGAGTAAAGGTTCTCGCAGCACTGTATGTTGATGACCTGCTCCTGGCCTACTCCTGCAAAAACACACTTGACAAAATAATAAATGCACTTACTTCAAAATTCGAAATGAAAGACTTGGGTCAGGCTAAAGAATTTTTGAGCATGGAAATAGTACAAGAAGAAAATGAAATAAGTGTGAAACAGACAAAATATATTGAAAAATTATTAAAGAAATACAAAATGGAAGACTGTAAGAGTGTAAAATCGCCAATAGAGCCTTACCTGAAACTAGAAAGAAAAGAACCATGTGATAATAACTTACCTTATCAAAGGATTATTGGAGCATTGATGTTCTTAGCGACTGCTACACGTCCAGACATAGCTTTTGCTGTGAGTTACTTATCGCAGTTTAATACAACATTTGGAGAAGAACATTTTAAATATGTTAAACGAATAATACGTTATTTAAAGGGCACTAAAACAGTGGGACTAAGATATAGAAAATCTTGTCAACCGCTACATGGGTATGCTGATGCTGATTGGGCCACATGCACTATAGATCGAAGATCTTACACAGGATTTATTTTCAAAATGGCAAACAGTTGCATCAGTTGGCAATCAAGGAAGCAAAAATCGACTGCGCTATCAACGGCAGAAGCCGAGTATATGGCGCTTTCAGATGCTTCAAAGGAAGCTATACATTTGAAGAAATTAATTAATGATATATGTACAAAGAAGATAAATAAAATTAATATGTTCAGTGATAATCAAGCTGCTATAAAGATATCCGAGAATGCCATAGTGAGCAGCAAAACTAAACATATTGACTTGAGATTCCATTTCATCAGAGAATGTATTCAGAATGGACATATTGTTGTAAGCTACATAGAAACAGCTGCGATGGAGGCAGACTTCTTAACAAAAGGCTTGCC
This sequence comes from Coleophora deauratella, assembly GCA_958295455.1. Taxonomy (NCBI): domain Eukaryota; kingdom Metazoa; phylum Arthropoda; class Insecta; order Lepidoptera; family Coleophoridae; genus Coleophora; species Coleophora deauratella. The sequence goes on along the minus strand of OY282400.1, from coordinate 15,292,863 downwards.
AATTATAAAACTACAAGAACTGCTTCTGAAAGCTGGCGTGTATTAGTGACAGTGATGTGTTTTAATAACAAACAGATACATTTGATTTAAACTATATTTTGGTGAGGAGGAGTGTTAAAAGGGCAAATATTTATCCACCAAAAACTAGTTTAATGTTTCTGAACTGGTGCGGATTGTGCTCGGCATAATTTCTGAACGTACCCAGATTCTTTTTGTGTGTGTAACTAGCTGTCAAATATCGTGTCCGTAATGGTGTCTGTTTCTTTTGCTATTTTGTGATTAATAAGAAATACAACGAGTTATTTCCTTATTTGATGTCATTTATTTACCAACACTGACTGTGATGATAATGAATGAAAATATTATAAATTAAATGAAATCAAGTACATTTAATTATGTTTTTATTAAGCACTTAAAAACATAATGAAATTAGTTATTATATTAATTATTAAAACCAATAAAAATAAGCTTTTTTGATCTTATGATATAATCTACCATTCCGTAATTTTATTGCGTAATAAATAGCAACTGAGCGAGCGGGACACAGGGCTCTAGTTTGATCCTTTCACTTGGCACGTTTTCTCTGCTTGGGCACATGACAAGTATAATGTGTTTTATTACTGTGGGTTAGGGTTTAGTTTCTATTAAAAGCATTTTCAGAGTACTCAGTCCAGTTTGGCTTGTATGTCCATGAATGTATCACACTGTATTTTTCTTTCATCGATTTCATCTAGCCGAGGCGGACGCACTGGCGTGTTCGTACGAGCTAGACAGAACATGTAGCGCTGTAGCGTAATGAGTGATGCTTGCTATCCGTGCGTGATACGTAATGTAGCATTACTTTATTGAGTGATATTACCTGCGTGATATTATAAGCATCACTTACACACCTCTATTATTTAGTTGTGTAGCGTGGGCAGGCCTCCCACTCGGTGGACCGTTGACCTAGTGAAGGTCGCGCTGGATGCGGGCAGCGCAAGACCGGTTGGCGTGGAAATCCTTCGGGAAGGCCTCCTCCGGCCATCCCTCTTCTGACACCATGTATTAAAAGACTAATTATGTTTCAGAGCAAGACTTTAATAGCAGACCGGGAAAATGCCAATGACAATCATCTGACAGTAATGACAGTTCTACATATTTAGGCGGGAGGCCCGAGTGCGTTCCAAATATCGTGACATACTCATAACAGACGTCTTTTAGTTGATGATGATGAGCAGTGATCGGAGTAGGTAGATTGATTTAGGGTTAATGGCCGCAAACGTATATGTTAATATGGACACGCCGCTCGGATTCCGAGAGTTTTAAATTTTTAAGCAAACAAAAACGAATGTTCATTCTGTTATTCTACATATAAATAAATTGATTCCTTCAGAGCCAAATGATTGTACCAGATTTACTTTAATAATACTCAACTCAATCCGAAAATACCGAAACTTTTCGGAAAAAAGGATTGTCCATGTTATAAAATCACGATGCAAGTACCAAAAATCAATCTACCTACTCCGATCACTGATGATGGGGCTACCAAACTTCTAGGGCACAGAAACTGGTCGAGATAAATACAATTACAGTCAAATCGATTCATTTTATGACCGTATTTATAGTCAATTTAATTTTTATGTAAGTATCCTTGGAGGACGCCGTTGTTTAGCAGTGGACGTTTTTTGGCTGATGATGATGAGCTGTTTTGTTGCAATTTTCAAAGCACTCAAATCCCGTATTACACTGTTACTTACTGTCTTTACACTGTTACATTTTGATTTTCATTTTCTGTCCAGAAAGTGGGACGTAGGTAGCGGTCCGGTCAAAGACTCGTACAACATAAGCGACAACCCGCAGTTCTCGCTCCACGTGCAAGGCCGGGGCGCCGTGTGGCTACTCCTGACTAGACACATCACCACCATAGACGACTTCAAAGATAACCAGGAGTACATAACCCTGCTGGTGTATAAGAACAATGGGAGGAGGGTGTATTATCCTTGTGAGTATGAATGTGATTCGTTTTCGAGTTTTTTTCGTGGAAAAATTACAACGCAGTCTGACAAGAAAGTCTTGGAAATAAATGAGAGCGCTGTTTATTACAACATTTGCTATTCGAGCATGTTCATGTTCAACCAATAAAGATTTAGATTTTTAAGATTGCTATCAGAAATAATTGTAGTTCTAATAAAATCCGCTTTTGAGACTTTTTGACAGACTGTGGAGTCTTATGTAGTTATACTTATTTATAATAAAAAAAAGCGATAGATAAGTACTCTTTCCCACATAAAATTAAAAACTACTGTGCAGCTAAGTTGTATCAAAGCAAAGCAAAGTTTGCTGTTTGTGCAAAACGAAATTACTATTTATTGAATGCTTTTTTTATTATCATCAAACCCTACATCATAATATAAACGAATTGAAACCACCCCCAGACGACCCGCGGCCCTATATAGACGGCGTCCCAATAAACAGTCCACACTACCTGTGTAAGATCACCGTCGGCGACAACAGCGCCGACAGATACACCCTCGTCGTGTCCCAGTACGAGAAAACTAAGACCATCCTGTATACTCTGAGAGCGTATGCCACGTGTCCCTTCTCTATGGAGAAGATACAGCCCTGGCCTTGTGTGAAAACTGTAAGTTGATTTGTCTGTGGTGTGCGAGAAGTTTACTATAGTATAATAATATAATAATAATAACCGGGACAAATCCCACACGGTCATCTGGCCCCAAACTAGGATTCCCTGTATCTTGGGAACCAGAGACTGATATATGTATATACACATATACATTTAAATACATACATATATAGGTATTATACACCCAGACTCAGAGCAAACAGTTCTGCTTATCACAGAAAAGTTTGCCCTGTGTGGGGATCGAACACACGACTCTCGGATCAGAGGTCGGGATCGCTAACCACTTAGCCACCGAGTCAGTCAAAGTATAGCTAATACTCTTGATCATGTTCCAGTGTGAGGAAACTGAGATCATACTGTATGCTTTAAGAGTATTATAACGTGTCCATTTTCTATAGAGAAGATACAGGCCTGGCTTTACGTTAAAACTGTAAATTACTTAGTAGTGTGTCAAGAGTTTATTAAGGTATGGACCGTATGTATTGTACTTTCGATCAGTGTGAGGAACTTGAGACCATCCTGTATACTTTGAGAGCGTATGCTACGTGTCCCATCTCTGTTGAGAAGATACAGCTGTGGCCTTATGTGAAAACTGTAAGATTTTTAGTCTATGGTGTGTGAAAAGTATAGTATGGTATGGACCATATGTATTGTACTCGCGATCAGTGTGAGGAAATTGTATACTTTGACTGCAAATGTGGCGTGTCCCTTCTCTATGGAGAAGATACAGCCCTGGCCTTACGGTAAAACTATAAGTTGTTTAGTCTATGGTGTGCGAAAAGTGTAGAATGATAAGTACTGTATGTATTGTATTCTCGAGTACTCTGTAGTTATGATATGGACCGTACCGATCAGTGCAGTGTGAAGAAACAGATTATAATCTTCTTCAAATTTAAGAGCAGTGCACTTGTCTGTGGGTTAAGCAATCGCCATTTAGCTTGGTCTTGTGCTAACTCCTAGATCTCCTGAGATCATACTAAGGGCACATTATTATATATTTAATCGCGGATCAGTAAAATACTATACTGCACATCATATTAACTAAATTGCAAATCTAACCTAACCTATAGATGGTGAAATAGATTTTTTGCTGTGGGATTCAGTATGTTTTTTTATGGTCCATTCCCTTATTTTAAGTTTGAACTCTGTTCTTCAATGCACCGTTACCTTGTATTCAAAAGTACATATTAACCTTTAGATCGCCGGCGAATGGTCCGGCCGCACCGCCGGTGGTTGCGAGAACCACCGAGCGACATACCCCTACAACCCTAAGTTTGTGGTGACTATCCCCCGGACTTGCCACATGGCGGTTCAGCTCAAAGGGCCCAAGCAGTACCAGATCGGGTTCGACGTACGAGTGGAATCTCTGGATGACCCAACGATCACTGCGCCGTTTGTTAAGGAGTCCTCTGGTGCTTATAGGTGAGTACGTACTCCTACTACTAAATCTTGGTGTGCTTATGTAAAAGATGAAGAAGCCGCTGGAAGAAGAGCTATTTGGAAATGCTATTTGATAGTGATTAATTTCACGAAATTATGGAAAATTATGTAATCGATGAGTTAGTACGCAGACATCTTACGGGATACAAAACTGCAATTTCACGGAAAACGGTTTGAATCCGTAAGATCGTGCGAATTTCGGGCGGTCGGGAAACATCGGCCACGTTCTGGTATACTCTTTTCATACGATTTACGCAATCTTACAGATCGATACTGTTTTTCGTGATAAATCGATAACGTGATTTTCCGGTTCTTCATGAAACTACGGTTTACGCGATTTTGGGTTAACCGTATACAACGGTACAGTGACGTGTCTGAAATAAAACAGGCGCATTTCCTCAAACCGGAGTTTTCTTGAAATTACGCGTATATAAGGTGCTACTTTATTAGTGCCCGATATTTTAGTCAGTGTTTCTACTCCGGATTCTGATCAACTTTCCCTGAGGAACCCATATTAAAATCGTCAAAATTTTTTGGACTCTCATACTAAATTTGGCCACTCGGCTGATCGATTTGTATGAAGAGTCCAAAAATTTTTTTGCGATTTCACTATGGGTTCCTTGGGGAAAGTTGATCAGGATCAGGAGTAGATGCACTGACTAAAATATCGGCCACTAATAAAGTAGCATTTCTATACAGGGTTATTTTTGCACCCCCCACCAAAACTTCACAGTGGCTTCTACTCACGAAACTGAGCAAATTTCCCCAAATACAGGGTTATTTTTGCACCCCCCCCCCACCAAAACTTCACAGTGGCTTCTACTCATGAAACTGAGCAACTTTCCCCAAGTAACTAATGCTCAATTCGCAAAAAAAATTTTGGTCCTATCATACTAATATGATCACGTGGTCGGCTTATTTTCCCCAAAATTTTTTTGCGAATTGACCACTGGTTACTTGGGGAAAGTTGCTCAGTTTCATGAATAGAAGCCACTGTAAAGTTTTGGCGGGGGGTGCAAAAGTAACCCTGTATTTGTGAAATTACGGTTTATGCAATCTTAAGGTAAACTGGTGAATAACAAAGCCCTATTTCCCCAGATCGGGCTTCGTAGTCTTAGAGCTGCTCAGCCTTCCCGCCGGGCGGTACATCATCACAGTATCTACCTACTACCCCGAACAGGAGGGACCTTTCTTCCTGGAGCTGAGGTCCACCTGCGAGCTGACGTGCGAACCGCGAGGGTAGAGGGCACGGCATACACTCACACTCTACAGATAACACTAGCCCTAGTACATTTATTTATTTATTTATTTACACTTTATTGTACACAGAAAAGAGACAGAAACAGACATTAACAAGGAAAGAACATACAAAAGGTACAGCTTATTTCTAAAAGAAATTTCTTCCAGCAGACCTAAGACAGGGAAAGTTGTAGAAAAAATGGCAGAACAGACGTGTACAAAAACAAAGATAAAAACAATTTTGAAACAATACAAATTTATACATAATTTTAAAAGAATACATACAGTAATACACATTTAATAAGGCTCGCCGATGTACCTGCGCAGTAGACAATATTTTAATTACGCGGGAAACTGATGGACCAATCAAGTAGCTTTATTGTCACCCGTCATTACACGTTCCGAAAATCTCTGCCGCTATTGGTTGATTGATTTCGCGCCTGATTCAATGAAATTGTCAGCTGTCAGAAAGCTGTCACCGTGCGTTGATTGTTTCGGGTGTTTCCGTCGATAGTTTGTTCTTGTCTGCGCGAACGAAGATAACCGACGCGCCTTATTTTTTGTGTACTACTGTACATATATTATATAATACCTACATAATACTATACATTAATATATAAAAAATAATAATAAATAAAATACATTTATACATTTATAGTTTACATGGTGACATATCTCGCGAGTTTTAAAAGCATTTGTTCCGTTCTAACGCTAAGCTAATGAAAGAGACAGCTGAGCTGTTTTCTCGCGTTTGGCGCGACAAACAGCTTTGTCTACGCCTCATGCTACCCGTGCAGTTCGATCTAGTATAGTTTAACCTTCCCAAGGTATGAAAGAAAGAAAGTAAGAAAATACATTTATTGTTACTAAAAACAGAAAAATTACAAACTATGAGAAATGAACAAACTGTGATATGAGAAGAGATACATGCCCCAGCAGATATCTGCCTCTAGCACAGATAATGGCGAATACAATACAAACTAGCTAAACTCTCCATACAAATCTATAGTCGGGATAACAATTTTTGTACGGAGAGTCCAAAATCACCTTGTTTCATAGGAGCAAATTTTATAGATATTATGCATCTTGTGACTCCCCATACTAATTGTCAATAATTGAACAGTCAATTTAGAAGTTTTGTATGGAAAGTTTTGTTTTAAAATAAAGAACTTGTTCTGTTTCATGAGTGACATACAATTTACATACATTTCAGGCATTAGCGAATTTTTTATTGAAATTAAATTTGGTTTTAAGAGCAAATAACACTTAAATATGATGTGGTACAGTATTTTTGTAATCAGAAGAAATTCGACACACGGAAAAGGTTCTGGGAACAGTTACTTTATGACATTATTATAAATTGTTTCTTTTTATAGTCTAGTTTTTACAATTTACATAATATTGTATGTTTCAATCTGTAAATTTTATCTACAGGGTCAAATTGAAATCGTGGACCAAAAAACTGTGGCTTCTAGTCATGACACTGACTAACTTTTTCTAAAAAAACAATTCAATTGGAGCAAAAAAAAATTTGGAGTTCCTATACAAAGTATGCTACTCAGCTCTTCGATTTGTATGAAGTCATTTTTTTTTATGGCAGAGATGGCAAACGAGCAGACGGATCACCTGATGGTAAGCGATAACCGCCACCCAAAGACACCCCAGTTCAAATTCCGATTGAATAGGGAAGAAAACTGACAAAACTCGCCGATAGAGGCGCTGATATCGCTTGACTCCTTGACTCATAACAATCATCACTAACTGTCAAAACGTATAGAAAATATTGTTTACGTGAACTAAACATAAGATTTATTTAAAAATGCTGCGTTGTGTGGGGATTGGTTGCAATAATAATGGAAATCATTAATTTCCTAAAGATTCTCGGATGAAGAAGACGTGGGAAAAGTTACGTTTTCAATTATGTACTTTTCAAGTTCGCCTTTAATTGAGGAACAGTCCAAGTCGCATACATTTTCCATTTAACAATTTTACAGAAAAAATACTATTTTATTACACCTCGATAATAAAAAACGCGGAACAAATTGAAAGTTGTTATGAGTCAAGCGTCCGTAGCGCCATCTGCAAATAGCTTTGAGTTTTCTTCCCCATTGGTTCCTTAGGGAAAGTTGTTCAGTTTCAAGAGCAGAAACCACAAATAAAATTTGCTCCCTGATTTCAGTTTCACCCTGTATAATTTTTAATACGTAAACTCAATTCTAAATAGAAGATTATTACATAATTATGAAAATGTTTAAGCTGTTATAATAATTCTAAAAAGTGTAATTTATTTTTTTATTACCGTTACACATGTAACTTTCCCAAGCTATAAGAACAGCCCCGTGCCCCACCAGTAGGGACGATATGGTTTTTTAACGATTCATGATATTTGTATTGAGATAAAAGAAAATATTTTCCATAAATTAGGTGCTCAACCGAAAAAGTATTTCACTTTGCAGCCTTAAAACCTGGGATTTCGTCAAACGCGTAAAAACCCTCGTTTATGACACGTGTGGCGGTGAAACTGAATAAAATTACGCTGACACTAATTTATTCATGTTTTTACTGGCGTTTCATCAGCGATTCAGCGTGGGAGCGGGGAAGTTTTGTATCCAAGTTGTTTTTGGGGCGTTTTTGTATGCGTGACGTCATGTGACGTTTATCATACAAATGTTGAGGCCCGCTATCCATTAAAGCGGAAAAAGAGATGTGAATTTTATAACGAGTATCGTAAAACATGTGTGGAACTCCTTAGCTGGGGATTGCTGTCTCTAAGTGTCTTACTTGGTTCCAAGATTTTGATAAAATTATTTTAGAAAAGCTTGCTTTAATCGGGTAAATCACAATATCATCATAGATTTTTAGTTTCAGTTAGATCGTAGTCGTCGCGTTGTACTAACTAAAATATTAATTGTTATGTATGCCGTATGCACTCTAATTCGCTTTTCACATGGTCTTTACTTTGTAAAAATTGTAAATAGCTGCGTTCTGTGATACTGAAAGAATCTGTAGATACATTGGTAATGATCGATATGGGTAGTTGAGAATTTTGCGATCATAGGTAGTAATTGAAGAAATAATGAGTCGTTAATAATTTTAAAATAATTTGTATTTAATAATTGATAAGGTTTTACCTATTTATACAGCTAACATATTATTTTTATAAAAGAAATGTGTAATCGATATGCCGCCAGCCGAAACAAATATTAAGTTTTTTTCACTGAGTTCGTTTGATGTATCTGAAAAGTTTGTTAAAAATGATATTAAAGCTCTTTAGTGAACCAATTGTTACGGCAACGGTGGTTCACATTGAACAAAACGAAGATGAATATAGTTTTAAATTGTAAAAATGTAAGTTGTTAATGGGGAAGAAAACTGACAAAACTCGCCGATAGAGGCGCTGATATCTCTTGACTCATAACAATCATGACTAACTGTCAAAACGTATAGAAAAACTGTTTACGTGAACTAAACATAAGATTTATTAAAAAAAATGCCGCGTTGTGTGGCGATTGGTTGCAATAATAATGGAAATCATTAATTTCCTAAAGGTTCTCGGATGAAGAAGTCGTGGGAAAAATTACGTTTTCAATTTTGTATTTTTGAACTTCGCCTTTAATTGAGGAACAGTCCACTAGCATACATTTTCCATTTAACAATTTTACAGAAAAAAAAACTAATTTATAACACCTCGATAATAAAAAACGCGGAACTAATTGAAAGTTGTTATGAGTCAAGCGTTCGTAGCGCCATCTGCAAATAGCTTTGCGTTTTCTTCCCCATTGTTTTTTTGCCCCGGTATATGGGCGAACGTAAGTTGGAAAGCATTTTATCTTATATGACAGGGTTTTACTTATATTCAAGAATGTTAAGGGACGAGTGCCCTAAGAAAACTAATTACAGTAGAACCTCTTTAATCCGAACCCCTCTATAATCCGAACGACCTCCCACCGCCGTTTCTCGGTAATTCACTGTACCACGCGCGCCTATCAGCACTGATTTATACATCTGAAGTGGTACACGAATTGTATTTGACTGCGCCCGTTACGAGTTTGCATAAATTAAGGGACAAAGCGTTTGTAAGTGAATAAATGTTATATCTATCTATCTATCTATCTATCTTTTCAATGTCGCTAAACACTAATCGTCAAAGTACTATAATAATAATAATAATATCCGGGACAAATCACACGGTCATCTGGCCCCAAACTAGGATTCCCTGTATCTTGGAACCAGAGACTGATATATATACACATATACTTTTAAATACATACATATATAGGGTGTAACAGAAAGGTGTGATAATTCTTCAAGGTTGGCTCTTACCCATCAAACTGAACAACTTTTGTTCTACAACTTTGTTCAAATCGCAAAATATTTTTTGGACTTTTCATACAAATCGATCAGCTGGCGAACCAAGTTTGTATGAAAAGTCCGAAAATTTCTTTGCGATTTCAACAAAGTAGTAGAACAAAAGTTGTTCAGTTTGATGGGTAAAAGCCAACCTTGAAGTATTATCACACCTTTCTGTTACACCCTGTATAGATATAATACATCCAGACTCAGAGCAAACAATTCTGCTCATCACAGAAAAGTTTGCCCTGTGTGGGGATCGAACCCACGACTCTCGGATCAGAGGTCAGGATCGCTAACCACTTAGCCACCGAGTCAGTCAGTAATCATATTACAGGAATTCTTTAAAAAAATATTAATTATATCATTATCATTTAGTCTTATTAAAGTCTAGTCTTATTAAAGTTTTGCATAATTTAAACATAGTTTCATTATTAAACACCTTTGTTTTATTGCCATAAATGCCTTTCAAAATGTCTACATACTCGTACTATAATCCGAACGCTCCACGGATCCGAACGGAGGGTAAATTTTCGTTGTTCGGATTAAAGAGGTCCTACTGTACTTAACTGTTTATATTCATTTAGCTTACTTTGTTTAATTATTACAGATGATATATATATATATATATATAAATATTAGATGAATAAGATCATAATTATAATGTGTTGTAAGATATTAATTTGAAATTATATTGAATTTAAAAATAATTTTATGAAAATGTTTAATTAAATATATTTTGCTTAACAATTTAATGCGTGTTTAAGTCGTAGTTTATTAAAACTACCACCAAAAACTCCAGTTTACACACTAAACTTGACAAATAACTTTTGTTCAAAATCTAGGAAGTTTTATAATTAGGAACTACTTTAGCGCCTGTTTTTCCAGCCGTCACCGCTAGAAAAACTGCCCAAAACTGGTAGTTATCAAAACTTTTTCCTGAATCCCCGCTGTAACCCCCAAAAGCCTGTAGGGGTTTCTTCGACTTATCGAAGAAACTCCTACATTATTTGTAACAATGTAACATCTATTCCGTTTGTCCCCCGCTTCTTGTCCACCGCTGACGGACATTGGGAAAAAGTTATGTCCACCTGTGAATGTGTGAGGGAGGGACAACGCTACAAAAAATCTCCCGGGTTCTCCCACTGGTGGATATAGTTATTAATTAAACGTTGGGGATATTAATAAAATAGCAAAGTTGCTTAGAAGCAGCAAGTCCCTTAGACGCGTCGATAATGGTTATACATTTATTGGTGACTGACTTCTTAAAATGTTCTCCGAATTCCGCATACTTCTTCCGCATACGCATGATACTACATAATAACACAGCCACAATCTTTGAAATCGAAGTAACATAATATAACATGCCTACCTATACATTAGAATGTGCATAGGAATTGAACATCAAATACTCGTTAGCGGCTGCCATTCAAGTAACAACTGTATGTCAAGAAAATAAGAGAGCTTTCACTCGATCACGTCTTCACTTTGACTCGTGGAGATCGGTTCAAGTTAAAGAGGATAGTTTTTATAAAAAAATAAAAAAGTTTTGAAACAGTCGTGAAAAGTGTCCTGACAACGCTCCATCTTGTTCGTACTAGCTAGACTTCCAGAGAAGCCATTTGCGAGTGCGGCATCACCCGAGGCGGACTATCCCCGGTCAGATCAAAGCTGATCTGAGCCTCCCCTATGCCGTATCATTATTTTCTATTCCCAGAAGCCCATTTCGGGGCAAAATTTTTTCGTGTGATGAATAGGAATACATGACGATAGGATATCTAAGCAATCATCTTGCGACGCTACACGCTTCATCTCATCCCTTGTTCTGCACATAAATGTTTTTTTTATAAGCGTGTGCTTCAAAATTTAATTTTCCACGCGTGTGTCTGCTTCTCAGCTATTGTTTTTGTAAGCCTTACGCTGTTATGCTTCATACGAGACACAAGTTTAGGTTGGTGTTGCATTATTGCGTATAAAGATAGGGGTAAATGTAGCGGAATTCCGCGCGCGGAATTTCATGATAGCCTAGTACTTACTTCGGTGGTCCTCAAATAACTTTGATTGTATATTCAAACTCAAACTCAAAATGTTTTTTATTTAAGTAGATGCTTTACACATGCTTTTAAATCGTCAATATTTTTTTCTACCTAGTACAAAGTCCCTACCACGCGGGACTTGTACACTCAACGTTTCGGGAAGTGTTTGCGAAGCGAGAAGAAACGTCGACCCCAAAAGAAACTCGCTTCAACACATTTTTTAAATAAAATCTTAAATTCTATTACAATTCATGTCAACAATAAAATTGTGAGCTGGAGGATCTATACATGTCCATATATCATTGTCATTTACATAATCTAGTATTTTGTAATACCCTTTAGAGCATAAACAATTTTTCACTGCAATTCAAAGTCTCAATTTAAAGTCTCGTTGTATCCAGAACGTAGTACTTATATGTTCATTGGTTATCCTTTGTTGACTAGTTTTATTTTTTGTGTATGTTCTACCTTAATATTTGAGTCTCTTAACTGTGTATGCCACATTATTATTCAATCATCTATTAAAACTATTATATTAAAATGCTTTACAAATGTTTCAATGTTAGAAATAAGAGCTGTTAAGCAGAACTTTTACAGCTTTTATTTAGGAGCTACAGACTAGATTGTCATGAAATTGCGCGCACGGAATTCCGCTAGTTATGTACCTAGCCTAAGGTAAGGTTAACGACCTCTTTATTTTATATGAAGCTATATAAAATAAGTAGGTTAAATAGTATTAAAATATTTTCGTGCGCCGAGGAAGCTGCCTTGCTTTCTTGAAACGCAGGTCGCGTTTCCTCTTATATGTAGAGACTACAGGCTACAGGTGTCTTTACAATGTTTTCCTTCACACCAGAATATTAGATAACAGATCCATGAAACTTTTTTTCCCTGTGTAACCAAAATACACTGACTTCGTAAAAACAAATTACTTATGATACAAATTCATTGGCCAATCGCCCAATGTTGTATGGAGAGTCCAACATTTTTTGAGAATTCAGTATGGTTTCTTTAGGAAAAGTTGACCAGTTTCATGTGTGGAATCCACCGTTAAAGTTTCCAGGTGAGAATCTTGTGAAACTCCTATTTTAAAGGTTCCATAACAACAAAGTAACTTATTTTTTTAACTATACGCCCGGTAGAGACTCGATATAAAGAGACGCAAAATAGAGGAAATAATTCCTTTTTGCACCCTTTTACGTAGATACCTCTACTGAAAACATGACTGGCCCAATGCGACGATTGACGAAATGCTTGGGTCCCTTTGAGAGTGTCCCGGAATTTCTTCAATATTTTTTCCAAAAGTATATTTTTTATTAATAAAACCGCTTGTTCTAAACCACAAAACAACAAAACTAATTGTTCGGGGACTTGCTGAGTCCCAACTCCATCAGTGTATAGGTAGGTTACTTTACTGGTATCCATTATTTGCATTTGTACAATGTACAATGCCGCCAGGGAATCGATAAGAACGAAATTAGATAATCTACTTCACTTAGATAATAAGGGTCCCTACGAAGGCGTCTTCCACTTCCATTTAAACTTATTTAAAATGAACTGGATGATTTTAATTTTAATAAACTATACACTTAAGCAAAAGGCTAATCTACAATATTTGTCTTAACCGTTTCCGTGTTTCGCAAGGCACATTAAGCCGTTGGTGCCGGCTGTTATCCTTAAGATGGCAGACGTTAACCATGTCGGAGGCTTGCAAACCTCTGTCACTAGGGTTGGCCACTAGCCGCGAAATCTTCATCAATCCGGACTTTAGCTGGCTCCCGGGTGTGAAGTAGAGGAGGAGACCCGTGCCCCCGTGCCCCTGCAGTGGGCCGATATGGGTTGTTAACGAGAATAGTATTCTTTTTTATGGGCAGGCTTTCCTTACGTTACCTTCCACAGGTAAACTGATTACAATTAATGGTTTTCTGTTTACTGATTACAATAATGGTATGCTGTTTAATTTCAAAAGTAGATTTCACTCTGTGATGGCGAAAAAACATCTATTTAAAAAAACCTGGTCTCTTTAAACATTTGAATGAAGTTACCTAAATTTAAAAAGCAGTTACGATAACTTTGTCAAACTTTTCGAAAGAAAATAAGATGCGTTTAATTTTCCTTCGAAAATTATTTTGTAAGGGGGTGAGATGGGATGTTTATGGAAAATAGAATCATCAACCGGCTGTTTACATTCTCTGAGTAAGCGTAAAAAATAGCAGTCATTTGACTTTTTTTTTATGAAATGAATTTTTTATTACCTGTCACCTTAACTAAATAAACGTTCCTCGTGGAAAATTTTACAGTCATGAGCAGTGATCGTAGTAGGTAGATTGATTTTTGGTACTTGCATCGTGATTTTATAACATGGACAATGCCTTTTTCCGAAAAGTTCCGGTATTTTCGGATTGAGTTGAGTATTATTAAAGTAAATCTGGTACAATCAATTGGCTCTGAAGGAAGCATTTTATTTATATGTAGAATGACAGAAAGAATATTCGTTTTTGTTTGCTAAAAAATGTTAAACTCTCGGAATCCGAGCGGCGTGTCCATATTAACATATACGTTTCCGGTCATTGACCCTAAATCAATCTACCTACTCCGATCACTGCTCATGAGTTAGCGCTCTACTATTTGTACTAGCTACAAATTACCCATTGTGTTTTTGATAGCTAATGGCTATACATCTAAAGCACCATCTGCTGCAATGTTGGCGATCGATGGTTACCTAATTACCACAGCTTATGCTGAGTCGGAGCCCTTTCCACGCCACGCACAACAACGCTAGTTTCGATTGTTATCTATTTTATGTAATTTTTTACTTTAGTTATGCTTGCGTGTTAGTTTTTTAGCTTTTTATTCAATGTATCTTTACTTAATGCTGTGGTTTATTTTTCTGATATGTATTTGTGTTGTGGCATTGAATAAATGATTTATCTATCTATCTAGATATCTATCTAATTTTTAATTAACTAATTGTCACAAGATAACAAAAAGAAGAAGCAACGTCGTGAAAACTTCCCCTAATATTTTGCCCAAATCTAAGGAACAATCGAACTTTTTATAGGCTTGTTTAACTGCATAACTCTTTGAAGCAAGAATAACAAAAGAAATAACAATGAGAGTAAAAATTCTCAAAACTACCTTACAAAGCCACACTTACATTACATATTTTAGAACCACCAGAACTAACTGGGTTGGAAGGAAAGATTCAACAGTAAGTTCATTCGGTATTGTGGACTCGAGAGGCATTTTGTGGCTCGTAGTCGTGAGCGGAGTCAGGCCAAAGAATAATATTATAATAACTATTGCAGCGTCTCCGCGTATAAGTACCTCCTGGCGTAGCGGTTAAGGCTACTCGCTTTAGTTCAGAAGATCGTGGGTTCGATTCCCGGTGGAGGCCAACTTTTTAGGACTAGTTTTGTTGGTGGTAAGGTATCTGAGATAGTCTGGATAGTTGCCACAGTCTTATCAAAGTCTTGTTACGAATATGTTTCCGGCATCACTTATCATCAGGTGAGATGATGCCAAGGGCTCACCAATTGTGGGCAAAACAAAAACAACTTTCAATGGTTTAAGCTTTGCTTTGTCTGTCACTCAGTCAGTTATGGTGAGTGCAATAATACTACATGTCTCACGTTAGTGTTTCTCCAGCAACGTAGTTGAGTACTCAACTACCCCTACACTAACGTGATATGTAAGTTTTAGCTTCATATAAAAGACATCAACGATATATGCAAGTATAATTAACTTAATAACTGTAGCTTCTACTCATGAAACTGAACAACTTTTCCAAAGATCCTATACTCAATTCAAAAGAAAAATAGTTATTTGTTCAACTAGTGAGCAAAGTTATTTTTTGCTACGAGTGCTGACTCTAAATCACGAACTAATGAAGTAGTCTAGAATTGAACCACGAGTGTAGCTCGGGATTCTAATATAGACTACTGAGCACAGTGAGTGATTTAAAGGCACGAGATATAAAAATAACTTGCTCTCGTGTCAAACATACAACTTTTCACCTCGACCAGCGAGAAAAGTTAAAACGTAAAAAAAAGTAAAAGTAGGTAAGTAAAAGTTAAAAAAGTGATTCGAATTTCGAACACCATCTTTTGCGCGGCGCTGAAAAAAATATGGGCGATGGTTCATTCAGAAACTCATTTTGGCCTAGCGATTTAACTCATAGGTACAAAATGTTGTCTGTTATTTAATGAAATTTATGTTTATAAATTTTACTATTGCATTTTTAAAGATGCAATATTTAAAATAAATATGTACTAGTAACCATGAATATCGCTTACTTAAAAATATTATGTTTGGTTTTCATCTTAGGTTTTCATAAAAATGACAAGCAGCACAGTTTCCGAACGCAACCTCTAAATTAAAAACATTATTATAAAAAACTATTGTCTCCAAAGAGACTTTAATCAACTATGTTTTAACTTTTCTCGCTGGTCGAGGTGAAAAGTTGTATTTTTAACACGAGAGCAATTTATTTTTATATCTTGTGCTTTTAAATCACTCACTGTGCTCAGTAGTATATATTAGAATCACTCGCTACGTTCGTGATTCAATTCTAGACTACTTCGCTAGTTCGTGATTTAAAGTCAGCACTCGTAGCAAAAAATAACTTTGCTCACTAGTTGAACAAATAACTATTTCTAACATTAAAACTGAACATTTTTTGTTTTCGAATTGACGACTTTAGGTTTAGGTTTATAAGGAAAAGTAGCTCAGTTTTACAACAATTTATTTTGCAAATTTTGAGCTCTAATTTCTGTGCCAAAACTTAACCCTACCTAGCTTCACCCCTGTTCCCCCTGATGAAATATTCAACACCGTTGTATGCGCCGAGATCCGCCTTCCGCTGCACTGTACTGAAGGTTCACGAGAACCGTGGGATTCCGCAACAAAAGACTGTGTAATACCCTCTTGGGAGAGGTTGCATTGTGTTGCGTCAGGCCACCGCAGTGCCTGCCTATAGATGACCAAGGAGATTATCATAATATTCTGCCGCAAGCTTGTCGATATTTGCTGGTATGCAGACTCGGACTAAAAAGTCTTTATTTCCCTGACGTAGTGTACCAAAGACAACGCCTAGATCGGTATTGATTGAATAGCAAGGAGTTTTTAATAACCTATCGTTCATAATATATTTGATTTATTGTGTCAGAACTAAAATGAGTTTTTATTTTGAATGCAGTGGTTGACTGCACTTCTACCCCGGTCTCCCCTCGGAGTGACGATAAGAAAATTCTTTGATTGACTGCTAGTCATATGAGTTAAGCGTCGTTTCCAAACTACTGTTTATTGTTATTTTTTATATATTAAACATACTTACATGCAATCAATTTCCAAGCGAGTCATGGGGCAGTGTATAAAATTCTACAATAAAATAACTGAAAATGTAATTAGTTTATCCGAAAATAAGTTTGACTTACCTATGTAAAGAAATGCCTGTGTTCAAGAGGATATTATAAAACCCAAGACTATGTTAATGACAATGATGTATGGACATGTATAGATTCTCCCATAGCTTTAGTAATGACATAAATTGTAATAGATATTAAAAAATTATTTCAAAAAATGTGTTGGGCCGAGTTTCTTTTGGGCTCGACGTTTCTTCTCGCTCCGCTAACTCTTCCCGAAACGTTGAGTCACAGACATGCACCCCGCTCCCCCCTACGGAGCGACGATATAAAACTTCTTTTCGTTGAGTGTACAAGTTCCGAGTGGTAGGTTCTTTGTACTAGGTAGAAAAAAAGACGATTTAAAACTATGCGTACAGCATCTACTTAAATAAAAAAATTTTTTTTTTGAGTAAGTTTTTCTGCAGTTTCAATTACAGAACTATTTAGTGAACAGCTGAAATATCTTGCACTCTTCAGTTACTATATGGTTACTATGGACTAAAGTTTGACATACATACCTTGTACTGTTCAGTCACTATAAATTAGAGATGTACCGACTATTCGTTGACTTACTGAAAAACGTCGAAAAATAAACGAAAGCGCCAATAACCTTTCTGAAGTTACTAAAGTATATATTAACATAGGGTAATTTTTATACGTTAATCCTGTAGGTACCTTGTTTTGTAGATTTGCAATATTATTACACTATTTAGCTACTCAGAAATTGTAAGTAATGTTTATTCGAGTAACCTTTGAAATGAAATAATATTTATTCGAAGTAGATATCTCTGTACACTTTTCGAACGTCATATTTTTTCTACCTAATACGAAGTTCCTACCACTCGGAACTCGTATACCCATCGTTTCGGGAAGTGTTTGCGGAGAGAGAAAAACGTCGGGCCCTAAAGAAACTCCCTCCAACACTTTTTTTTAAATAAAATTTTTACATGCTATTACATAATTCGGGTAAACAACTAAGTTATAGCTAGTTTAGTTGCAACTATTACAATCGAATGTGAAAGGATCAACAAAAACATACAGGTACAATGTGCAAACAGGTAATTATTGTGACCAAACATCAATGACAAGAGCAGGCCAGTTCACACGGACAGCACCCGATCTCGAGTATAACGCGGGAGTCAGCCATCACTCCCCTCAACCATATTTGAGGGAAGGGAACGACCCGGCTCCCGATGTGTGAAGCTGCCTTCATCAAGTAATACTAAAAATTAATTCCTTCTGTTTTTTTTTTTACAAAATATGCTCAGTTGAAACGTCACAATAATATCCTGGACCCAAGAGGCTCCTGTGTCACTCATTAATTATACCAAAGCACCTGTAGGAAGCGTCGTTAATGAACCAGATTCAAGACCTCATCCATCATTCGAATGGATTGGTCTGCTGTTGGCTGTAGGGAAGGAGAAATAACAGCATATTTTTGTCGAAAAGTCGGAATGCATAGTACCAAAGAAAAGTTGTTATTTTTAATCGCGGATGTGAAACTATCCAGGTTATTTAGGTATTATTCGGAACAAATATCATAACATTTGTTTTTTCACTTGTAAATAAACGAAAAAATCTTAACTCCCCATAAAAATGGATCGTCGGATTGACTATTTTTTTATATGGAGAGTAACATAAGACCCAATTTCACTTTGTGCACTCGTTTAAGCTTGTTGGCACGACAGTTTTGTGATATTTATCTCATGGTTCGGTAAAAGTTTATAGGATACTGAGAAATATATTGAAAATGTAATTCTAATTTCAGTTAGAATTTCGAAAGAAAGTAATCCGATGTCAAATTGTGTCGGGGGCCTTCTACTCAACTGCGGTGAAATCCAAATGCAGGGTAAAGATTTTTCACAAAAGAAATAACGCTTGCACTGAATAAAATAAATGTAATTAAGTTTATTTTAACTTTAGCGCACGGCCTAAGAGTTTGAGTGAGATTGTGGATATGGATTACATTTTAAGATACTATACGACATTCAAACCTTCAAGAAAAGAGCGTACTCCCATTTCAAAGGCCGGCAACGCACTTGCACACCTCAGGTGTTGCGGGTGTCTATGGGCGGCGGTAATCGCTTACCATCAGGTGATTCGACTCCTCGTTTGCCACCTATGCCATAAAAAAAACTTTTGCTTACACACATTGGGGGCCCCTGCAGGGGGCATTAGGGGCCCCGTGTCATACGGCTGATACGGCGGTAGCTATTCTTCTGTTTGTTTTCTTTGTAAACGATTCCAATATAAGTTTTCACGAGCTATAATAAGTAACGATTTCCATTTTTTTGGGTAAATTTCTAACTCTTGTACTAAAACGCTATGATTTATTAGATTCTCAAACTTTAGCAGTTCTGAGTTGTATCTTACGTATATTTAGGTAGTACGCAGTACCGTGAAACCCACATTATGCAAACTTTGTGCATCTTTTGCGTTATTTATACGATATCTTGCGAACTCTCGCGAACGAGAAGTTGTTCTATACGAGTTGCCTTGTTTACCGTTACTCAGCTGTTATGTGCTCTTATGGTAGTTGTTATGCGCGTTATGGTTTTCTTACTTTGAAACAACACTGGTGTTATTTTAAAAGAACTTGTATATATAAAAATATTTAAGTTCTTGTTACGCGCTACGGACTATGAGGCGTAGCACGCATGTAGCCGACCGTACTATACGACGGACGAATTAAATGCCGATTAATATATATATTATTAATATGTATTAATCGACATTTTTGAAACGTTCAGGAGAATGTTTTAAAAATTACTTTCTTAAAAAAAGGACCAATCGTGTTATTCATTAGAAGCCGATTCATTCGTGTTATTATGAATAAGTTAAGATAATATAGATAAGATAATATCATATAAGTTTTTTAAATGTGTTGGAGGGATTTTCTTTAACGTTCGATTTTTTATCACTCTACAAACATTGTCCGAAACGGCAGATGTATACGAGCTCCAAGTGGAAGGAACTTCGTATCAGCACGTAGACTACAATAAATAAATATTCTTAGAAAAGTTACTACATAGGTACAATGAAAAAAAAAAAACACTTTCTAATAAGCCAAAGGAACCCAACAATTAATATAGAAGGCACCCATTTTTAAGTGTTGGTTCATTTTCAACAAACAAATGTTGTGCTTTTTTTACATCGAGGTCGACTTTTTTTTACAACAGGTTTTTTTACATCGAGGGTGGTAACATTTATACAGGATGTTAAAAATATTGAAAAAATCCCTGTAATGTATAGGATGTCACAAAATAGATGTAGGACCCGGTAACTTATAATACTGAACAACTTTTGTTTTATATATGACTTTTCTGAAAAAAGTTCTGAATTTTCATACAAAACTGGCCAAAACAGCTGATCAATTTGTATGAAAAGACAAAAAAAAATATTGTCATATCAGCAAAGTCGTCGAACAAAAGTAGTCAGGTCCTACCCATATAACATTCTGTATAGTTGTATTCAATTAAATTTCTGATATATTTTTCCAAGAATGATATACGATACTTATATTTTTCCATTGTGATATCTTCACGCTCTGCTCCAATAATTTGAATTGTACATTGAAAATTGACACATCATACCTTGCCTTATAGACTAGATGTTTTCACTTGATATCGTAGGCAGTTATTAATTTCGTTAAATTCACCGTAAGATTCCCAAAATTTCTCACATTCCCTTCACTACGTCTCCACAGAAACAAGAACGTCGTCGTTGCGTATTGTTACGAAGGAATTTGATTACATTTTAATTGCGTTCTCTTGTTTTGCGCACTTGTGTTATTTCGTGCATTTTTGAACTACGCTGAAGAATTTTCCTCTAGTTTTGTTTATTTACTTGTAAAAAAAAAACTTAAACAATTTATATAGGGTGACTTTAAATTAGTTCCTGATACCAAAGGATTTGCATGTGCTCATAATAGCAAACAACTTTCCCTAAGGAACCCATAGTCAAATCCCAATTTTTTTTTCTCTCTCCATATAGATACATAAACTACGCAGAGAAAATATCTATAAGTCAACGAGCAATGGAAAGAAGCATTTTAAGGGTAAAATTAGAAGACAGACTAAGATGTTCGGAAATAAGAAGAAGAACAAAAATTATAGACGCCATAGAACACGTTAGGAGGATGAAATGGAAGTGGGCAGGACACCTGTCACGAAGTGATGACGAAAGATGGACCAGATCGGTTACCGCTTGGAGCGGACCTATCAGAGGAAAACGTCGCCCGGGACGCCCTCTAAAGCGCTGGTCGCACGATATCGTCAAAGTGGCTGGTGTCAGATGGATGCAAGTGGCGGAGGATAGGACCGAATGGACGAGACTGGAGGAGGCCTTTACCCGAAAAGCGGGTTCCCAATGAAGCAACAGAAATTTAAACAGGTAATCATTAATTAATAATAACGCTTTTTCTGCTTGATTGAATGTAAAAAACATAATCTTTACCTACAAATATCTATACTAAATTAAAAAATAATACAATGTACCAACAAAAAATTTTGAAAAAAAAATCCTAATGTAAAAGTGCAATTATATATATAAACAAAAAAAAAATATAAATTGTAAGATGTAGAATTTATATAGATATTGTAATAGAACAATACATGGTTTGAATAAAATAATAATAATTAAAAATAATGCAATATATCAATTAAATATTTCAATGTTAAAATGCAATTACGTTAAAAATATACTTACATATTTAAAAAATATACATATGAAATGAAATAAACTGTAAGATTTTAAATTTATATAGATATACGTATATAAAACAATGCATGATTTAAATATAAATAAGTAGAATTAAATATACAATACAATATACATTGAAAAACGAATAATAACAGTTTTTAGATTTATATAACGCCTTTTTGTTTATTTCATGTAAACAAACTATACTTTTTTCTAATTTTTATATTTAATAAATATATATTAAAATTAAAATATTTCAAAAAGTTAAATAATGTGGCCACCAAATAATTTATTTAAATTAATTAATAACTGTAAAAAAACACTAATATTAGATATGAATTAAAAGTTAAATGTATTTATAAAAATAAGGAAATAGTAGTAGACAGTTTATAATTTTAATATTGCATGATAACCGTAATTACGAACTTTTCAAATGCAAATAGTCATAGTTTAAAGTAAAACTAAAGTGTACATACTTACTGTTCTTATATAATTTGTATTGTTTTTTTGTTTGTGTGTTTGGGAACATAAATAAAAGGCTTTTTATTTTATTTATTATTATTCATATAGATACTAATCTGGCCGGTCAGTTGATCGATTTGTATGGAGAGTAAAATTTTTTTTGCGATTTCACTATGGGTTCCTTAGGGAAAGTTATTTGTTATCATGATCACACGCATAACCTGTCGTATCAAAAAGTAATTTAAAGTCACTTACCTAACAAAGTTACCTTCCATTTGGGCTGGCCAAAGTCCAGCTGTAAACATAAACCATTTTTTCCCACAAGTCCAATTCAATGAAAACTGGTTTTGAATAAATTCTGATTGATTGCAAGCGGGAATGGATGCACCCGCGCGTTTGCTTGATTGCAGCTGCGTACGGCTTTTTTAATTTAATTTTTACCACGATATTGATTCTGTTTTCTATGAAATGTCGAGTAGGTATATTCGGAAAATGTTATCCAAATTCTATACTGACGTGGAAGTCTTCGAATAGACCAAGGACTCAGATCGGCCGATGTTAGGATAATCTGTGCAGATGGGGCTATACAGTGTATTAAAAAAAAATGCATTTGAAATTTTAAGGGGTCACACAGAATCAAGTACCTATAGAGTACCTGTAGGATAAATTCGATATACAATAATTTTTTTCAGTTTACTATACTAAATCTGAATCGTGAATCAAGAATTTGTATTTTCAGATCGAATTTGTAGATCGCATTTTTTCAGTATTTTTTCCTCTACTCTGTACTTGATTCTGAGTAACCCCTTAAAATTTCAAACGCACTTTTTTAACGTCCTATAAAGATTTTGAAAACAACATCTGCGACTGTGGTGCATCCCCTCAAACTATGTCACACTTGTTATCATGTCCAGCTCGATCCTACTCCTGCATGCGCAAGGACCTACTTGAAGCAACTAATATGCTGTACGTATTGTGGAGTTCTGGTCTAAAAATATATTAATAAAATACTTGTCACCATCGATTCTATAGAAGAATAAGAAGATTCGCCAACAAGATGAAAAACTGGAAATGGTTACAACTTTCCTTAAGAAAGCAACAGACCAACGAATCGACAAGGTTTTTTGCAGAGATACCTACTCGTACATACAGGGCAGTAAGTGATATTGGCGACGTGTTATCCATATAATCTCGATTAAAAAATGTGTACTCTCCATACTTCGTTAACAGCCCCATACGGCACAGGTCTCTTCCAAATACTTCGGAAAAGTTAGGTTATACTCTACACACGGGGGCCGATTCTGGATTTGTGGCGGTTTTGGGGCTGGTGGCCAAGCCTGTGCGATGTTTTCAGCATGGGTTAACGACTGCCATCTAGTGATAGGAGCTGGCACCAACGGCCGGCAAATGACCGTGTCTGTAGTCAGCGAACTTGCGTGATCCACACGACCACGCAAGACGAATTGAGCCACGACCAGGGACGTATTTTCCATAGGATCATTCGGGCGAACGCCCGGGGCGGCCCGTCTCCAACAACACGCTACACCCAGTTTCAAATTCTGATCCTGGAGGTGGACCGACATGGTGGCGTTTTTATACAGGTACTCCAACACTTCGATATATCGACAGTCGATTTGGCACCGTTGGAGAGAGTGTAACCATTTGTCTCTATTGTAACTAGGGCCTGCAATCGAATATTCGAATAATTCGAATATTCGCCTCATTTTAATATTCGAATAATGTTTACGAATATTCGAATATTCGATTATTTTTAAAGACATTTGAACTGACTAGTAAACGAATTTTATACAATATTTGATCCATAGTGGTAACGAGTTTATTTATTTCATCACATTAAATATTAAAAGACAGTATTACAATTATTTAAAAAAAATCTAAAAAAATGTTTTTAACATATTTCATCAAACGCATCTTGCGTGAACACACCCAAAAGAAGGATCGTGCGATTCCTGCGTGAGCGCTCGCCGTTATTCGGGAAGAAGAATGGCAAACTGCCATACATTAATTTACCTGGATTACATTTGTTAAAGTATTTTCATTTGTTATATTTTCCAATAAGGACTATTTTTATGCACGTGATCTCAGAGAGTGATTGTTTCTATTTAGGTTACTGCCAAGTTAACAGAAATTGTTTAATTTTGTTTTCATTACTTTATTTTAGATAATCAATGATAATTGATGATCTCATTTATGATAGGTTTATTATCTATCTATCAGCCGAAAGACGTCCACTGCTGGACAAAGGCCTTCCCCAAGGAATTCCACACTGACCGGTCCTGTGCGGCTCGCATCCAGCGGCTTCCCGCAACCTTCACCAGGTCGTCGGTCCACTGAGTCGGAGGCCTGCCCACACTGCGTCTTCCGGTGCGCGGTTGCCACTCGAGAACTTTACTGCCCCAATGGCCATCTGTTCTACGAGCTATGTGCCCTGCCCACTGCCACATAAGTCTAGCGATTCTGAGAGCTATGTCGGTAACTTTAGTTCTCCTACGTATCTCCTCATTTCTGATTCGATCACGTAGAGAAACACCAAGCATAGCGCGCTCCATCGCCCTTTGGGTGACTTTGAGCCTTCTTATGAGGCCCATAGTAAGCGACTTTGTCTCGGATTCATATGTCATCACTGGCAACACAGACTGGTCAAAGACTTTAGTCTTGAGACACTGCGGTATTTTGGACGTGACGATATTGCGAAGCTTCCCGAACGCTTTCTCGAAGTTGGACCTACCTAACTGGACTGTTTGTCCCAGGTATACATACTCGTCAACAACTTAAAGTGTAGAGTCTCCAACCTTCAGAGGAGTGGGTGTAACATGGACGTTTAACATGATTTTCGTCTTATCCATGTTCATTTTAAGACCCACTTGATGGGAGGCTTTACTGAGTCCTTCGAGCATCGCGTCTAGGTCGTACTCGCCATTGATGTTAATGCCGAGTCCTTTCCAGTCCAGAAGCTTGAAAACATCTTCCAGTGCAGCGGTGAACAGTTTCGGAGATATAACATCTCCCTGTCTCACCCCACGCTGCAGCCGGATAGGTTTTGAATTCTGATCCTGGAGGTGGACCGACATGGTGGCGTTTTCATACAAACACTTCAATACTTCGATGTATCGATAATCGACTTGGCACCGTTGGAGAGACTGCAACACAGCCCAGGTCTCGATCGAATCAAAGGCTTTCTCATAGTCCACAAACGCCAAGCATAGTGGCCGATTATACTCTTCGGTCTTCTGTATAATTTGCCGCAGCGTATGTATATGGTCTATGGTACTGAAGCCTTTTCGGAAACCGGCTTGTTCGGGAGGCTGGAAGTCATCAAACCTGCGTGCGAGACGATTCGTAATGACTCTCGAAAACAGCTTGTAGACATGGCTCAGGAGTGAGATGGGTCTGAGTCTTATCACCCTTCTTGAAGAAGAGCACCACCACACTCCTATGCCATGCTGTAGGCGTTCGTCCCTCGAGCATGACGGAATTGAATAGCTTCTGAAGAGCTATAAGTACCGGTTCTCCACCTGCTTTCAGAAGCTCAGCTGTAATTCCATCATCACCCGGTACCTTGTTGTTCTTAAGTTGTTTGAGAGCCATTCTTATCTCGCACAGGCTGACATCTGGGATATCTTCGGTATAGTGTCGGGTCAATCTGGCTCTCGGGTCTTCAGCTTCATTACTAACAGGTAAACGTGTAATCGTGTATAATTGTCCGTATGACTTCTCAACCTCTTCAAACAGCTCGGGCTTGGACGACACGACTCTTCCATCCTCGGTCTTCAGCTTTGTCAGTTGGCTTTGACCAGCAGACAGATCCCTTGCGAATACTTTTGACCCTTTATTACGCTCGATAGCCTCTTTAATACGATTTCTATTAAATTGACATATATCGCGGGTCAAGGACTTGGGGATCTGGTTTTGAAAGCTTTATCCCAGCCGTTTGGACAATTTCCACGAACTTGTCGTTGTAATTGTCCACATTTTCGCATTCTCCTAGGCATTCGATGCGGTTGTGCAACTCGAGCTGAAAGCTTTCGGGGTTTTGGAGTTGGATAGGCGCTGGTCGGAGCGTGGACTTCATCAGTCGACATCTTTCCAGCTTTGTTTTTAGGTTCAATGTGCCTCTTACCATTCGTTGATCGCTTCCTGTCTTCAGCGAGTTGATCACAGAGACATCATTGAATATTTGCCTTTTTGTCTACAAGATGAAGTCAATCTCATTTTTTACTACACCATTGGGATGCAGCCATGTCCACTTGGCCTGTTTTGGCTTTTCAAAGAAAGAGTTCATCATAAAGAGGCCCTCCTTCTCCATAAAGCTGGCCAGCAGCTGACCCCGCGCATTCCTTTCTCCGTATCCAAATTTCCCCACTCTCAGCTCGTTGTCACTTCGTTTGCCTAGTTTCGCGTTGAAGTTCCCCATCACAACGGTGTAATGGGTCCTGGAGCTATGTGTGGCTCTGGAGATATCCTCATACATAGCCTCCACCTCGTCGTCGGGGTGTTCCGCGGTCGGTGCATATACCTGTATGACCTTCAGCGAATACCGCTTGGTGATTCTGAGTATAAGGTACGCTACCCTCGACGAAACACTCTCGACCTGGACAACGTTGTTAACGAGGGACTTGTGGACAATAAACCCGACACCACCCTGGGACAGATGGTCGCCCTCCCGGAAATAGAGCAGGTTTCCGGACTTAAGGTGTCCTCTCCCTCTCTTCGGACTTCACATAATCCTACAATGTCCCACCGTAGCCTGCTCAATTCCTCCTCCAGTTCAGCGAGTTTCTCGTCTGTTCGCAGTGTGCGCGTGTTGTATGTTGCCAGGGCCAAAGGTCTTTGTTTTTGGTAGCCTGGCCTCTGCCGGAGATTCTTCGCACCCCATGCCCCGCCGTTACCGTGACCGCTACCGGAGTCAGGAATAGCGGGGCTGCCGGGGACTAGGGGCCGTTTTTTAGGGTTTATATCCATGGGGGGGAGTTGCCGTAATCGCCACGCTTGGCATGCGGGTTGGCGATCGCAGTGTGGCGTGAGCCGAGATGGAAAAGACGCTGCTGCCCATCTTCCGGTTTATGGATCCCTTAGTCGTCTTTTACGACACCCACGGGAAGAGATGGGGTTTATTAAGTTAAAACTAATTACCTTGTTTCTTTTATTTGAAGTAGATAGTTGTTTGATTTTATAATTTTTTAACATGTCGCAAATAAATATGATTGATTTTAGAAATTTTAATGAGTCTATTTAATCTAATTGCAAAATAGTGTCCTACCACGTAAAACCCTATTTTATTTGACTTTATAACTTTTCGAATAATATTCGAATATTCGAATATCTCAGGCAAAAATATTCGAATATTCGAATACCAAAATTTTCGAATATTTGCATGCCCTAATTGTAACCACACTCCTGTGCCATGCTTTAGGCGTTCGTCCCTCGAGCATAACGGAATCTCCACCTGCTTTCGGAACCTCAGTCGTAATTCCATCATCACCAGGTGCCTCGTTGTTCTTAAGCTTTTTGAGAACCATTCTAATCTCGCACAGGCTGACGTTTGGGATATCTTCTGAATGTGTCGGGTCAATTTGGCTCTCAGGTCTTCAGCCAGATTACTGACAGGTAAGCGTGTGGTCGTGTTTAAGTGTCCGTAGAATTTCTCGACCTCGAAACAGCTCAGGGTCGTACGTCACGATTCTTCCATCCTCAGTCTTCAGCTTTGTCAGTTGGCTTTGATCAGCAGACAGGTCTCTTGCGAATACTTTTGACCCTTTATTGCGCTCGATAGCCTCTTTAATACCATTAGTATTAAATTGGTGTATATCGCGAGCCAAGGACTTAGAGACCTGTCTGTTTAGTTACCGATACTGACAAGCATCTACAGAGGATTTCATAATCAGGCTCCA
Organism: Coleophora deauratella; assembly: GCA_958295455.1. Lineage (NCBI taxonomy): Eukaryota > Metazoa > Arthropoda > Insecta > Lepidoptera > Coleophoridae > Coleophora > Coleophora deauratella. The sequence continues at coordinate 15,264,695 of OY282400.1, read as the reverse complement.
TCTTTCCTCTATGAGCTTGCTGGTGTGATTCGAGATGTTTTTTGAACGGCTGGTTTTGAAAGCCTTATTTATTCCCAGTCGTTTGGATAACTTCCTCGAACCTGTCGTAGTAATCGTCCACATTTCCGCAACCTGCAGCCATTCGAAGCGGTTTTGCAACTCGAGCTGAAAATTATCGAGGTTTTGGAGCTGGATAAGCGCTGGTCGGAGCGTGGGCTTCATTAGTTGACATCTTTTCAGCTTGGTTTTTAGATTCAATGTGCCTCTTACCATTAGGTGACCGCTTCTTTTCTTCATCGAGTTGATCACAGCTCATTTTCAGTGTTGAAAAGAATTAAAAATTATATGCGTTCTCGCATGAATGAGAAATGACCCAATTATTTAGCAATTCTCAACATTGAGGATTTGAGGCTGATTTAACGAACGCACTTGATTTTGATGATTTTTCAGAACAAATGTCGCATTGTCGCTCATCGTAATCAGCTAATAAATTCGTTTAACTATTTGTTACTATATTTAATTCTGTTTTACTGTTGTTTCCTTTGGCTGTGGAGGGTGAGGGGCGCCCCGATCATATTCGCCCAGGGCGTGAAAATCTAAAATACGTCACTGGCCACGACCGATTCACCATGCATGCCTTTTCAACGCCTTCTCTATAACTTCCCTTTAAATGACATGAACAAAAAATTGGTTTACATCAGTCTAACAGCACATGTCGGTTATGTGAGTAGTTAAGTTACAAATAGGTATCCTATTTTAGGCAGCACCAGAGTAGAACCACTACGACCGGACAAAAAGGTATTTTAAATCCCCAACCACGAACTGGAGACTGTTACAAATGATTTCAGACGAAAATAACGCGTCCTTTGCAGTTAGGTTGGAAATACGAAACGATATATAAGAGGGTCGGTTCCAGTGATAGCTTTGGTCGGTTCACACTGAAACTCGATGCGACTCGTGAACGTGTGAGCTGTTTCTAAGGTCTCAACCGCCTCCGTAGTGGCTTGTCCGCTCGCTTCACATCAGGAGGTCGCGGATTCCATTCCCGGCGGGGTCCAACTTTGTGGACTCCGTTTGGTTGGTGGTAGGGCATTTTTTGAGCCCGTCTGGCTAGCACCACCATGCAATCTAAGTCTTGCCCACAAACATCAATGTTAAAAGCATTGATGTGTTTCGGCATGAAGATATGATAGCCAGTTCCCCATTGCGATGGGGAATCTTGGTAAGCTCGCTTCAATCTTCGGCATCATCATCACTTACCATCAGGTGAGATGATGCCAAGGGCTTATACCATTTGAGGGTAAAAAAAAGTCTGATTACTAAGCCACGATAGTTTGAGGCCAGTTAGAACGTTTGATTTTATCATGAATTCCAATCGAGTTTATTTGGTGTTTTATGGCAATATTTTTTGCGATCTAGTTATTTTGCGAAAACATTCCTTAGATTTTCGACATCATATCTGAAATTGTTAAGTAAGTAATTTATTTTTGCGAAATATAATTGAAAAAAATAGAAATAAGATTTTCGCAAAATAAATCTTACAAGAAAAATAATTCTACGTCCTCACTACTCGCAACTACGTAGTCACTAGTCGCAAGTCACGAAAAACTATCTACTTGCAACTTAACTAGTTGTTAGAAAAGGCAGGTCTAAAAAATTCTCGTAAGCAAGAACAATAAATCAACATAAAGATCCCTAATCCTGTAAATTGGTTCGAAATCCAAAGTTCAGAGACATAGTCAAGTTACCGAGTACCTCTGCAATCCGGTGGATCGGCCGGGCTTCTATTTCAATTATCCGGATTATGACATTATAGATTGTCACCGCTGTTTCGGCGGTTTCACAATGTGAACCTGAAATAGACGTAGGTATAAAACCGATGAAAATGGTCTGTATGGATTTGGTTGTACTGTGTATTGTCTATTTTGATTATACAGGATGTAAAAACAAGGCGTAGCAACACTTAAATATCAATTTAAAAAAACTTCGGGTACACATGGTCATCTGGCCCCAAAATATTAAGATTTTATTTTATTTTTATTCTCTTATTTTGTTTGCCCTGGGCTGTAATCGACTCCACGAGCTTTGAAGTAGTCAGGACCGCTAACCATTGAGCCACAGAGTTAGTTAAAACAAAATATACTAATATTCAAATAATATTGACTCGGTGGTCGACTGACTCGGTGGCTAAGTGGTTAGTGATCCTGACCTCTGATCCGAGAGTCGTGGGTTCGATCCCCACACAGGGCAAACTTTTCTGTGATGAGCAGAATTGGGTGTACTATATCTATATATGTATGTATTTGAATGTGTATGTATATCAGTCTCTGGTTCCCAAGATACAGGGAATCCTAGTTTGGGGCCAGATGACCGTGTGTGATTTGTCGCAGATAAGATATTAAACACCAACCTCAATTGGTTGTTTGTTGGCATTAATAATTTGACTTTTCGTTTCAGTCACAAAAAGTTGTAGAATAAAACTAGTTCTAGGTATTTCATGAGCAGAAGCTCCCTTAAAATTACGACACTGCCAATACACAGTGGTCAAACTGTATACTTGAATCTCCAATAATAGTGAAGGCTATGAATACGACGCGAATATAAAACGGTTTAATTTTGAATTTCGCTATGCGCTCGCGACTGAATTGTTTTAATGAAGAATATAATATGAAGAAGTATTTAATAGCATATATGACCTTTTTTCTTCATTGCCTTTATCTTTCAGTCCTGCTGCCTTAGATACATGACCTGGAATTTATTACACAAGTATTAAATCTATTTTTCCTGCCATAGGTGGTGATACCACATGAAGACTTTTTAAAATTGCCGCGTTTTCTCAGGTCACGCTTTCATTTGTCAGACTCTGTTCTAAGATATAGCAACCCTAGCGGACTGTCAAATGTCAGATTGGCTGTGTGTGGGTTTTTCTCAATAAAACGAGTGATTCCTTTCCATTTTAGTTTTCTTTTTATTATAAATCAGAACATGGCGCAGTCGTCCTAACAATAGTTAAGAAGTGGAAAGGCAGTTAAGTTTGTGATATTTCAATCAAAACATCAGAAAAATCGAATAATTTTCCGGTCTGCCTGTAACGGGGCGGCGTGACCGTGGCAGAACGGCAGAACACAAAGGCCATAGAAAATGGCGTCAATAGCGAAATTACCACCTAATTTTGACTTGCAAGGCCCAAATGCGGCGAACGATTGGAAAATATGGAAAATCCTATTTGAAGATTATTTAATTTCCACAGGTCAGGATGAAAGTGCGGATAAAATTAAAATAAGTGTGTTACGTAACACACTGGGACCGGAGGCTACAAAAATCCTTGCTACAGTTCCTGATGCGCAGACAAAAGACTACAAAACCTTTTTGTCGTGCATTGATAATTATGTGAAACCGCGCACAAATATAGTGTTCAACAGATTTCTCTATAACAAAAGGTTTCAAGAGGAAGGAGAACCCTTTGATCACTATTTGACTAGCTGCCGAGAGCTAATTAGTGCATGTGAATTCAATAATGTTAAAAACATAGAAGACCAATTGTTAAGAGATAAAATTGTTCACGGCATTTGTGATAAAGGTGTTCAGGAGGCCTTGCTGCGGCATGAGGATCTATCTCTTGCCCAGGCAATTTCTATTTGCAGAGCCAGCGAGCAGAGCCGGCAACAGGTGGCTGAAATATCGTCTGCTAATTATTCGGCACAGGGTATATCAGCAGTGTCGGTTCCCATAAATGATGTTAGAAGACATGTTTCGGCAAGAAGGCAATCAAATTTGCCAAGTGTTAAGAAAATTTTTTGTTCACGTTGCCAACTACAACATCACATGCAACGTCAGTGTCCTGCATATGGGAAAAAATGCAACAATTGCGGGTTATTAAATCATTTTGCTAAAAGTTGCTTTAAGAGGAAAGTGAATATGGTAGAAGTGTGTGAAGAAGACAGTGAAGGGGAAACTCTTTATTGTAATATGGTGAAAATGGCAATTCCAAAAAGTAATGACTTTGTGGAAACAATTGTGATTGAAAATATGAAAGTGTCTTGTAGGTTGGACACTGGTGCAGACGTAAGCGTATTGCCTAAAACTTTATTTGAAAAGTTAAACATTAACTCTAGTGTCAGGAAAGTGTCACCAGCGTTAACCCTAGAGGGATTTGATGGGTCTAAAGTTGTACCAAAGGGTTGTATAAATTTGCATTGTCAATATAAAAATAATGATGCTTATATTGATTTTATGATAGTGGACTGTAAAAATGTACTTTTGGGAAATGAAGGTTGTACTAAACTAAACTTGGTAAAAAGAATTTACAGTGTGAAATCTGACGGTGGCATTAGTGGAGAAAAGGAGAAGTTTGTAAAAGATAATGTTCAGATTTTCACTGGATCCGGGAAATTTCCGGCAGAAGTTGATATACCTACTGATGGTCAGGAGAAGGGTTTGTGCTATCCTTCCAGCAGATTACCTAATTCATTGTTAGATCCGTTACAAGTGGAATTAGAGAGGTTAGTAAACAGAAATGCAATTGTTAAGGTCGATAATGTCAATGAAAAAGCATGTATTAACAAGTTAGTGTTGGTTGAAAAAAGTAATAATAAACTAAGGTTATGTTTAGACCCACATGATTTAAATAAACATATTTTAAAAAAACCTAAACTTATGCCCACTGTAGATGATGTGGCTGCAAAATTGAATGGTAAATGCCTATTTACTGTAATGGATTTGAAAGAGGGATTTCATCATTGTCCATTATCTGAGGATGCTTCCTGGAAGTGTTGCTTCGCCACTCCCTTTGGTGTATACCGCTACCTAGTACTTCCATATGGGCTCACTAATGGGCCTGAGCTGTTTCAGGAACAAGTGGAGAACTTGTTTGGTAAAATTGACAATGTGATGATATGGTTCGATGATATTTTAATTATGGGCTCCTCAGAGGATGAACATGATGCAGCACTCACAGCTGTAGTTGATAGAGCAAAAAAAGTTAATGCAGTATTTAATAAAGATAAGCTTCAGTTTAGACAGAAAGAGGTAAAATATATAGGGCAGATTTTTAACAAAGAGGGTATGTCGATTGATCCAGAGAGGGTAGAGTCACTATTGAAATTAAAAAGTCCAGTAAATAAAGAGGAATTACAGAGAGTTTTAGGCTCATTTAACTACATAAGACGTTATATTCCTGATATGGCAAACCTAATGTCTCCTTTATTTCAACTACTCAAAAAAGATGTTGTGTTTCAGTGGTTGGATTCACATGAGAGAACATTTCTGCGGCTGAAGGAGGCAATAACTAAGGCACCATCTCTTATAAGTTTTAATCCAAATAAAAAGACAACAATTCAGTGTGATGCCTCTAAGAGTGGTCTGGGGTGTTGCCTATTTCAGGAAGGGAAGTTAGTGGCTTGTGCCTCTAGATCTATGAATACAGCAGAGCTTAACTACAGCCAAACAGAAAAAGAAATGTTGGCTGTGTACTTCGCTACAAAAAAATTTAACTATTACATCTATGGAACAAAAGTTGAAGTACATACGGATCACAAGCCCCTACTTGCTATAGTAAATAAACATATAACTAAAATAGGTTCTGTGAGATTACAGCGATTGAGATTAAAACTGCTTAAATATGATCTAAATTTTGTATATGTACCAGGTAAAAACTTAGTGTTTGCAGATATGCTATCGAGGAACTATCTCAATGTTACTGAGCAAGATCCCGAAATGTTTGAGATGGTTCATTTAGTGTCTAAATACTTACCAATGAGTGCTGAGAGAAAAAATACTTTTAGGAGAGAAACAGCTAATGACAAAGTTTTAAAACAAATATGTGACTACTATTTTAATGGCTGGCCAAATAAAAACAAGTTGCCCGAGTCTTGTAATGCATACTATGGTCTGAGGGATAAGCTATATGTAGAATCTGGAATACTTTTTATGGAAAATAGAATTGTTGTACCGAATTCACTGAAATCATATGTATTGCAACTAATTCACAGGGGTCATATAGGAGTTTCTAAATGCATCTCTAAAGCTCGTACATTGTTTTATTGGCCAGGAATAACCACAGAAATTGTAAATTATGTTAAAAGTTGTAGTACATGTGAGAAGTTTATGCCGAAAAACTTTAACGAAGAGCTTTTGCCTCATAAAGTACCTAAATTAAGATTCGAAAAAGTTGGTTGTGACATCTTGGATTTCAGTGGTCAGTATTATCTAGTCATAGTTGACTACTTTTCTCATTGGCTTGAAATCTTACCATTAAAAAATAAGACTTCTGAGTCTGTAATTAATGCTATGCAAGAGGTTTTCTGTCGTTTTGGATTTCCGATGTACCTTGTAGCAGATAATGTGCCCTTTGCTTCATATGAATGTAAATTGTACTATAAGCTAAGGGACATAATGTTTGTATCAAGCACTCCCTATCATCACCAAAGCAATGGGATGGCAGAAAGGGCAGTAGGCATCAGTAGAAAGATTCTACAGAAATCTCTGGATACAAGAACTGATTACAGAGAAAATTTGTTTCACTACAATAACTCATGTTTAATTAATGTTAATGTTTCTCCAGCGCAAATATTACAAAGTAGGAATTTAAGATCCTTACCTTGCAAAGCTGAACACTTGGAACCCAAGATTGAAAATGTGTATGATAAACTATGTATGAATAAAAAATTAATGAAAAACAAATATGATAAGAAAGTTAGGAGAGATTCTGTATTTTTTGAAAAAGGTGAAAAAATTGTTATGAAGACGGATAAAGATAAATGTTGGCAGAAAGGAACTATTTTAAGGAAAGCTGTAGAACCAAGGTCGTACTGGGTAGAGAAAGACAATAGAACCTATCGCAGAACCACCGCTCAGCTGAAGAAGTCTTTTTCTGACCAGAATGACTTTTCTTCTCTCTTATGTTTTAATGATTATGTATCTAAGCCTTGTCAGTCTAGTAAGACTTCCCCAGTTCATGTTAGGGAGACTGCTAATGAGTCAACCCCTAAAGATATTGTAACCCGTTCGGGTAGGGTTGTCAAAAAACCTGTAAGACTTAATCTTTGAAGGGGAGGTGTTCTAAGATATAGCAACCCTAGCGGACTGTCAAATGTCAGATTGGCTGTGTGTGGGTTTTTCTCAATAAAACGAGTGATTCCTTTCCATTTTAGTTTTCTTTTTATTATAAATCAGAACAGACTCTAACTTATTTTTCTCTTCGAAAAGAACAAAATGTAACTCATTTCTAAAGAACTTGCTACCACATCCTTTTCCGGACTAAGCGGAGTCCTCAATAACGAATTGCCGACCCCGACTAGTGGCCCTTGAAAACTAATCCACAACTTCGAGGCGTAAGATTGAATTTGGTGTGAAGATCTCGGCTAATTAATTTCGCCAAGCTTCTGTTTGATTAGAGAGCTAGGAAACTATGAAAACGTCGTGGCTTAGTGTGGCTTGAGTGGTCGCGCAGGTTAACTGACTCTAGACACTGTCATAACCTGAATGGGTTTGTTGTAGTGGTATTTATGTCGACTGTTTGCGTGCTTGCTTAGCGGTTGCTATCAATAGAGGGCAGCCGTAAAGGCATGTCAGAGGCTTTATAGGCGAGTTGAAAACTTCGCCACGTCCTATAACTTCTTGAGCGCGCTATCGATTTTTTTTGGACGAATTCACAAAATATACAACTTCTAACCATCAGCGCGACGGCCGAAATATGGTAGGTATTCACACATACTTAGTTTTTCCTCCGAAGAGTGGGGACACATCTTTTCTATGGGCGGCGGTAATCGCTTACCATCAGGTGATCCGTCTGCTCGTTTGCCACCACTGCCATTAAAAAAAGAGCACTGGACCACGGAGACGATTAAAAGGCGTACTTTTTCTTAGCATTCGTACGAGTATAAAGATAATAAATATGCCACCTCCACCAATTATTATACCTCTTACAGAATAAGACGAAAGAGCAAGCCAGAGTTTGGAGGGTCAACAATACATCTATCGAAAGTCGCGTAATTACGTTGCTGGGGTTTAACTTAAGCCATTACTAAGGATAGATAAGTGTCAATCACCTAAGAGATGGGAATGGGGTGTGCGGTTTTGCTGATTTTAGCGCACGAAAATTATGCTCTGGACTTAGAGATCGGAATGGCTTGTGCAATTTTGCTGAGTTTGGCGTGCGAAAAGTGTGCTATGGACTAACCCTAACCGGTTCTCTTTTAAATATAAATACATAGGTACAATAAAAAAATAAATAGAAAACGTACGTAGTTTAGTGGAGTTGCAGCAGTTATTTAACGGGACGGGGGTGCGCTAAGCTTTTTCGAAGAGTGACGTCGGTCGTCTGTCGTCACCATAAAGTTAATATACCTAGGTAATTGTTCATACTTGTGCTTACCACAGTACAAGGACATTATACATGTTCATACTTGTGCTTACCACAGTACAAGGACATTATACAGTGAATACTCCCTGTCCCTCTCTGAAGGCTACCTCACCCCCCTGTGTGACTTCTTAGTGACCAGTTGTCAAGAGATTGGCAAACCAAAGACAATTTGATTTTCATAAGGAGGAGGTTTTCGGAAAGATCAATTAATAAAGACGTCAACAGTGGAACCTACGGCAAGGCGGTATGACCAATAAGCCTTAGCCTAAGCAGCCCTAGATACTCACAAAAACACATAAACACGTGTACAGACATGAAGAAGTTTAAAATTTATATGTAGTAAATAATAACGCGATATTTTCACGAAGTGTCCGGAGTGTGGTGCTTACGTTCAAACTCGAGTAAGCGCGCTCTATAGCTTTCTTATCTATATTGTATTAATATTAAATCACACGAATGAATGGTATTATTTTATTAACAGTAGAAATGATAAGACGATTTGTAAAACACGGTCATAATTAAATAAAACCTGATCATCCCCAGGTTATCAAAACATAAGACTATGTACAATATTATTTAGATGTTAGGCTAAGAACCAAAACCTTATGAAATCATTGGCAAAATGTTGTGTGTGCTCGATAAATCAGTCAACCACATTCTGTAGCACCTAATTCTCGGAACTCTGCCTCTGGAACTCCAGCTGTATAATCCTTGTCACCCTCACCTTAATCGTCATTATCTTCATCTTGAGATGGAACATCATAATCATCGTCCTTAGCTTGGTCATCCGGAGTCTCATCTGTACTATCTTCGTCAGAGTCAGCCATAGCTTTATCTTTGTCTTGCGTATTTGAATTTGTATTTTGGTTTGTATTTTGGTTTGTTGACTGTGGAGAACTCCCACCCCCACCACCATGGGGGTGCTGTCGTGACCTACGACCACCTCTGTAATAGTCATCATCATCACTGTAGCGTCGACGTCTTCTGTATCCACCACCACCACCACCACCACCACCCCTCGTCATCATGCCGACGAGCCCGCCAGTTGCGGCGCCGGCGGCCGCGCCCCCAAGCACACCTTTGAGCATGCCTCCCTGTTGTTGTTGTTGCTCAGGCTGCCCTGGTTGCCCTGGCTGGCCTGGTTGCCCCGGCTGGCCTGGTTGCCCCGGCTGGCCTGGTTGCCCCGGCTGTGGTGGGTATCCTGGTGGAGGGGGGTATCCGGGTTGAGGAGGGTATCCGGGTGGAGGAGGATATCCGGGTTGAGGGGGGTAACCGGGTGGAGGTGGATATCCAGGTTGTGGAGGGTATCCGGCTGGAGGGGGGTATCCTGCCGCCATAGGTTGAGCGTTTTCTGCCCCCGGTGGTGGTGCCATTGGTTGAGCGTTAGCTGCCGCCGCTGGCGGGGCCCCTGCCGCGGCACCTGCCGCCGTTGATGGACCTACTGGTGGATTTTCTGATTGCTCCGATTCCTTATCACTTTTTTTCTTTGGCTTGGCAGCTGGTTTCGGCGGTTCTGGTTTGGCTTTCCCAAAGCAATTTCCCATTGTTGGTATATGACAGATCTAAGAACGCTATATTCGTAAAATAATGCATTGAAAATTCATATTTGAAAATATTCCTTCATAATTTCTGGTATGTTTTATATGATTTAATAATGTAAGCTTGTAAATTTACATATTTGTGAAACTGTGTTGGTGTTTTGGTTAATTCATCATTTCAATCCTTAGTTTCTATTCAATATAGGTACTAATAATTGTCAGTAAATAAAAACTTTTGGGTGACCGATAAGGTCACACGTTATTTACATTGTTTATATGAGGTATCATTGTATTATAAATGGCTGGCTCGGTGGCTCAGTGGTTAGTGATCCTGACTACTGATCAGAGAGTCGTGGGTTCGAACCCCACTCAGGGCAAATATTTCCGTGATGAGCAGATTTGTTTGCTCTGTGTCTGGGTGTATTATATCTATATATGTATGTATTTAAAACGTATATGTGTATGTATATCAGTCTCTGGTTCCCATAATACAGGGAATCCTAGTTTGGGGCCAGATAAACCGTGTGTGATTTGTCCCGGATTTATTATTATTATAATTATAAAAGTCTGGGTTATTTGAATACAGTGTGTAAAATAGGAAAAATGAAACTCCGAACGAAATACGGACGGAGCTCCTTTTTACTTGAGAAACTATGAACAAGACAATCCGTCCGGCCGAGTCTGTTTATTCGTATCTTATTTTTACCGATTGCATATGTCGAAGATAATGTTTTTGTGTTAAATTACGTAGTTATAACTAGTGTTTTCTATGTCCATTCCTAGTTTTCAAGTTTAGCCGTGTAAGCGTTAAAGTGTTACTTTCGTATTTATAATAATTATATACTTGATGGCTTTTGCGTGGCTGTAATTAATTGTTTTGTGTGCAAATTGACAAAATGTATTTAATACTTACTTTCCTTCCTTTTAAGTAAAGTGTATGAATCCTTACTCAATATACAGGCTGTTAAAAAAAGAGCATTTGAAATTTCAAAGGGTTAAGAGCGGATTTTTTTCAATATTTTTCCTGGATTCTATACTTGATTCTGAGTAACCCCTTAAAATTTCAAACGCACTTTTTTAACATCCTGTATAATAGCTCGTTAACAACCTATAGTGTGCCCACTGCTGGGGCACGGGTCTCTCAGGAAGGTTAGGCCATACTCCACACACGGGGGCCAAGTCCGTATTGGTGGAGGTTATGGGCCTAGTCTAGCCCCAGTGTTAGAAATTTTTAATCCGCTTGTAATGCCTCCTCTGGCATGGCTTAACGACTGCCATCTGGTGATATCAATCGGCACCAACGGCTTGACCTGTCTTGCGAAGCCCGGAAACGATCCAGATAAATGAAACTAACAGTCAAACCTGTCCAGGTTATGAACGCATCTGTAGTCAGTTAACCTGCGTCGCAATATCGCAAGCCGCACTTTACACTTTGTTATTAGGTACTTTATACGTCACTTAATAAGACCGTTCTTGTATAGGGTTGGCACTGAATCGTTATTTATGAGCTTAGTGGAAACTACTGGTTCACAAAAGCTATGAATTGCAAGAACAGTTATGAGCTAAGCGCTATGCGGAACAATTAGCGGGCACTGGTTTGTTCACGAAAGCTATGAATTGCAAATTCTTCGTAATAGTGTGCTCTCTTGTTCAGTGGAATTACTGCTTAATTTATGTAAATGTCTCACTGCATCTGTCCCTGAATTTAATTTTTTTGTTATATATCGTATCGGAAGTCTAGCATTAATGAGGTGAATGTATCAGAGTCTTAAAATGTTCCAAACGTCAGACTGTAAGTTCAGTGATTTCAAACGTCCAAAGAAATGACTCGGTGGCTAAGTGGTTAGCGATCCTGACCTCTGATCCGAGAGTCGTGGGTTCGATCCCCACACAGGGCAAACTTTTCTGTGATGAGCAGAATTGTTTGCTCTGAGTCTGGGTGTATTATATCTATGTATTTAAAAAGTATATGTGTATATATATCTCTCTCTGGTTCCCAAGATACAGGAAAACCTAGTTTGGGGCCAGATGACCGTGTGTGAGTTGTCCCAGATATTATTATTATACTTATTATTATTATTAAATCCAGTATATCAATGTTCAATGCCATAATGTCAAGTTTTCGTGGTTTCTTTCTCATGTTCAGTTTTACGTGAAGCGGTCGTGGCTCAGTTTGGCTTATCAATCTGTCAATCACATAGGTTAACTGACTACAGATACGGTCATAACTTGGATGGGTTTGTTTGATGTAGTCTAAGAGCTCACTGTTAAATTGTACACCTTTCTGTTATTTCATCGACTGTGATTTAAAATTAAAGTTAACATAAGGAGTCATACAACGCTGCCGGCTTGCTGTGCACACATTTGAGCCAAGTGCATTTGAAATACATATTTTTTGATGACTTTTGAAAGTTTGTGATGAGCCATAGGAAAGAGACCATCTCGAACACTGTAAAAAATGAGAGAGGGGCAGGGAGTGTCTCTTTTTAGGGTTCCGTAGCCAAATGGCAAAAAACGAAACCCTAATGGATTCGGCATGTCTGTCTGTCTGTCCGTCCGTATGTCACAGCCACTTTTTTCCGAAACTATAAGAACTATACTGTTGAAACTTGGTAAGTAGATGTATTCTGTGAACCGCATTAAGATTTTTACACAAAAATAGAAAAAAGAACAATAAATTTTGGGGGTTCCCCATACTTAGGACTGAAACTCAATTTTTTTTTTCATCAAACCCATACGTGTATCGGAGTATCTATGGATAGGTCTTCAAAAATGATATTGAGGTTTCTAATATCATTTTTTAGGGTTCCGTAGCCAAATGGCAAAAAACGGAACCCTTATGGATTCGTCATGTCTGTCTGTCTGTCTGTCTGTCCGTATGTCACAGCCACTTTTTTTCCGAAACTATAAGAACTATACTGTTGAAACTTGGTAAGTAGATGTATTTTGTGAACCGCATTAAGATTTTCACACAAAAATAGAAAAAAAACAATAAATTTTGGGGGCTCCCCATACTTAGAACTGAAACTCAAAAAATTTTTTTTCATCACACCCATACGTGTGAGGTATCTATGGATAGGTCTTCAAAAATGATATTGAGGTTTTTAATATCATTTTCTTCTAAACTGAATAGTTTGCGCGAGAGACACTTCCAAAGTTGTAAAATGTGTCCCCCCCCCCCCCCGTAACTTCTACAATAAGAGAATGATAAAACTAAAAAAAATATATGATGTACATTACCATGCAAACTTCCACCGAAAATTGGTTTGAACGATATCTAGTAAGTAGTTTTTTTTTAATACGTCATAAATCGTAAACCGCAATTTACCTTTCATTCAAGTTACAACGAACTACAAAAACTTTTATAGTATGTTACTTGCTGCTACGGAACCCTTCATGGGCGAGTCCGACTCGCACTTGGCCGCTTTTTTCTAAACTGAATAGTTTGCGCGAGAGACACTTCCAAAGTGGTAAATGTGTGTCCCCCCCCGTAACTTCTAAAATAAGAGAATGATAAAAACTAAAAAAATATATGATGTACATTACCATGCAAACTTCCACCGAAAATTGGTTTGAACGAGATCCAGCAAGTAGTTTTTTTAATACGTCATAAATCGTAAACCGCAATTTACCTACAACGAACTACAAGAACTTTTATATTATGTTACTTGCTGCTACGGAACCCTTCATGGGCGAGTCCGACTCGCACATGGCCGCTTTTTTGTTCATAATCTCTTTACATAATAAAAATAAAGTATACAAAACAAAAAATATAAAATTAGGGACTTATTAGTCATTTTACCCGTTGTGCCCAGTGTAAGCAGTTATTCCAAAAATCATACAATAATTGTTAAAGTTTTCATAAAAAGTTACTCAGTAATAATGACCATACGTTCAAGTTTCCGACAGAGGTATTTTAGGTACTCCCTGTATCTGTCTATTTATTAATAATAATAATATAATAATATCTGGGACAAATCACACACGGTCATCTGGCCCCAAACTAGGATTCCCTGTAACTTGGGAACCAGAGACTGATATACATACACATATACATTTAAATACATACATATATAGATATAATACACCCAGACTCCGAGCAAACAATTCTGCTCATCACAGAAAAGTTTGCCCTGTGTGGGGATCGAACCCACGACTCTTGGATCAGAGGTCAGGATCGCTAAATTATACAATAATTGTTACAGTTTTCATGAAAAGTTACTCAGTAATAATGACCATACGTGCAAGTTTCCGACAGAGGTATTTTAGGTACTCCCTGTATCTGTCTATTTATTAATCTCATCTCACTTCTCATCTCACAAATATTATAAATGAGAAAGAATGGATGTTTGTTTGTTTGTTCCACTTTCACGCCGAAACTACTGAACGGTTTTGGATGAAATTTGGTAGGTACCTAGATGATAATTCACTTGACTAACACATAAGGATACTTTTTATTCCGAAAAACTAAAGGGTTCCCGGAGGAATGCTTAAAAACTCAAAATTTGCGAAGAACATTCGCAGCAGTTGGGCTGTCACTATAAAAAGGTTCGAAAAACATTTATTTGTCTTCTTTATGTGGCAGAAGTGAAAAATTTCCAATTTCACCATGTCTGTTGCGGTTGAAGTCCCCTGAGCCAATCTTACAATACTTCAGTCATGACACGGCTTCTCACACTGTCCGATACGATATCGGTAACACAGTATTCCAGTGTGTAACAAAAAGGTCCACCTGTCGTAGTAATTTAGAAAGTCAGAGATGGTGTAGGACGATCGAATGATAATCTTAAGAAATAGGGATTTCTGCAACAGGGTTCCAATGATGAGTACAAATGTGGACAAACCCAAACTACCGCACATATTAGGGTGGGCCGAAAATCAACTTTTTTTGATTTCTTTATTTTAATAGCGACAAAAAGGTGCTAGGTAGGGTAGAAATGACGTGTGTAAAATATTATTGATCGCTGTTTTTCTCTTGTGATGTAATTAGCTATAGCGTAGTTCTGAAGTGTAAAATGGTCGCGCAAAGTGTAATCTGCACCCCCGTGACCCCTCACCTGACGTCTAAAATTATTGAAAAGAAGAAGTGTTTTTGTTTTATTTTGAAAATATGCCGTATTTGCTCCTAAATAGTGCATAAAATAATAACATATTTGAATTCAATTAATAAATATGGTCTCTTAAAATCGGTTCTAAAAATTATTTTTTCAGATTTTTCAAAGTGAATGAAGGCTCTTAATGATAACAGCGACTAATTACACTTTACACACGTCATTTCTACCCTACCTAGCACCTTTTTGTCGCTATGAATATAAAGAAATAAAAAAAAGTTGATTTTCGGCCCACCCTTAGCACACATGTGGCAGTGCCTACTTCGCTCTGATACCTGCACATTTGAAGACCTAAAAAGGCTATAAATTAATTGTTGATGCAGTCACCTAACCTATTGAACTTAAAATCCAGGCCTGCCAATCGTCAGAGGATGTGTTACGATAAAACTATCAAATACAAATTATAAATAATTTTTATCCGATCCGTACTTTACTGTAACATGTAAATACTAAAACCGCTTGTTACCGTCGCGTCGCGTCGTCGACGGTAACAACAGCTCGCAATCGAGAGAGTGCTCATTCGATTTTAATCGATTCATTGACAGGGAATCCATTATGATTCGCGGTCCAATGTTGCAAATCGAAATACTTATACATATTTTGACGTATAGTAATTAGGTACACATTAAGGGCGTCATACACGAGCGTTTTACTATACTATAAAATATCGGTCGCTTTACAAATAGACTATCACACACGGCGAAGATAAAGGACGTCACACACGGGCGCTATACTATACTATTTTATCTTACGATAACTGCAGATAGTATAGCAAGCTATCACACATGGCGCATATTAATTCAACACACCCAGGCACCGCGCCGTACCCCCGTCGTGATCAAGTAAACATCGCTCATTACAAGGCTATATCGTACGCTATAAATTCCGTAATTCGTAATGTTTTATGAAATATTATACAATTGACTTAATTAGAATTCCAGATATATATAATGGGATTTTTAAATGACGGATATGAATATTTCAGGCTAAATTATTAATCGGGATAAATATGTCAAGTTGTCGACTTTTGTTGTACAGCTTAAAAAAAAGGAAAAGTTTTTTACTCTGTCGACCATTGGGTATGAAACAATTCAACGATCGATTTGTATGGAGCGTCATTTTTTACATTTATTATGTATGTTTAAGATGTTGTTACATTTGAACCGAACAATGGTGATTTTCAAATTTGCTATTAAAAATTACCTTGTATACAGGTTGTTTAAAAAAGTGCGATTGAAATTTTAAGGTGTTACTCAGAATTAAGTATACAGAGTGTTAAAAAGTGCGTTTGATTCTACAGGTTGTTAATGAAATGCGTTTGAAATTTTAAGGGGTTACTCAGAATCAGAATCAAGTATAAATAACAGAAAAATATTGTAACAATCCGATCTGCAATTTCTTTTTCATTTTTTCATACAAAAGCTGAATAGAGACTCAAGGATTTGTATGAGAAACTAAAATATTAATTGTAGATCGGATTTTTTAATATTTTTCCTGTATTCTACACTTTCTGATCCCTTAGAAATTTATGTTAAGGCTGATTTCGAAAAAAAACAATAACCTAACTATATAAAAAAAAGACTGCATTGGAAGCTGAAATTAATCAAACCGCTTAGGCTACAGAATCTGCCAAAGAAATATACATACATACATCCACTTAAAAACATAACCTTCCTTCTGGCGCAGTCAGGTAAATAGACGATATCGACATAAAAAATAGAACTAAATATCCAAACGACAGGATTACACGCCAAAACGATTTAGAAAGAGAAAGGGTTGAAATGTATACGTTAATTGTAAAATAAAACAACTGTCTTGAAATCTTCATTAGAAATTATTCTTATTATTATTTGTATTGATATGAATTACTAGAGCTGCAAAATTATCAAGAGTATTATTGCACAATTCTGATACAAGTAAAATTATGTATGATTACAACCTATTGACTGACTCGGTAGCTAAGTGGTTAGCGATCCTGACCTCTGATCCGAGAGTCGTCGGTTCGATCCCCACACTGACATTTTGAGTCACTGACAACAAAACATAGTTGTGAATGTGGCCGATTTGTTTCTCCGGAATGTCAACCATCAATGCCCAGTAGCGCGGGTGGCGCGGCCGGCCGGGGTGACGTCGCCGGCGCCGCGAGCACCGCGAGTGCGGGCGGCTCGCCGGGGCCGGCTGCGACGTTCCCCCTGCTCCTCATAAATATTGTAAAACATTTCTTTTTTCTGACGCTCTTGGCACTTGGCTTTATTGTAGGAGACACACTAATGTTATGTACTTGCGCCTTTATAAGATGATCATCTTCATTTTCTTCTCCGACCTGAAATAAAATCAGCATCTATTTAAAAACATAATAACATTTATACCTACACCCGAAAAATATTATCTTCCGTTTCGACAGAATGGCTTTTACACTTAAAAAATTTAAGCAAAAGCGACTCGACTCTTTTGTTTTATGACTATGTTCTTGTCGCGTACTGACGCATATCTCTTTCTGGCGCACGTGAAAGAAAAGAATAGGAATACTCCCTAATAATTTACGATATTTATTGAAATTTCAGTGCTTTTCTACTTTTTTTTTACACATTTTCGCGTGTTATCTTTTATAAATAAAATCAACTTACCGGTGGTAGGTCACACAATCTTTTTTTAGGGTCGTTCGAGTGTTATTTCGACACTTTTTCACGACACTCTTCGGCATCCTTACTGCTTTGCGCTCAAAACACGACTAAGGTAAAAAGTGTGCGCACATCGTATTTGAGCACACTTCTGCTGTGCCGTTTACAGCGCGCTGATGCAAAGTCCATGTATAGAATGTCGAGGCGTGACATAAAAAAAAATTGGACTCTCCATACAAATCGATAAACTGACCGGCTAAATTCATATGAAGAGTCCAAAAATTTTTAAGATTTGGCTATGGGTTTCTCAGGGAAAATTGTTTGTTATCAAGAGAATATGCACACCCTTTGGTATCAATAACTAATTTGAAGTCATTCTATACCTAATACACACATCAACACAATTTAGGGATATTTACAATTTCATCGATTTTCAAAACAGCTTTGCAAAATTTGTTATGGTAGTCAATGGAATAATAAAAGGTAATTTCGTGACCTGTAATAAAAAATAAAAACACTATGAGAATTTGTTTTTTTATTAATAAAATTGTTAAATTAATGAACCCATACAAAATTACTTAAGTAAACAAAATTGTTATTTTCTTATATAATTAAGAAATCAAATTGAAATTGAAGAAACCTAATTAAACTTAACTTTTAATAATCAGTATTGCCTCCTCCATGCATCGGCAACGATTACCCATACTTAAAATTAGGTTGTCAAGGTCTTGCTGGGGTATGCGGCAAGCTATACAACGCGTCGTTGTTAAGGCTCTACACACCAGCCAGTGTGTGTAAAGCATCTACTTAAATAAAAGTATGTGTAAAGCATCTACTTATATTTAAGTTTTTTTTATTAAAAAGATTTTTGATTTTGATCAAAAGATGTAAAATTCTAGTTTTTCAGTTTAGGCCAAATATTTTTTTTATAAGTATAAGGTGTTAACAAATTAGTTAGCATAACTTAAACTGGGGCTTCTACTAGTAAAACTGAACAACTTTTATTAAGGAACCCATAGTCGATTTACAAAAAAAAAATGACTTTCCATACTAAATGGGCCGATCAGGTGATCGACTTATTAGAAAAGTACTTTTTTTTGCGATATGACTATGGGTTCTTTGGGAAAAGTTGTTCAGTTTCACTACTAGAAGCCCCAGTTTAAGTAATGCTAAGTAATTTGTTAACACCTTATATTAGTACTTTCAGAAGCACTTATAAAATTTTGTCGTGAAGAATTAGGTACTCCAAATAATTAACAACGCTAGAAACACACTAAAAACAGCTAACAAGAAAATCTACAATTTTTCTATAAGATTTTTAAATTAATTCGCTTAAAAAAGACACTGACCCGATTTGAATACAATTTATATGGCACCACCCTGGAGTCACTATCTATCGAATAAAAAATTGGTTGACAATCGAGGAAGTCACAAAAAAAACATCGAATTGAAAACTTCCTCCTTTTCGGGAAGTCGGTTGACCAGCCTTCTTATTCTTCTTCTTATCGTGTGACACATTTAACCGTCTTATCCACAAGGTATAGACGGCGGTTGCCTAGTGTTGCACTTAGCATCACCCGCGGTCACGTGTAGGGCATTTAGATTTAAACCTACGGACGCGTGCAACGCGACCATCATACACATCTAGTAATCAGATGTGCAGGTTTCCTCACGATGTTTTCCTTCACCGTTAAAGCAGTTGTTATAAAAATTGCCGTAAGTTTCGAAAAACTCATTGGTGCACTGGCCAGGATTTGAACTCGAGACCTCTGGTTAGGAGGACGGAGTCAATACCCGTTGCGCCACCGACGCGACGCTTTTCCGAGCCTTCTTATAAGGCTCATACTGGGTGAAATGCAGAATAGATGTACATTGTTAGAGTTTAATTTGTCCCATAAGTTTTAAACAAGATATCTGCTTTTATATTTTCGTAATTAAAATTATGTCTATAATTATGGGTAGTGTTTTTATTTCTCTAAAGCCCCGTTTTTTTATTTTTTTGATACATGCATTTAGACACAAATAATATATATTTCTTTAATTTAATGCAAAATGCTTTCATACTAAATTTTAATGTCTCTTCACCATTTGGCGATTTTGTATGAGTAGCATTTTTTTATTTCTTGGTTTATTTTGGTTAAAATCACCACCTACTATCTAAGTTATGAAATGGAATAGATTGCAGTGAAAATAAAATGATCTAGTTATAAGAATTAGAGTATTAATTTTTGTCTCCATTTTTGCTAATTTCGTAACTCAGGGTTAGTAACGACATTTTGAGCGCAAATATAACAACAATTCTACAAATAAATTGTATTTTTATAAAATAGCAAAACTTTCTCAAGTTATGTCAAAATATTGGCATTTAGATTGCCGCCATTTGCTTCGCAGTTCGTTGGTAATATACGTGACCTTCATCTGTTAAAATAAATATCAGGGTTAATAACGCGATTTTCCTGTTTCCAGTAAGTGCAATCTGTAAGTTATTTTTCTTGCGTGAGAGTTATTATGTCCGCTGGGATACAAATTATTGTCAAATCAATAGTGATTTCGGCAGGAGATATTTTTGAGTTTAGGATTTCTCAGTATATTTTTTCAGTTTCGTAACGTTTCGTTACGTTTCGTTACGAAACGAAACTGAGCTCTCAGTTTCGTTACACTAAGGTTTTGCTCACAATATGAGTTTTTGATATTTAATATTTAAATATTAAAAAATGTAAGTTTGTTTTACATAAGAAATTAAGTAATATAAATTAAATAAATAACTTAATAATATAAATAATAAGAAAGACATGTTATATGAATTGAAATTTATAAAATAAAACGACATTATTAAATACTACAATCAAATAATAATATTTGATTTATTTTTAATGCTTGTGTGATCTCACCCTATCATTATCAGTTTCGTAACAATTTATCAGTTTCATTACAATCTCAGTTTAATAACGATTTCGTTACGGTACATCTATTCTGCATTTCACCCTACTATGAGGCCTTTAAAACAGAAGAAAAGAAAAAATGAACGGCTGGCAGTTTCCACAATTCCGCAAATGATAAAGCTACTTGTATTTTACGAGAGTGATTATACTCCCTCTGTCTTAGTTAAAACTAGTTTTTTTTATTACTTGATTGTGCCTTTAAAACGTGTTTTTTTTATTTTATTTCGTGATGCCCATAGACAATTTCTGTAATATGTCGTTTATCAATCGGCTACTGAATACTCAAAGAACTTACGATACAAGTATACATATATAGTTAGGAGATATAGGTACTATTCTTTATGAATGTTACTTAAATGAGGGGAGTACTTTCTGTAATTATTATAAAATTTTCGCTGTATGATGTCCTTCCACTCGTCGTCCCTCAGAACATCTTGTTAGCGTTTTCTTATTTCATTTAAATTGTTAGCGACTTTATTGTGACTAATAACATCAAAGTATAATATATTCAGTTCTTTTTAAAAAGTTTCTAGCTTTTTCTTTCTCTCCATTTCACATTAATGAGTTTAACTTTTTCCCTTTTTATTTAACTTCATAAATCTTTTGTTAATTTGGGTCTTCTCGATTTTGTTATTGGTGAAATCATGGAAACTGCCACCATTTTAAATATTGAACGACCGACTGAAGAGCGAGCAGCAACCAAGGTAATAGGAGTTGTAGGTCATAATCAGTGATTGGAGTAGGTAGATTGATTTTTGGTACTTGCAACGTGATTTTATAATATGGACAATCCTTTTTTCGGGAAAGTTTCGGTATTTCCGAATTGAGTTGAGTATTACTAAAGTAAATCTGGTTCAATCAATTGGTTCTGAAGGAAGCAATTTATTTATATGTAAAATAACAGAATGAATATTCGTTTTTGGTTGCTAAAAAATGTTAAACTCTCGGAATCCGAGCGGCATGTCCATATTAACATATACGTTTGCGGTCATTGACCCTAAATCAATCTACGTACTCCGATCACTGGTCATAATCGATTGTCTTGCACAATAAAAACAACTAAAAATAAAAAAAACAAAATGCCTGTCTCCCTCTGTGTAGTCAAAAACTGCTGTTTTTCAGTGGCTTGAACTTAGCCACGTTCAAGGGGCATCATGTATAATGAGCGATATCCCTTGCATAAGTATTATAAATAATATTTAAAGGATTATTAATTAGCTATTAGAAGTATAATAATATAATAATAATAATATCCGGGACAAATCACACACGGTCATCTGGCCCCAAACTAGGATTCCCTGTATCTTGGGAACCAGAGACTGATATACATACACATATACTTTTAAATACATACATATATAGATATAATACACCCAGACTCAGAGCAAACAAATCTGCTCATCACAGAAAAGTTTGCCCTGTGTGGGGATCGAACCCACGACTTTCGGATAAGAGGTCAGGATCGCTAACCACTTAGCCACCGAGTCAGTCAAGTATTATAAGTAAATTATACAAAATTCTTTCAGAAAATTGCTTTTATGACGTAGAGGAGTTTGTTAAATTTAAATTTCCTAAATAAACTAATAGATTGAATATATAGAATAAATTTAAATTTATTTTCATTTTTAATTGTTATTGTTTCAATGTTCTTATTTTTAATTATTTTCCTGTTTTACTCTCTATGTGACATTTCTATTTTTCTGGAAACATTTAATAATTTTAATATACTGTGACATATCTAAATATTTTTCTTATATTCTGAATGACTTGACATACTTATAATATTTCTGACCATATGTTTTATAATATTTAGTGATTATTATTATTTCTCCTATTTTTTGTTTTAAATCATTTTACTTGTAATTAAATTAAAAGTGACATAATATTTAAATTGTAATTATATTGTTAATATTTTGCATGCCTTAATATGGTTGACTGTACTGATTCTGTATTATGTTTTATTAAGACCTGTAAAACATTGGTTCCGGCAGAATAACAGTGCTGTATGTAGTTATCTACCTTCAGCATTATGCTGAGTCGGGACCGGTTCGGAAAGCAGCACATTTGTAATTAGGATATTTAAGTGAGTTTTCTTTGTCTTTTTCTTGTTATTCTCCTATTTTATTTTATTTCTTGTTTATCTTTTTTTTTCCTTTGTCATGTTTGTTTGTGTGTACTCAACTTTGTAATGTGTTGTTTTTTGAATAAATGTATTGTATTGTATTGTAAAACGTACTTTCATGCAAATAAAGAATTGGTTCCATAAGGAGGACTTACAACTGACTAAAATAATAATATATTTTTTAATTTGAATTTTGGACCATATAAAATACTCTTTAAAGACGCATGATTGAAAGTATTATACAGAATGTTAAAAACAGGGAAACAGAAAAAAGTTGTAGATTTTTCAATATTTTTAGTGTATTCTATACTTGATTGTGAGTAACCCCTTAAAATGTCAAACGCCCCTTTTTTAATAAGTACTCTGTATAAAGCACTGCAAGAGCTACGCTTCTCAAATATACAACAATGCTGAACATAATGTTAGTATTATATTATTAAAGTTTCTTGTCACGAGATGGCCTGGCCAGTGTGCAATGTCTGTGATACAAAGTACCCGCAATTCGGAGTATCTCATAGCGCCACCATGTGTGCATCTGGTGGGAAGGGCGAATAAATTCTATCCAACTCTGTCTGGACTAAGTCGTCGAGACACATTTGTTTTACGGTCCGGGTAGACGTGCGACTATAGTGTGACGATAGGTCAAGATTATAATAATTTCTCATATCACTAAAATATAAAAATAAAGTAAAATTTCTTTTATTTCAGACCCTTGAGTCCATAGGTACTTCATTTTTAATTTTTTTTAATTAAGGAAAACAAACAGCTGTATGTTATACATAATAAACATTGCAGTTAAGTTATGACAGAAGCCAATAAAGTTTCCACAGTCAGTTTGACAATTTCGTTTAGATAAACACTACACACTTTGCTTCTTTTTACTAGTTAAATCTATAAATGTAACAAATTTACTTTAATTATAGATAATTTAATGTACATATTATGTAGTAAAACAGAAGAAAACTATAAAACACTTTTCACTGACGATATAGTCACTTATTATAAATTTTACATAAAATGGTTAGTAAATTAAGAAAAACTAAAAAAATTAATTGTTAATACAGTTTTTATCACTACATAATTTATGTCACTGATCAGAGACTCACTCAGCCCGAGTATGAAGCATGAGCCCATCTCTAAACACCGACGCACAAAGCCTCCGTGTAACCTGGTCTCCAGCACAGCATGGATGCAACTAGTTTTGCTTTGATCAATACACGTATATCGTTGTGCAGAACAGTTGTTTTTTTAACTTTCCTACAACAGCTCACGTCACAATTTGACGAGCTATGCGCACCGCCTATACCCAATTAAATTTATCGATTCTGTGATAATTTAGTTAAATGAATTTAGCGTTACTTTAGTTTTCCAACTTATCTCCTCATTCCTTATTCGATCGCTTACTTAGCGTTATTATAAGGTCCATAGTAACCTTCTTATTCATGTAAAGACAAAATAGTTGAATTCATTCAAATGATTTGCAGTGATGGCGTGTATCCCTTTAATAAATATCATTATTTAGCTGCCTTAACGAACCGAAGAGATGTTAAGTCTAACTTCCTTACTGACATTTATCCGCTCGACATTATTATAAAAATATTGTAGCTATATTTCAAAACCTCATTACAACATTCAAATACTTTACAGCATACGCGCGACTTTTTAGTCGCAGCTGCGATTAAATAATCACAAGGCGCCACAACAACTCGCAAATGGGAGCGGCCATGTTGCGTGCGAGGTTTACGAGGCAATAAGCGAGAGACGCGCCGGCCGCGCCATTGTAGATACTCGTATCGGTTTACGGAGCGGAGAAATTCTTCTGTTACCTGTTAAAGAAACTACTGAACATCGTTTCGTGAGTTTAAGAGAAGATGAATTTCGGTTGCCTACGTAACGATAACAAGGATCTAGATCAAGGATCTAGTTTTCGAAATAGAAAAAGCTTTAGTCATGCCATGATGTTCACTATCGCAACACTATTACTAAAAGTTATAGATGTGGTGTTGGAGTAGTATGTTAAAAGCAAGCTGGACACAAATGAAAATAAACTAGGTAATAGGATTGCAAAATCATATAAGTACATCTAGAAATCAGATGTGCAGGTTTCCTCACGATGTTTTCCTTCAGGGTTAAAGCAGTCGGTGTGAAAATGCACGTAAGTTTCGAAAAACTCATCGATGCACTGGCCAGGATTTGAACCCGAGACCTTTGGTTAGGAGGACGGAGTTAGGAGACGGACGTGGAATCACCGAAGCTTCTTATCATTCTTCATTCATTCATTATTCTTCTTATCATTCTATCGTACTTATCATTCTGAATAACTTTTGTTTCTACGACTTTGCTCAATTCGCAATTTACTACTGCGGTGAATTCGACATGATTCTAACTCGAATTAATTGTCCGGGAACCAAGTCTTCTCGTGCCTCCTTGACTGACACAGTGATAAATGTTGCACTGTGTTTAAATCGAGACCCTAAATCGAGATGGCAGGCAACCCTTGCTTAGTAAATTTGTCACTAACAGGAATTTGGAAGCCGAGAGACCACTTGCATCGCCCTAGTGGTCGATATAGGCAATTAGGCATTAATTATGCTTTCCAGCGGATTCCCTGAACTTTTGTATAGTAAAATCTCCATAGTTACCGAAAACTATCGGAAAATGTTACCCTTTACAAATGAACTTGTAAAAGGATATTTTAGATTGCGTTTACAAGCAAAGTTGCAAGTTGAAGCGGTCGTGGTTCAACACGGCTTGTCAATCGGTGGTCAATCCGCAAGTTAACTTACTACAGACACGGTCATAACCTGGACAGATTTGACTGTTATTGAAGTTTATGTCGACTGTTTTCGTGCTTCAAAAACACGCTAAGCCGTTTTTGCAATTGCTATCACTATGTGGCAGTCGTTAAGCCATATTAGAGGCCTTTAGGCGGCTTAAAAACTTTTTTCACTGGGGCTCGCTACTATACCCACATCCTCCACCAATCCGGACTTGGCCCCCATTTGTGGAATATGACCTAACCTTTTCTAGTTTGGGGAAAGGATCCATACCCCAACAGTGGGCGATTGTTGCACTTTGCTTCTGCCTCGAACTTTTTTTAACATCATAATCTCCTTTTGTCCAATTGTTTGGTTTAAAAACAAAAATGCCTGCGTAATTTACGTAAAACCGTAAACGAAATGAATAATGAATTGAAATAAAAATTAAATGCAGCGAAACTCAGAGTGGAAATTGTATTTTGATTAAATTTAAATTACAGTTTCAGCTTTTGTAGAGCCCGGTTCCTGTCGCTCTCTGTCAACTGCAAATTTTCTATTTGGCACAACCTGGGTAGCATTTGCGGAAAATAATTAAAAGTTAATCCCGGGACCGTTGGCGGAACTATTCAGTTTTATTTAAAACATGTTTTATATATTATAGTAAACTAGCTTCCGCCCGCAACTTTGCCTGCGTGGACTTCAGAATTGGGTCCAGAAAAAAAAAGGTGGCGCCGTCTAGTGATAAATAGAATTTTTGAGTTTTTAAGCATTCCTCCAGGTACCCTAAAGTTTTCCGGGATCAAAAGTATCCTATGTGTTAGCCGAGTACTTTATCTATCTACCTACAAAAATCCATTCATTAGTTTAGACGTGAAAGTGGAACAAACAAACAAAGGAACATCCATACTTTCGCATTTATAATATTACTAGTTTTTGCCCGCGGCTCCGTCCGCGTGGATATCGCTTTATGGTTATGACTGCCTCTGAGGGAGCGCAGTGCGCGAGCTGCAAGTGGCTTGCGAGCGTGGAACTGAGGTTTTCGGGATAAAACTGTCCAAGTTGTTCCCATAACCTCCTTGCGAAGTTTCAATTAAATTAGTAAAGTGATAGCAATAAAGAGTTTTGCATTATTTCGGGATTCCAGGTGCGATTCCCGAGGGAAATCGATAGCCCGAAGTGACATAATTCCTAGTTCCTACCCCGTCAACTATCTCTGTGCAAAAATCAGGTCGATCCATATGGCTCCGTTGCAAATTGAAAGACGTACAAACACATTTTCGTTTCTCCCGTCTTTAAGTAGTTATCCTACGGGAACCAAGCATTTTTCCGGAATAAAAAGGAGCCTACATCTGTCGTACAAATTAAGAACACAGTAAGTGACAGATTTGGCGCGGATGATTTGAAACTTGTATCGCGTTACGAAAAAGGTTCAAAATCATTCGTGCGAAATTCTTCACTTACTGTGTTCTTCATTTGTAAGGATGATATATTAATCCAGCACTTGATCTATCTACCTACCAAATTTCATCCAAATCTGTTAAGTAGTTTCGGCGTGAAAGTGGAACAAACAAACAAACAAACTGACAAACAAACAAACATTCATACTTTCGCATTTATAATATTAGTGAGACTTAAACTTTAGTAGAGTATGCGTTTAGGACTCAGGAGATTGTTATTAACACTCCTTATAACATACTTAAACTTCAGTATAGTATGCGTTTAGGACTCAGGAGATTGTTACTAACACTCCTAATAACATACTTAAACTTCAGTATACAGGGTGTTGTTTTGGTCGACAACGGCCTTCTAAGAGATGAAAGTATAAAAAATACTTGTTCTGAAAATACCCATAATATTTTTTTTATAAATTGATTCTACTGAAACAATTACCTACAAATTTTCCTAAAATTATCAAAACGCATGTTCGCGCAGTCAGTCAATGACGGCCGGCTCATTCACGAATTTTCCTACAAAAAGGTCAATGACACATGAACCTGTCGGGAGAAGTATTCCAAGATAGCTTCTTCCTTGAACTCTTGTCTACTTTGGGCTCTATCTCGAGCATGGGATGTTTTTTCGGTAGAACACGATGTGCGGAGTTTGTAAATAATGTTTTTATTGCGTAACACATTATGGCGGTGAGACGTCACTCCAAATCTCACACACTCGACTTGATTTACACCACATGAAAAACATTTCGATAGTCGTGAACTGAACGATGTATTAACAACTACATCGCTCAGTTCACGACTATTGAATAAAAACTTGTTCGTGATCATAGCCGTAGCGTAAGTTCACGCGCAGAGGCGCTTGCTCTCGCTGAGAAAAAGGAACGCGGGTTCGGCGCGGAGGCATGCAGCAGACTGCCCGCGCCGCCCACGGCGCTGCAGCAGTCGGGGGCCCTCGCGCACCCCCGCACACCTCGCCTCGTTGCTAGGCAACCATTCATTGTTAAAATACGTTACGCACGGAAACAAGGATACCATAATTAATTATTTTCTAAGATTTACATATGAAAATTTAAGGTGCCATTTTTATATTTTTTTTGGCATTTTTATATTTATCATGTATACTATCACCCCTGAAAAGCTCGTTGTCGACCAAAACAACACCCTTTAGTATGCGTTTAGGGCTCAGGAGATTGTTAGTAACACTCCTTATAACAATACTTAAACTTCAATTTAGTATGCGATTAGGATGCAAGAGATTGCCAGTAAAACTCCTTATAACATACTTAAACTACAGTATAGTATGCGTTTAGGACTTAGGAGATTGGTAGTAACACTCCATATAACATTCTTGAACTACAGTATAGTACGCGTTTAGAACTCAGGAGATTGGTAGTAACACTCCATATAACATACTTAAACTACAGTACAGTATGCCTTTAGGGCTCAGGAGATTGTTAGTAACACTCCATATAACATACTTAAACTTCAGTATAGTATGCGTTTAGGACTCAGGAGATTGTTAGTAATACTCCATATAACATAATTAAACTTCAGTATAGTATGCCTTTAGGGCTCAGGAGATTGTTAGTAACACTCCATATAACATACTTAAACTTCAGTATAGTATGCGTTTAGGACTCAGGAGATTGTTAGTAACAGCCCTTATAACATAGTTAAACTTCAGTATAGTATGCGTTTAAAGCTCAGGAGATTTTTTGTAAAACTCATTATAACATACTTAAACTACAGTATAGTATGCGTTAAGGGCTCAGGAGATTGTTAGTAACACTCCTTATAACATACTTAAACTTCAGTATAGTATGCGTTTAGGACTCAGGAGATTGTTAGTAACAGCCCTTATAACATAGTTAAACTTCAGTATAGTATGCGTTTAATGCTCAGGAGATTTTTTGTAAAACTCATTATAACATACTTAAACTACAGTATAGTATGCGTTAAGGGCTCAGGAGATTGTTAGTAACACTCCTTATAACATACTTAAACTACAGTACAGTACGCGTTTAGGACTCAGGAAATTGGTAGTAACACACCATATAACATACTTGAACTACAGTACAGTATGCGTTTAGGACTCAGGAGATTGTTAGTAACAGCCCTTATAACATAGTTAAACTTCAGTATAGTATGCGTTTAAAGCTCAGGAGATTTTTTGTAAAACTCATTATAACATACTTAAACTACAGTATAGTATGCGTTAAGGGCTCAGGAGATTGTTAGTAACACTCCATATAATATACTTAAACTTTATTATATAAGGTGCTACTTTATTAGTGCCCGATATTTTGGTCAGTGCTTCTGCTCCTGATTTTGATCAACTTTCCCCAAGGAACCCATAGTCAAATCGTAAAAAAATTGTTGGGCTCTTCATACTAATTTGGCCGCTCGGCTGATCGATTTGTATGAAGAGTCCAATAGTTTTTTTTCGATTTGACTATGGGTTTCTTGGGGAAAGTTTATCAGAATCAAGAGTAGAAGCACTGACTAAAATATCGGGCACTAATAAAGTAGCACCTTATATTATGCGTTTAGGGCTCAGGAGATTTTTAGTAACACTCCTTATAACATACTTAGACTATAGTATAGTACACATTTAGGACTCAGGAGATTGTTAGTAACAGCCCTTATAACATAATTAAACTTCAGTATAGTATGCGTTTAATGCTCAGAAGACTTTTTTTAAAAACTCATTATAACATACTTAAACTACAGTATAGTATGCGTTAAGGGCTCAGGAGATTGTTAGTAACACTCCATATAACATACTTGAACTACAGTATAGTATGCGTTTAGGACTCAGCAGATTGGTAGTAACACTCCACATAACATACTTAAACCACAGTACAGCATGCCTTTAGGGCTCAGGAGATTGTTAGTAACACTCCATATAACATACTTAAACTTCAGTATAGTATGCGTTTAGGGCTCAGGAGATTTTTAGTAACACTCCTTATAACATACTTAAACTACAGTATAGTATGCGTTTAGGGCTCAGGAGATTTTTAGTGAAACTTATTATAACATACTTAAATTACAGCATAGTACGCGTTTAGGACTTAGGAGATTGGTAGTAACACACCATATAACATACTTGAACTACAGTACAGTATGCGTTTAGGACTCAGGAGATTGTTAGTAACACTCCATATAACATACTTAAACTTCAGTATAGTATGCGTTTAGAACTCAGGAGATTGGTAGTAACACTCCATATAACATACTTAAACTACAGGACAGTATGCCTTTAGGGCTCAGGAGATTATTAGTAACACTCCATATAACATACTTAAACTTCAGTATAGTATGCGTTTAGGACTCAGGAGATTGTTAGTAACAGCCCTTATAACATAGTTAAACTTCAGTATAGTATGCGTTTAAAGCTCAGGAGATTTTTTGTAAAACTCATTATAACATACTTAAACTACAGTATAGTATGCGTTAAGGGCTCAGGAGATTGTTAGTAATACTCCATATAACATACTTAAACTTCAGTATAGTATGCGTTTAGAACTCAGGAGATTGTTAGTAACAGCCCTTATAACATACTTAAACTTCAGTATAGTATGCGTTTAGGACTCAGGAGATTGTTAGTAACAGCCCTTATAACATAGTTAAACTTCAGTATAGTATGCGTTTAAAGCTCAGGAAATTTTTTGTAAAACTCATTATAACATACTTAAACTTCAGTATAGTATGCGTTTAGAACTCAGGAGATTGGTAGTAACACTCCTTATAACATACTTAAACTACAGTATAGTACGCGTTTAGGACTCAGGAGATTGGTAGTAACACACCATATAACATACTTGAACTACAGTACAGTATGCGTTTAGGACTCAGGAGATTGTTAGTAACAGCCCTTATAACATAGTTAAACTTCAGTATAGTATGCGTTTAAAGCTCAGGAGATTTTTTGTAAAACTCATTATAACATACTTAAACTACAGTATAGTATGCGTTAAGGGCTCAGGAGATTGTTAGTAACACTCCATATAATATACTTAAACTTTATTATATAAGGTGCTACTTTATTAGTGCCCGATATTTTGGTCAGTGCTGAGACATCATACTGTATTTCGTAATGCATTGTTTGTTTCGGAATTCGACTATGTGTAAGCATTTTATGTACTCGCTGATTTTGGTTGGTTAATAATAAACTGGACATCAAAAGAACAACTTGTGTTTGTGATTTCAACGACATAGCTACCCATAACTCAAAGACTATTCACGAACTATTTCATGGCGACCCTAGCCAGTGCTGCAAACTATAAATAAATAAAGAAGATATAATTTCCTACAAAACTACGTAAATTGGTGATTTCAAAAAAACACTCAGTGACTCATAAAAAATAGTTAAAAAGTGCTAAAAATGGGAAAACAAGGATCAAAACATGAAGATGTTATCATTGCACAAAACGCAAACGGAGCTGCATCAGCCAACACGAGTCAATCTGAAGGTTCCAATGGAGTCAGCATCAACCAGATCCTGTTGATAGTAGTTGTCGTCTATGCCACTGCCACTGCAGCATACTTCCTGATGAAAAAGTGCAGACAACAAGCTGTGAAGACTCTGAGGCGCGAGCTCAACACGATGACCATCAGCGCTATCTCCAGACCCGACCTGGCCACCACACCTGTCTAAGAAGATCTACAAAGCCAACAACTCCAGAGCCGTGAGACAACCAACTCAAATCCGAGAGCATAAAGTTATAGAAGTATTCCTATATCAAGTAAGTTATAATGTAATTTGTCAACTATTTCCTAAAATTGCATAATTTCTAAGTTAAATAAATAATAAATTAATGTAATAAATTAAGAAATACCTATGTTAGTAACAAAATCCCTAATTAAATGAAGTAATATTAATATTAATTTGTAATGCCTATAAGCGAGCTTACATCTATTGAAAATAAATTAAAAGAAATTAGGGAATATTTGGTTAAGATCGGTCCTGCTCGTAGAGTTACTTCTGAGACAGCTCAAAACAAGATATCCGAGGCTCATGATGTGTATGCGCGTTTACAACTTGCAACATCAAATATTCAAGAAAAAATTGAAATAGTTCCCTCTATCAACGTTTTAATAAAAAATATTCACGAAATATACAATAAAATATTAAGTCTAATTTTAGAAAAACCATCAGAAAATAAAGTAGCAATGGCATCCGAAAGCTTTGACTTAAAAACTGCTATTTCTCTTCTTCCAATAATGAATGGACAGGAACAAATAACAAATCAACTAATAGATGGAATACAACTCTACAGTAGTATGTTAACTGATAGTATTAGCAAAAAACAACTCATAGATTTCGTTTTAAAAACGCGTTTGTCTCCGAGTGCTAAACTTCGCCTTAAATCAACCTACTCTACCATAGAATCATTGCTATCAGATATGCGTACATTTTTGATACAGAAAAAATCGGCAGTTGCTATTCAAACACAACTTTTAAAGACACAACAGGGACGTAGGTCCGTAGAAAAATTTGGTTCCGAATTAGAGGAACTTTTCGTCAACCTTACAATAGCACAAGCTGATGGGGATGACAGTAAGTACCAAATATTGCGTCCGCTAAACGAGAAAATAGCAATCAAGCGTTTCTCAGACGGCTTATCTAACACTCGTTTAAGTACCATAATAGCATCCCGAA
Source organism: Coleophora deauratella (assembly GCA_958295455.1). Taxonomy (NCBI): domain Eukaryota; kingdom Metazoa; phylum Arthropoda; class Insecta; order Lepidoptera; family Coleophoridae; genus Coleophora; species Coleophora deauratella. The sequence continues at coordinate 15,232,124 of OY282400.1, read as the reverse complement.
ACTTTGAGTCTCTTCCCGAAGCAATTAGAGCAGCCGTAGATGAGCAGTCTCTTTCCGTAGATAGCGATCAACCTATCATGAAAATTAAAAGCTTCAGAGATAACAATGATTACCAAAACTATAACAAACAAAATTACAGGGGATTTGGTAATCAAGGCAGTAGGTACTCGTATAACAGTGTACATAATTACGGGAATTCGCGGGGTACATCGAGACCAGTGACTCAGATGTATTACAACACACGTGGCCGTAACCGCGGCCGTGGACGGGGAGGCAACCGGCATGGCTTGCAACGAGGAGGTACTCGTCCGATTTTCAGAACTGCACCACGCCACTCGCAAGTGTTCTTTACAGAACAAAGCGAAAATGAAAACAATACGGTTAACCAATGCAGTTCTGAGAAAACATCAGCTCCAAGTAGCGAGTTTTTTCGTCCCTACCGTGAATGAACATTTCATATTGAATTATAATATGAGTAGTTTAGTTACTTTCGACATCAGTTTAGAAGATAAAGTTAGATTGTTAGTAGACAGTGGCGCAAGCCTATGTGTTTTAAAGTACGAATGGCTAGTTAAGAAAAATATGTTAGACAAACTGTATAACGATAAGATTACTATTAAAGGAGTTAGTGGGAAATTAATTTCAGAAGGATATATTTACTTAGATTTAAATTATGAGGGAATAGTTTTTACACAAAAATTTTATGTCTTTAAGGATATTTCATGTTCAGGAGATGGAATATTAGGAGAAAATTTTTTCAAGCGATATAACGCTGTGATAAACTATGAGAAAATGATTTTAGAATTGAAACAGTCAGAAGAAACTGTTTATATAAAAATAAATGACTATAATAAATTTAAATATACTATACCACCGCGATGTGAAATAATAAAATACATTCCATGCGGTGCTACTGACGAAAAAGTCATTTTAGCTCATGAGTTACAAGAAGGGGTGTTTGTAGCCGGAATGATTACGAAACTCCATAACAACAACATACCAGTTAGAATCCTAAACACCACGGACAAGGAAACTATCGTAAATCTCGCGGATTCAGAACTACATTCTCTAAATAATTTCGACATTTGCGAATTTAATACGCAGAAGAAATCAGTAGAACGTATAAAAACATTATTTGAACTACTAGACTTAAATTACTTAAATAAAGACGAAAGGATTAATATTGAAAACATCTGTGCGAAGTATGCCGATGTTTTTCACCTTCCGGGAGATAAATTATCAGTCACTAATATATTAGAACATAACATTAAATTACAGGACAATGTTTCCCCGGTGTACATAAAACCATACCGGATACCACAGGCTCTAAAAAAGGAAGTTGAACGCCAAGTTCAAGAAATGTTAGATAACGACATCATCGAAGAAACGGTGTCCGAGTGGTCTAGTCCGGTACTGTTGGTTCCAAAAAAAGCTGATAAATCCAACGAGAAAAAGTGGAGGCTCGTCATAGATTACAGACAATTAAATAATAAAATTCAGGATGATAAGTTTCCATTACCGAATATCACTGAAATACTAGATTCACTATCTGGCAGTATTTATTTTTCAAAATTAGATCTCTCCCAATCCTATTATCAACTCTCATTAAGCCCAGAATCTAGAAAATATACCTCCTTCAGTCTGAATAAAATGTATCAGCTTTCTTTGGACCAAGATTCACGTAAATGTACAGCATTTACAGCGGGCAAACAATACCAGATGAAACGCTGCCCTATGGGGCTTAAAACTAGCGCAAGCGTGTTCTCAAGGTTAATGACAATAGCCATGTCTGGATTAAACTATGATAAATGTTTCATATATTTGGATGATTGCGTAGTAATAGGAAATTCTATGAAAACACACAACTCAAACCTTATCAGTGTACTCAATCGGCTTAGAGAGGTAAATCTCAAATTAAATCCAATTAAATGCGAATTTTTAAGACAAGAGATAGTTTATTTAGGACATAAAATAACTTCTGAGGGAATATTTCCCGATCCGAGCAAAATTGAAACATTACAAAACTATCCTAGACCAACAAATGCTGACGAAGCGAAAAGATTTGTGGCTTTCGCAAACTATTATCGTCGGTTTATAAAAGATTTCGCAAATATAGTATACCCACTAAATAAATTATCTAAAAAGAATGTAAAGTTCCACTGGACTCAAGATTGCGAAATAGCTTTTCAAGAATTAAAATCGGCTCTGACTAATCCACCTGTGTTGGACTACCCAGATTTCTCGGAAAACAATACATTTAAATTACAAACAGATGCTTCCAAAATTGGGTTAGGAGCAGTATTGTCAAACGGAAATAACAAAGTCATAGCTTATGCTAGTAGATCTTTGAACACAGCAGAAAGTAGGTACCCAGTTATAGACCTAGAACTTTTAGCGATCGTTTGGGCAGTTAAACACTTCAGGCCCTACTTATATGGGCGAAAATTTAAAATATATACAGACCATAGACCGCTAGTTTATTTATTTGGTTTAACTGACCCGTCGAGTAGGCTCACCAAATTCCGTTTGTATTTAGAGGAGTACGATTTCGAGGTCGAGTACGTCCCTGGTCGGAATAATGCTGCTGCAGACGCATTAAGCCGAATCTCAGTGACGTCCACTGATCTAAAAAATATGCAAGGAAACCTCGTGTCTGTTTTAACAAGAGCTCAAAGAAAAAAATACGACAATATACAAAATGACAGTAACAGACCGACTTCTGAGAACTCTACAACATCCGGGCCTGATCAACCCGCTGCTGTGGAAATTCTCAAGAGACCTAAGGACGTTATAGAACTAATATTCTATGATAAAGCCAAAGAAAAATATTTAACACGGACTGGAAACATTATTTCTGAGAAAGGTTATTGTACGTACGTACCATCGCAATCAGCGATTGTTCTAAACTCCCGATCGTTACCTACCTGCGAGGTGTTAGCGAGGGACTTAGACAAAATGTGTAAACAATTAAATATAAATGAGTTACTCAAATTAAAAATAAAAATAATGCAAAAAATATTAAAAGTTTACTGCGCAGTATGAAAGATATACAAAGTTCATTATTAAGATTCCTGATTACAAAGGACGTGATTAAACTCACTGATAACGATGAGATAAAGGTCGTTTTAAACGATTTTCACCTCTTGCCGACAAGTGGGCATGCAGGAATTAATCGAATGCTAAATAATATAAAAAAGTACTATTTCTGGCCAGGAATGAGTTGCGACGTTAAAGATTACGTGACAAGATGCAAAAGCTGTCAAATACAAAAATATTCGAATAGGAATATTAAAGAACCTCTTACTATAACCTCTACAGCTAGCTCAGCATTCGAGGTAATTAGTTTAGATATAGTGGGCCCAATAGATATAGATAACTATAATCATAAATATATTTTAACCTTACAGTGTAATTTAAGTAAATTCGTAGAAGCATATCCACTTCAGCGCAAAGACGCCGAAACAGTTGCTAGAACCTTAGTAAATAAATTTATCTTAAGATATGGTATTCCTAAAAAGATACTTTCGGATAAAGGTACTGAATTCACTTCCTCCATAATGTTGGAAGTTTGCAAGTTATTAGGCATCGAAAAAATCTTTTCAACACCATACCATCATGAAACTCTAGGATCTATAGAAAACATGCACAAACATTTAGGTGCTTATCTCAGGATCCAATGTGAAAATAATAATTCAGATTGGAGCGAATGGTTGCCGTTTTGGTGTTTTGCCTATAACACCTCCGTTCATACTGAAACGAAATATACACCTTATGAGCTCGTCTTTGGAAAATTATGTAACCTACCGAGTAATCTGACAAAAGAAATAGAACCAATGTATAATTTTGATGATTATGTAATAGAACTTAAATATAGATTACAGAAGGCGAATACTGATGCTAAAACAAATTTGTTAAAAAGTAAGGAATTAAGAAAAATAATGTATGATAAAAATATGCATAGTATAAAGTATAGACCAGGAGATTATGTTTTATTAAAAAATGAAACAGGCGGAAAATTAGACAGCATTTATAATGGTCCTTATAAAGTTATCGCAGATTTAGCACCAAATGTAAAAGTTTTAAAAAATAATAAGGAAATAATTGTTCACAAAAATAACACAAAATTATTCCGAAATTAAAAATAGTGAATAAGATCTTAGATAAGAATATATTTTATGTGTGTTATGTCTTATAAACTTGTAATCTAAGAATTAAGATTTTGTACTGTAATGTGTATTTTTTTTCTTTGTGATGGGGTGTGTAGTGTACCTACCCCTTTCTTTTTCGGGGGAGGTGAGACATCATACTGTATTTCGTAATGCATTGTTTGTTTCGGAATTCGACTATGTGTAAGCATTTTATGTACTCGCTGATTTTGGTTGGTTAATAATAAACTGGACATCAAAAGAACAACTTGTGTTTGTGATTTCAACGACAAAGCTACCCATAACTCAAAGACTATTCACGAACTATTTCAGTGCTCCTGCTCCTGATTCTGATCAACTTTCCCCATGGAACCCATAGTCAAATCGTAAAAAAATTGTTGGGCTCTTCATACTAATTTGGCCGCTCGGCTGATCGATTTGTATGAAGAGTCCAAAAGTTTTTTTTCGATTTGACTATGGGTTTCTTGGGGAAAGTTTATCAGAATCAAGAGTAGAAGCACTGACTAAAATATCGGGCACTAATAAAGTAGCACCTTATATTATGCGTTAAGGGCTCAGGAGATTGTTAGTAACACTCCATATAACATACTTGAACTACAGTATAGTATGCGTTAAGGACTCAGCAGATTGGTAGTAACACTCCACATAACATACTTAAACCACAGTACAGCATGCCTTTAGGGCTCAGGAGATTGTTAGTAACACTCCATATAACATACTTAAACTTCAGTATAGTATGCGTTTAGGGCTCAGGAGATTTTTAGTAACACTCCTTATAACATACTTAAACTACAGTATAGTATGCGTTTAGGGCTCAGGAGATTTTTAGTGAAACTTATTATAACATACTTAAATTACAGCATAGTACGCGTTTAGGACTTAGGAGATTGGTAGTAACACACCATATAACATACTTGAACTACAGTACAGTATGCGTTTAGGACTCAGGAGATTGTTAGTAACACTCCATATAACATTCTTAAACTACAGTATAGTACGCGTTTAGAACTCAGAACACTCCATATAACATAATTAAACTACAGTATAGTATGCCTTTAGGGCTCAGGAGATTGTTAGTAACACTCCATATAACATACTTAAACTTCAGTATAGTATGCGTTTAGAACTCAGGAGATTGGTAGTAACACTCCATATAACATACTTAAACTACAGGACAGTATGCCTTTAGGGCTCAGGAGATTATTAGTAACACTCCTTATAACATAGTTAAACTTCAGTATAGTATGCGTTTAAAGCTCATGAGATTTTTTGTAAAACTCATTATAACATACTTAAACTACAGTATAGTTTGCGTTAAGGGCTCAGGAGATTGTTAGTAACACTCCATATAACATACTTAAACTTCAGTATAGTATGCGTTTAGGACTCAGGAGATTGTTAGTAACAGCCCTTATAACATAGTTAAACTTCAGTATAGTATGCGTTTAAAGCTCAGGAGATTTTTTGTAAAACTCATTATAACATACTTAAACTTCAGTATAGTATGCGTTTAGAACTCAGGTGATTGGTAGTAACACTCCTTATAACATACTTAAACTACAGTATAGTACGCGTTTAGGACTCAGGAGATTGGTAGTAACACACCATATAACATACTTGAACTACAGTACAGTATGCGTTTAGGACTCAGGAGATTGTTAGTAACAGCCCTTATAACATAGTTAAACTTCAGTATAGTATGCGTTTAAAGCTCAGGAGATTTTTTGTAAAACTCATTATAACATACTTAAACTACAGTATAGTATGCGTTAAGGGCTCAGGAGATTGTTAATAACTCTCCTTATAACATACTTAAACTACAGTATAGTACGCGTTTAGGACTCAGGAGATTGTTAGTAACACTCCATATAACATACATAAACTATAGTATAGTACACATTTAGGACTCAGGAGATTGTAAGTAACAGCCCTTATAACATAGTTAAACTTCAATATAGTATGCGTTTAATGCTCAGAAGATTTTTTTAAAAACTCATTATAACATACTTAAACTACAGTATAGTATGCGTTTAGGGCTCAGGAGATTGTTAGTAAAACTCCTTATAACATACTTAAACTACAGTATAGTATGCGTTTAGGACTCAGCAGATTGGTAGTAACACTCCACAAAACATACTTAAACTACAGTACAACATGCCTTTAGGGCTCAGGAGATTGTTAGTAACGCTCCATATAACATACTTAAACTTCAGTATAGTATGCGTTTAGGGCTCTGGAGATTTTTAGTAAAACTTATTATAACATACTTAAACTTCAGTATAGTATGCGTTTAGAACTCAGGAGATTGTTAGTAACACTCCATATAACATACTTGAACTACAGTATAGTATGCGTTTATGACTCAGCAGATTGGTAGTAACACTCCACATAACATACTTAAACCACAGTACAGCATGCATTTAGGGCTCAGGAGATTGTTAGTAACACTCCATATAACATACTTAAACTTCAGTATAGTATGCGTTTAGGGCTCAGGAGATTTTTAGTAACACTCCTTATAACATACTTAAACTACAGTATAGTATGCGTTTAGGGCTCAGGAGGTTTTTAGTGAAACTTATTATAACATACTTAAATTACAGCATAGTACGCGTTTAGGACTTAGGAGATTGGTAGTAACACACCATATAACATACTTGAACTACAGTACAGTATGCGTTTAGGACTCAGGAGATTGTTAGTAACAGCCCTTATAACATAGTTAAACTTCAGTATAGTATGCGTTTAAAGCTCAGGAGATTTTTTGTAAAACTCATTATAACATACTTAAACTACAGTATAGTATGCGTTAAGGGCTCAGGAGATTGTTAATAACTCTCCTTATAACATACTTAAACTACAGTATAGTATGCGGTTAGAACTCAGGAGATTGTTAGTAACACTCCATATAACATACTTAAACTACAGTACAGTATGCCTTTAGGGCTCAGGAGATTGTTAGTAACAGCCCTTATAACATAGTTAAACTTCAGTATAGTATGCGTTTAGAACTCAGGAGATTGGTAGTAACACTCCATATAACATACTTAAACTACAGGACAGTATGCCTTTAGGGCTCAGGAGATTATTAGTAACACTCCTTATAACATAGTTAAACTTCAGTACAGTATGCGTTTAAAGCTCAGGAGATTTTTTGTAAAACTCATTATAACATACTTAAACTACAGTATAGTATGCGTTAAGGGCTCAGGAGATTGTTAGTAACACTCCATATAACATACTTAAACTTCAGTATAGTATGCGTTTAGGACTCAGGAGATTGTTAGTAACAGCCCTTATAACATAGTTAAACTTCAGTATAGTATGCGTTTAAAGCTCAGGAGATTTTTTGTAAAACTCATTATAACATACTTAAACTTCAGTATAGTATGCGTTAAGGACTCAGGAGATTGTTAATAACTCTCCTTATAACATACTTAAACTACAGTATAGTACGCGTTTAGGGCTCAGGAGATTTTTAGTAAAACTCCTTATAACATACTTAAACTACAGCATAGTACGCGTTTAGGACTCAGGAGATTGTTAATAACTCTCCTTATAACATACTTAAACTACAGTATAGTACGCGTTTAGGACTCAGGAGATTGTTAGTAACACTCCATATAACATACTTAAACTATAGTATAGTACACATTTATGACTCAGGAGATTGTTAGTAACAGCCCTTATAACATAGTTAAACTTCAGTATAGTATGCGTTTAATGCTCAGAAGATTTTTTTAAAAACTCATTATAACATACTTAAACTACAGTATAGTATGCGTTTAGGACTCAGCAGATTGGTAGTAACACTCCACAAAACATACTTAAACTACAGTACAGCATGCCTTTAGGGTTTAGGAGATTGTTAGTAACGCTCCATATAACATACTTAAACTTCAGTATAGTATGCGTTTAGGGATCTGGAGATTTTTAGTAAAACTTATTATAACATACTTAAACTTCAGTATAGTATGCGTTTAGAACTCAGGAGATTGTTAGTAACACTCCATATGACATACTTAAACTACAGTACAGTATGCCTTTAGGGCTCAGGATATTGTTAGTAACAGCCCTTATAACATAGTTAAACTTCAGTATAGTATGCGTTTAAAGCTCAGGAGATTTTTTGTAAAACTCATTATAACATACTTAAACTACAGTATAGTATGCGTTAAGGGCTCAGGAGATTGTTAATAACTCTCCTTATAACATACTTAAACTACAGTATAGTATGCGGTTAGAACTCAGGAGATTGTTAGTAACACTCCATATAACATACTTAAACTACAGTACAGTATGCCTTTAGGGCTCAGGAGATTGTTAGTAACAGCCCTTATAACATAGTTAAACTTCAGTATAGTATGCGTTTAAAGCTCAGGAGATTTTTTGTAAAACTCATTATAACATACTTAAACTACAGTATAGTATGCGTTAAGGGCTCAGGAGATTGTTAATAACTCTCCTTATAACATACTTAAACTACAGTATAGTACGCGTTTAGGACTCAGGAGATTGTTAGTAACACTCCATATAATATACTTAAACTTTATTATATTATGCGTTTAGGGCTCAGGAGATTTTTAGTAACACTCCTTATAACATACTTAAACTATAGTATAGTACACATTTAGGACTCAGGAGATTGTTAGTAACAGCCCTTATAACATAGTTAAACTTCAGTATAGTATGCGTTTAATGCTCAGAAGATTTTTTTAGAAACTCATTATAACATACTTAAACTACAGTATAGTATGCGTTTAGGGCTCAGGAGATTGTTAGTAAAACTCCTTATAACATACTTAAACTACAGTATAGTATGCGTTTAGGACTCAGCAGATTGGTAGTAACACTCCACATAACATACTTAAACTACAGTACAGCATGCCTTTAGGGCTCAGGAGATTGTTAGTAACAGCCCTTATAACATAGTTAAACTTCAGTATAGTATGCGTTTAATGCTCAGAAGATTTTTTTAAAAACTCATTATAACATACTTAAACTACAGTATAGTATGCGTTTAGGGCTCAGGAGATTGTTAGTAAAACTCCTTATAACATACTTAAACTACAGTATAGTATGCGTTTAGGACTCAGCAGATTGGTAGTAACACTCCACAAAACATACTTAAACTACAGTACAACATGCCTTTAGGGCTCAGGAGATTGTTAGTAACGCTCCATATAACATACTTAAACTTCAGTATAGTATGCGTTTAGGGCTCTGGAGATTTTTAGTAAAATTTATTATAACATACTTAAACTTCAGTATAGTATGCGTTTAGAACTCAGGAGATTGTTAGTCACACTCCATATAACATACTTAAACTACAGTACAGTATGCCTTTAGGGCTCAGGAGATTGTAAGTAACACTCCATATTCCGGCAAGGACTTAGAAGTGGAATTATTTTTAGAAAAGTTTACTGTTGACATATTGTGTGTAACGGAACACTGGCTTAAGGATTATGAAATGATATTTTACTAAGAAAACTATAATTTGGCCAGTGCTTTCAATCGAAAGAGTGCACAACGTGGTGGCTCTCTAATATTTGTGAGAAAAGCACTATAAGTTAAGGAACGAAAGGATGTGATCAGTTTTTCCCTTGAAAAATCAGTAGAAATTTCTGGCAAAGAATTAAATCATCATATTGTTTTATGCGTATACTGACCCCTCTATAGTGAAAACTTCACAGACTTTGAGAATGTAATTGAAGATGCATTAGGGATTTTAATTAAAACAAATAAATACATTATCTTCTGTGGTGATTTCAACGTAGATTTGCTTGAAAAGAAATCTCTTTCGACTAGGTTAATTTGCCTCTTCAAATCTTTTGATTTACAGTACATATTCTTAGAACCAACTAGGATAACGGAGTCTAGCGCTACATGTATTGATAACGTTTTCTGTAATTGCAATTTTTATGATAAAAAAGTTTTAAATTGTTTAAAGTCGGATCACAGTGGTCAAATAGTTAGTTTTCCTGTACAAAAACTAAAAGAAGTAATTAAACTGCAAACAAGGCCTGTCACAGCTAGTAGAATAGAAAGATTTAGAGATAAACTTGACGAAAACTTGCCAATACCAGACACATGTACATTAAAAGTAAATCGATTTTATAATGATATTTTTACCGTTATAGATAGAGAATTCAAAAACATTTTTAAACAAAAATCTGTAACGATTAACCAAAAATTTAAATTTTGTGACTGGGCAACTGTTGGAATTCGCAAAAGCAGAGAAAAAATATTTGAACTTTATGACAAAAAGACTTACGTGCTTGATGAGAATTTTATTAACTACGTTAAGAATTATTCAAAAATTTTAAGAAGGTATGTTTAACTACTAAATCTGATCATATAGCTAGAAAAATAAAATTATCTACAAATAAAGTAAAAACTGTATGGAATATTATTAATAGAGAAACAGGAAAACTAAAAAGTCGCGAACAAGATTATGTACTAGACACAGATCATGGTAAAATTACAGATCATTCTGTAATAGCTAAATAATTTGAAAAAATTTTCACTAATATACCCGTAAAAATGACTGAAGCCCTTAATTCTTCGCCCGTACAAGCTCAAATTTTATTAGAGGAAAACGTTATGTCATGTTCTTCAGTATTTACTTTTAAAAAAATTGAGCCAAATGTTGTTATAAAGACTTTTAAATCTTTAAAATTAAAAAATACAGAAGACCTCTGGGTATTATCAGTTAGTTTAATCAGTAATGTAATACATATTTTGGCACCATGTTTGGCTTGCCTTTATAATACCAGCGTTAATAGTAGTGTATTCCCCGATCTTATGAAATACAGTAAAGTACTACCTTTATATAAATCTGGCAAAAAAACTGAACCGGGAAACTACAGGCCTGTCTCAGTGCTTACTGTACTTAGTAAAGTTTTTGAAAAAAATATGTTAAATCAAATGGTTCAGCATTTCAACATGAACAATCTCCTGCATAATCAACAATTTGGTTTTGTTAAAGGGCGTTCAACAACAGATGCAGGAGTTGCTTTAGTACGCAATATTTATGAGGCATTTGAGGAATCACAAAATGCAATAGGGGTATTTTGTGATCTATCTAAGGCTTTATCGTAGAACATCAAACCTTACTCATAAAATTGGAGCATTATTGCGTGAGGGATAGGGCACTCGGTCTCCTTAAATCTTATCTTGATAACAGAATGCAAATGGTACAAGTCAAGGACGTTCATTCTTCTGGGTCCACTGTGAAAATGGGCGTCCCACAAGGATCTATTTTAGGCCCTTTCCTTTTTCTGACGTACATCAATGACTTGCAATTCATGGTGTTTTCACCTCAACCTTTCAAATATTGTGTTGTTTGCTGATGATACTTCCCTTCTTTTTAAGGTAAGTAGAAAGACAATCGAAATTGACGAAGTGAACAACACTCTTTCTAAGTTACTAGACTGGATTACTGCTAATAATTTGTTACTAAATGCGAAAAAATCAAAATGCATCAAGTTTTCTTTGCCAAATATTATACAGACTCATAATAAAGTAATATTAAATGGTAACGAATTAGATTTTGTTCCTAGTACAGTTTTTCTCGGCATAACTATAGATAGCACGTTACAGTGGGGCCCACATATTGCAACTCTAGCGGGGAGGCTTAGCTCGGCTGCCTACGCCGTCAAGAAAATAAGGCAATTGACGAATGTAACAACTGCCAGATTAGTATATTTCAGTTACTTTCACAGTATAATGTCTTATGGCATTTTACTGTGGGGATACGCAGCAGACATTGAAACCATTTTCATTCTACAAAAAAGAGCAGTCCGAGCTTTATACCAACTACGATCCCGAGAATGACTTCGAGATAGATTTAAGGAAATAAATATTCTAACAGTTGCCGGTCAGTTTATTTACGAAAATATCATGTACGTTCGTAAAAATCTAAACTTGTTCTTCAAAAATAGTGATAGACATAACCGTAATTTAAGAAGTAAAAATAATCTTGACACAGCTTTCTCGAGACTTAGTAAGGTTAAAAAATCATTTGTGGGGCAGTGTGTACGCTTTTATAACAAAATTCCGAATGACGTGTGTGAACTACCAGAATGTAAATTTAAGAAACATATAAAACGCTCTATTTATTCAAGAGGATATAACAAGACTGTAGATTATTTAAATGATACTGACATTTGGAATATTACTCTAGAAAAATGATATGACGTTTATAAGAGTGCTTAATGTACCTACGTAAAGAAATAAATGATTTTGAATTTTTGAATTTTTAACAAACTTAAACTACAGTATAGTACGCGTTTAGGACTCAGGAGATTGGTAGTAACACTCCATATAACATAATTAAACTACAGGACAGTATGCCTTTACAGGGCTAAGGAGATTGGTAGTAACACTCCATATAACATACTTAAACTACAGTACAGTATGCCTCTAGTGCTCAGGAGATCGTTAGTAACACTCCTTATAACATACTTAAACTACAGTACAGTATGTGTTTAGGGCTTAGGAGATTTTTGGTAAAACTTATTATAACATACTTAAACCACAGTACAGTATGCTTTAAGGGTTCAGGAAATTGTAAGTAACACTCCATATAACATACTTAAACTACAGTACAGTATGCCTTTAGGAATCAGGAGATTGTTAGTAACACTCCATACAACATTCTTAAACTTCAGTATAGTATGCGTTTAGGGCTCAAGAGATTTTTAGTAAAACTTATTATAATATACTTAAACTACAGTATAGTACGCGTTTAGGACTCAGGAGATTGGTAGTAACACACCATATAACATACCTAAACTACAGTACAGTATGTGTTTAGGGCACAGGATATTTTTAGTTAAACTTATTATAACATACTTAAACCACAATATAGTATGCGTTTAGGGCTCAGGAGATTTTTAGTAAAACTCATTATAACATACTTAAACTACAGCATAGTACGCGTTTAGGACTCAGGAGATTGTTAGTAACACTCCATATAACATACTTAAACTACAGTTCAGTATGCCTTTAGGGCTCAGGAGATTGTTAGTAACACTCCATATAACATACTTAAACTTCAGTATAGTATGCGTTTAGAGCTCAGGAATTTTTTTGTAAAACTCATTATAACATACTTAAACTACAGTATAGTATGCGTTAAGGGCTCAGGAGATTGTTAGTAACACTCCATATAACATACTTAAACTTCAGTATAGTATGCGTTTAGGCCTCAGGAGATTTTTAGTAAAACTTATTATAATATACTTAAACTACAGTATAGTATGCGTTTAGGGCTCAGGAGATTGTTAGTAACAGCCCTTATAACATAGTTAAACTTCAGTATAGTATGCGTTTAGGGCTCAGGAGATTTTTAGTAAAACTTATTATAATATACTTAAACTACAGTATAGTATGCGTTTAGGGCTCAGGAGATTGTTAGTAACAGCCCTTATAACATAGTTAAACTTCAGTATAGTATGCGTTTAGAGCTCAGGAATTTTTTTGTAAAACTCATTATAACATACTTAAACTACAGTATAGTATGCGTTAAGGGCTCAAGAGATTGTTAGTAACACTCCTTATAACATACTTGAACTACAGTATAATACGCGTTTAGGACTCAGGAGATTGTTAGTAACAGCCCTTATAACATACTTAAACTACAGTTCAGTATGCCTTTAGGGCTCAGGAGATTGTTAGTAACACTCCTTATAACATACTTAAACTACAGTATAGTATGCGTTTAGGACTCAGGAGATTGTTAGTAACACTCCATATCGTCCCTCGCACCACTAAGTCACGTATCTCAGTTTTTTGATGTTTTGAGTTAGGACTGCCACTGACTTCCTTGGGTCGTTCTCTATGTTTTCCTTTAACTCACGCTTCTGTATGAATAGTGGTTCTCATGATATTGGTATTTACATAGTTAACGTATCTCATAAAAATCCAGGAAAAAATTCAACTAAGTGACGTAACTCACTTAGGGGTTTTAGTCAAAACCTGTTTTAAGACTTTGATAAAATATTATATCGTATCTCATATAGGATTTTTAGTGAAATGTTATTTACTTAGGCAATGAGATACGATACGATATTATTATACTGTTCTTTATTTTGGCGAGAAATAGACGGTTGATATGCTGTTAGGCCGCGGGTGCACTCATCTGATCCGGTCAGATCCATCAGTCTGTCGGTCCTCTTAAAAACTGTTAGATGTACGCGGGTGCACTGGTCCGGTAAACTGTCGGACGGAAACAGTCATTCCACCGTTTTACAGCGCTGCTGCACTCATCCGATCCGGTCAGATTCGACAGCCAAGCCACGCCTACCTATCGGTTCTGTAAAAACCTGTCGGATGTACGCTGCTGCACTGGTCCGATAACTGTCTGATGAAAACAGATATTCCACAGCTCCGCCCGCTCCGCATAGCAAGCGTCGTCGTCGCTTTGAATAGTGTTGTCTATTGTACGATAGAAAATGTGCTCGACTTTTACACCAACTATTATAATATTATGTAATAATTTTTACTCGTATGTTTAGTTATATTTATAGCCCATAGACATATTGTATGAATCTATACGTAAGTATTTATTTTTCACTATCTTCCGCCCGCGTGGACTTCAGAATTGTGTCCAAAAAGAAAGAAAATATTAAGATAGTGCCATCTAGTGACGAAGTGAACATTTTGAGTTTTTAAGCATTCCTACGGGAACTCTTAAGTTACCTACCAAATTTCATCCAAATCCGTTTCAGTAGTTTCGGCGTGAAAGCGGAACAAACAAACAAACAAACAAACTGACAAACATACAAACAAATTGACAAACAAACATCCATACTTTCACATTTATAATATTAGTGAGATGAGATTAGTGAGATTAAAAATGCATTATGCTTAAATACTTGGGTGGTAACAGAACCTAAACAAGTAAATATTAAAAACTGAAAATCTAAATATTTTACATAAGTAGATGCTTTACACATTTTCTTAAATAGTATTTTTCACTTAATACAAAATACTATAATATATTCGTTCATAGAAAATGTACAACGACTAGTAAGAGCTGATAAAATAAGAGCCGCTTTGAAAGTCATCGGTCCTGTAAACTGTCGATGTCGGATAAGTGCAGTAGTACTCATACCAAATGTACAGCGACTGAATCAGACTGTGACGTCATCTTCTGTCAGATCTGACCAGATCGGATGAGTGCAGCAGCGCTGTTAGCCACAAAGTAAGTGTCGTCGCGTCGTTGTTATTGAATAGTGTTGTGCCCAGTACATGTGTGCTTTGGGCTTTTAGCCAACACCAATTATTGAAGTTGTTGTTTTTAATACAGCGTAAAAGTATAAGTATACCTATGCTTGATTTATGATGTATTAAAACACTTGGTTACCTAGGTAGGTAACCAAGTGTTTTAATACATCTAAAATTGTGGTTTTCTCATAGAACTTTTCATATTAAAAATACCATATCATTACATGAAACTGCATATCGTCGGTGAGCAAACAACACCGCACAAGTTGATTTTTGCGTTTCCGATATGAGAGCCTTTGGATGCAGGTTTTAAACGCACTCCTATGTACCTATAAGATTTAGGTAAACATATCGGCCGATAAGAAGCCGTTATTAAAAAAAATAACACTACCTAAGTATTTTTTCTGTGCCACCACTAATCAAATAGTTTCTTTGGGTGACTTGTAAAGTAGTTAAAAATGACATACGCGGTGTTGTTTGCTCACCGACGATATTCTAAAAGTGTATGTTAATAGGTCCAAAGATAAAAACGAACCTTTTATTTTTTATTCAAAACGCATTACATTAAAATAAGAAGAGGCTTGGGTGGCTACAGTACAGAACCTAAATATGTAAATATTATTGAAAATCAAAGTATTTTTATCTAAGTAGATGCTTTACACATTTTCCTAAATCGTATTTTTTTTTCTATTAATACAAAATACCATAATAAACATACAAACATATGCATTTGAATATTCTATAAATTTATATTGATTTCTGTAGGTACCTATAAAACATTATCATATTAATATATATGTAAATCGATAACTAAAATCTAAATGTCGACGAAATATGCATAACACTTCATCTCGTCCTGTAAGGATGTCAGTGTCAGACTGTGTCGGATGAGTGCAGCACATTCATAGAAAATGTACAGCGAATAGTAAGACCGATAAAATAAGATCCGTTTTATAAGTCCGGTAAACTGTCGGAGTCGGATGAGTACACCCGCCCTCATACAAAATGTACAGCGACTGGAACGGACTGTGACATCATCTGTCGGATCTGATCGGATTGGATGAGTGCGCCCGCGCCTTTAGGATGTTTGCGGGGGGTGAACGACGGTGGCGATGGCGCAGGGAAGTTCTGGCTAATTAAACTATAGGACTTGGTGATAAGTAGTTCTTTAATGATTTGTTATATTTTATTACATATAGGTTGAAAACATATATATTATATATATATGATGTAACAAACCTTTTATGTCGGAAATTTTCCTATTTTCATAATAAAACTATGATCACTTTGGAGTGTTTATTTTCATAAACTAGTGTAACTGTAGGATCGTAAGTGGAAAATTATTCGGATATTGAAAAACAAAGTTTTCACAAAGTCTCGTATCTGTTTTCAAAAATCAAAAAAAATATTACAAATACAATTAAGTGAGTATGTAATATATCAAATGAAAGCAGAAACTTTACTCTATATATAGGTATATTAGATTTATTTCAGCATGTCCTTGGAATTAAAATATAATAGAAGTTTGAAATTCCCTAACTGAAAAACGGTTGTTTTGAAGAACTTGCAAAAATGAGATACGTGAGTTAGTGGTGCGAGGGACGATATAACGTACTTAAACTTCAGTATAGTATGCGTTTAGGGCTCAGGAGATTTTTAGTAAAATTTATTATAACATACTTAAACTACAGTATAGTATGCGTTTAGGGCTCAGGAGATTGGTAGTAACACTCCATATAACATAATTAAACTACAGGACAGTATGCCTTTACAGGGCTAAGGAGATTGGTAGTAACACTCCATATAACATACTTAAACTACAGTATAGTATGCGTTAAGGGCTCAGGAGATTGTTAGTAACACTCCATATAACATACTTAAACTTCAGTATAGTATGCGTTTAGGCCTCAGGAGATTTTTAGTAAAACTTATTATAATATACTTAAACTACAGTATAGTATGCGTTTAGGGCTCAGGAGATTTTTAGTAAAACTTATTATAATATACTTAAACTACAGTATAGTATGCGTTTAGGGCTCAGGAGATTGTTAGTAACAGCCCTTATAACATAGTTAAACTTCAGTATAGTATGCGTTTAGAGCTCAGGAATTTTTTTGTAAAACTCATTATAACATACTTAAACTACAGTATAGTATGCGTTAAGGGCTCAAGAGATTGTTAGTAACACTCCTTATAACATACTTGAACTACAGTATAATACGCGTTTAGGACTCAGGAGATTGTTAGTAACAGCCCTTATAACATACTTAAACTACAGTTCAGTATGCCTTTAGGGCTCAGGAGATTGTTAGTAACACTCCTTATAACATACTTAAACTACAGTATAGTATGCGTTTAGGACTCAGGAGATTGTTAGTAACACTCCATATAACGTACTTAAACTTCAGTATAGTATGCGTTTAGGGCTCAGGAGATTTTTAGTAAAATTTATTATAACATACTTAAACTACAGTATAGTATGCGTCTAGGGCTCAGGAGATTGGTAGTAACACACCATATAACATACTTAATTTACAGTACAGTATGCCTTTAGGGCTCAGGAGATTGTTAGTAAAACTCCATATAACATACTTAAACTACTGTGCAGTATGCCTTAAGGGCTCAGGAGATTGTTAGTAACACTCCATATAACGTACTTAAACTTCAGTATAGTATGCGTTTAGGGCTCAGGAGATTTTTAGTAAAACTTATTATTACATACTTAAACTTCATTATAGTATGCGTTTAGGGCTCAGGAGATTGTTAGTAACACTCCATATAACATACTTAAACTACAGTTCAGTATGCCTTTAGGGCTCAGGAGATTGTTAGTAACACTCCATATAACATACTTAAACTTCAGTATAGTATGCGTTTAGAGCTCAGGATTTTTTTTGTAAAACTCATTATAACATACTTAAACTACAGTATAGTATGCGTTAAGGGCTCAGGAGATTGTTAGTAACACTCCATATAACATACTTAAACTTCAGTATAGTATGCGTTTAGGGCTCAGGAGATTTTTAGTAAAACTTATTATAACATACTTAAACTACTGTATAGTATGCGTTAAGAGCTCAGGAGATTGTTACTAACACTCCTTATAACATACCTAAACTACAGTATGGTACGCGTTTAGGACTCAGGAGATTTTTAGTAAAACTTATTATAACATACTTAAACTTCATTATAGTATGCGTTTAGGGCTCAGGAGATTGTTAGTAACAGCCCTTATAATATAGTTAAACTTCAGTATAGTATGCGTTTAGGGCTCAGGAGATTTTTAATAAAACTTATACTAATATACTTAAACTACAGTATAGTATGCGTTAAGGGCTCAGGAGATTGTTAGTAACACTCCTTATAACATACTTGAACTACAGTATAATACGCGTTTAGGACTTAGGAGATTGGTAGTAACACTCCATGTAACATACTTAAACTACAGTACAGTATGCCTTTAGGGCTCAGGAGATTGTTAGTAACACTCCATATAACATACTTAAACTTCAGTACAGTATGCGTTTAGGACTCAGGAGATTGTTAGTAACAGCCCTTATAACATACTTAAACTACAGTTCAGTATGCCTTTAGGGCTCAGGAGATTGTTAGTAACACTCCTTATAACATACTTAAACTAAAGTATAGTATGCGTTTAGGACTCAGGAGATTGTTAGTAACACTCCATATAACATACTTAAACTACAGTATAGTACGCGTTTAGGGCTCAGGAGATTGTTAGTAACAGCCCTTATAACATAGTTAAACTTCAGTATAGTATGCGTTTAGGGCTCAGGAGATTTTTAGTAAAACTTATTATAACATACTTAAACTACAGTATAGTATGCGTTTAGGGCTCAGGAGATTTTTAGTAAAACTTATTATAACATACTTAAACTACAGTATAGTATGCGTTTAGGGCTCAGGAGATTTAAAGTAAAACTCCTTATAACATACTTAAACTACAGCATAGTACGCGTTTAGGACTCAGGAGATTGTTAGTAACACTCCATATAACATACTTAAACTACAGTATAGTATGTGTTTAGGGCTCAGGAGATTTTTAGTAAAACTTATTATAACATACTTAAACTACAGTATAGTACGCGTTTAGGACTCAGGAGATTGTTAGTAACACTCCATGTAACATACTTAAAATACAGTACAGTATGCCTTTAGGGCTCAGGAGATTGTTAGTAACACTCCATATAACATACTTAAACTTCAGTACAGTATGCGTTTAGGACTCAGGAGATTGTTAGTAACAGCCCTTATAACATACTTAAACTACAGTTCAGTATGCCTTTAGGGCTCAGGAGATTGTTAGTAACACTCCTTATAACATACTTAAACTACATTATAGTATGCGTTTAGGACTCAGGAGATTTTTAGTAAAACTTATTATAACATACTCAAACTTCATTATAGTATGCGTTTAGTGCTCAGGAGATTGTTAGTAACACTCCATATAACATACATAAACTACAGTATAGTACGCGTTTAGGACTCAGGAGATTGTTAGTAACACTCCATATAACATACTTAAACTACAGTATAGTACGCGTTTAGGGCTCAGGAGATTGTTAGTAACAACCCTTATAACATAGTTAAACTTCAGTATAGTATGCTTTTAGGGCTCAGGAGATTTTTAGTAACACTCCATATAACATACTTAAACTACAGTTCAGTATGCCTTTAGGGCTCAGGAGATTGTTAGTAACACTCCTTATAACATTATTAAACTACAGTATAGTATGCGTTTAGGACTCAGGAGATTGTTAGTAACACTCCATATAACGTACTTAAACTTCAGTATAGTATGCGTTTAGGGCTCAGGAGATTTTTAGTAAAATTTATTATAACATACTTAAACTACAGTATAGTATGCGTTTAGGGCTCAGGAGATTGGTAGTAACACACCATATAACATACTTAATTTACAGTACAGTATGCCTTTAGGGCTCAGGAGATTGTTAGTAAAACTCCATATAACATACTTAAACTACTGTGCAGTATGCCTTTAGGGCTCAGGAGATTGTTAGTAACACTCCATATAACGTACTTAAACTTCAGTATAGTATGCGTTTAGGGCTCAGGAGATTTTTAGTAAAACTTACTATTACATACTTAAACTTCATTATAGTATGCTTTTAGGGCTCAGGAGATTGTTAGTAACACTCCATATAACATACTTAAACTACAGTTCAGTATGCCTTTAGGGCTCAGGAGATTGTTAGTAACACTCCATATAACATACTTAAACTTCAGTATAGTATGCGTTTAGAGCTCAGGATTTTTTTTGTAAAACTCATTATAACATACTTAAACTACAGTATAGTATGCGTTAAGGGCTCAGGAGATTGTTAGTAACACTCCATATAACATACTTAAACTTCAGTATAGTATGCGTTTAGGGCTCAGGAGATTTTTAGTAAAACTTATTATAACATACTTAAACTACTGTATAGTATGCGTTAAGAGCTCAGGAGATTGTTACTAACACTCCTTATAACATACCTAAACTACAGTATGGTACGCGTTTAGGACTCAGGAGATTTTTAGTAAAACTTATTATAACATACTTAAACTTCATTATAGTATGCGTTTAGGGCTCAGGAGATTGTTAGTAACAGCCCTTATAATATAGTTAAACTTCAGTATAGTATGCGTTTAGGGCTCAGGAGATTTTTAATAAAACTTATTATAATATACTTAAACTACAGTATAGTATGCGTTAAGGGCTCAGGAGATTGTTAGTAACACTCCTTATAACATACTTGAACTACAGTATAATACGCGTTTAGGACTTAGGAGATTGGTAGTAACACTCCATGTAACATACTTAAACTACAGTACAGTATGCCTTTAGGGCTCAGGAGATTGTTAGTAACACTCCATATAACATACTTAAACTTCAGTACAGTATGCGTTTAGGACTCAGGAGATTGTTAGTAACAGCCCTTATAACATACTTAAACTACAGTTCAGTATGCCTTTAGGGCTCAGGAGATTGTTAGTAACACTCCTTATAACATACTTAAACTAAAGTATAGTATGCGTTTAGGACTCAGGAGATTGTTAGTAACACTCCATATAACATACTTAAACTACAGTATAGTACGCGTTTAGGGCTCAGGAGATTGTTAGTAACAGCCCTTATAACATAGTTAAACTTCAGTATAGTATGCGTTTAGGGCTCAGGAGATTTTTAGTAAAACTTATTATAACATACTTAAACTACAGTATAGTATGCGTTTAGGGCTCAGGAGATTTTTAGTAAAACTTATTATAACATACTTAAACTACAGTATAGTATGCGTTAAGGGCTCAGGAGATTGGTAGTAACACTCCATATAACATAATTAAACTTCAGTAAAGTATGCGTTTAGGGCTCAGGAGATTTTAAGTAAAACTCCTTATAACATACTTAAACTACAGCATAGTACGCGTTTAGGACTCAGGAGATTGTTAGTAACACTCCATATAACATACTTAAACTACAGTATAGTATGTGTTTAGGGCTCAGGAGATTTTTAGTAAAACTTATTATAACATACTTAAACTACAGTATAGTACGCGTTTAGGACTCAGGAGATTGTTAGTAACACTCCATGTAACATACTTAAAATACAGTACAGTATGCCTTTAGGGCTCAGGAGATTGTTAGTAACACTCCATATAACATACTTAAACTTCAGTACAGTATGCGTTTAGGACTCAGGAGATTGTTAGTAACAGCCCTTATAACATACTTAAACTACAGTTCAGTATGCCTTTAGGGCTCAGGAGATTGTTAGTAACACTCCTTATAACATACTTAAACTACATTATAGTATGCGTTTAGGACTCAGGAGATTTTTAGTAAAACTTATTATAACATACTCAAACTTCATTATAGTATGCGTTTAGTGCTCAGGAGATTGTTAGTAACACTCCATATAACATACATAAACTACAGTATAGTACGCGTTTAGGACTCAGGAGATTGTTAGTAACACTCCATATAACATACTTAAACTACAGTATAGTACGCGTTTAGGGCTCAGGAGATTGTTAGTAACAACCCTTATAACATAGTTAAACTTCAGTATAGTATGCGTTTAGGGCTCAGGAGATTTTTAGTAACACTCCATATAACAAACTTAAACTACAGTTCAGTATGCCTTTAGGGCTCAGGAGATTGTTAGTAACACTCCACATAACATACTTAAACTTCAGTATAGTATGCGTTTAGAGCTCAGGAATTTTTTTGTAAAACTCATTATAACATACTTAAACTACAGTATAGTATGCGTTAAGGGCTCAGGAGATTGTTAGTAACACTCCTTATAACATACTTGAACTACAGTATAATATGCGTTTAGGACTCAGGAGATTGTTAGTAACACTCCATATAACGTACTTAAACTTCAGTATAGTATGCGTTTAGGGCTCAGGAGATTTTTAGTAAAAGTTATTATAACATACTTAATTTACTGTATAGTATGCGTTAAGAGCTCAGGAGATTGTTACTAACACTCCTTATAACATACTTAAACTACAGTATGGTACGCGTTTAGGACTCAGGAGATTTTTAGTAAAACTTATTATAACATACTTAAACTTCATTATAGTATGCGTTTAGGGCTCAGGAGATTGTTAGTAACAGCCCTTATAAGATACTTGAACTACAGTATAATACGCGTTTAGGACTCAGGAGATTGGTAGTAACACTCCATGTAACATACTTAAACTACAGTACAGTATGCCTTTAGGGCTCAGGAGATTGTTAGTAACACTCCATATAACATACTTAAACTTCAGTACAGTATGCGTTTAGGACTCAGGAGATTGTTAGTAACAGCCCTTATAACATACTTAAACTACAGTTCAGTATGCCTTTAGGGCTCAGGAGATTGTTAGTAACACTCCTTATAACTTACTTAAACTACAGTATAGTATGCGTTTAGGACTCAGGAGATTTTTAGTAAAACTTATTATAACATACTTAAACTTCATTATAGTATGCTTTTAGGGCTCAGGAGATTGTTAGTAACACTCCATATAACATACATAAACTACAGTATAGTACGCGTTTAGGACTCAGGAGATTGTTAGTAACACTCCATATAACATACTTAAACTACAGTATAGTACGCGTTTAGGGCTCAGGAGATTGTTAGTAACAGCCCTTATAACATAGTTAAACTTCAGTATAGTATGCGTTTAGGGCTCAGGAGATTTTTAGTAAAACTTATTATAACATACTTAAACTACAGTATAGTATGCGTTTAGGGCTCAGGAGATTTTTAGTAAAACTTATTATAACATACTTAAACTACAGTATAGTATGCGTTTAGGGCTCAGGAGATTGGTAGTAACACACCATATAACATACTTAATTTACAGTACAGTATGCCTTTAGGCACCGGGTGATGATGGAATTACGGCTGAGCTTCTGAAAGCAGGTGGAGAACCGGTACTTATAGCTCTTCAGAAGCTATTTAATTCCGTCATGCTCGAGGGACGAACGCCTACAGCATGGCACAGGAGTGTGGTGGTGCTCTTCTTCAAGAAGGGTGATAAGTCAGAATGGTGTTGTCATTTCACGGAGTGTAGTTTATACTTTCCTCGTCAACTAGGTCTTATGTTATTTTGAATTCTTAAAAACCACCTATGGTTATTATTAGTTTCGATTACTTTCGAGTATGTTTTTTTATTTTACTACGTCTGTCTTGAAAACTTAAGAAACATTTATTTTGTGGTAAGAAGTGCCATAATTTGTTCTACATGCTATCCTGGTTCTACACATTTTGTAACAAAATCTTTTGTTGGTCACCCTAAATTCGGACTTCGTCGCTGTCATACAATGACGTTTCTTTCTTTTTTTGAGCTCGCACGAGCGTGCGCTCGTGAAATATTTTATTTCAAATATTTAAAGATTTTTATTTTTTGGTAAGTTTCTTGTGTTTGAAGTGTATTTCCTTCAACGCGGGAGCAATTGTGCAGATTGCTTATTCATCTGTCCTTCCAGATATTTGTTTCCGTCGATCGCGTTTTACACGTGTCGACGTGGTCTCCGGCCGGCTTATTTAGCAGCCTCCGGAGTTGACATCGCTTTGTGGCAACTATATGCAGGAGCGTTTTCCTCCAAAAGGTATTGTTTTGATTATTTTCGCTTATTTTTATAGAAATATTCTGATTTTACATTGTCATGTTTTTGAGGTTATGTCTACCTACACCTTTTTCTAAAGGTGATGACCTGATAGCACTGAACAGCCTATTTACAGCCTCACAAAGTCACATCCATTGTTATGCTGCTTTGCAAGGAACCATATTATTGTTTTTACTGCAGTGCGTCCCCGCTGTATTGCCTTTTCATCCCATGACTCCATAAACTTCATGCATAATGCTGTGCAGTTATTCACATCGCCTGTTCGCTTTCAGGAGGTCCTTGGTACGGGTTAAAGACTCCTCGGTACGGGCTAAGACCCGGACGTTAATATATGAAAATCATCGACTGTGTTTTGCCTTTCTCCGACTTCATCGGGACACTTTCTTCGGACTGACTTTTTTCACAAGTAGGATCTTTCTTTTTATTTATCATCGGTCCAGTGTATTTTCGAGACACTGGTGGCGCCCTTTATCTACCATAAAAATTTAATTAATATTAACTTTAAAATTTTTTTTTTTATAGAAACAAGTGCATTCCTATCGTGACCTAGCCCATTTTTCAAATGCTCTTTACTGAGTCTAGCTGGCATAAATTTTTAAATATAAAAGGTGTTGTAAAAATCAGTTTCATTAAATTAAGAATGAGTTTCATAAAAATTATTGTTTTTGAAAAATCAAATTAAGTGATAAGTGTTCTTTGCATTATTTATAAATAAACCCAGTTGTCCAAAATTTGGTGTATTATTTAATTTTTTTATATAACCTAAAAAAATATGTAATAATTGGCGCCCAACGTGGGGCCAAAACTTTAGGAAATCATTGTGTCGTCTTAGCTACAGTGAAGCACTTGTTTCTAGGCTGTGTATTAAAAAAAAAGTAGGGAAATAGTTTTATTAAAAAAAATTTTTTTAAGTGAATAAGTTCTGTAACTAATACTTAGTTTAAGATTAAGTCTGTAAACATATTATTTTTAAGTTTTTATCTGTGAAGCGCCAAATAGACTCAGTGTTTTTTTTTATGGTGCACAATATTTTAATCATGGAACGAATTACTGTCATCAGTAATCATTCGCTCAAGCAATCATTTGCTCTGTTTCAGTTTGTTCCCAACCCATGACTGTTGTTCAGTGTGGTTGCAGCTCTGGAGAAGTGGTTGCCAGATTGAACCACAAGTATGATGCGTTTACAAGAGTTTTGTGAGACTCGCGGTATTACTGAGGAACGATTGTTTCAGGGTTCCGCTGAATTATTTACTGAGGATGCGTTGACTTGGTTCCGCAGTGTGAAACCTTGTTTGTCTGATTGGTGTTCCCTCAAAAATTTATTGTTGGAGGAATTTTTACCGATCGATTACGATGATCGTCTCCTCCGTGAAATCCGTGAGCGTACTCAGGGAGCTCATGAATCAGTTTCCCTGTACCTTGCTAAAATGCAAAATTACTTTAACTTACTAACAAAACCAGTACCAGAATGTGAGAAAATCAAGATTGTTCGCTTCAATTTGAAACCGAATTTTGTAACAGCTTTGGCCCTGGAGGAGTTTGAAACGTTTTCAGACCTGAAACGTAAATGCAAGGTCCTGGAATATAGTTTTATCCGCGCTTCCGAGTATAAGGAGCCTCCCGGGCCTACCGAGTCAACATTGGCTGTGGACCTCGCATATAAGGGCAAATCTCTACCAAAGGTGGATGTCGTAGAGACCTCAAAAGTCTTTTGTATGCGGTGTCGTGTTTCTGGCCACTCCCTTAACCAGTGTGAGTCTAAGGAGTTGGTATGTTTCTCATGTGGGAACAAGGGTTTCACGCGGGTTACTTGCCCTAACTGTAAGAAATCGGTGTCTCCACCTACTAAACCAGTCTCGGAAAAAAACATTGAAGCGAACTGTGGCAATTCCAACCATCCAAATTTTGATAAAGATGATTGGAATAACCATTTAAAACATTTACACGAGTTCTTCTCTCACAATATCGCTACGGTTCGGTTTTCAAATTTTGGCTGTGACATTCGTCCTCATCTTGTTGTGAGTATTTTCAATGAAAAATTCCAGGGTCTTTTAGATTCGGGGTCCAGCATCTCTATTTTGGGTGGCTCTGCAGGGGATCTGTTTCTCGAATCTGGAATTCGGCTGCATGCGTCTGAGGAACTCCCTTATGTTTCTGCTGCGAATGGTACACAGTCTCAAGTTCGTGGGTTTGTGTTTCTGCCTGTAAAATTAAAGGCTGAAACACGCACTATAAAATTTTACATCATCCCCGACGTCACTTCGCCTATGATATTTGGTGTTGATTTCTGGAGGTCTTTTAATTTGGCTCCCAGCGTTTTCAAGGATCTCCCTTTTGTGGATAAGTCTTTGATTCAGCTTGATGTGGTGTCTGAGATAAGGACTTTAGAGCCTTTCGACAATTCGTCGGCATCTCAGAGACAAACGGCTGAAGAAAAACGCCAAATCCAATCCGGTTTGGGTCGTACGAGTCTCCTCACACGTAAAATAGATACGGGGGACACTCCACCAGTTGAACTACGTTCATACTGTATGCCACCTGATTGTTTGTGGGGTCTCTATCGTCAGATTGACGACAAGTTGGTATTGAGGGTTGCTTGGAATAGTTGGTTTCCTTTTTTGTTACCCTTGGTGTTGTGGTTGGTTTTGTGTTTTAGTTATGAGCTGGAGGACCAGCTCGAATTTTCCTCTATTTCCTCGGAAAATTCTTTTGAGTGGGGGGGTATTGTAACGTAGCTATTCGCTGTTTTATGACTTGTATCCCAAGCCTATAAATTAAAAAATACTCTGATCATATGTTGTCAGAATGGTGTTGTCATTTCACGGAGTGTAGTTTATACTTTCCTCGTCAACTAGGTCTTATGTTATTTTGAATTCTTAAAAACCACCTATGGTTATTATTAGTTTCGATTACTTTCGAGTATGTTTTTTTATTTTACTACGTCTGTCTTGAAAACTTAAGAAACATTTATTTTGTGGTAAGAAGTGCCATAATTTGTTCTACATGCTATCCTGGTTCTACACATTTTGTAACAAAATCTTTTGTTGGTCACCCTAAATTCGGACTTCGTCGCTGTCATACAATGACGTTTCTTTCTTTTTTTGAGCTCGCACGAGCGTGCGCTCGTGAAATATTTTATTTCAAATATTTAAAGATTTTTATTTTTTGGTAAGTTTCTTGTGTTTGAAGTGTATTTCCTTCAACGCGGGAGCAATTGTGCAGATTGCTTATTCATCTGTCCTTCCAGATATTTGTTTCCGTCGATCGCGTTTTACACGTGTCGACGTGGTCTCCGGCCGGCTTATTTAGCAGCCTCCGGAGTTGACATCGCTTTGTGGCAACTATATGCAGGAGCGTTTTCCTCCAAAAGGTATTGTTTTGATTATTTTCGCTTATTTTTATAGAAATATTCTGATTTTACATTGTCATGTTTTTGAGGTTATGTCTACCTACACCTTTTTCTAAAGGTGATGACCTGATAGCACTGAACAGCCTATTTACAGCCTCACAAAGTCACATCCATTGTTATGCTGCTTTGCAAGGAACCATATTATTGTTTTTACTGCAGTGCGTCCCCGCTGTATTGCCTTTTCATCCCATGACTCCATAAACTTCATGCATAATGCTGTGCAGTTATTCACATCGCCTGTTCGCTTTCAGGAGGTCCTTGGTACGGGTTAAAGACTCCTCGGTACGGGCTAAGACCCGGACGTTAATATATGAAAATCATCGACTGTGTTTTGCCTTTCTCCGACTTCATCGGGACACTTTCTTCGGACTGACTTTTTTCACAAGTAGGATCTTTCTTTTTATTTATCATCGGTCCAGTGTATTTTCGAGACACTGGTGGCGCCCTTTATCTACCATAAAAATTTAATTAATATTAACTTTAAAATTTTTTTTTTTTATAGAAACAAGTGCATTCCTATCGTGACCTAGCCCATTTTTCAAATGCTCTTTACTGAGTCTAGCTGGCATAAATTTTTAAATATAAAAGGTGTTGTAAAAATCAGTTTCATTAAATTAAGAATGAGTTTCATAAAAATGATTGTTTTTGAAAAATCAAATTAAGTGATAAGTGTTCTTTGCATTATTTATAAATAAACCCAGTTGTCCAAAATTTGGTGTATTATTTAATTTTTTTATACAACCTAAAAAAATATGTAACAGTCTCTGCTGAAGAATTACAGACCCATCTCACTCCTGAGCCATGTCTACAAGCTGTTTTCGAGAGTCATTACGAATCGTCTCGCACGCAGGTTTGACGACTTCCAGCCTCCCGAACAAGCCGGTTTCCGAAAAGGCTTCAGTACCATAGACCACATACATACGCTGCGGCAGATTATACAGAAGACCGAAGAGTATAATCGGCCACTATGCTTGGCGTTTGTGGACTATGAGAAAGCCTTTGATTCGATCGAGACCTGGGCTGTGTTGCAGTCTCTCCAACGGTGCCAAATTGATTATCGATACATCGAAGTGTTGAAGTGCTTGTATGAAAACGCCACCATGTCGGTCCACCTCCAGGATCAGAATTCGAAACCTATCCGGCTGCAGCGTGGGGTGAGACAGGGAGACGTTATATCTCCGAAACTGTTCACCGCTGCACTGGAAGACGTTTTCAAGCTTCTGGACTGGAGAGGACTCGGCATTAACATCAATGGCGAGTACATCACTCACCTTCGATTTGCTGACGATATCGTGATCATGGCTGAGACCTTGGAAGACCTAGGCGCAATGCTCGAAGGACTTAGTAGAGTCTCCCAACAAGTGGGTCTTAAAATGAACATGGATAAGACGAAAATCATGTCAAACGTCCGTGTTACACCCACTCCTCTGAAGGTTGGAGACTCTACACTCGAAGTTGTTGACGAATATGTATACCTGGGACAAACAGTCCAGTTAGGTAGGTCCAACTTCGAGAAAGAGATCAATCGTCGAATCCAACTCGGCTGGGCAGCGTTCGGGAAGCTTCGCAATATCTTTACGTCCAAAATACCGCAGTCCCTCAAGACTAAAGTCTTTGACCAGTGTGTGTTGCCAGTGATGACATATGGATCCGAGACATGGTCGCTTACTATGGGCCTTATAAGAAGGCTCAAAGTCACCCAAAGGGCGATGGAGCGTGCTATGCTTGGTGTTTCCCTACGTGATCGAATCAGAAATGAGGAGATACGTAGGAGAACTAAAGTTACCGACATAGCTCTCAGAATCGCTAGACTTAAGTGGCAGTGGGCAGGGCACATAGCTCGTAGAACAGATGGCCGTTGGGGCAGTAAAGTTCTCGAATGGCGACCGCGCACCGGAAGGCGCAGTGTGGGCAGGCCCCCGACTCGGTGGACCGACGACCTGGTAAAGGTTGCAGGAAGCCGCTGGATGCGAGCCGCACAGGACCGGTCGGTGTGGAAATCCTTGGGGGAGGCCTTTGTCCAGCAGTGGACGTCTTTCGGCTGATAGATAGATGCCTTTAGGGCTCAGGAGATTGTTAGTAACACTCCATATAATATACTTAAACTACAGTATAGTATGCGTTAAGGGCTCAGGAGATTGGTAGTAACACTCCATATAACATACTTAAACTTCAGTTAAGTATGCGTTTAGGGCTCAAGAGATTTTTAGTAAAACTCCTTATAACATACTTAAACTACAGCATAGTACGCGTTTAGGACTCAGGAGATTGTTAGTAACACTCCATATAACATACTTAAACTACAGTATAGTATGTGTTTAGGGCTCAGGAGATTTTTAGTAAAACTTATTATAACATACTTAAACTACAGTATAGTACGCGTTTAGGACTCAGGAGATTGTTAGTAACATTCCATGTAACATACTTAAACTACAGTACAGTATGCCTTTAGGGCTCAGGAGATTGTTAGTAACACTCCATATAACATACTTAAACTTCAGTACAGTATGCGTTTAGGACTCAGGAGATTGTTAGTAACAGCCCTTATAACATACTTAAACTACAGTTCAGTATGCCTTTACGCGGATATCACACTGAGGCGGAATTCGGACGGGAGCGCGGAGCGACGAAATTCGCATGCGGCAGCGATCCGCTCCACAGGACGGTTTCCGTCGGAATTTCGTCGAAAGCTGCAGTGCACGACGAAGGCGCGGATTCCGCGCCACCGCCGGGCGGTTTCCGTCCGAATTTCGTCCGAAGTTGCGGTGCACGACGATTTTCGTCATACGTTTATCTAATATTCGAACGTGTATGTATGTAACAAGGGTTGTTTTTGTTTGTAATAAGCTCAGAACAAGAATAGGTATAGAAACTGAATTCCATACAATATTCCTTCCAAAAGGCAGGGTAGTACTTTATCCTATATATACGTATACATCTTTGTCAACAGATGTCAACCTTGAATGGTAAGTCGCGATGGTTTCATATAACTATGTTTTCCGTCCAGTCTAACTTGACCTATGCGTATGCAAAACCACAGCGTAAAGATTAAATCACGGAAAAACAGCAAGCAAACTCAGTAAGTCGAAGCAACAAAATGTATGTTATAGAATAATGAAACGGGCTTGATTAATAAATATATTAATTTCTTAATATTTCTTTGCAAATTATCAGTATTATAAACGCAAATTGCCCGTTTTTTCATGTTAAACAACTTTCGCGTAGCAGGAGTATTTTACTTACTGTTATCTTTGTGTTCTGTGGCATTCCACGTCACAGCGTTTTGATTAGAACAGAGTTGATAGTGAAGTCGCTTCTACTTCATTTTGTAACGAAAATATTTTTTACTACGGCAAACATTCTTAGAAAAACATCGAATTGAACTATATCTTCACTAGCTGGAGGGCCCGGCTTCGCTCAGGGAGTTGATGTAAGATCGTCTGGTAGTTGGAACAAAAGATAAAAAGGTTTTTTTTATTGAATCCTTAGTCTAACAATTCACATATCTGGTTCATTAACAATATTTTTCGTTTTCAGGGTATATTATTATTTTAGAATTCCCTACCTCATCCCCCGCACCCCGAGCCTCACCCCCTCCCGCTCCCCGAGCATTTATTTAATAACACAAGTTACAAGTCAGTGTATATAACATAATATAAATATAACATCATATACCTACTTAGGATTATTATTCCATTAATACATTATTTCGTTACAAATAATAACATTATTGAGTAAATCTAATATTATAACATTTATTATGCGATAGTAGGTACCACACACTCTGTCAGTCTCTGGTTCTCATAGTACAAAAAAAAGTAGAGACGACTCTATTTGTTGTCCTACCGACCTTGTTCTGAAGCAGTAGTTCTATTTCGTTTTTGCGCGGATCGCGCGCGAATCGCGCCTCCGGACGGAGAAGCGGCGTCAGTGTGTGGTACCCAGCGAATCTTACCGCGTCGCCATCCGGGAGCGCGGATCCGTCGTGCGAATCGCGCCTCCGGGCGGAGAAGCGGTGCCAGTGTGTGGTACCCCGCGGTTTTTGTATACAAATCAACATTTTACAGTACAAAGTTTAAATCCGCTCCACCGCAATTCGCCGCGGTGAGCGGAGCAGTGTGTTTTCCGCCTTAGGGCTCAGGAGATTGTTAGTAACACTCCTTATAACATACTTAAACTACAGTATAGTATGCGTTTAGGACTCAGGAGACTTTTAGTAAAACTTATTATAACATACTTAAACTACATTATAGTAGGCGTTTAGGGCTCAGGAGATTGTTAGTAACACTCCATATAACATACATAAACTACAGTATAGTACGCGTTTAGGACTCAGGAGATTGTTAGTAACACTCCATATAACATACTTAAACTACAGTATAGTACGTGTTTAGGGCTCAGGAGATTGTTAGTAACAGCCCTTATAACATAGTTAAACTTCAGTATTGTATGCGTTTAGGGCTCAGGAGATTTTTAATAACACTCCATATAACATACTTAAACTACAGTTCAGTATGCCTTTAGGGCTCAGGAGATTGTTAGTAACACTCCACATAACATACTTAAACTTCAGTATAGTATGCGTTTAGAGCTCAGGAATTTTTTTGTAAAACTCATTATAACATACTTAAACTACAGTATAGTATGCGTTAAGGGCTCAGGAGATTGTCAGTAACACTCCTTATAACATAATTGAACTACAGTATAATACGCGTTTAGGACTCAGGAGATTTTTAGTAACAGCCCTTATAACATACATAAACTACAGTTCAGTATGCCTTTAGGGCTCAGGAGATTGTTAGTAACACTACTTATAACATACTTAAACTACAGTATAGTATGCGTTTAGGACTCAGGAGATTGTTAGTAACACTCCATATAACGTACTTAAACTTCAGTATAGTATGCGTTTAGGGCTCAGGAGATTTTTAGTAAAACTTATTATAACATACTTAAACTACTGTATAGTATGCGTTAAGAGCTCAGAAGATTGTTACTAACACTCCTTATAACATACTTAAACTACAGTATGGTACGCGTTTAGGACTCAGGAGATTTTTAGTAAAACTTATTATAACATACTTAAACTTCATTATAGTATGCGTTTAGGGCTCAGGAGATTGTTAGTAACAGCCCTTATAATATAGTTAAACATCAGTATAGTATGCGTTTAGGGCTCAGGAGATTTTTAATAAAACTTATTATAATATACTTAAACTACAGTATAGTATGCGTTAAGGGCTCAGGAGATTGTTAGTAACACTCCTTATAACATACTTGAACTACAGTATAATACGCGTTTAGGACTCAGGAGATTGGTAGTAACACTCCATGTAACATACTTAAACTACAGTACAGTATGCCTTTAGGGCTCAGGAGATTGTTAGTAACACTCCATATAACATACTTAAACTTCAGTACAGTATGCGTTTAGGACTCAGGAGATTGTTAGTAACAGCCCTTATAACATACTTAAACTACAGTTCAGTATGCCTTTAGGGCTCAGGAGATTGTTAGTAACACTCCTTATAACATACTTAAACTAAAGTATAGTATGCGTTTAGGACTCAGGAGATTGTTATTAACACTCCATATAACATACTTAAACTACAGTATAGTACGCGTTTAGGGCTCAGGAGATTGTTAGTAACAGCCCTTATAACATAGTTAAACTTCAGTATAGTATGCGTTTAGGGCTCAGGAGATTTTTAGTAAAACTTATTATAACATACTTAAACTACAGTATAGTATGCGTTTAGGGCTCAGGAGATTTTTAGTAAAACTTATTATAACATACTTAAACTACAGTATAGTATGCGTTAAGGGCTCAGGAGATTGGTAGTAACACTCCATATAACATAATTAAACTTCAGTAAAGTATGCGTTTAGGGCTCAGGAGATTTTAAGTAAAACTCCTTATAACATACTTAAACTACAGCATAGTACGCGTTTAGGACTCAGGAGATTGTTAGTAACACTCCATATAACATACTTAAACTACAGTATAGTATGTGTTTAGGGCTCAGGAGATTTTTAGTAAAACTTATTATAACATACTTAAACTACAGTATAGTACGCGTTTAGGACTCAGGAGATTGTTAGTAACACTCCATGTAACATACTTAAAATACAGTACAGTATGCCTTTAGGGCTCAGGAGATTGTTAGTAACACTCCATATAACATACTTAAACTTCAGTACAGTATGCGTTTAGGACTCAGGAGATTGTTAGTAACACTCCATATAACATACTTAAACTTCAGTATAGTATGCGTTTAGGTCTCAGGAGATTTTTAGTAAAACTTGTTATAACATACTTAAACTACAGTATAGTATGCGTTCTGGTAAAGGTTGCAGGAAGCCGCTGGATGCGAGCCGCACAGGACCGGTCGGTGTGGAAATCCTTGGGGGAGGCCTTTGTCCAGCAGTGGACGTCTTTCGGCTGATAGATAGATAGATAGATAGTATGCGTTTAGGACTCAGGAGATTGTTAGTAACACTCCATATAACATATTTAAACTACAGTACAGTATGCCTTTAGGGCTCAGGAGATTGTTAGTAACACTCCACATAACATACTTAAATTACAGTACAGTATGCCTTTAGGGCTCAGGAGATTGTTAGTAACACTCTATATAACATATTTAAACTACAGTATAGTACGCGTTTAGGACTCAGGAGATTTTTAGTAAAACTTTTTATAACATACTTAAACTACAGTATAGTATGCGTTTAGGAATCAGGAGATTGGTAGTAACACACCATATAACATACTTAATTTACAGTACAGTATGCCTTCAGGGCTCAGGAGATTGTTAGTAACACTCTATATAACATACTTAAACTTCAGTATAGTATGCGTTTAGGGCTCAGGAGATTTTTAGTAAAATTTATTATAACATACTTAAACTACAGTATAGTATGCGTTTAGGGCTCAGGAGATTGTTAGTAACACTCCATATAACATACTTAAATTACAGTACAGTATGCCTTTAGGGCTCAGGAGATTGTTAGTAACACTCCATATAACATATTTAAACTACAGTATAGTACGCGTTTAGGACTCAGGAGATTGGTAGTAACACTCCATATAACATACTTAAACTTCAGTATAGTATGCGTTTAGGGCTCTGGAGATTTTTAGTAAAACTTATTATAACATACTTAAACTACAGTATAGTATGCGTTTAGGGCTCAGGAGATTGGTAGTAACACATCATATAACATACTTTAACTACAGTACAGTATGCCTTTAGGGCTCAGGAGACTGTTAGTAAAACTCCATATAACATACTTAAACTTCAGTATAGTACGCGTTTAGGACTCAGGGGATTGGTAACAACACACCATATAACATACTTTAACTACAGTACAGTATGCCTTTAGGGCTCAGGAGATTTTTAGTATAACTTATTATTACATACTTAAACTACAGTATAGTATGCGTTAAGGGCTCAGGAGATTGTTAGTAACACTCTTTATAACATACTTAAACTACAGTATAGTACGCGTTTTGGACTCAGGAGATTTTTAGTATAACTTATTATAACATACTTAAACTACAGTATAGTATGCGTTAAGGGCTCAGGAGATTGTTAGTAACTCTCCTTATAACATACTTAAACTACAGTATAGTACGCGTTTAGGACTCAGGATATTTTTATTATAAAAATCTTCTGTCTCGCCAATCGATATTTTTGCTTTTCAAGACGTGGAACAAGTGATTTCATTCCACATTGTCGAATGCTTTCTCTAGATCTACAATGCCGAGGTAGGTGTTCTTACTAAGGTCGAGCCTCCTTTTAATGAGACTACGTAAAGCCAGGATAGCTTCTCGCGTCCCTCGGTTTTTCTCAACCCATATTGGTCTTCACTGAGGTTTTCCTCAACTTTGGAGTAGATGCCATTTTGTATAATTTTGAGAAGAATTTTGGAAACTTGGGAGAGTAAGCTTATCGTTCTGTAGTTGCCACATCCTACTGCGTTACCTTTCTTTGGGATGGTGATGGTTTTACTTGTGGAGAAGTCTTCTGGTACTTGGCCCGTGTTATAGATAATTCTAACTAGATCGTAAAGATCCTTTTGTGTCTTATCGCCACAGAATTTGAGTAATTCTGCTGGAAGACAGTCTTTCCCCGGTGCCTCCCCGGTGCCTTCTTTTCCGATAGCATCTCCAATGCATGTTCAAATTCTCTCCATAGTATATCCGGGCCTTTAAAGTCTTTGTGTTCTTCTTTTTCTCCTTCTATAATGTCTTCCCTCAGATCAGTTCCGCTGTATAGCTCTTCTATGTACTCTAGCCATCTTTTGACTATATCCTTGCTTTCATAAAGTAGTTTGCCGTCTTTGTTTTTGATAATTTTACTATAAGTGGACTTGTTTTATTGTAGCTTTTTAACTGTACTATAACCCTTATCCAGAATTCCTCTTTTCATATAGAAATCTATTTTGTTGCATTGTGCGTCGACCCAGTTTTCTTTGTGTTGGATGCACAAGGTCTGTACTCTATTTTTGTACCTCTTGTACTTCTTTTGACCTTCTTCTGTTAGGTCGTTTCGGTACTGGTTTCTTACAATAATAAGATCCATTATTTCTTGTGTGATCCAATTCTTCCGGGGTTTTCTTTTTGTCTTACCAAGAATTGTGGCTGCTGCTTTTTCCACTGTTTGTGTTATGGATTTTCATCTTCCTCCTATATTAGTAGCTGCTACTGTTATCGTCTTTCCTTCCCTATCCGTTTCAATTTCTTCACGATTACTTTCTGCGTTAGTAGCCGCTACCGTTGCTTCTTTTCCTCTCCTATCCGTTTCATTCTCGTATTTATATCTGACTTCAGGGTCCTTTAGTTTAGCTACATTTATGTTACTGACTTTGTTAATTATCTTCTTTGGGATTTTCTTCAACTCTATTTCGTACTTCGCCATTACCAGATTATGATCACTGTCAATGCTCGATCCTGGGAAGGCGTGGCTGGAGCTTACGTGCTTTTTACTGTCTGCTTTCGTTATTATGTAGTCCAATTGGTACCTCGCGATGTCGCCCGGCATTTTCCACGTATATATTCTCCTTTTTGGCATTTCAAACATGGTATTAGTGATGAAGAGATCATATTGGTTGCAGAAACTGATCAATCTCTCTCCTCTTTCATTTCTTTTGCCTAGTCCCCATTTTCCTGTAACCCCTCTATCCTTTTTATTTCCCACTACTGCATTGAAGTCTCCCATAATGATTAAGTTGTCTTCTGCTTTGACTGAGCAGAGAAGTTCATCTAGTTGTTCATAAAGTTCTTCCACTTCCTCATCCTTGTGTGCAGATGTCGGCATATAGACTTGCAAAAGTATTGTGGTTGGAACTGTGTTCATCACCACCATCAGAATTCTGTCACTGACATGAAGAGTGTTTATTACTTTTTGAACCGATTCTTTGTTGAGTATAATGGCAAACCCGTTTTTCCCCTGCTTTTCTCCACTAAAATGATTCTGTAGTCATCATACCAATAGTCCCCATTTCCCTCCCATCTATGTTCACATATTCCTAAAATTTATATTTGCGTCGTATCCAAAACTTTAAGTAATTCTTCCAAGCGTCCAGGTTTTAAGAGCGATCTAACGTTCCACGTGTCTATTTTGAAGGGTTTCGTATGTTGATGGCAGAGTCTTGCGTCTGGCTCTGACAGACACCTCTGATCGCATCGCTTCGAAAGGATTTTGCTAGTTGACGACTGGTGTAGCCTCCACACTGCATCTGCCGGGCTCGGGTCGCATAGGCGACCGTCTGTCTTGATATCTATTTGTTTTTGTTTTTACCATGCTGCTTATTGTGGAGAAAGATAATGTGGTAGTTCCCCCTTGCTTTCCACGTCGCAGTGCCTAGTGTCAGGGGTATGCCTATTTGATGGCGGCAATAATCGCCATGTCGCAGGGCCGTCGTTGAACATTTGTAGCATTTTCTAGGCAAGTCTATCCCACTAGACTTCCCACTAAGTTCTGTTAGCCCTGCCGCTACGTGGTCGGGGGCTGCTTATTCAGCATATTCGCAGCTAACCACCATATCTGGTGGCCGTTCACTATCCGCCACCTGTGACCCCGGTAGTAGCCTGCAGCTCAGCCCTACCATTTTTAGTAAAACTTATTATAACATACTTAAACTATAGTATAGTATGTGTTTAGGGCTCAGGAGATTGGTAGTAACACTTCTTATAACATACTTAAACTACAATATAGTATGCGTTTAAAGCTCAGGAGATTTTTTATAAAACTCATTATAACTTAAAGTACAGTATAGTATGCGTTAAGGGCTCAGGAGATTGTTAGTAACACTCCATATAACATACTTAAACTACAGTACAGTATGCCTTTAGGGCTCAGGAGATTGTTAGTAACACTCCATATAACATACTTAAACTTCAGTATAGTATGCGTTTAGGGCTCAGGAGATTGTGAGTAACAGCCCTTATAACATAGTTAAACTTCAGTATGGTATGCGTTTAAAGATCAGGAGATTTTTTGTAAAACTCATTATAACATACTTAAACTACAGTATAGTATGCGTTAAGGGCTCAGGAGATTGTTAGTAACACTCCTTATAACATAATTAAACTACAGTATAGTATGCGTTTAGGACTCAGGAGATTGTTAGTAAAACTTATTATAACATACTTAAACTACAGTAGAGTATGCAGGAGATTTTTAGTAACACTCCTTATAACATACTGTTATTATGTTGTGTGGGTATGTATACATTGATGATGTTTCACCTACCGACTTATTACATCAGTGTGTAAATGGCCGCCGTTGTTTTATTCCTCGCTCCTATATTTAATATATTTAACAGAGGCGACGAGGACCTACGTGTGATTTATTGTGGAAAATTTAAAGTATGGCATTCACTGCTCAGTTTAGAACGTTTTTAAACTTTGATCATCAAAGTCAAGATTGGAAAACTTATAAATGTCGACTGCAGCAGTGGTTTATAGCGAATGGCGTCGATTGTGAGAACGACAAGGCCGGAATAAAATGGAAGGCGTACCTGTTGAGCGCACTCACGGAAAATACACACTATTCTATAATACACTTACGGAAATTCAAAAGCTTGGAAGACGCTTTGTTGGACAAGTTCGTGATGGTTATGCTACCAGGCCACGAGCGCGATAAATTGTTTGTTCAAGATATCGCTGGCTTGACACTTGCTACGGCGGTTGACATGGCGGAGAGCGTGCGCTGTGCGCGCGCCGGCGCCGCGGCGTCTGCGCCTGCGGCTGCACCGGGGTTCTCCGGTCAAGACTGCGGCGTTTTGAAGATCAAATAAAAAGCGGCCAAGTGCGAGTCGGACTCGCCCATGAAGGGTTCCGTAGCAGCAAGTAGCAGCAAGCAGCAGGTAATGTACATCATATATTTTTTTTAGTTTTATCATTCTCTTATTTTAGAAGTTACGGGGGAGGGACACACATTTTACAACTTTGGAAATGTCTCTCGCGCAAACTATTCAGTTTAGAAGAAAATGATATTAGAAACCTCAATATCATTACCACACACGTATGGGTTTGATGAAAAATAAATTTTTGAGTTTCAGTTCTAAGTATGGGGAGGGGAGCCCCCAAAATTTATTGTTTTTTTTTCTATTTTTGTGTGAAAATCTTAATGCGGTTCACAAAATACATCTACTTACCAAGTTTCAACAGTATAGTTCTTATAGTTTCGGAAAAAAAGTGGCTGTGACATACGGACAGACAGACAGACAGACATGACGAATCCATAAGGGTTCCGTTTTTTGCCATTTGGCTACGGAACCCTAAAAAGGATGTCAGTTCTCGTCAACCTTGTGTTAAGTGTCTAGTGTGTGGTCGTTTTAATCACGAATCCACAAAGTGTAGATTCGCAAATTATAAGTGTAAGCGTTGTGGTGAGAAAGGTCACCTTCGTAGGATGTGCCAGAAGAAAAAAATGCATTTCATAGGTCAAGAGAGTAGTGGAGACAGCGAAGGCGACGATGGTGAGTGTTTTTATAGCATTCGTTGCATTGATGGCAAGCCGATGACCGAAACCGTAATTATGCAGGGCCAAGAGATGTTATGCGAAATCGACAGTGGTTCCGCGGTAACGGTAATTTCGGAAGAAATTTATTTAAATCAGTTTTCAAACGTTCCATTGTCTCAAGCTGATAAAAAAAAAACTTGGACAAAATTCTTGATAAAATTTTTTGGAATGCGTGTGGCGGGTGTGGCCACAAAGCTAACGCGGCGCGCGGTGGGGTAGGTTTCAACTGAATACACACACTACATGAGTTAACGGCTTTTTCTATAGCTGCGTCGATACCGGGGAACCAAAATCGCTCCTGTCCTTGTGACTTCAACTTTACTATGCCAAAATGTGAACTATGTAGTTCACTTATAACCTTGTCGCATAACTTTTCGGGTATTATTACCTTATGATCTCGCAATAAAATTCCATTTTCTAATGCTATTTCTGACCGACATAAAAAATATGGCTTTAAACTGACATCTGACATTTTTCGTGGCCATCCATTATTAATATAGTAACTAACGCGCTGCAAAACCGGATCAATGGCTGTCTCGTACTGCAGGTGTTTAGTCGTCAGCGGCAGGCTCCCCTCCACTGCGAAGTTCACGTACGCGGCCTCCTCACACGCCTCTTCTGTCTCGTTATCACTGCACTTCGGAACAGATACCGCTCGCGACAGAAAATCTGAACAGTTGGACGCGCTAGCTATATACAGGATGTAACAAAATTGATGTAGGACCCGTTAACTGGGGATTCTACTCATCGTACTGAACAACTTTTGTTCTACAACTTTACTCAAAATGCAAAAAAAATTTTTGACTCTCCATACAAAAATGACAATAAATGTTAAAACAGATGATCAATTTGTATGGAGATTCCAAAAAATTTTTTGCGATTTGAACAAAGTCGTAGAACAAAAGTTGTTCAGTACGATGAGTAGAATCCCCAGTTAACGGGTGCTACACCAATTTTGTTACACCCTGTATATTCTATACAATAATTATACGCGCTTAAAAAAATTGCATAACGCTGTAGACGATTTGCTGAGATCTCAGGAAAGCCGCGATGACTACCGAAAATTATTGTTAAAGGTTTGTGGTCTGTGCGAAGTACAAAGGACTGTGATCGACCGTACAGATATTGGTGGTATTTTTTAACACCAAATATAATTGCAGTTGCTTCTTTTTGAATTTGTGAAAATTTTATTTACGACTTCGATAATAATCGCGAGGCATAAGAGACGGGTCGCTCAACTTCATCTTCCCCTACTTGCGACAAAATCGGTCCTAGACCGACCGGAGAAGCATCTACTGTTAAAATAATTATCGCATTGAAATCAAAATGAGCGAGCACATCGTCGGAAGCCAATAAATAATAAGTCATATCTTGTGATTATAGATGCCTACTCAAAGCTATTGCATGAATTCAAATACGACTTCAAAAGCTGTCATAGTTAAGTTATGCGATTTTATGTCCAGGTTTGGTATTCCTAAAATTATTGTCAGTGACAATGGAACACTCCTTTTGCCTCAAATGAGTTCAAGGATTTTTGTCTGCTCAATAATATAGTACACTATTTTTCTCCGGTTTATCATCCTATGAGCAACGGACAAGCGGAGAGTTTTGTGAAGATAGTTAAGAGAGGGCTTAAATGCATTTTGTTAAATAAGTGTTCCGATTTGGATATAGAAATTCGTTTAAATAAGTTTCATTTCGACTATCGTAATTCCAAAAACAGTACCACTGGTTTGTCACCGGCAGAGTTAGTTTTCGGTCGGAAACTTCGTTCTAGATTAGATTTCGTGGTCCACTCTGAATCGCCTCCGCTATCTCCACTCTCTGAACATGTGTCGAAAAATCAGTCCTTACAGGCTAAATATTATGGCGGTAAAACAAGAAGTTTAAATCTGGTGAGATGAAACGAGAAAGGTTCAAACGATTTGTAAACAATGGGAAGTTTTTGTGGTCGAAAGGTCAGATAGTTGGAAGGATCGGACAAGTCATAGCAGTAATATTACTGCTTGAAAACAATTCGAATGAAAAATTATACGACACGTGAATCAACTTTACCGATGTAAATAATATGTTAACAAGGAGCCGTATGCATCGAACAACAGTAATTCATATGATTTTTCTGACGATTTCTTTCCATCTCCGATGGATATTTCTTCAAATGAAGCCGCAATTACAACTGAACAACCTCCAGCCATAGATGTAGGGGCGGCATCAGAACCCGCCGGATCCTCTTTGATTGTTCCTGATCAAACAGAAGGAACTACTTTGTTCTCCAGAGAAGTTGGACAAGAGGACAGTCCGTCGTCAACTGGCCCAGAAACAAACGTTGTTCCTTCGATAATAAACGAACAATTACCAGAGCCAGAAAGATCTCGCCGAAATATTCCAAAAGTAAATGATAGGAATTTTTATTAGTGTATAAGTAAAAGACTTAATTACTTATAGTTTTTATTTTTTTATAAGTTACAAATATTTTCAATTATATGAAAAACTAAGGTGAAGGTTGTTACTGTTACTTTTTTTTTCTTGTTTTTAAAATTGTATTTTTGTTTTCTCTTGTTACCTATTTTTAAAGGGGGGAGAATGTGTTATATATGTTGTGTGGGTATGTATAATTTTATGATGTTTCACCTACCGACTTATTACATCAGTGTGTAAATGGCCGCCGTTGTTTTATTCCTCGCTCCTATATTTAATATATTTAACACATACTTAAACTTCATTATAGTATGCGTTTAGGACTCAGGAGATCGTTAGTAACACTCCTTATAACATAATTAAACTACAGTATACTATGCGTTTAAGACTCAGGAGATTTTTTGTAAAACTCATTATAACATACTTAAACTACAGTATAGTATGCGTTTAGGACTCAGGAGATTGATAGTAACACTCCTTATAACATACTTAAACTTTAGTATAGTATGCGTTTAGGACTCAGGAGATTGTGAGTAACACTTCTTATAACATACTTAGACTTCAGTATAGTATGCGTTTAGGACTTAGGATATTGTTTGAACAAACAAACTGACAAACAAACAAATATCCATACTTTCGCATTAATATTATAGTGAGAAGTGCATTGAGTAAGATAAGATTTTGCACGGGGCTCCGCCCGCGTGGATGTCGCTTTATGGACTATCTCTAAGGTATCCTACGGGAACCATGCATTTTCCCGAAACAAAAAGTAGCCTGTGTGTTAA
The DNA here is from genome assembly GCA_958295455.1 of Coleophora deauratella. NCBI lineage: Eukaryota > Metazoa > Arthropoda > Insecta > Lepidoptera > Coleophoridae > Coleophora > Coleophora deauratella. The sequence continues at coordinate 15,188,925 of OY282400.1, read as the reverse complement.
TTCAGTATTTGATCTATCTACCTTCCTTTCACCAAAATCCATTTAGTAGTTGCGACGTGAATGCGTAACAAATGATCCATACAGTTTTCGCATTTATAATAATATTATTGGTGCTTACCTATGAAATTGCCGTTTCAGTTTTGAAAGTTCAACAGAATAATATTACCCCAAAAATGAATTTACTTACTTCCATTAAATTATATATCATTTTCTAGCTACATTCAAGGTCTTTCATGAATTAGTGATGTCATGTCTCTCATGTAAAAACTGACTGAGTAGGGTTCCATTAAATACTGTACTGGCGTTTTCTTAGAGGTCGATTGGGTCAATTTTTTTTACCAAAAAAAAAACAAAATTATCTGAAAATTGTGATATATTATGCGCAATATGTTCAAAAATACATATGGTAACGAATAAAATGTTGGGTTATGTGTTGTGTAGCCTTCAAAAAAAAATAAAAAAGTATTTTTTTAACGAAAAATGGCTATTTTCAGTGACGAAAAAATCAATTTTCATAGTTTCTACACCACTGTGCTCTCAAAATATTCAGACAACGTGCATTTAGCAAGCATTATTTTATTTCTAAATGTCTAATGGTTCTTTAAAAATAATTAGTTGTTTTAAAACCTTAATTATTTTATATTAATTTTGTCTGAACTTTTTTAACTAAACGTCAATTTTATAGGTAAGCACCTAATATATAATAAGTAAATAATATAAGTAAAGTAAGTAAGAAGTAAGATATTAGTGAAATACTATGTATATGGCCTTATATCTCAAACTAAGAAAGGTACTGTAGAGACTATATAGGCTAGGTCTTAGATCTGCATAGGTTTGTATAAAAGTAAATACGACGTTGATTCGAATATTTGAAATGATGGAATAGAAAACAAATGTATTGACAGACTTGAAGTTGGTACCTCGCCCCGAGTGTATGTTTACGTGAAAACGTATAAAATAAAATATATAAAGAATAGGTTTGGTCCACGAGAAAACAGCGGTTAGGAGTTAGGTCTGCATAGGTTTGTATAAAAAGTAAATACGACGTTGATTTGAATATGAAAAAGCGGCCAAGTGCGAGTCGGACTCGCCCATGAAGGGTTCCGTAGCAGCAAGTAACATAATATAAAAGTTTTTGTAGTTCGTTGTAACTTGAATGAAAGGTAAATTGCGGTTTACGATTTATGACGTATTAAAAAAAAACTACTTACTAGATATCGTTCAAACCAATTTTCGGTGGAAGTTTGCATGATAATGTACATCATATATTTTTTTTAGTTTTATCATTCTCTTATTTTAGAAGTTACGGGGGGGGGGGACACACATTTTACAACTTTGGAAGTGTCTCTCGCGCAAACTATTCAGTTTAGAAGAAAATGATATTAGAAACCTCAATATCATTTTTGAAGACCTATCCATAGATACCCCACACGTATGGGTTTGATGAAAAAATTTTTTTTGAGTTTCAGTTCTAAGTATGGGGAGCCCCCAAAACTTATTGTTTTTTTTCTATTTTTGTGTGAAAATCTTAATGCGGTTCACAAAATACATCTAATTACCAAGTTTCAACAGTATTGTTTTTATAGTTTCGGAAAAAAAGTGGCTGTGACATACGGACAGACAGACAGACAGACAGACATGACGAATCCATAAGGGTTCCGTTATTTGCCATTTGGCTACGGAACCCTAAAAATGATGGAATAGAAAACAAATGTATTGACAGACTTGAAGTTGGTACCTCGCCCCGAGTGCATGTTTATGTGAAAACGTATAAAATAAAATATATAAAGAATTCAACGAGTTTCGATAAATAGAAGATCCCTACAGTACCTAGACTCTACGGGTACAGAAAGGTAGACTCAAATGTAATACCACTTTGCAGATCGGGAGGCTACGTGTAGGCAAATAGAGTATGAGCCATCGATAAGTTCGCTCGCATATTTTTGATTATAGGCTTTGACTAAAAGCGCCAGGACACTTTCATTGAGACAGCATTAATACTGAACAACAAACTTATTAAAAAAAAAAAAAAAGATCTCTTCTTTAATTACCTAGCTTCTTATTTAAGACCTTATAATATTCGCTAACGAGCGACAATTGTATCGAATGGAAAAAAATCTGTCCATGTTAATAATTTTTCCGTCGTATTGGAAAGTCTATTTATATTACTCTGATAAAGAGTGTACGAACTGCCAGTTTTCCACGAATTTAAAGTTACCTTGTACATTACATTACTAACCTTAAGTTCATTATATATTATCAAGGGATCGATCACAAGTAGTACGCCGAAGTAGGTAAATGAACTTCGAGAAAGAGGTCACCCGAAGAATCCAACTTGGATGAGCAAGGGAATTAATCTTCTCGACGAAGATTGTTCAGTGCTGAAAATACAAAAGTCTAAACCACGGGTCACCAATTAGTTTCATTTGGGTCCGTTTTAGGAAATAATATGACCGTCGCGGTCCGGTTCTACTTTTTTATAGCAGCTGAGGAGCAAAGACAAAACGCGAGAAATTATAAATACGTACGTACATACGTAAATACGTAATTACGTACACGAGTAACGTATAACTCAATTTTTTTTACTGTGCAGGTCGAGCTGTCAAACAGTATATGGGATTTGACACTAACTTAACGTTCTATGTAAACTTTGATAGCTCGATTTGCACAGTTACAAAAATGCGTATAAGTTGACCAAATAAGTCAGCTCGGTGGTCTGGATTCGGACCGTGATCCACCATTTGGTGACCGTGGTCTAAAGTCTAAACATATAGGGTTCTTATGAAATACCTGAAAAAAATGTTACTACAGCTTCTACTCATGAAACTGAACAACTTTCCCCAAGAAACATTACCATCAGGTGATCCGTCTGCTCGTTTGCCACCTATCACATAAAAAAAAAAGAAACCTATACTCAATTCGAAAAAAAAATGTTTGGCTTTTCATAGTAATTGATCAACTGAACCGCCAATTTTGTATGGGAAGTCCAAAAAATTTTTTGCGATTTGAGTATAGGTACCTTAGGGAAAGTTGTTCCGTATCATGAGTAAAAGCCACTGTTAATTTTTTAGAGGTATTTTAGAAGGACCCTATATATATAGCCAGTATAGCTAGAAGTCGCTTATAGGGCCTATGGTTGTGTTTGAGATTTTTTTCTTTATTTTGACAATTATATATATTATATATTTTTTACGTAATCGGAACCGAAACAAAGTCACAGTATAAAGAAATGTAGCAAATAGGTGCAATTGTTAACTGGGTCTTCTCATTATCCTTGTCATAGTGAACAAGTGCGACTTTGGTAAAAATGCAATTTTTGGTTTCTTTATACTATATTAGTCAATCAGCTGTTCAATTTGTGTATAGGGTGAGTGGGCTTCCCGAATGGTTTTTTAGTATGATGAGCAGTGTTGTGTTCAAAGCTTTGTAAAACAGAATGTAATTGACTTTTGTTGAAACAAAATGTAAGAGGTAAGAAAACAACAATTTAATTTTGTATACTGTCTATAACATTACGTTAATGCTGTCCCAATTTGTAATAAAAGATCATATAAAATACTTTTATCATAAAAATGAATGAGGGGGAGGATGAAAGAGTGACGGGGTAAGTTTGAAATAGTTCCTTGTATCTTAGATAGATCTAAGATAATCCAAGTTATACGAGGCGGGGTAAGATTAAAAATCGACCACTTGATATGAGAAAACCCACCTGACACAAATTAATTCGTAACACACATCCACGCACTCCTAGTAGTAACTGCCAACTGAGTGGCCAGACGTAACAAAATTGCGGATGAACAATGTTGCAAGCACTAAAATTACCATCATGAATTAGGCGATAGGGGATACTTTTTGTCTTACCCCGTTTTTCAGCTTCCCCCCACTCACCCTAGTCATTTTTTGCGATTTGTGCAAAGTTATTCACTATGATGCGAAGAAGCCCCAGTTAAAGGCTCCTACGTCCACATTATTACACCCTGTATACATCAGTATGGACCAAGCAGGTAAACAACCCAGTGGCTATGTACGATTAAGTGGATGGATGGTGGCGTATCGGGAGCCGGGTCGTTCCCTTCCCTCAAATATGGTTGAGGGGAGCGATGGCTGACTCTCGCGTTATACTCGTCGTGATCGGGTGTTGTCCGTGTGAACTCAGTTCACGTAGCGTGGGGGGGGGGGGGCGGGGGGGCCATGGCCCCGAGCGGCACATGGATAGGGGCGGCGTGCGGCACATGAATAGGGGCGGCAAGCGCCGCATTGTTTTTACCTAGTGTTATTAGGAGTCGATGAGCTGCACTTAGATCACGATCCTCAAGATATTAATAGAGAAGATTACAAACTTGAGCGTGTACCTACGTCTTCGTACTTTTGTAGCTGCAACAGATCCAGACTTTAAAAAAGAGCTACATACGTAGTCGGTCCCATAATGAATTGGCCTAACTATGAAATAAAAAAGAAAATTAAATGCAATCATTTTTATTTTTCAATATAGTCTCCATCAATACTGACACACTTCTGACATCGGTGAAATAACATTTCTAATCCTTTATAAAAATAATCGCAATCTTTGTCTTCAAAATGACTGAAGACGGCCGCCTGCAATTGATCTTCATCGCTTGAAAATTTTCTTCCCCTTAAGTCCCGCTTTAAATTTGGGAATAAGTAATAGTCGGACGAAGCCATGTCTGGACTATAAGGTGGATGGTCCAGCTCCGTGAACCCGCATTGACGCACTGCATCCTTCGAAACACCGGCGGTGTGCACGGGGGCGTTGTCGTGAAGCAACAGGACGCCTTTACTCAGTTTGCCTCTGCGCTTCTCCTTTATAATATGTCGCAGATTATATATTAATGAAGCATAATATTCGTCGTTTACGACTGTATTGCGCTCTTTAAAATCAACCATCAAAATACCTTGAAAATCCCAAAAGATTGTGTGATTTTTTTGGTAGATTGTTGCACCTTTGCCTTTCTAGGCGGCTTTTCACCCTTATAACGCCATTCCATTGACTCGCGCTTGCTTTCTGGATCATAATATAACACCATAGTTTCATCACCAGTCACTAGTCTCTCGATCACGTTCTTTGGGTTTTCTCCACAAAGATCTAAAAACTCGGCAGCACAGCGAACTCGCTCCCGTCTCTGCACAGCTGACAGAAGTTTCGGGACCCATCTTGCACTGACTTTTTTCATATGAAGAATAGAATAGAATAGAATAGAATATTTTATTTGCTTTTAAACAAGGTACATTGGTGAGATCTTAGATATAAAATTATAGATTCTCTTGTTTAGCTATATAAATGAAAGCATGCAAATATTTATCAACACAAAATATTACAAATTCTCAGTACAAATCAATTAGTTTACATGTCATAGATAATTATACACATTAACATTGTTTATGTTTAAAAAAATCGTCAACCGTATAGAACATGTTTTGAAGAAGCCACTCATGCAGTGCTACTTTAAATTTCATAAATGGCAGTTCCTGAATTGAACGCGGTATTTTATTAAATATTGTGTGGCCCATCCAGTAACAATTTTTTTTAAATCGTGTCGTTTTTGGAATCTCATCAATAACTAGCCTAGTAGGGTCCCTCCTATTTCTAACAGATACTTCTCTAATCTGCCTATAAAATTCGTGTTGGTTTTGTTTGACAAATTTTGCCATTTCCATAATATATAAACAAGCCAACGGTAGTATACTTAAACTTCTAAATAGGGGACTGGATGGTACATCTTGTGCAACATTGAATATTGCACGGATACATTTCTTCTGAGCGATGAAAACTTTTTTTACATTTGTGCTATTTCCCCATATTATGAGTCCATATCGAAGGACCGATTCCACGTAGGCATAATATGCCGTCACAGCAGTGTGTCTAGTGGCTACCTTCGTTAATTTGTACAGGGCATAACTAAAACTATTTACTTTAGCACATACCTTTTCTATCTGTTCTTTCCAGTCAAGTTTCTCGTCAATTATCGTACCTAGAAACTTAACCTTAGTATCCCCCCTAAGAGTTTGTCCGTTACAAGAAATATTTAATAAATAAGAATTATGATTATTAAAATGAATAAATGTCGATTTATCTACATTAATACGCAAATTATTATTACATAACCATTTATATATTAGATTGATAGTCTTGTTGATGTCATCTTCATGGTAATTTAATGTCAATTTATTATTAGTTGTCACTATTACTGAGATATCGTCCGCAAAAAGTATGGTCCTATGTTTAATTATGTCAGGTAAATCATTTATATACACCAAGAATAACAGAGGACCGAGAACACTGCCTTGTGGTACCCCGTATGTGGTTTGCCTATACTCCGACCTGTATGTCTCGGTTGTGAATTTTTTATTAAGTTTGATCACTTCTACACATTGCCGTCTGTCTTTTAGGTACGTAGATATCCATCTCTGAGCTGGACCCCTAATACCACATCGCTCCAGTTTTGTCAGAAGCTGTTCATGTGAGACGAAATCGAATGCTTTTGATAGGTCGAAAAAGAGAACAGTAGTATAAGACTTCGCATTAGTATTTATAAGTACTTCTCTTACTAAGTTGAAAGTGGCTAAAGTAGTAGATTTTTGATTTTGAAACCCATATTGGTCGTGATTAATAATACCATATTTAGTGAAGAAATTCATTAATTTATTATGCAAAACCTTTTCAAAATTTATTGAGAATATTGGTATAAGAGTGATTGGGCGATAATTGCCCATTTCACTTTTTGAGCCTTTTTTATGTAAAGGCTTAACAATCGAGTATTTAAGTTTGTTAGGAAAAGTACCACACTCCATTGACAAATTAATGAGATATGCCAATATTTTACTTATTTCTTCTCTACATTTCTTTACTACTTTCGTACAAATACAATCATATCCCTCAGAATTTGTTTTATTTAGAGAAATAATAATATTACTTACACACGATTCGTCAATTGGAGTCAAGTATATTGAGTTGTCCTGTCTTTTATAGTTTGTATTTTTAATGCCATTATTTGTTGTATTAGTCAAGTTTATGTAAAAATTGTTAAAAGCCTCTGCTATTTGCGTTGCGTCAGTTAACGTACTGCCATCATTATCAATTTTATCTATATATTTGTCCATGCTAATTGTGGCTGTTTCACTGTTTATGACGTCCCAGGTTGCCTTGGCTAAATTTTTATTATTTACTATGTAATTATTATTGTTACATTTTTTTGCACTGTAAATACACTTTTTGAGCATTCTGTTGTAATTTAAATATTGATTTCGATTTTTATCACTTTTTTGTGTATAGTATTTGTAACGGAGTACCTTTTTGGTAGCGATGGGCGTTTTAAAACGTAAATAGTTTCTGTAACTATGTATTGGTGCAATAACCGAAATACGGTATTCGGTATTACGAAAACTATGTATTTCCGAAACTATTTATTGGGAACATCTGAGAAGCATGTTTCAAATCTCCCTTTCTCACTTACGAGGTTTGCAAAAGACCGTCCTGCTATCAAGGAATAATTTCTCGTGCGGAAGTGTTTCTGAACACGCACGAGCAACGAAAAAACAAAAGAGTACGTTCCAAGTCTACGTTCTGACAGCAACGGTTCGGTCTGACAACAGGACGGACTATAGCAAATCTCGCATGTGTGAAAGGGACACCAATATCACACAATACCACCACCATAACGCGATAACACCGACAACCACAGATAACTGGTAACCTAGAAATACCAACACCCTACAATACCAGTATCGTTTTCTCGGTCGTCGTCGATACATAGTTATTAAAATAAATAGTTTCAAAACCCGTTATTGGGTACTGATAACTAGTTACGTTTCGGTATTGGAAAATCGCGTACCGACCCACCTCTACTTTTTGGTATTACAACTTTTCCTAAGACCCTTTGTTATCCAATTTGAAAAAAAGATGTTCATCGATTGCACGATGGACGGTACTTTTAGAGAGCCCAAGTCTAGCTGCAATTTCTCTAATCTTCAAACGGCGGTCACTCAAAACCTCTTCTTCGATTTGAGCAATAGTATCGGGAGTGAGCACTTCTACCGGTCGACCGTCATGGCCGATATCTTCGACGGTTTCTCGCCCGAGGCGAAACTCTTTCACCCAATTTTTTACTGTGCTATAAGAGGGAGAACACTCCTTATACACACCATCTAATGCCTTCTTTAAATAGAAACTTTATGACGCTTCGATACTCGGTTTTCGACATTTTGAAAAAATACGCGACACTTGTTGCTCAAACAAACTGCTAAACTGAACTACGCTCGTCAAGTCCATGCGTGTTCGTTTATAAAGTGTCTGAGAACCGTACTATTCAATGCAACATAACATGTATCGAAATGTCGCGTAGAACTATATCAGGCCAATTCATTATGGGACCGACTACGTAATTATGTCTGGCTCACGGGGCTTACTAAAATATATTATAAACTTGAAGAGGGTTTACCAAATATTATCATAATGTTAAGAAAATTTTTAACAGCTGCCATTAGCAATGCCAGTTTTGAAAGAAGCTTCTCTGTACTGACGTGAATTAAAAATTAAAAACGAAATATTATTAAATTAAAAATTGTCCAGGGCGACGAGTTAAGCGATCGAAATATATGATAAAAAAATATTTAAAGTTATACAGGGTGTCCCAGAATGGGTGAATCAAATTGCTATGGTAGAATACCTTGTTTAACGTCCCACCGGATAGTCTAAAGTTAATTTAAAAAAACGACTTGGATTTTCCGAAAATAAGGAAAAAGTCCGACATTTTTAAAAATTTCGCCTCTAAGTGTCACGTTTAGGGTGAATTTGTACCTTTTTTCAATAGTATTAACAATATGTGATTACTGTACCTAACTGTAAACATTTAACCTAGCTAAAACGTCATGAAAACAAATGTTATCGTATGAAGAATGAAACCCGTACATACAGCAAGTCATACGCAAAGTTACTATTTTGCACAGGGCCGAAATTTGGGTCGTGCCACTCGTGCACAGACACAGGGCATCGAGCTCATGGGGGCACCAATCACCCTGGTAGGTGGGGTACGTACCCTAACTGAAATGGCGCTGAGCGCTCCAAGTAAAAGGGTTTTTGTTGGTTTAACAATTCTTAGATATCAAAAAAAATTTCGCGCTCGCTTCGCTCGCGCTTATCTTTCAAAAATTGGGAATGTTCGTGAGCGAGCGGTCACGGAAGTATATAATACGCTCGCTTCACATCAGTAGGTTGTAGGTTTGATGTTCGGCGGGGTTTAGTTAGTATTACGGATTTCCAATTCAGTTATATTAGCAATCGAACATGACATACACATCGATTATATAAAAGATTTAGCTTTTAAAAACACGAAGAGTAATTTTTTTATTGATTACAGAATTTGGCTGTTTTATTCATTTTTTTATTTACTAATGATGAAAATAGTAAGGGGCGGCAAACTTTCGATGGGCCCCGGGCGGCGAAACCCCACGCTACGCCACTGGTGAACTGGCCCGCTCTTATCATTGGTTTTTGGAATTGTTAGTCATTAGCTACAAATATTTTTTACTTTTATCTCTTTTGAATCCTTTCTTTATTCTTATTTTAGTATCTTTTATTTACAGAAATTACATTGTATAATTCATTTATTGATCTAGCATTAATATGTAATAGAATATAAGACTTTTTTTATTTAAATGTGTTGGAGGGAGTTTCTTTACGGCCGGCCCGCCGTTTTTTCTCATTCCGCAAACACTTCCCGAAACGGCGGGTATACGAGTTCCGAGTGGTAGGAACCTCGTATTAGGTAGATAAAAGAATGACGTTCGAAAAGTGTACACTGCTACCTACTTCGAATAAAATATTTTCATTTCATTTCAAGTGTTTCGTACGCAAAACTTAATGAAAAAGACGTTATTTTTGATCAACCTTTTACTTATACGAACCGGTTTTATTTATACGAAGGAAGAATATGTAAACAGATCATTGTAAATTTTGTATTTTACATTAATTGTCCTGATATTAAGTACTGCACAAGGATTTTCAGCGTTATTTGCAGCGATTTATTTAGATTCAGATTTATTTCATAATTGTTCAATTACATGATAAATATATGTTTATAAAATATTATGTTAATTGTAAAAAAAAGGTGAATATAATATTAGGTCTTATGAATTACAATAAATGATAATAATGTATACATAATGTATAATCAGTCATCGAGTGGATGTTGTCTGGGCCTGCGGTTTCCGCACACCTTTGTAGAAGTCATCAATGCTGTAACAGGCTAAGTTTAACAATATAGTTTTTAGTCTACTTATAAAAGTATCATCGCTAAGAGCCTCTCTTACATCCCCTGGTAGCGCATTATAGAGCTTGGGGCCAACTGTGGTGACGAGGCGGTGTGTCTTCGCGCGGCGAGGCCGTGGCACTTGCAGAAGGTGACGGCTACGGGTGCTTAGGCTATGGCGGTCTCCTAGAGTTGAGAAGTTACTCAAATTCTGCCTTACCTGTTTACACATTTCCAGAATGTACAAACTGGGCAGAGTAAGTATTTTAAGTTTGTTAAACAGCTCCTGGGCAGGATGATCATAGGGTGCACCCGCTACTATACGGACTGCAAGTTTTTGGAGTCGAAAGGCACGGTCACGATCGGCAGCAGCACCCCATAGGTCGACACCGTAAGTTACTAATGAGTGGAAATATCCGTAATACGCCTGTTTTATATTTTCTATAGTTAGATTATTTCGCAGCCTCGACAGCGCAAAGCAAGCAAATGACAGTCGACCACAGGTGGCATCAATATGGGCTGACTAGTTTAAGCCCGAGTCGATGACAAAACCTAGGTGCTTAACCTTGTCCACCTGGGGAACAATTATGCCATTCAAACTAATTTTGAGGTCACTAGCTTTTGACTTGCGTAGCTGAAAATGAACTATATTGGCTTTATTGGTCTTTTCCAGGTTTAATGACATGCCGTTTACAGAAGACTAGTGAGCTATATCATGCATGCACATATTAACCTTACTCTTCAACTTTCACTCATTCACTCGTAAGTATGTATCTAATTACCGACACAATGTTCTAATTTTGTATGTTTTATTATTTATTTCTTCTTAACATTTATGCTAAAATTATTTAAAAATCTGGGTTCAGTCAGATGAAAATCGAAAAAGACAGTGAATATATTTAATGTAACTTATGTAGAAGATGTGACTGGATAACCTTATGCTACTATAGTCAGTTGTTAAATAATATAGGATGTAACAAAAAGGTGTGCTAATACTTTAAGGTGGGCTTTTACTCACCAAACTGAACAACTTTTTTTCTACAACTTTGTTGAAATAGCCAAAAAAATCGACTTTTAATACATATCGATCAGCCGGCGAGCCAAGTTTGAACAAAGTTGTAGAGAAAAAGTTGTTCAGTTTGATACGTAGAAGCCCACCTTGAAGTATAACCACACCTTTTTGTTACATTCTGTACACTTTCCACACAATAATTAAACCAACACATATCATTGCAAAAAAACACCCACATAACCTAGTTGGAAAGACTGACAGACACGCGTTTAGGTAGGCTGTCTAATGTCACCTTAAAAAATAAAGCTTCATCCTTCGGACTCGGGTTTTAATTTAATAGTATTTTTTTTACACAGTATATTCCAGTCATTCGGATATTAGCTAAGATACGGATTTTTAACAAAATAATAATGACATACATTAATTAATTACATTTTTTAACATAATAATTATGTCAGTAGGTATAACTTTTGTACCACATGAATAAATCAATCAGAATCTTCATGTTGCGTTTCATCAGTCCCTTCATTACTCGCCGATTCCTGCGTCACAGAAGTATTGTCATTCGCTTCGGTACCCTCAGATTCCTGTGTCATAGAATTATTGTCATCCTGACTAAATTCATGTGTACTTTCATCATGTGCACTTTCATCTGACGCTGTGTGGGGTTCATCTGGTTCATCCTGATCTCGACTACGATCAGGCGTTGTTCCGCCTCTGCCGCCTCCGCCACCTCCGCCACCTCCGCCACTTCCGCCACCTCCGCCGCTTCCTATGCTGAATTTGTTGCCCAAGTTGATTCTAGGGAGAAAACTGGTTGCCCCGCCAGCTATTGCTCCGGCAGCCATGCCTCCCAGTGTCCCGCCAAGTATGCCACCTCTGCCGCCTTGTTTTGCCTGTTGCGGTGGCGGTGGTGCGGCTTGTGGTGGTGGCGGGCCGTATCCTGGCGGCGGCGGGCCGTATCCGGGCGGTGGCGGGCCATATCCGGGCGGTGGCGGGCCGTATCCGGGCGGCGGCGGGCCGTATCCGGGCGGTGGCGGGCCGTATCCTGGTGGCGGTGGGCCGTACGCCTGCGGTGGAGGTGGCGGGGCAAACCCATGCTGTGGTTGCTCAGTCTCAAAGCTAATATTTTGTATTGTCACCTGACCAGCTGCAGCTAAATTTGTTATGTTCTGAAACGGTAATCTGTGTGCGAATTGGGTGAGGTGCTGGCCGTTTAGAGCTATAAGAAAGCCTTGCGGTTGGCATAAGATTACTAATTCAAACGGTTGGCCGAGATGCATGGGCAGTGGGCATTCCTGAGGATGGCCTGGACAAGTGCCACCCATTACGTCATTCAGGATAAGCCGCATGTCTTGGATCCGGAACCAGAGGTGAAGTCCCACGTCAGAGTCAGCGGCTGCACCGCACATCAGCATCATGTCGAATCGGTGTACGCCTGGGGTTGTCATTCCGCGCACTCTTATTATCCTCCCAGGAATCATACCCCCCATGATTGGGAGGTTGAATGGCATATGTGGGTTTTGTACAGAAGACATTCTGTATTTACTTATGGCACGATCACAATTTTTAAAGGGAGGCTGAATCTGCTATGATATCAGCTCATATTTGTTTAATTTGTTTCACAAGTGTTTTTATACATTATTATAATATTTTAAAACACTGTTCATTTTAGAAATTAAGGCATATTCTTTACATTTCTGAATTTGATAGAGCAATATTTACAAAACAAAGCGGGACAAAAATCTGTGAGAACTGATTATAACTATGGTAAAGAAAAATAACTTTTTAAGTATACAACGGAGGTAAGTTCAAGGAATTTCTAACTCATCTACAAAGATGAGGTCTAGTTCTGATTATATATTATACGAATTTAGAATGTAACTTATTGGATAGAAAGGGATGAAACCTAAAATACACTCGGACAGATTAGTAGAAAGTTCATCTCCTTTTCTATAATCTGTTGATATAAGCTGTTTCGTAGTCTTTGGTTTAACTATTCATAAACTCACAGACAAAAATTTTCTTTTATAATACCAAGACTTCTAGGTTTCCGATAATATAAGGAAAATTGAAAATATCCTCGCCTTAGAAATACCTAATATGTTACAACTGATATTTCCTAATCTATCTATATATACTATAATAAAACAGTAGAAACCGCGTGTCTGTACATTGAATATTTTTACCGAAAATAGGAAGGAGGTGATAAAATAAGAGTAATAGAACACAAATAAACAAATTTTTTTTTTGTCTGTCTGTCTGTCTGTCTGTCTGTGTCTGTCTGTCTGTCTGTCTGTCTGTTCACGCTAATCTCCGAAACTACTGGACGAATTTTCATGCAGTTTTCTCGAGTAGATTAAGCTTAGTTTGGAGCATTATATAGTCTTTGTTTCATCGAAATCCAATGTCAAGAAAAAAGTTGTCCTTTAAAGATAATTTTAAATTCGCCGTTGCCTGTTAAAAATTATATAGCAAATGGGTCGAAAGAATGGTCGGAAGCTTAATTTATGTAGGCAATCGATTATAATTTTAATTTTTACATAAACAATAAAACATCTACTTATTTAAGGTTCCGACCCTTCTTTCGACCTATTTGCTATGTAATAGTATAGATGTAATTTTTGGCAGACTGATAAAACTGTAACGGGGCCGATTCTGTACATGGAATATTTTTGAAAATAATACCATGTCTATCGATAAAGAGACGAAAACAATTTAATTTGGAATTTTTGTCTGTCTGTCTGCGCATCACGCAAATACGGCTGGGCCGATTTTGATGAAACTTCGTACGATTCTACTACGTAACCCGGAGTAACATCTTAGATACTTTTTATTCCGGGAAATTCAAGGGAAGTTCAAGGGTTTCAAGGGAATTAAAGTTTTTATGCTGGAGGAATGCATAAAAACTTTAATTCTTAAAAGCCTTATTAATCAAAAACTACGAAGGCGATTTTATTGTAATTTGGCACAATGATACTTTATCATTACTACTAAACATCCAAACCTTTTCATCTAGGTTTCATGAACGGTTCCCACAGGAAAACGACAACACCGTATCTCCACAATAACTCAGTTTATTAAGATAAAACCTTAACTTTTTGAAAAGGCGTGTCGTTTACGGTACTTTCGTATCATTCGATACATACTATTGGTCCTGGAAATTCAAAGGGATCCCGAGGGAAAAGCTGGAAACTGTATCTAAGTATTAAGGTGAAACCTTCACTCTTAGATTAGGCGAATCAAAGGTATATTCAGTTAACATTCTTGACCCGGAATTGTGAAGGGTGTCCCGAGGGAACTGACGGGATCCTCTTTTTCGATGAGATTTGTTTATATTGTTTTCACGGTGTAGGTAGCTGTAGAATATCGAAAATATACGTATAACTTAGTGAAATAAGCAAAGCAAACTACATTTGTAAATGGTATTTTTATTTCGTACCCAACTATTCAAGTGTGGGGCAATATTTATCAAGTGGTGGTATACAGGGTGTTATAAAGGCGTAGGCATTCTACTGGACCTGTTCTTCAATTTTTTCTTTAACTACCTAATACAGGATGTTAAAAAAAGTGCGTTTGAGATTTTAAGGGGGTGCTCAGGACCAAAATATACTGGAAAAATATTGAAAAAATCAGATCTGCAATTTTTTTACCCTTTACCATACAAATTCTTAATTCACTATTCCGATTTAAAAAGTTGTAGACACACAAACTTGATTCTGAGTAACCCCTTAAAATCTCAAACGCACTTTTTAACATCCTGTATAGGCGGCTGAAAAACTTCTTAAGGCGCGACGTTTCAAAGTTTTTGTGATTTTTATGATTCTGTTCAAGGCAATTTGTTTTTTATTGTTTCAAGTATGTTATTTATTTTTTCCATGATGATAGCTTTAACCATTATTTCAAGAATTTGAATTGAATATTGCGATTTGGCGATACTTAACGCCCCAGAATAAGAATAAATCCATGCCCCAGTAGTGTTGATTGTGAATATAAATCCAATGCATTTTCATTTTCTTTCTCTTTTTCTTCTGATTTTTTATTTTTATTTTTTATTTTTCTTTCATTCGTTTTATTGTTTACTTAATTTTGTTATTTTCTTATTTCTAAAGAATAATTTAGCAAAACATATGAACTATTGGAAAAACCCCAACACTAACGCGTACGAAGTCGCGGGCACCAGCTAGTCTCAAATATAAATGTATTGCTGGAAGACACTCGCACTATCGCAATATATCGTTGCAAAAATGTTAAATTCAAAAAAATCTACATTAAATATTTTGTGAAAAGAATTTACTGACTCGGTTGAAAACGCATATCTTGGATGAAGATAGACTGACTTCTCGCAATAAGAATGACACCTTTACAATATTGTTACAAGACATTTTGTACTTGGGCTAAGAACTATAATACAAAATATCTTATTTCTTAGGCGAAGATATTTTCGACTTTCCTTATATCGAAAACCTAATAGCTGTTTTTTTTCTGTGTGTACAGATACCTAGTTATTTTTTTAGGTCTAATGGCGTATGATACTCTACTATTAAAGTTCCGTTCACACGAACACGAAAGTACAATTGGAGCATTTACATAGAGGACACTGGCATTTTAGTTCAATTCATGCAAGTTCATGGTCCGTGGTCAAAAAGTCTGTCAGTAGCTGGTGGCCATTGTAGCTGCAAGATTATAGAATTAGCAGTTTTCCATAATCACTAGGCATTTTTTAAATTATTTTGTAAAAACTTTGATATTTACTCAGTAGGACGGAGTTTCGCTTCGTGGCACTAGCCAGATAAACCCAACCTAACATAGTCGTCATCCTTCGTCGACCGACTCAGTTTTATTCGTAGTTTTTACACAGTAGTTTACAAGGCAACTAGCGATTTTGTAAAACTGCTAATTTTACAATCTGGGTGCGACAACGGCCGCCACCTACTCGTGATATGTCATTGTTACAGCAGGATATCTGAAGACTTGTTGCATTGATAAAAACATTATATTTCAAATAGCTTTTTAGGTATGTTTGTCTTTTTTATGAAACTATTTTATTTTATTTATTCTAAGTCGTTAATTTCTAACTCTTTAAATTCTACCCCAATCGATCTTCTTGATCTTTTACCTCTATTAATATTTTCATTGGCGAAATCATAGAAACCGCCATTACTTTTTAGCTATGAAAGCGCAGTATGAAAGTATATTGAAAGTATAGAATGTATAATATGATCTATTCAATTTGCAGACTTCAATCGCTTCCTACTCATAACAATAACAAACAAATATATAACAAATCAAAGAGTATATGAGACCGCTAAATATGTAGAATCATGTATAGAAAAAACAACCAAACTATGTATTGGATTGTTTTTAACCAAAGCCATCCTTACGTCTCTAAGATGTAAAAAGAAAATGCCAGTGCCTTCAATACAAAATCCAACCATCCCGTTTTGTTTTCAAATTTTCGGGGGTATGATTTCCGGTAGAATGATGAAGATACGAGGCGCAGCGGCTATTGGCGTTGAGCGGTTTGACGTCATGCTCGTCTGCGGCACCGCCAAAACCGCAGACATCGGTCTTCACCTCTGGTTCCGGTTCCAAGACATGCAGCTCATCCTAAATCATGTGATGGGTGGCTCGCAACCAGGTAACCCTGAGCAAGTCGGGCTACCTATGCGACTTGGCCATCCCTTCGAACTTGTCATCTTATGTGACCTCCAAGGCTTCAACGTAGCTGTAAACGGCCTTCACCTCACTCAGTTCGCACACAGAATACCGTTTCAGAACATAAACCATATTGCAGCAACAGGCCATATAGCAGTTCATTTGATTACTTTCGAGGTCTGTCAATCGCATGGGCATATGGCTCATCATCCGCATGTACACCCACAATCGAATTTTCATCACGTGCCACATAATTTTCAACATCCATCACCGCATTTGCATAATAATACGTCACCCCATTATCATCAAGCACCGCAACATCATCAACCGCCGCCACAAAATCATCAACTGCCGCTACAAAATCATCCAAATAAACAACAAAAAGTACAAAACACTAAATTGCAGGAAACGAAGCCACAGAGACGGTATAATGACACGTCCTATTACAACTTCCGACGAAGACGACGCCGCCGCAGTTACAGATCTGGTGGGTATTATAACAGACGTCGTAGCTCTAGTGACGATGATGATTACGATAGCTACTCGTATGAAAAAAAGAAGGATGGAAAACAAGGAGGTGCATCCACGAAAACGGAGACAGAAAAAAAATCGGGTACTGACGTGAAAGAAACTGACCGTAGCGAAGAAAACATTTCAAACTCGGATTCGGGAGGTGCTTCCGACTCCGACTAAATAGTACGAGTATCAGTAGAAACTTCACGAGAAACAGCAGAAAACTGAGTAGATCCATTCTGGAGTTGAGGTTTGTTTGTCAAGCCACCCAGAACTATAAAGTTATAGAAAAAATAAAGCTTCAAGACAAAACTAAAGGGGGCTTGAAATTAAAAGTATTTCAGGTAATTTAATTATAGACTGTATTATTTTGAAACCCTGCCGTGGCTACAGCTCACATAACAAGCAGGTGAAAGATACTGTGTTGCTATAACAAATAGAGGATTCTAACAAAAACATATACGGTTATCTAAATCCCAACTAGAATTCCCTGTGTCATATGAACCACAGACTCTTATAGACGTAAATATATAATCAGTTACATATCAGGTCAACAGAAGGCATGCAATTCGGTCAACCCTTCGAACTAATCATTGTATTTGAAACACAGCATAATCTTGAATGGCCCACTTTCCAGAGAGGATTATGGCAGCAGTGCTGTGCTGCACGTATTATAGCAGCATCAAGAAATATAATACTTCAAATGTTCAGTTACCAGGTTCTTTAATCTCAATTGAAAGATTTTGAGACTGGATATAAGTAGCTGTGGATCGTAAACAGGGGAAGAATTAGAGTACTTGATTATATTCACAAAGATCAAAATACGATATCGACCAACAAAAAGCGAAAAACAAAAAACTGATTCAGAGTCCAGATGCGAGATTGATCAAAGTTAGGAGTGACAGTCAGTGTAGATAGTACTCATATTTACAAGTCTTGACATGTGTCTAATTATTATTGCAGGGAAGGTCACAATTTATCGTAGGTAGAGGCTACAAAAATTAGTAACATGGGCAGAAAAAATGCCGAGAACATATTGCCATGCCAGTGTTATAATATGTAGGATTATGATAATTCTGTGAATTAAATATTTAAATAACGAAATATTAAAATCGTATAATAAACTTAGCAGGCGACCTTCCTATCATCAAATAAGATCACACTAGGTGCTGACGAACTGTGAATAAAAAAAAAAGTTTTGTAACAATTTTTTGAAAATCAATATATACTTAAACATGTGTTTTTTTATTAATAAGCATATCATACAGAATCATTCTGATGGCAAAAAATTGAAAAAATATCTTGTATCAAAGAGTTTTTGGACTTCATACAAATCGGTCAGCTTGAGCAAATTTTTCTTGGTACTACACGAATTTCCTCAAAAATTTTTGCCATCATTTTCATGTACCTATATTATCATTTATCACCACAACAACATTCCAAGTTATAAAATTGCATATTTATTTATGTCACATTTATTTGTTATTTGAAATATATGGATTGTATAATAAATAAATCTTATATATCACAAAATAAACCAAATTATAATCAAAACATTTTGTGCCTTTTTGTTAACTTTTCACAAGTAAATATATGTAGAAAGAAATGTTTAAAATGTTTCCAATAATATCGCTGCCTGGTCGTTAGCTGCATAATGTAGGTATGTTACAAAAAATCAAGGATAGTCTATTAAAATAAAAACCCACCTTTAAACATTTAGTATAAATATAAATATTTCCTATCCTAGAAGCAACATGATAAGTAAAACTTTATAAAATATAACGAAAGATTACGTAACGTTTGGTTTTCGTAAACTCACAAACATTGGAAAAATATAAGTAAGACATAATATAGCCAAATATACTAATTTCCAATGCAAACAATAAATACTAGGCACGATTTAAACCTATATTCATCGTCTTCTACACATATCTGTTCTGTAGGTAGAAGTTAGGACATGTTCAAATTATTTTTTATGAAACCCTGCTCCTTCGTATAATTGTAGGCATACTGAGTTTATCTAAAGGAACGTGATGTTTCGCAGACGCAGTTTTCAAAAAGCATTCTATCAATAAACATCTCCAGTCTTCAGTACGACCTTGCTTGTATAGCCAGTTCATATGGCATTACCTTTCAGCGCCGAACATTGGTGTCCGTTTCTGGTATCCCACTAGAATTAGGAGCATTAGTATTACCATTGTTAGTTGAAGGCATATTTCCTGGCATTGAAAGGACAAATGGAGCAGGCGAGTTACCGGGTCTTTGTGTCTGTGCATTGCTAGGTGTGTATT
Organism: Coleophora deauratella; assembly: GCA_958295455.1. Classification (NCBI taxonomy): domain Eukaryota; kingdom Metazoa; phylum Arthropoda; class Insecta; order Lepidoptera; family Coleophoridae; genus Coleophora; species Coleophora deauratella. Next base: position 15,169,186 of record OY282400.1, on the reverse strand, counting down.
GTTGCTGTGCAATTCCTGCATTGCTAGGTGTGTCTTGTCGCTGTGCAATTCCTGCATTGCTAGGTGTGTCTTGTCGCTGTGCAATTCCTGCATTGCTAGGTGTGTCGTGTCGCTGTGCAATTCCTGCATTGCTAGGTGTGTCTTGTCGCTGTGCAATTCCTGCATTGCTAGGTGTGTCTTGTCGCTGTGCAATTCCTGCATTGCTAGGTGTGTCGTGTCGCTGTGCAATTCCTGCATTGCTAGGTGTGTCTTGTCGCTGTGCAATTCCTGCATTGCTAGGTGTGTCTTGTCGCTGTGGCTCATTTGATTGCTCTTGTTGAATCCTTACATGATGTGAGGATAAATTTAGATGTATCTGTGATGTTGGATCGCTTGATTCTCGAGAGTATTGATATACTGGTTGTACGCCACCGTTTTGTTTGATGTTTTGATTGGATACTCTCGTTTCTGGAGTCGAAGACTGTAACGAATCCATTATTATTTGAGATGGTCGAGATTTGACAGACTCAAAGCTTATTAAAGTAATATTTATATCCCCATCCCCCGCTATATACGTTATATCATCAATTGGTAATAAATGCGGGAAATCGCAAGTAAACATGTCGTTTACAATTATGTGGAAGTAACCTGGTTCGCATATAATGAAGATTTCAAACGGTTGTCCTTTATGGAGAGGTACAGGTCCTGCAGCGATTGCGTCACTCGAAATCCCTTTGTCTATAGCATTCATAACTATGAAATTGTCTTCAGAGCGTAAATATAAAAGAAGTGCTACATTAGAATCGTCATAGTATCCACATTGTAATTTTATCATTAAATTCTCAAGTTGATTTTTTACGTAGCCTCGAACTCTTACAAGTCTTCCGTTAAATATACCACCTGGTATCATGTGTTTGAATGGAACTTCTGGTTTCTCTATTACTGGCCCCGGGTGTTCCTCGGGGGGATCAGATCTTCTACTGCAGAATCCCATTTTGTTTCCCATTATAACGCAAAAAAATACGCAAGGAGAATTAAAGCGTGTGCTGGAATATTATTTACATAAGTTTTCATTGAAAATTTACTCTTAAAACTCTCCAAATTTACCAAGTATCAAAATTAACGAAAGTATTTTTATTTTTGTTGGTAAATAAACACTTGAAACCTCATTTTATTGCAAAATCTTTCAGTATTCAATTCCAATGACGTGAAATGGCATGTTCAATTCTAAAATATTTGACAATTAATTGACAAGGCTTAAAGACCATTCGATAAGCCTTTACTCTTTATGACTTTTATTATAGCTATAGCGTCTTTTAAGTTCATTGGACCAAACATAAAAGTAGAAAGCCATGTTTTATAACCATGTTCACTGTATCGTAATTATTTATTACTTAATTTAATTAGGCTTACTTGACTTCCTATACCATAAAGTCCTATACTGCGTCTTCCGTTGCGCGGTTGCCACTCGAGCGGCCATCTGTTCTACGGTCTATGTGTCCCATCCACTGTCACTAAAGTTTAGAGTTTCTGTGAGCTACTTCAGTTACTTTGGTTCTTCTAATTCAGTAATTAGAAGAACCAAAGTAACTGATTTCTTCTGTAACTAATTTCTGATTCAGTCACGTAGGGAAACTCCAAGCATAGCACGCTCGATCGCCCTTTGGATGACTTTGAGCCTTCTTATGAGTCCCATAGTAAGCGACCATGTCTCGGTTCCATATGTCATCACTGGCAACACACACTGGTAGTCTTGAGACGCTGCGGTATTTTGGACATGAAGATTTATATCAGACGTTTCCGAACGCGGTCAGCCGAGTCGGATTCGACGAGACGAGTAAGTGAGCAAAGATAATTTTTGCTGCGAGTGCTGACTTTAAATCACGAACTAGCAAAGCAGTATTAAATCACGAAATAGCAATATAGTATTGAATTACCAGCGTAGCGAGTGATTCTAATATAGACTACTGAGCACAGTGAGTGATTTAAAGGAACGAGACATAAAATAATCTCGTGTGAAACATACAACTTTTACTACCTTATAGGTATTATAAACTTGATTAGACAGTTTGTATGGAGAAGCTGTTTTTTTTCGTTTCCTGAAAAAAATTCTTGTGGAAAGTTGTTCAGTTTCATCTACTGAGCAAGCCCTTAAAGTTTTCGGAAACCTGTCCCTTACACCCTGTATATATTTTAGATGTTGTGTTCGGAAACTGCGCTGCTTGACATTTTTATGAAACCAATCATGATATTTTTAAGTAAGCGATATTAATGTGTAATATTTATTTTAAAAATTGCGTCTTTGAAAAGGCAAAAGCACAACTTATGAACTAAAATTTAAGTAAATAACATACAACATTTTGTGCCTATCGCTAAGCCAAAATGAATTTCTGACCGAACCATTGCATATTACAGGTCGCGCCAATCTTTAAGATCGCTGAAGGGTACTGACTGGGGGAAGTGTGCGTTCACTTGGAATCCTCATGCTCGAATTTTGATATTCTGATTATGCCAATATTTATTGTCTAATAGTGCCCAAAAGAAAAAAATGTGCTATTGTAGTTTCAGAGAAAATCGAGTTTTTCACTGAGGCTGCTAGCGGAATGTTTCGCCGGCAGCCTCATCTCTGGAACCAAGGAACTACTTCGAAATTCGAGCATGAGGATTCTAAGTGAACGCACACTTCCCCCACTCAGTACCCTTCAGCGATCTTAAAGTTTGACGGGACCTGTACATTTTTTACAGCGCCGAGTGTTTCCAAAAGGTGGAGGTTGAAATTCAAATCACTTATTCTCACGCTAGCAGCAGAAAGCGTTTTTGCTTTGAGTTTTACGAACCAGTGGCACCCTTTTCGTGCTGGAATAGTTATTTGTTCAACAAGTGAGCAAAGTAATTGTTTTCTGCGAGTGCTGACTTTAAACAAGAACTAGCGAAGTAGTCTAGCGTTGGGTAGCGTTGAATAAGCGAGAGAACATATACATATACGATAAATATATATTTTTATATCAATTATCTTTTGTCAAATATACTTAAATATAATTATTTCTGTAACTTAATTTAAATATAGTATATACAGCGTATAAGGGACAGGTTTCCGAAAACTTTAAGGGCTTGCTCAGTAGACGAAACTGAACAACTCAAGAATTGTTTTCAGGAAACGAAAAAGAAATCGGCTTCTCCATACAAACTGTCCAATCAAGTTTATAATTTTGTAGGAATTTATAAAAGCCGTCAAACCTTGTTTGATCTTTATGAGAAAAAAAGTTATATATTTGATGAAAATTTCAGAAATTATGTAAAACGTTATTCAAAAATATTCAGAAAGGCATGCTGCGCAGCCAAATCTAATTACTTAGCCAGAAAGATAAAACTATCTGATAATAAAATTAAGACGGTTTGGAATATAATAAATGAAGAAACCGGTAAAGTCAAGAAACACGACAAAGATTTTTTTTTACAAACAGATAAAGGCAAAATAACATCTAACGCAGAAATAACTACGGAATTCAAAACGTTTTTCACAAACATTCCACTTAAGCTAACTGAGGCCCTGGATTCATCACCCACATATGTTAAAAAAATATTAGAAGAAAATGACATTTCTTGTGATGAAATATTCTATTTTAGAGAAATTATTAATTATATTAATTGGACCTGAAACTGTTGTTAAAACTTTTAAGTCGCTTAAAGTGAAACAAACTGAAGACTTGTGGGGTTTATCAGTTAAAGTAATTATTAATATAATTGACGAATTAGCACCACATTTAGCATACCTTTTCAATATTAGTATAGAAAGTTATGAATAATCACAAGATACAATAGAAGTGTGTTGTGATTTATCTAAAGCATTTGATTGTGTGGAACATCAAATATCAAAGTTAAGTTTTGGACACCATATTATAGAATCAAATACATCAGAAATGACCTGAATAATAATGTCATTTAATATTCAGTAAGACTTTTCCTGTAACCCTGTATAAAGAACTGTATCAGACAGGAGCGCTAACCACTTAGCCACCGATATGTATTGTGGCATATAGTACCTATCAAGTCACTAAGTCTTTGCAATTTTTTTTATTTACGCGGATATCACACCGGTACGGAAACCGGACGAGCGACGAAATTCGCATATGGACGCGTTCCGTACCACCGGACAGTTTCCGTCCGAATTTCGTCCAAAGCTGCAGAGCACGACGAAGGCACGGATTTCGGACCACCGGACGGTTTCCGTCCGAACTTCGTCCGAAGCAGCGGTGCACGACGATTTTCGTCATGCAATTATTGAATATTCGAACGTGTATATATGTATGTATATATTTTTGACTCGGGTACTTGTTTTTGTTTGTAACAAGGGTCATTTCGTGAATCACTCCGCACCCTTTTCTACACAAAAATCCGGACGGTAATACGGAGCAGTGTGGAGCGCGGATCCGTCGTCGTGTGAATCGCACCTCCGGACGGAGATGTGGCGTCAGTGTGTGGTACCCTGCTGTTTTTGTATACAAATCAACATTTTACGGTTCAAAGTTTACATCCGGACCACCGCAATTCGTTGCGGTGTGTTTTCCGCCTTATTTATAAGTTGCATAAAGTTATTCCGTATGTGCACTTTGATATGCTTTGTCATTGCTGTGTTCTATCTAAATATTAGGTTGTTCACAGCAAACGTGTGGTGACATGTGGCGCGATATTTTGGGAACGGATGCATGTTAGAACCTGTTGTAACGTAAGTGTTTAAGTAGACAAAAGACGTGTTTATTGGAACTTTAAATTTACTTCAAAATGGATCAAGAGCAATAAAAAAAATAGATCGAAGGCTATCAGCAGAGAGTTTCTATCAAGTCTCGGCTGGACTACGAAGCAAATTCATAAACAACTATAGTATAACTATTATATTAGGTGGTCAACTAGTCAAGCTTACAGTCAATAACGTACAGTGGAATTGTGGGTCACTCGATTTAGGAAGAATCAATTTGAGGTTGGAGAAAGAAGAGGTGGTGATTGGGATAAGAGAATATATGATGTTGAGAAGTTATTAAAGGATCATAAAGGCTATTCAGTCCGTGACATTTCCCAGCGGTTAAAGTTATCAAACAGTTCAGTTTGGATTATTTTGACAGAAATTCTTCATTTGACAAAGAATCTCGGTAAGTGGGTACCACATAGTTTGACTGAAAATCAAAAAGATCACCATATTAGCTGTCAAGTGTAACTTATCAAAATATAACAAGCACCCTGCTATGCTCAAAAGAACTCTGGCCCTCGAATAACCTTCGGTGTCTTTATATACACCTCCGGACCGCAATCAGCGATGGTTCTGGCTGGGGACAAATGAGGAGGTACCGCATACTGTGGCATATAATGTTCACGGGAGGAAGAGGATGCTATTGGTAGCATTAGATTACAACGGCATCGCATTTTACAGGCTTCTTGATGAAGGTCAGTCAATCACTGCCTCAGTATATGTTTCTATACTGAATGAAGAAATTTCAGAATGGATGAATAAACAAAAATCTACTCATCATGTACTCCTTCAGGATAACGCCCACCCGCACAGGGCCGGGATAGTCACCGATTTTTTTAAAGAAAAAATATAACGCCCTGGGCACATCCCCCTTATTCGCCAGATTAAATGCCGTTGGACTTCGGCTGCTTTGATGAATTAAAGAGGATGTTGCGAGGAAACACGTACTCGTATAACAATTGGGAACAACTAATAAGTTCACTTAAATCATAATTATTGTTATATATTAAAATAAAAGTCACTTGTATGTGAAATAAATGCTTGTTTTCTTACCACACGTTTGGTGTGAACAATCTAATATTTTATGTAAATAATATGCTATAATAAGGCTTGATACAAACCCAAACTTAAACCAAAAATGGATGTAGTAAATGAAACCACTCGTACAGTAAGTTTAATCAAACTTAATTCCATTTGTTGCAGTAAATTCTAAATCTAAAAACTTTATAAGTCTTAAATCTAATCATCATCACATTCTATATCTGATTGGTCACTAACGTCTGTTTCGTCAACAAATGATTTTCTAGCGTTCGTTCCAACTTTATTAATTTTGAAATTTGGCTTGTTTAAAATTTCCCATACAGTTTTCACGCCATGTATAAATTCTTTGCTATTAAAATATGAGTTATTAGTTGGTTTATTTTTACTATCTTTGTCTTTGTCCATTAAGTACACATTGTTTGGTTTTTTATTACTGGGAAGTGAAAATGTTGGATCTGCATTATTTTTGTATTCTTTGTTTAGATCTATTGTAATGCGCCATTTTTTATCGGAATCTATGGATTTTTTTAGTGGTGCTGGAGTAGTTTGAAGCCATTTTGATTCTGTGTCATCAATATTTCCATTTGCGCTATCAAAAATGGAATTAAAGGAAATTAAATTATTAGATTTATCCTTTGTTTTTTCAGTTTTCGTGGCATTAATTTTCTTGTTGCGTTTCAGTTTATTTAAAGCATCTCTTGGGTTAAAGGGACTCTTTTCATCTTCAATGAATACGTTTTCTATTTTATCACTTTGAATTTCGTGTTTCGTATCCACCTTCGGTTTGACGAACACTTGTTTTCCTCTTCTAGATTTGGGTATTTCAATCTTATAATTTTTATCATTCTCTTCAGATATTTCACTTAGTCCTTCTTTGTATTTATCTTCAGAGATTCTGTAAAGTGATTTTTCGTCATCAGACTTTGTAAAGCTTTCTCTGAATACTCCATTTGTAGGTTTTTTCATTATGTTTGCTCTTAATACATTTCTGTTATATTTCTTTTTGGATTTCTTGGGCAATCGGTTTTCCACTTTAATTCCGTATGGTCGCAGATGGTAGATGAGGTATTCCAGCACGTACATATCCTCCGGAGCCACTGGGTGGAAACTGATTGCATAGTCAGAGCAACAAGCTAAGCCCTGATAAAATAAATAAAGTAATTTATAAGCAGCCTATGTAAAACTAAGTATTTCAATAAAAATATTTATTGATCAATATGCGTTAGCCTCTGGATGCGAGCTGCACAGGACCGGTCGGTGTGGAAATCCTTGGGGAGGCCTATGTCCAGCAGTGGACGTCTTTCGGCTGATGAGGATGATGATTGGTTAGCCCGTTATCTTGAAAAAAGGCATGCACTCAGTTGTGACATGGACATTTTTAATCCGATTTCTCAAATGGTTCCTTTGGGATGACCAAAATTTGCTAATTAATATTAATTTTATATTAGTATTAGTTGTTTTATTATTATTAGTTTCTTGCATAAAAAAAATGTTGTGTATTCATTATAGGTATATGCTGCTTCAAAAGCACTAGAATATACAGGGTGCTAAAAAATTCAGTAGACGTACTGGTGTAACGCTAACTGATATTTCTAACCATCACATTGAACAAATTTTGTTCTACGTGCTTTCTGAAATCGAGCAATATTTAAAGCTCTTCATGCGTAACACATATTGATCATCTCTTAAGCCAATTTTGAATGGAAAGTTTTGAAAAAAAAACCAACGACTCTCGGATACTTAGTCAGCAGTACTAACCGCTGAGCCACCGAGTCAGTCGGGACAGACTTCTATAAATACATTGTACCGAAACAAACGGAAGTCAAGTATATGATGCTGTATAACCAATTTGTTTAGCGAATCAAGTTTAATCATATGCTAATAGAGTCATTTGTATGGATCTGCATAATCTGTTCTAAAACGTAGCGTGATACGGTGGAATAACGATGAGGTAGAGACAGACAGACAGAGGGGCTAAATTCTACACAGGTGAATGAATTGGTGTGTAAGATAGTATACGTAATCCCTAGAAAATGGATTGGTTTAGGATAACCAATCCATTTTCTATACAGGTTGTAACAAAAAGGTCTGGTGATACTTCAAGGTGAACTTCTTCTCATGAAACTGAACAACTTTTGTTCTACAACTTTGTTAAAATCGCAAAAAAAAATTGAACTTTCATACAAACTTGGCTCGCCAGCTGATCGATTTGTATGAAGGTCCAAAAAAAATTGCGATTTCAACAAAGTTGTAGAACAAAAGTTGTTTAGTTTGATGAGTAAATTATCACCACACTTTTATTACACCCTATATATACAGGTGTTAAAAAGTGCGTTTGAAATTTTAAGGGGTTACTCAGAATCAAGTATAGAATATAGGAAAAATAAAAAAACGTATCTACAACCTTTACGACTACAGTCCGACTACGATCTTATGGCAGGTGGTGAAAAGCCGGAACTAACGCCGCCATCTTGAAAAATGACACTATTTGTATGAAATAAATGTCAGGTTTGCGACAAAAGCGCCCCGCCCTCCTGTCAATGTCATCCACCTACCAAAAGATCGTTGTCGGACGTAATCGAAATTTTTTACAGCGTTGAAATTGTATTCGTTCTGAAATCTCAACGTTTTTCGGCTCTGGTGTAAAGTTTGTGGGTTACAGCGTGAACGCTATTTCTGTGCGTCAATCATATGTACATATTATCGATATTTCAGTTTACGTCTCACCTCTTGCAGTTGGTAGTACAGATAATTCTTCCACCAGTAGTCCTTGTCCTTCGGTTTCAGTTTCCAGGTGGCAACAGCCTCCCTTAAAGGAAACGGGAAGAATCTCGCATGATCGGCTGAGTCCCTGGTATCTACGGCTTTCACACCGAGGTTTTCTAGGCATAGTCCTGAAAATCAATTGATATTTACGCTATGTAGCCTGTGTTGCTTACGATTATACACAAAATGAACTCTTTTTTAGATCAACTACTATACCCTTTACAAATTAAAATATCTCTGCCGACCCATTCTACTTATCTCTAGCTCAATGTAAAAAGCAAATAACAATGATCTACTATAGTACTACTACTTTATTTTATAGTACTATACTCATAACTGTAGTCATTAGTGGACACCTGTTATTGGTATATTATACAAGGTTATTCTTTTTGACCTGACATCCGTTTGCCCACATATTGGTGAGGTCAAAAACAACAACTTTTGTTCCGGAAAAAAAGAGTTCTATGAAATTAATAGACGTAAGTGCACCTTACTTTATTATTTACATTTTTACATTATGCATACACTGAATCGGGAATCCCCTCGGAACTCCTATTATTATTGATTCTCGATTGATTTATTTTCACTTGAACTTGTTTGTTTCTTCAGATTTGAAAATCATTGGGAGTTTATTTAATTTTACCCCGTTAAATAATTATGAGAATGTTTTTAAAATTTCTGGAAACGTATTTTTAAATTTTGTATGGAAAATAATACGGCTGTTATTGGAAAATTGCTGGAACAAAAGTTGTTGGTTTTGACCTCACCAATACGTGGGCAATAGGATGTCAGGTCAAAAAGAATAACCTTGTACTCGTATATCTATGCTAATCTGTTATTTAATATGTATCCTGTTATCGAATGTTTTATTTTATTTTTGAATGCCTTTATATACAACCAAGAAGCTTTAAAATGTAAGTATTATCTGTGACATTAAAACTCACCCATCTCAATATCTTCAACGCCGAAGTCGCTTTGCCTGCAGAGCTGAGGAGACACCAAACCTTTATTTATGAACTGTTCCAGTGCTTTCTTGCTCATTACGTAACCAGCTTTACTGCTCATATAGCCTTGTGTCTGAAATTTTCAATAATTTGAACTGTAATTTATCTAATTAATTTGTTTAGTATCCAATGTTTCTATTTACACTTCGTGCGGTAGTGAGGAAAAAATCTCGTTGCGATTGTGTGTTGACACAACTGTGTAATTTTGTGTCAGAGGATAATGTTTTGAATGTATGTTAGTACGTATGCAAGTATGCTTTCATTATTTGCGTCTATATCCAAAACAGTTTGATGTATTTTGAAGTGCGAGATTTGTTAGATTAGTATTTATCTTGATACCCGAGTCGACAAAAGATACATTTTTTCAGTCAGGTTTTTATAAAAAAAAGTACCAAGATTTAATAATTTCTCTTAAAAAACCTACTTACTGGAGGGGCATCATCCTTGAAGCGACAACCAAAATACAGTGGCTCAGAACTGTCGTGCTCAGAAAGCATATGTCTAAGGTTTTCCATCACCACGTATCTGAAATATTCATAGCTGTTAATAAAGTAAACAAAATCCAAACAGAAGAAGAAAGGAAGAAAAAACGAGGAAACAAGAGTTTTGTGAAAGTTGTCTTCTTAGAAATACAGTTCTTTATGTACTCTTAAAAAATACTTGACACGACACGCCATAGTCATGTCACCTAAAGTGAAAAGTGATAATAATTTAAATTCAAAATATGTGGGTACTTCCCACCTTGGGGTTCTACTCATCAAACTGAACAACTTTGGTTCTACAACTATGTTAAAATCGAAAAAGAAAAATTGGACTATTCATACAAAGGAACCTGGTTCGCCAGCTGATCGATTTGTATGAAAAGACCAAAATTTTTTTTTGCGATTTAGACAAAGTTGTAGAACAAAAGTTGTTCAGTTTGATGAGTAGAAGCCGTAAACAAAAGTAATAATAAACGGGTTATTACGCAATAAATAAAATCGAAAAATATAATAATAATAATGACCGACTGACCTCCAGCCGACTGTGCTTCTGCTGGAGTAGCTCCTGCCACTTGACCTAGCGCCAAGTGTGCAGAGTAGCCCAAATTTATATTCGAAAATAATAATAATAAATATCTGGGACAAATCACACACGGTCATCTGGCCCCAAACTAGGATTCCCTGTATCTTGGGAACCAGAGACTGATATACATACACATATACTTTTAAATACATACATATATAGATATAATACACCCAGACTCAGAGCAAACAATTCTGCTCATCACAGAAAAGTTTGCCCTGTGTGGGGATCGAACCCACGACTCTATCAGAGGTCAGGATCGCTAACCACTTAGCCACCGAGTCAGTCAAATAATAAGAAGAACAATAATATTAAGTGACATGCCGCCAAACAGATTGCCACTTACTTATAAGGGTAATCTATTCGGCCAGCTATTACGTCCAGAATGCTACGAGCGCCGCCTCGGACACGGCTAAGCAATGAGGCGGCTTTCTTTCTCAGAGTGGAATAATACCGTAGATGAAATTGCTCACCAAGATTTCCTTACGCAATGGAAAACTGGCTATCTTATCTTAATGCCAGATAGAATGTCATTGTTATTATAATTGACATTTGGCGGCACGATAATATAAAATTGTGTTGAAAAGTTGAGAAGGTTGAGTGTACCCGAGTATCAGAAACTTTGTACTTTAGTAGAAAAAATACGAGAATATAATTTCTGAATGTTGAATATTTTTTAAGTAAATGCCCTATAAACCGAATCTGAAAGGTGGCTAGAGGTGTTAAGTTATATTTTTTCCGAAATTCTAAAAATTCTGAAATAAAAATCTGAGAACGGAAGGCTTACTTACGTCTCATCATCCGTCTTCAGGAACCAGTCTGCGTCATCACGATGGTGCTCATACACATACTGGAATGCTGCTTTGGCCTTGCCCCAAGCGTACTCTTTTTCTTCAGGAACTGGTAGTGCTATTGTGTGGAGATTTGAATCTGAAAGTAAAGTAACTTTGTTTTACATTATGAAATGTGTAGTACCCTTCCATAGTTCCATATTTTGGTTTGATAAGAAATTAGCATCTCGAGGCAACATTTTTAGGCTTTCACAGTTTAGAGGTAAGCAGAATTGAAATGGAGACACATCATACTGTAGTTTAAAAAATCCTTGATAGAACAGATCACGGACGGAATTACATTTTATGCCATTTTATAAGACATCACAAAATAATAAACATAAGACGCTGGCTTCTACTTTTTTAAAATTTCAGCAAAGTAGTAGAACAAAAGTTATTCAGTGTTATGAGCAGAAATCCCCCATAAACTCTTATTACCTACACTTTTTTTGTTACATCCTGTATACATGCAATATACTTTTTCAATTTATTGCACTATGTGTGAAAACCAGCACTGCGCAGTCAATTCTGTTGACTGCAGTCAGTATAAGCTGAGACCTGTTCTTTTGCAAAGCATTTATTTGTTGCATGATTTGGAATTTAATTTCAATTGTATGTATTCTATTTTATTGTGTTTTTTATTCTTTTTTCAGTTTGTTTTGTATTGTTTGGAAATAAATTATGAGAATTTGAATTTGAATTTTATGAGTAATAAATATAAATGAGTAATTTTCTTGTATTTTCATTAAAATTTTATGGGAGAAGTCTGTCAAATATTGTCAAAAATAGTAAACCAAACAGGGAAGCATCATCCAGCTGAAGAGATGTGCTGGAAAAGTGCCTATTGAGACATAACTTGCAAAAATATTTTCGTTAATAAGTAAGTACTTACAAAAAAGATTAACAACTAATCTAAAAGGCCTTACCTAGACCAGTGCTCAAAAATAGCAGCTTATTACATCGACGACCCCACGTTTTCTTGATATGGATAGCTCTTGTCACATGATGTTTAGGAGAAGTCAACACCCAACAAAGAATCCTAATGTCCTTGAACAGACTGTCAGCTACAGATGAGTCTTCGTACTGATTATGGGCAAAGACTTGATGATCATGCTCCTCAGGTGGTAAGACGGTTCTTCCAGCCTCAATACGGAAGGAGTACCTGGAAAGGGTAATTTTGAATTTATAAATAAATACATATCCGGGACAAATCACACATGATCATCTGGCCCTAAATTAAAATGGCCTGTAATGTGGGAACCATTGACTGATATACATACATATATAGATATAATATACTCAGACACAGAGCAAACAAATCTGCACATCACAGAAATGTTTGCTCTGGGTGGGGATCATACCCACGACATACGCATCATAAGCACTAAGCACTGAACCACCGAGTCAGTCAATGATAATTATGTGTTTTAGAACATTCAGCTGAGTGAAATAGTCTGCCTGATGAGGTCACTAAAATTAGCGCAAAAAGAGTGTTTGTGATTGCTATGGAAGAGACCGTAGAACTTAAAGAGTTGGTTAAATACAGAATACTACTACTACGACGTGATTATTAATTCTTCTGAAATATTTTCAAAAGTAAATACCAGTTATGTAAAAGTACAACTCTTAAAAAACGGTTTTTCTTTTATTTATAGCAACTGAGGTGAAATGGTTTTCGATGTAACAAATTTTGTTTGTGAATGTTGTGCTTTGATGATACTATTGGATATATTTATATACTATAGCTTAATAACACTTGTAATGTTTCATTATGGGGGTCTTAATAATCATTTAAAAGAAACAAAGATAAAAAGAAAACCTCGTTTTTACTCTAAATAAATTTATTCAAACTAAAAAACAGTTTCTTACAAATATGTCTAGCTGTACGTACAATCTTCATTAAGTTAATAAAACACTTAGGAAGTGAATATTACAAAGGCAGAAATGACTATCAAATGCTAAACTATAAAACATAAAAACATACTATACCACTAAATACAAAAGACTACAAGCATTTTTTGATAGAAAACTTACTGATCATCATCGTTTTCTGAGAACCTTTTCACTACGTTCATGGCACTGGAGTCCTTGAAATCGTTCCTTGTTTCTACTCGCCACATATCTAAAGGGCCCGTACTATACACCACTCTCGTCTGATTTGGCTTTAACTTCTTAGCAGATTTAAAGCTAACTTCTTCTTCTTCAGCCTTACTAGCTTTCTTGACGTATTTTTCTTTCAATTTCTTTGATAAAGTGTTAAAGGGCTCTATTGGTCCATCGTTATGAACATTTTGGTTTGACTGTTCCGTTGACGTCGCTTTATTGATACCATCCCCATTATTCATTAAAGCAGCTCTTAAATTTGAGCCGTATAGAATTTGATACATATCATCTAACTCGTATCGAAAATTTCTTAGATTGTACTTTGAATTTGAAGGGTTTCTAGTTTCTTGCTGAATCACAAGATCATTTTCAGCAGCCGTAGTAGGTATGTCGGGGTATTGATCTTCAATCAAGCCCTTATTAATATGATCTATATTTTCATTTTCAGCGTGTTGCTTGTTGTTATCATCTAACACTTCATTTTTTATGGCTTGCCATTGTCTTTTGTGAACTTTTCCTTCCGTTGCTGCAGTACTTATATTTTCATCATCTATCAGATTCATTGTCTCTTGATTCTCATTTTCTGTAACTTTTGCATATTTAGAGTATGGTTCATCATAATATACAGGTTTGTCCACGTAGTTCATTCTTTCATTTGTCATGTTTATTATATTATTGTATGATGAAATTTTGCTGAACAGAGATTCGTTTTCCATATTGTCAACACCATTTTGTTTATGCATTTCTAAAACTGGATCATTGGTTTGAATTTCATTGTTTTTATCTATTTTTCTTTCAATTTTGTCGATAAAGTTTTCATTTACTCTATTAAACAGTGGTTTCAGATTTTCCCTTAACCACTCCTTTGTTAGATCTTCTTCTTCTTGCATGAGGGCCTTTGATGAAAAGCCGCATAGTGAAAGTGAAAGTAAGATAAATAAAAATGTATTCATCACACTAAATTAAATAGGTTTTTTTTCTAAATTGAGGGCTACTGCTCACAGTGGAAGCAACAAGTGAACTGACAGAATGATTATGAAATAATCCATTTGTACTACGATCTATAAATTACAAAAGTATTTTTGAAAACAATGCAATGATGTAGCTTCTATTCATAATAAGTAAACAACTGCGTACTACTGTTGTTATTAAATATTTTTTTATCATTATGTCATACAATTGTGTAATTTAGGGAACCATAGCTTTTACCCGCGGCTGCACTCGCGTTTTTCTCTCGCATGGATTTTTTTTTTTCTCGGCCTTTACTTTACCTGTATGCCGAATTATATGAACATGGGTTAGGTTGTATTAGCGTCAAATTGTATCATAATATTTTTATGAATGGGAAATATTTTGTTTTTCTAGAATAAAAGTAAGAACTATGTAATGTTCCCTTCTGTAAACTATTTCTATTCAAAATTTAAGCTGATTTATTACTGACTCGCTGGCTCAGTAGTTAGTGCTCCTGGCTACTGATCCGAGAGTCGTGAGTTCGATCTCCACCCAGGGCAAACATTTCTATGATGAGCAGATTTGTTTGCTATGTATTCGTTGCTCCATTGCAACATAAAGGAAGTACAAACAGAAGTATTTTCGCGTCGCTCGCCCTGCATTAATTTCTATGTATCCTTCAGGAAACATACATTTTTTTGAATAAAGAAATGATAATGTATTAATCCTGATATTTACCTACCACAACCTCCGCCAATCCGGATTTGGCCCCCATGTGTAGTGCAGTGGGGACGATATGGGTTGTCAAAATGTACTAATCAAATTTCATACAAATCAGTTCAGCAACTTTGGCTTGAAAATGGAATAAACAAGTAAACAAACAAAGATATTCGAACGTTTTTAGTATCACATCCGATTCAAACAAGTCGATCAGGTGATCAGCTAATTTAGAATAGAACCAATTTTTTTCGCACACGCAATAAATAAGTTAAATAAGTTTCTTGGGAAAATAAGAGCAGTTTCACGAGCAGAAGCCTATAGTTGTTAACAACCCATTACGCTCTGCAGGGGCACGGGTCTCTTCCCATAACTCGGGAAGATTAGGCCATACTCCACACACGGGGGCCAAGTCCGGATTGGTGGAAGTTACGAGCCTACAGTTAATTCGAGAAAAAACTTCCCATACTAAAACCCGAGTATTGCTGAAAAATTCATGTAAAAACCCGAGTATTGCTGAAAAATTCATGAGATTATTAAATTCGTACAATTTTTACCCGCAAATTAATTGTCCTACCAGACTGACCGATACATCAAAAACATGTATTGACAATGTTATATGTAATTTTGGTAAGAATTTAGCGACTAGTGTCCATGAACTAGATCTATCCGACCACACAGCCCAATCGATAACAATAAAAATGACACGTAAATATTTGCCTAAATTTTGGTACATTAATAAAAGAGATTATTCAAGGGAAAATATATTTAAATTTTTAGATTGCATTGCAAGAATTTCCTTTTCAGAGGTTTATTCTGAATCCAACGTAAATTCAGCGTACAGTAATTTCATCGATCTATACAAGTTTTTTTATGAAGTTATAAAAATAAAAAGCACTAATAAACAAAAATGGATCACCAGAGGAATTAGGGTTGCAAGTAAAATTAAAAGATCGTTGTATGTTGGGATTAAATATAAGGGACATGTAAAGAATCAACAAAAGTACTCAACCTATAACGAATTTTTAAAAAAGTGTATAAGAACATTTGTGAAAATTACAAATAATAAGATTATACAAAAAGCTGAAAATAAGTGTAGAGCAGCGTGGAATGTAATTCAGACTTACAGTGGACAGAATTTTTTTTTTTTATGGCAGAGGTGGCAGACGAGCAGACGGTTCACCTGATGGTAAGCGATTACCGCCGCCGCCCATAGACACCCGCAACACCAGAGGAGTCACAAGTGCGTTGCCGGCCTTTGATTTGGGAGTACGCTCTTTTTTTGAAGGTTTGAATGTCGTATCGGTCCGGAAATACCGCAGGCGACAATTCATTCCACAGTTTGGTTGTGCGAGGCAGAAAGTTTCTTGTGAAACGCACAGTTGTGGACTGCCAACCATCTACGTTACCTGAAATGATTCAGTCTATAAATATTAACGGAGAGACAGTCACCGATCCAAAACAGATTGTGACGTACCTCAATAATTTCTTTATTGAGTCACTTCCTCAAAAAAATACTATCCCTAATAGTGATGCATATAAGAACTTAGACTACAATTATTCTAGTATATACCTTAGACCAGTGACCGAAACTGAAATTTGTAATGTGATTCGATCCCTAAAAAATACAGCTTCAGTGGGAATTGACGGAATCTCGACATATGTTATTAAGGAAAGTGCTGCTGTGATTGCCTGCCACCTTGTTTATATAGTTAATTTGTCTATAGAGAATGGAGAGTTTCCATCTCAGTTAAAATATTCTAAAATTAAACCGCTCTTTAAAAAAGGTGAGAAAGATCAAGCTTCGAATTATAGACCTGTCACTCTGATACCCGTCTTTTCCAAAATATTTGAACGAGTTATGTTTAATAGACTCTTATCGTTTTCAGATCAGTTTAAAATAATTATTAATGAACAAAATGGTTTTCGTAAAAAAAGATCGAAAAATCTAGCAATTTACCAATTATTAAAAAGTGTACATCAATGTGTAGATAATAGAATTGACATAGCATCAATATTTACTGACATGTCTAAAGCATTCGACTGCGTTAACCATGAAATACTTTTAAATAAGCTAGAACGGTACGGAATCAGACGAAACGCTATAAGTTGGATCAGGAGCTATTTAAGTAATCGGCAACAATGTACGTAAATTGAATATCTCTGCAGGGTGACAAAATATGTGACTGTCAGTCGGTCACAATACAGGATTAATAACAGAGGCGTTCCACAAGGAAGTATTTTAGGGCCCTTCCTTTTCCTCTTTTATAGAAATGACCTGCCTAAAAACACTACCCACCCAATGATATTATATGCAGACGATAGTACAGCCTTAATAAAATACAATAATAGTACTGAACAATATGAACAGGACATAAATACTGCTTTAAAAGATATTATAGGTTGGATGAATAAAAATGACCTCCAAATAAATCTATCCAAAACACATATTATGCAATTTTGTTCATATAAAAAGCAATTGCCTGACTTGAACATCGCCTACAATGCAGAATGCGTAGAACAGGTGAGAGAAACTAGATTTCTGGGGCTAATTCTAGATACAAACTGCAATTGGAAGGCACACGTACAAAGTGTCTGTGATAGATTGTCACGTTTCGTCTATCCACTTAGAAGAATATCACAGAATGCGTCTGTAGAGTCAGCAGTTTTGGCCTACTTTGGTTATGTTCAATCCGTGCTTAGTTACGGCTTAATATTTTGGGGATATTCAGTAGACTTCATTAAGGCATTTGGGATGCAAAAACGCTGTATTAGAGCAATATGCGGTAAATCACAGAGGGATTCTTGTAAGTCCCTTTTTAAGAAATTAAACATTTGCCCTTTGCCTTGTCTATATATAAAAGAAGTAGTTACATTTGTGAAAAGTCACTTATATTTATTTAAAACGGTAAGAAGCATTAACAACAGGAACCTTAGAAATGACACTAAACTTGCACAATGGGATTATATGCAGAATACAGAATTTTATCACAGGAGCCTATATTTTATGGCTGAATATATATACAACAAGCTTCCAAATAACTTTAAAAAACTGAATGACATACAATTTAAAAAAACTGTTAATGATTGGCTATTGACAAAATTATACTATAGTGTGCAAGAATTTATAAATGATAATAATGAAAAAACTTGATATAATATTTCTGTTTATGTAAACCTGACATTTTAATTTTTTTTTAAATATTTTATTGGATTACGAGTAGGTATATACTCAAATGCGTGGATTCATAAGTTTCGAATGACTTATTATGTAATGTAATGATTTTGTCACATTTATATATTGCACACCTCTTTGGTACGCTGCGGAGTTTCTTTGTATATTATATCTAAGACATCTTATCAATGCCTGTAGCAATGCAATAAATATATTTGGACTTTGGACTTTGGACTTACTAAGTTGTGAATTGTTCAGTTTTTTGTGTAAAAGCTCCAGTTTAAATAGTACCAGTACACATACCTAGTATAAACCTTTTTGTTGATGGTTCTTTTTATGAAACTGAACAACTTTTGCTGAAATTGAGTTTTATGAGTAAAGTCACCAGTTAAGAGGTTTGCTGGTCATAGTGTATAAACTAGTTTACAGTTAATAGAGTTTCTATATATTTCGATTTACTACAAGGGCGGGCGTACCAAGATCCAGATGCAGTAATGATCTGATCCGGTGTGAGTTGGCGGAAGCGACTGGATTCATGTGATTCAAAAGTTCTGACACTGTATTTTTGAAAGAGAAGGTTCTCAGTTCGATTGAATCCTGTGCGTGTATGTTACGATAATATATTTGTTAATATGTAAGAAATTGGATATTTAATATTATAATTTTACTTTTATTTACCGTGCTTCGCAAGGCACGTTAAGCAGTTGGTGCCGGCTGCTATTGCTAGATGGCAATCGTTAAGCCATGTCGGAGGTTGGGGTTGGCCACTAGCCCCACAACCCCCATCAATCCGGCTTGGCCCCCGTGTGTGGAGTATGGCCTAACTTTCCCGATATATAGGAAGAGACCCGTGCCCCTGCAGTGGGGACGTAATAGGTTGTAAACATTATTCGACATTTTATATTATTAACTCCAAGCTCTCATGTTAATTGTGATAAAATCGTTTCACTAGGTACTTTTTACCATATTAACGAAAATAAAACAAAATTTTAATTGGTATATTTGAAGTCGGTGTTACGTGTCTAGCATTCAATATTATGAGATATTAAAAGAAGCATTTTTTCGCATTATCTGAGAGAAACTTTTTTTATGATAAAATTTTGAGGTACAAGCAATTTTTTATCATGTCAAGGAAAAAGGTTATGGCAGGTTGACTAAAACCTATTTCAAGGAAGGAGCCAAGTCCTGTGTCGTGACATGATGTAACATATTAGTCTCTCGAACGGTAAAAAACATCCCCATTCCAATTTCTTACAAGGCGAGGTCACGAGAAAATCTTTCAAGCAAAAATATCCAATAAATTTTAACAGCATCGGTGGTTTTGCGAACATTGCTGTGTCCTAAAGTGATTTAAAAGGGCCTAGTCATCTAAATTTGTCGCCCACGGGTTAACATATTCATTATTTAAGTGTTCCAAAATGTTGTAGGTATTATGTCATATATTTTAAATTAACGTTGGAATAAAATTATAAAGTAGATACAAAATAATATCCGCAATGGCGAATTCAATCTGTTATCATAATGCCGGACTAAAACACAGCAAGGGCCAAGATTTTAAACAAGTTATAAACTGTGCTATAATCTGTTTTTTTTTTGTGGTAAATCAGCGAGTTATTTTAATCAATTTCATTATACATAAAATATAAGTAGATTTAGAAGTAGAACAACAAAACAAAATAAGACCTGAAATTTGTCCTATTTGTAGCTCCTCGGAGAAACCAGAAAATTAGTTTGCAGAAATTATGAGCTTTAAATGTTACTGTACATTAAAAAAATCCCTACACGTGACCGCAGGTGATGATAAGTGCAACACCAGGCAACTGCCTGCTATAATACGGCGAAATTGTACCACACGATAAGAAGAAGAATGTAAAAAGTAACATTTGCCCTTTTTTATTGCTACTACATCTGGGGCGTTCTCAAACGAAACGCTGGAACTAACTATTCAACTGATTTAACTGCTAATTGCCAATTAAGGGATAACAATTGAACGAATGGTGACGTTTTGTTGCGTTGGGACGTTAATTTATGGGGTTATTAGAGCAGCCGCGTTGTCTTTATTTTAATTGGCGAGTCCTTGGAATAGAGGGTGTAAAAAAAAGGTATGGTGATACTTTAAGGTGGGCTTCTACTCATCCAACTGAACAACTTTTGTTTCACGACTTTGTTGAAAACGCAAAAAAAATGTGACTTTTCATACAAATCGATCAGCTTGCTAGCCAAGTTTGTAAAAAGACCGATTTTTTTGCAATTTCAACAAAGTCGTGGAACAAAAGTTGTTTAGTTTGATAAGTAGAAGCCCACCTTAAAGTATCACCAAACCTTTTTGTTACATCCTGTATAGAGGTACAATACTTACTACTTAGATTTCTATGGATAGGCTACTTTACTCAGGGTTGAACCATATCTGGAATCGCATTTTCCCGTGTTTACAGCAAGAACAGAATATGAGTGGCGTCTAGCAAATGATGTTTTAGAGCGACAGAAAATACGCTACCAGACTTTGCGATTCCGTCTGTGCGGTCAGATATGGTTCTACTCTAAATGTCCTATATTGTCTAAGACTTTTATCATAATAACAATATAATAATATCCGGGACAAATCACACACGGTCATCTGGCCCCAAACTAGGATTCCCTGTATCTTGGGAACCAGAGCTGATATACATACACATATAATTTAAATACATACCTATATAGATATAATACACCCAGACTCAGAGCAAACAATTCTGCTCATTACAGAAAAGTTTGCACTGTGTGGGGATCGAACCCACGACTCTCGGATCAGAGGTCAGGATCGCTAACCACTTAGCCACTGAGTCAGCTATGTTCATAATTTAACCGATTATACAATATTGTAAACTAGCGTTAGCTCGTGTCTCCCCCACACGAACATATTTTTTAATAGCTTTTCGCCTGCTGCTTCGCCCGCGTTGACATCGTCTATGGTGCCTGGCGCACGCATAATTATATTTTTGTTACGCCCTGCCAAAGGTTAATTAATCCACGGGAAACGTGAATAATCAGAAGAATAGAATGATTTCATTTGATTTTGATTTGACTAAACGCTAATTATACCGTATTTCAGAAATATTATTATCGAGTTTATCGAATGAAGAAAAATGCGAGCTCCATACTATGTTAGCTTTCATATTATAATTCTTATCCCATATTTTAACTCGTTGTGGGATGAATTTTCAAAAACCTTTCTGAGTGATTAACTAAGTTAGCAAAAGTATTTACTGTGTCTGTAAACGTTCACAATGCAGTGGCACGGATCTCTTCCCATATCTCGGGAAGTTTAGGTCATACTTCACACACGGGGGCCGAGTCCGGATTGATGGAGGTTGTGGGGCTAGTGACCAACCTAGTCTCAGTTTTCAAGCTGCTTATAAGGCCTTCCGACTTGCCTTAACGACTGTCATCTAGTGATAGCAGCCAGCACCAACGGCTTAACGTACCTTGCGTACCACGGACCGTTCGAGATAATTGACACTAACAGTCAAACCCATCCAGTTTATGACCGTGTCTGTAGTCAGTTAACCTGCATAATCGACGCGAACACGCAAGGCCACTAAGCAGAGACCGTTTTTATATTTACAGTATAGATATTGGGTGATATTTATATCCTTAACTTGAGAAATGATTGAGTCCCCATACAAACTTTCATCCCCTATTTCACCCCTTTCGAGTTTCATTTTCGCAACAAAAAGCAGTAACTATGTCCTTCCCCAAGGTTCCTTCTATCTGTGTACTAAAATTCATCAAAATCGGTTTAGCGCTTTAGGCGTGAAAGCGTAACAGACAGACAGACAGAGTTACTTTCGCATTTACATATAATATTAGTATGGATATGGATGTCTGTCCTTGAGGTAGAACAGAAATGTTCTCAATATTATCTGTTTGTACAGAATCCTAATGTAGCGAACCCGTATCACTTAGTTATCTTTATAACCCGTATTACTCAGGGAATAATATCGATACTTCTGGGCTCCAGGGATAAAAATCAAGGGATACTTGTAGGGAGCAGTTTAAAAAGCTACGAATAATGTCACTCTAATCTCTGTATCTGTACGAGCTGCTAATGTTCGTCCGCCGTAATATCTCGACTTTCGACCGACGCACTACTGGAGGTAGACATTTCGACCCTTGTAATATCAAATGTAGTAAAAGCCAAAACACGACTTTACAGGAGAAGCAAAAAACAAAAATGGTCATCATATTAATGTCCATAACTTTTTTGATTTTAAAGTTATTTTAATAAATTTAATAAAACAAACATGGAACTAAGAGTTCTATAACATGAATAACATGGAAATTGCGTACCATGCGTAGTTTAAGATTTAGCATTGCATTTACTACAAAAAAATATTTTCAAAATGGTTTTTATGACCCTAATTTTAACCTAAAAAACTTATAGCTGTCGTTAAACATTGTAGTCCAAACCATTGGCATTAGTTTCGTTGAATATTTTATGTTTTAAAAGACTCGTTTTTAATGTATCAAATGGAATTTATATTGATAAATTTAGGTGAATAGTCACAAAAACAAAAAGATAGGAAGCAAAATTGTTTATCAAATGAAACAATACAATTGAAAACAACAAAAAGACAACCAAAGAATAGAGGTTTACAATTTAACAGAACCATTTCAAAAATTTTCACATTTTTTTAGGTATTAAAATTGTTCATTAAATTAAGTAATAGAATTTAAAACATCAAATAAAATATCTTATCTTAAAAATGTCCTGTAAATTATAGATTTATTTAAATTTAACAGAAATATTAACAAAAATTGTGACACAAAATATTTTTTACAAGAAGCAACTTTTTTTTCAAATTACAAATATACAGTTATAATATAACTACAGTAAACTACAACAAGTAACAAAAACAATTATTACTTTAGTTATTGATAAACAATTAAACAACACAACATCAAACATTAACCGTAAAAAAAATAACAAAATGAAATTCCGTATTTTTCCTGTAAGTCACCCTAGATCTTCAATAAATGTAGTCAAAAGTCATACGTCCTACATTACGAATTTCAGCAAAAAATAGATACTTTTAATCAGGTAACATAAACGTAACAAAGAAAACAGCAAATTGAAAAATAATGTAAAGAAATAGTGATCTTAAATTCTATTCTTAAATTAGCCTCTTGATATTCCTACATCCTCCTCATGTAGATCAGATGAAAAAATACGGTGTAGCATTTTGTTATTTTGTTACGGTTAATATTTGATATTTGGTTGTGTTGTCTGTGAATAAACTAAAGTTATAATGATATCTTCTACTTGTTGTAGCTTACTGATAATAAAGAGCCCACTTTTTTGTAAATTGAATTGAGATTAAGATTTTGTATTATACATTATTATTTTCCTCACTGTCTAGATCTTCTTCATCAGTTTCAATTAGGTTATCAATGTAATTGCCCTGGAAGGGCATTTCTAAGTATTCCCTATGAAATCTTTTAGGGATGGTTCCATCTAAACACAGTTTTCTTTAACCTAGTCGGGGATTTAGTGCGATGAACCGTTTTATTTTGGATCCGGCGCTCAAACTTAGCATAGTTGTTCCCTAGGCCGTTCTGAGTGGATTAAGCCCGGGAGCCATCGGGAGCCATTCCCCGTTTGGCAGGGTAGGGGGGGAAAGTTTGTTTCTGCCGTGCTCCATTTGTGGGCTTATATCTCCAAAACTATTGGTACTAGGGCAAGTGAGATATCATTTTCGTATGATTCAAGGACAACGAATTCATTTCTGTAACAAAAAAAATGACTTTCCAAATATAAAAAAAAGAAATATTTGATAAAACGTATAAAACATGACTACCTTTTTTCTGAATATGTGTCGATTAATTTTTGATGGTCTAAGATATAAGCATGAAAAAAATATGTTCTGAAAGCCACACTTCCTAGGATTATAAAAATATAAATAACATTAGAATAGCATAATAAATACTTAGTGAAAAAAAATAAAATTCAATGCGTGGCAGCGTGGCATAAAACGCGCGGTCTGCGCGGTTCTAAATTTCAGCAGTTCTATTTCTTTTTTTTCTATGAAAAGTATTTTTTTTTGTTGCAGAAATGAATTTGTCATCCTTGAAATATCCAAAAATGATATCGGACTTGCCCTAGTACCTAAAGTTATGGAGATATAAGCCCCAAAAGAAGCGCGACCCAACAAGTAGATAATGAAGTGTGGGTGGTTTTTTTCCACATAAGTGTCGATTAATTTTTGATGGTCTAGGATATTAGCATGAAAAAAATATATTCTGATAGCCACATTTCCTAGGATTATAAAAATATAAATTTCACTAGGAAAGCTTAATAAATACTTAGTAAAAAAAATATATTTGATGCTCGGCGGAGTAGCTTAAAACGCGCGGTTTTAGTATCTGTTGTTCGTAAGTAAATAAAATGAATCATCTAGCGCCCAAAAATGACTGTTAAGTAACATAATATAAATAGGTACATAATATTATTATTTAAATATTTCTCGCAATCACAAAATATTTGTCACGTAGAACAAAATATAAGTACCCACGAGAAAATCCAAAAAATGTGACTATTTCTCATACGAATTATGGTGGTTTACTATCTATCAGCCGAAAGACGTCCACTGCTGGACAAAGGCCTCCCCCAAGGATTTCCACACCGACCCGACCGCCCCTGTGCGGCTTGCATCCAGCGGCTTCCCGCAACCTTCACCGGGTCGTCGGTCCACGGAGTTGAAGGCCTGCCCACACTACGTCTTCCGGTGCGCGGTCACAACTCGAGAACTTTACTGCCCCAACGGCCATCTGTTCTACGAGCTATGTGCCCTGCCTACTGCCACTTAAGTCTAGCGATTCTGAGAGCTCTGTCGGTAACTTTAGTTCTCCTACGTTGGTATCTCCCCATTTCTGATTCGATCACGTAGGGAAACACCAAGCATAGCACGCTCCATCGCACTTTGGGTGACCTTGAGCCTTCTTATGAGGCCTATAGTAAGGGACCATGTCTCGGATACATATGTCGTCTCATCACTGGCAACACACACTGGTCAAAGACTTTAGTCTTGAGACACTGCGGTATTTTGGTCGTGAATATATTGCGGAGCTTCCCGAACGCTGCCCAGCCGAGTTGGATTCGACGATTGATCTCTTACTCGAAGTTGGACCTTGGACTGTTTGTCCCAGGTATACATTATTCGTCAAAATCTTCTAGTGTAGTCTCCAACCTTCAGAGGAGTGGGTGTAACACGGACGTTTGACATAATTTTTGTCTTATCCATGTTCATTTTAAGACCCACTTGTTGGGAGACCCTACTGAGTCTATCGAGCATTGCGCCTAGTTCCTCAAAGGTCTCAGCAATGATCACGATATCGTCAGCAAAAGGTGTGAAATGAGTGATGTACTCGCCATTGATGTTGATGCCGAGTCCTCTCCAGTCCAGAAGCTTAAAAAAGTCTTCCAGTGCAGCGGTGAACAGTTTTGGAGATAAAACGTCTCCCTGTCTCACCCCACACTACAGCCGGATAGGTTTCTAATTCTGATCCTGGAGGTGGACCGTCATGGTGGCGTTTTCATACAAACACTTCGATGTGTATCGATAGTCAATTTGGCACCGTTGGAGAGACTTTAAGACAGCCCAGGTCTCGATCGAATCTAAAGCTTTCTCATAGTCCATTATACTCTTCGGTCTTCTGTATAATCTGCCGCAGCGCATGTATATGGTCTATGGTACAGAAGCCTTTTCGGAAACCAGCTTGTTCGGGATACTGGAAGTCGTCAAACCTGTGTGCGAGACGATTCGTAATGACTCTCGACATGGCTTGTAGACATGGCTCAGGAGTGAGATGGGTCTGTAATAATTCAGCAGAGTCATAACACCCTTCTTGAAGAAGAGCACCACCACACTTCTGTGCCATGCTGTAGGCGTTTGTCCCTCGAGAATGACGAAAACGAATAGCTTCTGAGGAGGTAAATGTACCGGTTCTCCACCTGCTTTCAAAAGCTCAGCCGTAATTCCGTCATCACCCGGTGCCTTGTTGTTCTTAAGCTGTTTGAGAGCCATTCTAATCTCGCACAGGCTGACGTCTGAGATATCTTCGGTATAGTGTCTGTTCAATCCGGCTCTCGGATCTTCAGCCAGATTACTGACAGGTAAGCATGTAGTCATGTATAATTGTCCGTAGAATTTCTCAACCTCTTCCAACAGCTAGGGCTTGGACGACACGACTGTGCCATCCTCGGTCTTCAGCTTTGTCAGTTTGGCTTTGACAGCAGACAGATCCCTTGCCAATACCTTTGACCTTTTATTGCGCTCGATAGTCTCTTTTATACGATTGGTATTAAATTGGCGTATATCGCGGGTCAAGGACTTGGAGATCTGTCTGTTTAGTCGCCGATATCTTCAGAGGATTTCAGAATCAGGCTCCATTTTTCCTCCATGAGCTTGCTGGTGAGGTCCGAGATCCGATATGTTTTTTTTAAGTCTTGTTTTGAAGGCCTTATTCCCAGCCGTTTGGACAATTTCCACAAACCTGTCGTTGTATTCGTCCACATTTTCACATTCTCTTAGGCATTCGAAGCGGTTGTGCAGCTCGAGCTGAAAGCTTTCGGGGTTTTGGAGTTGTATAGGCTACTGTCTATCGGGGTACTGGTCGAAGCTTCATCAGTTGTCATGAAAATAATTTGACGTGACTTGCGAAGCACGGAAATGGTTACAAGATTAATGCGCCAATAAGAGTCAAACTCATTATGGTTATGTATGACCTTTTCTAAAGTCAGTTAACCTGGGTGATCAACGTGACCACGTAAGTTACATAGTAGACCACCATAATACAACGCAAGTTAGATAGTAAACCACCATAATTCGTATGAGAAATGGTCACCTTTTGCGGATTTTCTCAAATACGTTTTTATAAGGAAAAGTATTTTTTTGTTTTACGTGACAAATATTTTGTGCGTGCGAGATATATTTAAATAATAATATTATGTACCTGTTTGTACTATGTTACTTATCAGTCATTTGGGCGCTAGATGATTCATTTTATTTACTTAGGAACAACAGATACTAAAACCGCGAGTTTTATGCAACTCTGCCGAGCATCAAATTATATTTTTTTTCACTAAGTATTTATTATGCTATTCTAATGAAATTTATATTTTTATTATCCTAAGAAGTGTGGCTTTCAGAATATATTTTTTTCATGCTAATATCAAAGACGATTAAAACTTAATCGACCCATATGTGGAAAAAAGGTAGCCATGTTTTATACGTTTTATCAAATATTTCTTTTTTTATATATGGAAAGTCATTTTTTTTGTTACAAAAATGAATTCCTTATCCTTTAATTATACGAAAATGATATCTCACTTGCCCTAATACCAATAGATTTGGAGATATAAGCCCACAAATGGAGCGCGGCAGAAACAAACTTTCCCCCCCTCCCCCTGCCAAACGGGGGATGGCTCCCGGTGGCTCCCGAGCTTAATCTACTCAGAACGGCCTAGGGAACAACTGTGCCAAGTTTGAGCGCCGGATCCAAAATAAAACGGTTCCCATACTAGGCGTTGCACTAAATTCCCCACTAAACCGACTTCAAAAAAAGGAGGAGGTTCTCAATTCGTCGGAATCTTTATATATGTTCACCGATTACTCGAAGACGCCTGAACCGATTTGGAAAATTCTTTTTTTGTTTAAAAGGGTATACTTCACAGGTGGTCCTATATAAATTTTATCGAAATCGATTCAGCGGTTTTTGAGAAAATCAACAAAACCATAGCAAAATTGGAGTTGTTGCGATTGAAGTCGGTTGCTTTTAACGTATTCAGCGTGGTCAATTATAAATCTTTATATTTAAGTTCAGAGAGAGGCCGTTTTTTAACAACAGTAACAAATATTATTTGTTACAAGAACTCAACGATTTTTATAATTAATTGCAATAGGTTCAACCGATTTTTTTTACGAAGTCTAATACGACATAACAAAATGATACACCGTATTTTTTCATCTGATCTACATGAGGAGGATGTAGGAATATCAAGAGGCTAATTTAAGAATAGAATTTAAGATCACTATTTCTTTACATTATTTTTCAATTTGCTATGTTTTCTTTGTTACGTTTATGTTACCTGATTAAAAGTATCTATTTTTTTGCTGAAATTCGTAATGTAGGACGTATGACTTTTGACTACATTTACTGATGATCTAGGGTGACTTACAGGAAAAATACGGAATTTCATTTTGTTATTTTTTTACGGTTAATGTTTGATGTTGTGTTGTTTAATTGTTTATCAATAACTAAAGTAATAATTGTTTTTGTTACTTGTTGTAGTTTACTGTAGTTATATTATAACTGTATATTTTTAATTTGAAAAAAAAAAAGTTGCTTCTTGTAAAAAAATATTTTGTGTCACAATTTTTGTTAATGTTTCTGTTAAATTTAAATCTATAATTTACAGGACATTTTTAAGATAAGATATTTTCTTTGATGTTTTAAATTCTATTACTTAATTTAATGAACAATTTTAATACTAAAAAAATGTGAAAATTTTAGAAATGGTTCTGTTAAATTGTAAACCTCTATGCTTTGGTTGTCTTTTTGTTGTTTTCAATTGTATTGTTTCATTTGATAAACAATTTTGCTTCCTATCTTTTTGTTTTTGTGACTATTCACCTAAATTTATCAATATAAATTCCATTTGATACATTAAAAACGAGTCTTTTAATACATAAAATATTCAACGAAACTAATGCCAATGGTTTGCACTACAATGTTTAACGACAGCTATAAGTTTTTTAGGTTAAAATTAGGGTCATAAAAACCATTTTGAAAATGTTTTTTTGTAGTAAATGCAATGCTAAATCTTAAACTGCGCATGGTACGCAATTTCCATGTTATTCATGTTATAGAACTCTTAGTTCCATGTTTGTTTTATTAAATTTATTAAAATAACTTTAAAATCAAAAAAGTTATGGACATTAATATGATGACCATTTTTGTTTTTTGCTTCTCCTGTAAAGTCGTGCTTTGGCTTTTACTACATTTGATATTACAAGGGTCGATATTTTGGAGCAGCTCCCAACCAAAACATTAATTCAAAGTGCTGTAAAAGCCACACAGTGTGAAACTGTGTATTTTACGACAAAACGACCTGATAAGTTTACTTTAAATGAATTTATTTAGTGTTGAAAAGACCATTCGGTAGTGGATTATGTCTTTTCCGACAAAATTCCATGATAAATTTACTTCAATTTACACTGCTGTATAGGGTACTCGATAGTGAATTCTGTATTTTACGACAAAATACCCTATCAAATGGCCGTTTTTTTTTTTTGAAATGTCGTAATAAGTTGAACAGGCAAAAAATGTGTAATTACAGCATTTAACTGACTATTGCATTGTCGATTACTGTCAATTACAACACGATTTTCAAAGAGAATCTGCATAATTTTTTAGGTCGTAATTACATTTATTTGCGAATATCGAAATTTTAAATACACAGATCGATAGATCTCGCGAAACTGAGTACGACGGTGTCAAAACGTCATTTTTGCCAGAATGGCTTTTACTACATTTGTTGCGCAACACTGGGAGGTTGCAGGTAGTCCCGCGACGAACAGCTCTCGCCACCAAAAACCCTCGTGTTGTCGGTCCGACATTATATGAGCGACTACCCGCAGTCATCAAAGATGAGGAAAATGACGAAACGTTTAATCGCCGACTGAGAAACCTTTTGTTGGATAATGAATTTTATTCAGTAAATGAATATATTAATAAAATATTTTAATTTCTCACATTCCTGATCTTTACCATTGTGTAATAGTGACATTTTTATTTTTTATTTTGTATTTATCCATTGTGTGCTTATTATTATTATTTTTTAACATTGACATTGAATTTTATATTAATAACTATATTTGTATTATTCAATTTTTAATTTTAATTATTTTGACGATCACATTATACTTTGACATTTTTAATAAGCTATTATTGTAATTTGAAATTGATAATGTGAAATAAATGAATCTAGTCTAATCTAATCAAAGGGCGTATACGCCTAAGTTTTATTTAGCGTGTATGCCCTTTGAGTCCAGAAGTATCGATATCTTACAGATGTCACTTGAAAAAGAAACTGAAGAAAAGCAATTTTCGATAGTAACATTCATGCTTCTTGGAGCTGACTAGACAGAAAGAGCTAATTAGAAAGGCTTTGAATTGCAATCTGTTATTTGCATCTCTCTCCCACACTTAAGATCTGCCGAGACAGAAATCCTCTCGAGATGTAGAACTTAAAATCAATTCAGTTGATTCAGACGAGTATTTTATACTGGCGTAGGCTTTCATATTTTTTCTATCGAACCATGGACGAGGCTTACCTTATAATTAACTCATAGTAACCGTAACCCATAGATGAGTATATTTACATATACTGGCGTAGACTTTCACAATTTTTCTATAGATTTATGGACGAGGCCTTCCTTACCTAATAATTAGCTTATTTGCTACCGTAACCGCAAATATGAGTCACTATACACATAATTACAGACACAGAAGCAACTGTTTTAACCGGCTTCAAAAAGTACGGTTTCGTTTGTCTTATATGCATTTTTATAAATCGGATAGCAGTCGGTCGGTCAGTGATTGACCAATTTTGTATGGGAACTTCAATTTTCTTTCTTTAAGTTTTCTTTCTTTCTTTTTACTTTCTTATCGTGTGGCACAATTTAACTGTTCTATCACAGGGATAAACTGATGTTGCTTGGTGTTGCACTTAGTATCACCCGCGGTCACGCGTAGGGTGTTCAGATTCACACCTACGGATATGTACGTTGATAACGCAAGCTTGTTACACATCTAGTAATCAAATGTGTGGGTTTCATCACAAAGTTTTTCTTTACCGTTAAACTAATCGGTATGAAATATACTTAAGTTTCATTGATTCGTTGGTCAGGTTTTGAACCCGAGAGGTCTTTAGGTCTGAGTCGTTACAATAGAGCCACAGACGCTTTTCAGCAGAAAACAAAAGTTTTTCAGTAATTTCAAAGTATTGCAAAGGGTGTCTTTTTTCTTATACCATGTGTACGTATATAATAAAGTGTGAGTACAAGTGAGAGGCCGTACCGGCGATAATGCCAAAGGCGTATCAGTTGTGGATAAAAAGTAAATTTAATTGAGTAAACAGTCAGCAAACAGTGTCATCATAACACTCCAGACGTGTAGACTATTCTGGCGATAGACTAGCAATAAGCAGCGTATAGTTCAGGACATTTCAGATCGGCTTGACTCCTTGGCGCTGCATAGAGATGTAGCCTCGCTCTGCATTCTCTATCGCTTGTACAATGCAATGGGGAGTGCTCCGAGGAATTGTTCGGATTGATCCCTGCCGCCTCTTTCCACCATCGTTCTACGCGACAACAATTTCATCCTCATCACTTAGATGGCAGGTTAGAGGTTGGCAGTCCACAACTGTGCGTTTCACTAGAAACTTTCTGCCTCGCACAACCAAACTGTGGAATGAATTGTCGCCTGCAGTATTTACGGACCAATACGACATTGAAACCTTCAAGAAAAGAGTGTACTCCCATATCAAAGGCCGGCAACGCACTTGTGACCCTCTGGTGTTGCGGGTGTCTATGGGCGGCGGTAATCGCTTACCATCAGGTGATCCGTCTGCTCGTTTGTCACCTATGCCATAAAAAAAATAGTCAACACATATGTCAGAGCCAAAACAAGACCTATTAACTGCTTTTCCACTCGTCTGTACGCCCGCTATGATACCACTTTATAGTAGTATATTCGGATAGTTAATTTATGTCGCTTTGATATAAAATCAACTGTGTGTGACTGTAAGACTAACCGTATAATTTTCTTCATAGCTCAATGTGGCTTACGCGGTATGATAACTGATTATAGACACTGTCGTAACTTGGATAGATTTGACTGTTAGTGGTATTTATTTTGACTGTTTCCGTGATTCCAGAGATGTGTTAAGCCGTTGGTTCAGATTCCTATCATCAGACGGTAGTCTTTAAGTCATGTTAGATGCCTCGTAGGCGGCTTGAAATTTCTGGTGCTGTGGTTGGCGACTAGCCCCACAGAATTTACCAATCAGGACTTGGCCCCCGTGTGTATGGCCTTACCTTCCCATATGGGAAGATACCCGTAACCCAGCAGTGGGGACAATGTATGTATGTTGTTAACGATCTTCGATCAAAGCAAATCAAATATGCAAATTCGAGATAGATGTGACAAGCATTTTAGTATAATTTGAACCTTTGCAAATATTGTTCGAGCAATCGTTGCTTGGTTCTCTGGGCTCGGCAAATACATGTACGTGAGACTTACAAGGTTTCTTCTACTACGATCCACGTCTATGTAACCCCCGTACATTAAAGGGCGGTTATAAGTTTGAAACATAAATATGTGTACAGTAATACATTATAAGGCTTACCGATGTACCTGCGCAGTAGACATAATTTTAATTATTCCGGAAATTGATTAACCAATAAAGTAGCTTTATTGGCCTCCACCATTAAACGTTCCTAAAATCTCTGCCGCTACTGGTTGATTGATTTCGCGCCTGATTTAATGAAATCGTCAGCTGTCAGTAAGCTGTCACTGTGCCTTAATTGTGTCGGGTATTTCCGTCGATAGTTTGTTTTTGGAGGTTGGTTGTCGGGACTTGTACCGAGCACACGTCTGCTGAGTTAATTTTTTAATTATTTCCGTTTTAGAGTAGTCTCAACGTTATTTTTGTGATGGGGAAATAGCTGTGATTCCGATTCAGTGATAAGCGGTCATAATAAGAAGAAGATTAACTCGGGAGACAGCTCCGTTTTCCGAGTTCCAACAACAAACCACCACGTGGAGCATCTTTAAGTGACCATCACCCTTAAAGCCGCGTCTTTCACTTGACATTGGCGTTTCGCCATTTTTTTTATTGAAGATTCTCCCATTTTTCACTTTACATTGGCCAAACCACTCCTTAAATGAGATGTGGAATGCCAAATAGAAAAATAGAATAGAATAGTTTGTTCTTGTCTGCGCAAACTTTCTGTCTCAGTCTGTGGCGTAATAGAACTCATACATACATATGAACCGCTTTGAATGTGTTTTTTTTAAATAAGGTTTCGTCACGGTGGTTCTCTTTTTTAGCGAAAATAAGTTTAGTGGTTTTCGCGTTCTTCGGATGAAGATTGCAGGCAGTGTCCGGAAACATGAAATTGAGGTTTGTTTGTCTCACACACACCTCTTAAACCTATTTTGTTACTACCTGTATAAAGTAAATATAAGTAACTTCTTAAAATAATTTTGTACCTTTTATACAAAGTTAGCGAATAAGCTAATCAATTAGTAAGAGATGTCCTACATTTTTTTATGCGAATTGAGGGTAAGTCCTTTGGGGACAGTTCCAAGTATTTCTGTAGGACCATATTAAATTTACATTATACGTATAATATTTTCACTTGAAAAATAAGTTAAGTAAGATAGTAAACATTCTTTATTGCACACCAAACAAACAGAAATATCTTAAAAATAAATACAAACAATGCAGGGGTGGCCTTATCGTTTTTCGCGATTTCTTCCAGGCAACCGTAGTAAATACTAAGATTGTATACGGTCCTAATGAAAAAAAAAACAACTACGGCTTCTGCTTATGTAAACAACCCATTACGTCCCCACTGCAGGGGCACGGGTCTCTTCCCATTACTCGGGAAGGTTAGGCCATACTCCACACACGGGGGCCAAGTCCGGATTGGTGGAGGTTGTGGGGCTAGTGGCCAACCCCAGTGTCAGAAGTTTTCAAGCCGCCTATAAAAATAAATAAAATATCTTTTATTTCAGACCCTTAAGTCCATAGGCCTCCGACATGGCCTCCGACATGGCTTAACGACTGCCATCGCTAGATTGCAGCCGGCACCAACGGCTTAACGTGCCTTGCGAAGCACGGAAACGGTCGAGATAAATGCCACTAACAGCCAAACCTATCCAGGTAATGACCGTGTCTGTAGTTAGTTGACCTGCGTGATCGATGAGACCACGCAAACAGCACTGAGCCACGACGGCTTCTGCTTATGAAACTGAACAACTTTAACTAAGGAATCTATACTCAATTCGCAATATTTTTGGATTCCTCATACTATGTAATTGATGAAAATATTTGACAATTTTGAGTAAGTAAGTATAGGCTCGTTGGGAAAATTGTTTTGTTTCATGAGAAGACTACTAAGCCACTATTAATTTCTTTCAGGCATTTGAAATGGACCCTATTTTTTTTAATTTACCTATTTAACTCATGCAACGAGGCCCATAGAACTTAAACAATAATATACATTTTAAACTTAAAATACTATACATAAATACCTAATATAAACTAAAAAATTCATATTATTTAGTACAAGGTGTCGATACTATTTCGGTGGCAGTGGTCATCAAACTTCCTCTGAGTCTCCGAAACACTATACTCTTCGGCCAGAATTCCTCCTTTGTCTCCTATATGTATAGTAATTTTAAAGG
Source organism: Coleophora deauratella (assembly GCA_958295455.1). Lineage (NCBI taxonomy): Eukaryota > Metazoa > Arthropoda > Insecta > Lepidoptera > Coleophoridae > Coleophora > Coleophora deauratella. The sequence goes on along the minus strand of OY282400.1, from coordinate 15,134,296 downwards.
GCTATTAACGGGGGAGTAGTGGATTAAACCTTTGCGTGCGGTTGTGCGGAAAGAATGCGGCTACTAATGGCGTTACAGCTGAATGTGCTAGCCCACGCTCCACGCAGGGTTAAACGATCAACATTAGCATACATTTGCTATTTACCGTTTGCTTATTTTATATTTTAAACGAAATTGTAAGCAAACCAACATTGAGCTTACGCATACGGTTTGTTCCAATAGATAACTTGGTTTCACAAAATCAGCTAAACTCGCAAGCAATCTTCGGGGAAAGCTGGTCAGTTTACTGTAAAGCTGGGGCTTAAATAGTTTTAGCTGTTTTTAACCGACTTAAAAAAAGGAGGAGGTTCTCAATTCGACTGTATGTTGTTTTTTTTGTATGTTATGTAACGCGATTACTCCGCCAGTTATGAATCGATTTTGATGATTCTTTTTTTGTTTGGTAGGTAATACTTCAGAGGTGGTCCCATATAAATTGTAACTAAATTGACTCAGCGCTTTTTGAAAAAATCAACAAAAACAAAACACATAGCAAAATTAGTTGTTAGGAGTGAAGTCGGTTTTTTATCGTGTTCAGCGTTGTCGTTTATTGTTAGATTATATCTTATTGAAGGACCGGTCGGTGTGAAAATCCTTGGGGGAGGCCTTTGTCCAGCAGTGGACGTCTTTCGGCTGATGATGATGATATCGTATTATAATGATTATTAGAATCGATAGGGAAGAAACGTTCTCCGGAGGCGACTGCGGACCGGAAGACGTAGACTTGGACATCTAGGTGCAAATGAATGTAAGTAGCTCAGAACTGTGCTAAATAGCTGTATAAAGTATGATGAATTCATAGCCGATTAGAGAGAAGTCCGCATCTAGCGTTGTCATACACTCAGCGTCTAACATTCTAGCAGGATTGGACGCTGGCCGCAGGGACTGATGTTGAGAAATAAATAAAAATTGCTCTATGTATTTTATTTAGAACCTTACGGACAGAAAACCTACGATGTAGGCATATGTATATTTAATGGTGGATGAATTCGGGGCAAAAATGAACCTTCTGTTTACTTAATTATGTTCCGAGGCAATGGACTGTCTGTGTAGATGATACTTTATCTATGACAGAAAGACGAGGCGTGGATTAGATAGCATGTCACTAAAACACCCACGGCCCTGACTGAATCATGTAATATAGACGCAAAAGGACAAAAGGCTAATTAACCAATTTTCCTTATGAAACGTAATCCTTTGTAATCCTCTCATCTACTCATCTCATCACTCAAACATTTATATTCATCAACTACTTTAACCAATTATACGGGATGTCCAAATAAGATATTTTTGCGAATTGTGGAGAGACAGATTATTCAGTTTCATGTGTCAAAGAATCGCTAGGCCAAAATGAGTTTCTGAATGAATCATCGCCCATTTTTTCAGCGGCGAGTAATTCCAAAAGGTGGTGTTCGAAATTAGAATAACTTTTATTCACACTCGCAGCAAAAAGCGATTTTGCTGCGATCAAACTCACCAAAAACACCATTTTCGTGCTGGTGAGGTGAAAAAACATTTTCACCTTCATTTCTATTACGTTACGTCGAGTTACTTTTACGTTCTTTCAGAATTTATCTTGTTAACACCCTGTTTAAAACCACATCGAAATGCGAACGACGCGACGAGACGCCATCCCGTTTTCCGCGTCCGCAAAATTTTAGGGTTCAGCATCCGCGTACGTGATGTCCCTACACTACGATCTACATTGGAGGTGTTAGTCTCTGTAGATGTTCTAAGTAACTTGATTGCTATCAAAGAGTCGCTTTCAAATATGAATCATCTCACACCGCCATCCCTTCACCGTAATTCGAAAGGGAATATAATTATGTTTAAGTTCGATGCTCTTGGATTCTTTTGAAATTGAGTTTGAGTAACATATAGTGTGGATCTATTTTTTTTTTTACTTCTGTCGTTTTTAGTTGTTAAAGGATTTTGGTGTTAAGTTAGCTTGCTCCAAATAGAGGAGAAGTGACTAAATATATTGATTAGTAGATTAACGTTTGATTAGTAGATTAACAAATCTGAGCGAAACGATCGCTGCAGAACCACGCGCAGAGAAATTCGTGTCGCTGTAGTAAGTGAAATTGTTCCAAAAGTTTCACATCCGAGCGTAAAAAAGACGGCGCGCTTCTTTCCGCGAAAAATAATTCACGCTGAAGCTGAATTCTGCATGCTAAATGATTATATTTTTAAGTTATTTTTATTTGTTTTGGTTTGTTTCTACAATAGAATACGTTAGACTAAAAAATAAATAAAACATATCTGCTAGAATTTTAATAACAGAACTACGCGTCAGTCAATTGAAGCGAAGTTTCCGCGTGCATAGGTCGGTCCAATTTGTTACGAACGGAATTCCTCGCGCAAAATTTCGCTGTCACTTTTCCGCTTAGTCACTTGATTCTAGGTACGATATAAACAAAGCAAGTCTTGCTATGATTAGGTCCCTACCACAGACTTGCACCGCGCTAGTGGAGCGACAATACAAAACTTCTTTGATCCCTACAAACCCGAAAGCAAAAAAACATTCCATAGACTTAGGATAAATTCATTGACCGGCCATATGACAGGCTTTTACTTCTAAAGGATTATTATCGAATTCTCTCACGTTATATTTGTCAGGCGCTCTTTAGGTGTTTATTTTACGTTTAGCAGTGGCGCTGGGGGTGGTTATTCGTGACAGTAAATCTTTGAGGGCTTAGGATGGGTAAATACCGTGAAGGAAAAAATGAAAATGAAACGTGAAATAGTAGTCCAATATTATTTCAATGTTTGTAAAGTATATGTGATCTTTGTGGCAATTATAATTAAAAAAAAAATTAAACTTTATTGCATATATATTCGCAGATTAAATTATTGCAGATTGTTGGATATTTTCGCAACGAATTATATTGAGATCTATCGAAGAACCGTAAGTGACAGAGCCGAATGGAGAGCACTCTGCGCCTTCTCTAGGCCATGACGGTCACGATCCTCAGCATTGAGGGAAACGACGGATTGGATTAGATCGAAGAACCGAGAACTTTCGAGTTCTATAGTAGAGGCCGCATTTAGGCAAGCGTAGCGTGGATCACCTTCCGCGGTGCGATAATTAGCCAGTGGCAAAGGGATGCGCAATGCACATGACCGAAGAAACATAAATTATTGTGACTTCGGAAAGGCTTATGTATGTCATAACCCAGATATTCAAATAAAGTTTTTAATTGCATATTACTTCTCTGTATGCTATTTTATAATGTATGTTTTCCCGAAATGGCATAGCACAGGATTATATGTGTATGTATATCAGTCTCTGGTTCCCAAGATACAGGGAATCCTAGTTTGGGGCCAGATGACCGTGTGTGATTTGTCCCAGATATTATTATTATTTATATTATTATTATTATTTCTTCACATGAGAGTATAGTTCTTCACATCAAGAGGTCGCGGTTTGGATTCCCGGCGGGGTCCAACTCTGTGGCCTGGATAAATAGTACTCTGTGCACTTGTCTAGCTACCTATCTTAGTGTTGCAGTCAAATCAATATAAATATAATTGTTGTGTTCCGGCAGATGGTGATGATAAGACAGCAGGTTACCCTATTTTTTCGGTGAATCTTGATAAGTTCGCTTGCATCTTTGGCATCACCATCACTTATCATCAGGTGAGATTATGGTAAGGGCAAAATTTGTATTAATTTATTTAACAATTTATAATTTATGCTACAAGTTTTGCGTCTTATAAATTAAGTGTTCAAAAATGTACAAACAAAAGTAATTTAGATCTTAAATAATAAAGCAATTACTTGTAATATATCAGTTTATAACATTATAATAATGTGTTGGAGGGAGTTTCTTTGGGCTCGTCTTCTCACTCCTCAAACGCTTCCCGAAACGGCGTGGCGGGTAGGTATACGAGTTCCGAGTGGTAGGAACCTCGGAATAGGTAGATAAAACAATGACGTTCGAAAAGTGTACACTGTTATACCTCTTCTTCTTTATCTTAAGAGCTAGGCTCTTGTCGGTGGAGTAACCGCCATTCTTTTCTATTCCTTTACTGTTATACCTACTTCGAATAAAATATTTTCTTTTTTTTTCATTTTTATGTTTACTGCAATAGTTCCAAGTTAACGAATCGAGAGACAATAAATAAAAGGAGTCACTGCAAACAAAGTTGTGGAAACTGCCAGCACAAATTCCGCAACAAACGTTGTAATTAAACCTAGACAAGCCAATTTAAAGTACAATCGGGCAGTGTAGAGTCAGCAAAAAAGTATTCTTCTATAGACAGGGTTGAAATTAACCCCCTTTCACTAACACTTTACTCAGACGTCCAGCAAACATGCAATCATTGTTTCCTCAACAATAATTATTACCTTCACAAAGAGGATAGAAACGCCCAGCCCTTAATTACATAGAGAGAAAAAACCAGTCAAGAGTGTGTTTGACTCCGGTACCGAGGGTTCAGTACCAACCACTACAAGATATGTTTATGGTATGTTGTTACCAACACATTGTGTTTTCTGTTATTTTGTTCGAAATCCTTGGTGCCGGTCCGAAATATTATGTATACTTTTCAGGTCAGTTTTTACAATATTAAATATATATTTCTCGTTATAGTTTTACGATAGAGCAAATGGATTAAAAAAAATTGAAAAACACTTTTCTTGTGTATAGAAATCGCGGTAGATTTTATTGTTTTTTTGTTAGGACTACCTTAATAACACATTTTTGTATAAGATTACAATCGGCGCTCTATTACAGGTCAAACATGTTATTTGAAGGTCTTATGGATTAGAGGGATGGGCGGATAAGGTAAGTTTTTGGGTAAAAGAGATAGGAACCACCTTTGAGTGAGGAACCCTAAACACAGTTTGTCTTATGTAACATCGAAACATGTTGTACCGATACACGTTGGATCTAAAAACACCTTGAGGTATTTTGAATACAATAGACATAGACATATGTTTATTTTTAACACAAAAAAGCCAACATACAAATAGTAATACTAGATTATAAAATGACAAAACTAAACACAAATAGACAAATATTGTAAAAAATAAAGTATCTAAGGACTAATTTGTGCTACAAAAATGCAATAACGGAGCATGAGAGATTGTTGGAAAGTAAAGGCATGTAGTAGTAAGGTATTTTTTTTATGGCAGAGGTGGCAAACGAGCAGACGGATCACTTGATGGTAAGCGATTACCGCCGCCCATAAATACGTCTGTACAGATTTTATAAATCCTAACCTTAATTTAGTTGCTTCAAAAACCTAAAAGTATCCCAGAAATCCACTACTCTTTGTTCTATTTTCTCTTAACACCGAATACACAGTGTTACAAATTAGCTTTTTAAAAGTCTTTCGGTATTCACCTGTAGTGTTAAGGAAAGATTAAGAAATCCTATTTTCGATTTTCCGTATTTAGGTCAAACGTGCTTCTTCGAATAGAGTACAAACACAGCAAAAACAGAACACAGAGTTTGAGACAAAAAGATAAACGGGCCCGCGCGGGCGTGTGAAAGTTGACGCAAGACGTAGTTTCCGAGCTGTATGACCCGCAAAGAGTATGGAAACATCAATTGGAGAGAGGTCTAGAAATAAAACATTTGGTCTTCACTTGAAACTGGGTTTGGGTCCTACCGGTTATTGTGACTTGTATAAATGCCAATGTTTAGCATCGTAAGGGGCCGTCCATTAATCACGTGATGTTTTTAGTAACTTTTTTAGCTATTACCTTTACCACAGTTCTCCTTTTCATTCATCATCTTCTTCTTCTTCTTGGTTCCTTTAACTCCTCGAGGAGCATAGGGCCTCAATAACAGCTTTCCACTGCTTCCGATCGGCGGCGACAGCGACAATCTCCGACCAGCTTTTGTCTATAGAAGCGGCTTCCAGTGCCACAGTCCTCCGCCAAGTCGACCTTGGTCGGCCTCTCTTTCTTTTTCCTGCAGGAGAGTAACACAGAGCCTGCTTGGTGAGACGGGAGTCTTCTTGCCGCAGTGTGTGACCAATCCAACGCCATCATCATGATACTTTTAATTCCAGTGCAATGTTATAACGCTTTTAGTATTCATTACTTATAAAACTAGTTGGTTGTAAGCGCTATCCGCTATAAGAAAATGCTTTCTCCTCACATACCTTTTTTCCTCCAAACAAGGGTTCAGAAAAAATGCACAAACCGCCCCTCTCGTAATGAGACGAAGGGAGCATCTCTGATTCATTACTAGCCTTTTCCTTTTCCTTCTTCTCAAAAGCTTACATACTAAGAAGAATCCCTAATCCGAAATCTGATTACTTCTGTCAACCCTACAGTTGAGTGATTCAACCGATTCAACGGTCTTCCTGCAATGCGCACACGCCTTATATGAATAACCTTCTTAGATCGATGGAGTTTCCCAGTATTACAGTTATACAGGGTGTTTGTATGTATGTATGTATTACAATTCTCAGTTTTTTTATGGCAGATGTGGCAAACGAGCAGACGGACGGATCACCTGATGGTAAGCTATTACCGCCGCCCATTGACACCCGCAACACCAGAGGAGTCACAAGTGGGTTCCTATTCATGAAACTGACCAAATGTTGGTTCTAAGACTGCGCTGAAATGGCGATAAAATGTTTTGGCTCTTTTGTTTTTATGAGGAGTGCAAAAATTCCGTACGTAGACCAAAAGTTGTTAAGTTTCAAGAGTAGTCAGTTAGTCACACACGTTTAAGTATTGTTACCATATTGTTACATATTTTTGATATCACTATATAATATAATATGGTCGAAAGTACCGCTGTCTTATGGAAAGTTATAAGTACTGGGAGCTTCCACATGTTGAAATCATCGGTATATTATAAACAAAATAATCAGAAAGAAGAAATTATTTCAAATTCAAGTGATAAAAGGTCAATGATGTGCTTAACTATAACGACAAATATGAAAATAAACGACAGATTTTTACAATAGACATTTTGAATGAAGCGAATACTATCCTTATACTGTGGGTCGAACTTTGTAGGACTCGGTTTGGTAAGAGCCCTAGGCAACAATTCTGTTCTTACCGCCAAACATCAGTGTAGAATTTAGCAAGCATAGCTACCTCTGTCTAATATTGTATAATTCTTGCCACAAAACATTATGTTTCAGCATCATCATTACTTACAATAAGGTGAGATGATGCTTACCAATATAGTGAACAAAATAAAAACCCTCAATTCCAACCTCATAGATATTCCTTACAAGCAACCTTTGCAGATCGTCTTTCGAGATACGTCGTCGCGTCCTTTGTTACAACTTATAAGTCTGTGACACGTCTGGAAGTTATTGTTAGCAACAGGATTAAGGTAGTAAGGAGGTAATACCTCTTGACAAAGGCTCCTTGGGAACAGACCACGGAGACCTTACTGTATGCAAATGAGGCACACACAACAGTTCAACATATTATTATTCAGGCTCTGACACGAAGCCTGAAACTGATATTCGGGTTCCATGAATATATTATGTGTTTTCAGTACGGTGATTTTCTAGTGTGTCGTTATATGTTATCAATGGCCTATATGTCTATTGCAGACGATTCAGTCAGTGTCAGTGACGGAGCACACAGGCGAAAAAAGTTGGACAAAACCAAAAATCTTCAAACTACTCCGATGAGGTAAAAGCCCGTCTTATCAGTTAATTAGATAAACAATGCATGATAGTTGCGCGGGTAGTTCGAGCTATGAGTCATCCACACGCCTTGGTTTCATTCCAAAGTTAGACTTGTTCAACGGTGGATGTGTTTACGGCTCTCAGAGCAGTTTACTTTAAGTGCTTACTGCTATCATTTGCTTCATGAAAGTTTTGGTTTTTGCGATGGATTTGCTTCCAGGAGCTAATTAACTAGTTTTTAATAATTATTTTTGATATTGCTATCAAAAATAATTATTAAAAATAAAATGAATAGAATGCTTAAAAATAAAAACTCAAAATATCCACTCTGTCACTAGACGGCGCCACCTTAACGTTTTCTTTTTTTAACCGACTTCAAAAAAAGGAGGAGGTTCTCAATTCGTCGGAATCTTTTTTTTAAACCGACTTCAAAAAAGGAGGAGGTTCTCAATTCGTCGGAATCTTTTTTTTTTATGTATATTCACCGATTACTCGAAGACGCCTGAACCGATTTTATACTTCACCGAGGGTATACTTCACAGGTGGTCCCATATAAATTTTATTGAAATCGATTCAGCGGTTTTTGAGAAAATCAACAAAAACATAGCAAAATTGGAGTTGTTGCGATTGAAGTCGGTTGTTTTAAAGTATTCAGCGTGGTCGATTATTCTGGACCCAATTCTGAAGCCCACGCAGACGAAGTCGCGGGCGGAAGCTAGTTGTGAATTAAATGAGCTAAGAGTGAGTTAGATTCGCGCATCGAGGGTGTCGTCCGACTCATACTTAAACGGTTTTTTATTATTACATACTTGTTTTACTTTAGACCGTAATTTAGTACCGTTTATACCAAATGAAATGAAATGAAAGAAGTAGGTATCTCTGTACACTTTTCGAACGACATATTTTTTTTACCTAATACGAAGTTCCTACCACTCGGAACTCGTATACCCAACGTTTCGGGAAGTGTTTGCGGAGAGAGAAGAAACGTCGGGCCCTAAAAAAAACCCCCTCCAACACGTTTTTTTTTAAATAAAATTATTACATGCTATTACATAATTCGGGTAAATAACAAAGTTATAGTTAGTTTAGTTGCATACTATTACAAACGAATGTAAAAGGATCAACAAAAATATACAGGTACAATGTGCAAACAGGTAATTATTTTGACCAAACATCAATGACAAGAGCAGGCCAGTTCACACGGACAGCAACCGATCACGAGTATTAACTTCGGTAGAATCAGAGTGATGACAAATGTTGGTAAAAGCTCAAATGTTTATTAATTATCTTCACATAATACAATCTCATTTAAACTCAGTTAAATCACAAGAAAATCACATAATAATTGATCAACAACCGGCTCCTTTCCCCGCGTACGCAGTCCCTTCACGTTTATAGTGATGTCACCACTTTCATCGATTGCACAGCCTAGTGTTGTGCGGAAACGTTAACAGTCGGCCATCCTGATTATCCTTCGTCCTCGAAGGGATCGCAGCATGATGTCAGCCAAGTTTTCCACGTCGACACAAGTTCGCCAAACTCAAAGCGCGTCTCGGTAGCGCCCTTCTCCAGCTCAATGTCCAGTCGAAACATGTAAAGAAGAACAGTGTTATATTTGGTCACTAAATGATGACAAAAGGAACTTTCAGATCGCTTCTTCCTCAGTCGTTTCTGTTTAAGGGGATTTGAACGGTACATGTATTCAACTATTAGTTTTACAAACAACATAATGTAGTCCCTTGTTGTCAACTTGTTCGTAAAACAGATTACTATTTGGCACTGATATACAGTTAAAGATGCACTGAAAATGAAAAAGAAACCTAATCGGCAGTCCTGTGATACTCTAAACTTACGAACAATTACAAACTTTTGCTTTATTGAAAACAGTCTGCAACCGATTTCGGCACCGCGAGATTCAAACTCGGTAAACATGACTTGCTTTAGGGAAAAATACTGAAAATTCATTTCCACTAGTAATTATTCGTCCTCAGTATCTTTCATACAAATCAGAGCGTTTCAAAAATAAGTAACACGGTACCGACACCATTTCACCCAATCCGATAACAGATTCAAAATAATCCGAAATCAGCCAGTCAGTTTCTTACAAAGACCAGACCTATTTAAAAAAAGATTTGCTAACTTAAGTTGTCCGTTTGTAAAAACGTTCCACAATCTAAACTGGCCAACGTTTATGTTACAGAACTTGTAATAATAGAAATTAATTGGCCAACAATAATGTTATCTATGAGGTATTTTCAGACGCTTCGGCCATCCTTTTTTTTAACTAGGACCCTCTAGTTTCATGTAGTTATCCAAAGAGAATTAATAAAGATGAGAAAAGGCCATCATTGTAGTGCAATGTCTAGATGCGTGACATCGCGTAGAACGGTGCACTGCGTCATATATCGGTCTGTTTCCACTGTAACCCAAAATTCCATAGTTACTGTCTACTATACAATCTCAGAATCTTTTAGCGAGTGCTAAACTAAAGTAACAAATAAACGTTAGAGAATTATTTACACTCGGCAATTCTCGTTACCTACTAAACGATTCGGATCCCTCAACTTGAAAGTGTAAGTAAATTTTAAACTTAATAGTCCAACAATTTAATCTAAGTTAAAGAAATGATTTCACTTAATTTTCAGCTACCCATATTTGACTAACACCTCGATTTATATCTTTCTCATATTTGTCTTTCTGTTAAGCTACAAAATAATATGTTAAATTGCACGTTAATGTGCAGAAGCTTCATTCATTATCATTAAGCAATCTTTTTTTTTAACTGAATCAAGTACCGAGAAACGGTTATCGTTATTGTTGAAACTGTGAATATAGCTTTGCCTCATTAATTTCATTTGACAAAAATTATTACTTGATATCATATGAATTGATCTGTTATTAATAAAGCATAATGACTAATGCAATCTATTAATATCTAAGAATATTTGTAAGTCAGACATTGTGCTCGGACATTGTACAGTTATCATGAATTAAAATATTTCATCTATGTAATACAGTATTTTCATCTAAATTTTCGTACTGTTAATCTGTGATAGACAACATTATGAATGAGCAAGTTGTCTGCATTGTATCCAGCAAGAAAAGTAGGTTTTAATTTTCTCTCTTCAGAATTTTATTTTCTCTACCTAGGAAGACTAATACCTATAAAATATCTACATAAAAATATAAACTGGAATGAAAAAGCAATCCTTAATTGTATCCCAGGGAATCAGAGGTCTAATGAAGAATTCAGAATTAGTTGTTACTCCATCATTAGAGTTAAACAATCGTCAAAACATTTATTTACCGATACAGGTAATTAAATTAGTTGCCTTTGTGTTTAAAATTCTATTGTGTCACTTCTTGTGTACTCAAGATGGAATCAATATAACTCTAGGAACAAAACTAAATATAACTCTCAGTTTAAAAATATTAACATTTTAAATATTAGAATAATTTTCTATCTTTAAGATACCTCAGAAAAAATACTGACTCAGATACATAATCATAAACAAATTTAATAAGATATTTAATATAAATATATGTATGTATTTTATACTTAGTAATACTCTTTCAATACAAATTTGAAACATACATTAAAACATCACAAGTTATAAAAAAAATATCAAGAAATGCAACAACATTTTTCGTAAGCATATAATTATGACAGTATTTTCTTTAAGACTGTACTTTGGTAATACATTCATGTAATTGATGAACAACATCCTATAATACCCTGAATTATAGGGGTGTCATTTTAATAAAATCTTTTGAATAATACAATTATAATATCATTGTCTATGTTAAATCGGCTGTTGCTGTCTTTATCCGCCTAACTGACCTCTCCCGCATAATTGGACTCTCCCAAGATACTTCTTCAGTTATTCTTGATGTAATTTTAGGCTCGAAATTGAGGGTACACATCAGGTGCCTAACCGTAAATGGAGTTTAATGTACACTCACGGTGCTAGAGATTGTAAGAGATAAGAGTGCCGCAGGCATCATTGCTTCGGCCTCAGCACATACGCAATGTGTGAAGTTCAGGAAATCACTGCACGCTCTGCTGCGATTTGGATACGCACGCATCACAGGTTCGTTTGCCTCATGGCTCAATCAATACACAGGTTACCGTGACCAACCCTCACGGGAGGCACGGACTCACCTAGGGTTGCCGCTTACACACATCTCAGGTGATACGGTCTACCCGGGTTACCGCTTACACGCATCAAGCGCGGTACGGCCTACCCTCTAGCACGCATCACAGGTGCTTTTGCCTCACGGCTCATTCATTTAAGGAGTCCAAAGTCAATAATGTCATATATCGGCGTTTGCCTCACGGCTACAGCTTGTACCCGTCAAATATATAGCGGTCTCATTCGTTTAGGGAGTCCAAAGTCAATAATGTCATATATCGGCGTTTGCCTCACGGCTACCGTTTGTACCCGTCAAAGATATAGCGGTCTCATTCATTTAGGGAGTACAAAGTCAATAATGTCATATATCGGCGTTTGCCTCACGGCTACCGCTTGTACCCGTCAAAGATATAGCGGTCTCATTCATTTAGGGAGTACAAAGTCAATAATGTCGTGCATATATCGGCGTTTCTGCTTCATGTCGCTTAGAATATAATAAGTTATCAAATAGGTATTCAACTTTGCATATAAAGTCACTTTGGTGAACGACAACAAGAGAGCTGACAGTGAATGGACGTTCGTGTTAGTCATATTGAAGAAGAAGTAGTGACAGTTAACGTAGCACTGCAACAGGACTATAAATCAAAGAAATCAACACCTTATTTCGTAAGGTCGACCCTAGAAAGCCAGCACTGAAAGTGGAGCTGCTTTGCCGGAGAACATCTGGAGCCCAAACCTGTACGTTAATCTTGGGCGATAATCGAGTATGAGAACTATTAAGAAAACTGTTAGGGTAAAAGTCTATACGTCAGCATATATGTTTTAAAAGATTATTCGATCAGAAAGTATTAACTTTCAAGTCGTAACCCCATGAATTGGGGAATGTCACCATCATGAAGTCAGTCAGTTAATAGTGTAGATTAACTTTCAAGTCGTAACCCCATGAATTGGGGAATGTCACCATCATGAAGTGAGTCAGTTAATAGTGTAGATTGTTCATCGAGGTCGAGTTAGGTACGGTCATCTTTTCCTGTCCGCAGCGCTTCGGTGTGAACAGCTTCATGCAGGTGGAGTTGCAACTGTTTCGTTTGTTCTCACTAGCTTGTGCTCGAAAGTATTTAAGACACACTATAACGAAATCAATTATACGAAATTTTATAATATTGTAATTCTTTAGCGTTTTCGCAGCATTTCAGGTAGATTTTCAAGTAAGTAAATATTATCTATATGAAAGACCATCAACTTATCATCAGTTTCAAGTTAAAAGTGTCATATTTCGTAATTCTAATCTATATTTATTAGACAGTGTCTGCTTTTACACCTTCATTACAATAAGCATAAGTATTTACTATGTACATTGCCGTCAAATTTCTTTTTTTTTTTTTTTTTTGGGCTCATCAATATATCTGTCATAAAAATAAATATAAAATCTAGTGGTAGTCAGTTTGATCATGGACGCATCTGTGAATTTATTAATGACTACCCTTTTTTTTTACATGTTTTTTTTTTTACCGTAATTCAATTAATCAATCTCCTTAGTTATTTAAATTATTAGTATTCATGGTATGTGGCGCCACAGCATTAGACATATTAAATAAACATATCAAGGCCTCAATTTTATGCTTATAAATCATAAACCAAATTCAAAATGTTTATTTGATTTTATTTCAGTTGATGCTTTACACATTTCTTTAAATCGTCATTTTTTTCTAGTACTAAATCCCTACCACGCGGAACCTGTAAACTTCTTACAGTGTCTTATTAATTACCTATCAAATGATCCATCTATACAAAAAACACGGAACACTTTTGGATTAATAAAATCAGAAAACTTTTTTTTTACATTATGAAAAAGATAATGCTATGAAGAATGTTACTTTTTTGTCTAACATTAGGTATTACCCGATTTTCTCCGTTTCTTCTAGAAATAACAAACAGTATCCGTCTGGCTTCTTCTCTAGTCTGGTTCGAAAAAGGAAGAAAGCAAATTGCCATCTAAGAGGATTGTACCTTCTAGTAATAACGAGCACTCTGTACTTTAGTACCCTACCACTGCACTGGTACTTACAAAGTAACTAAAATCAGACATTGTATTAATTTTATGGTACATTTTTAGAATATCACAAAATCTGTCAAAGTAACATTTTTTTTAAACTTTAAACAACATTTCACATCATATCATAACGATATAAGCCATAAAAATATTCAAAACCTCCCATCACTGAAATTTAAGGAGAGATTCCATTCATACTCCAGCAATTAAACTTACTTCAGTTTGACCTACTTTTACCATACCGTATAAGGCTTTTTTCTTATATCTCAATTTTGTTACACTTTATCCAGTAATGAATCTATTCCATATAGCAGAGTCTGGCAATATGTGCGTACAGAATGAACAATTACATACGCACTCGCTCTTAACTGGTCACAACAATCAGTCACTTCATCTGTCAAATGAGGTAATAACTAAAATTGGTTACTACCGTCTATGGCAGGCAGTCGTTTTTGCCGATCCTCGAAAAGTCTTGTTCTCTTTATACAACTGAATTCTAATCATCATGTAATCATTAAGAATAGTTGAATCGTTACACGAAATCTTCAATGTCGATGTTACCTTTAGGTAACATGTTTCTATGGATCAGGGTCATTATCTAACCGTATAATTTCTGCCATTCTTTCTAAAGAAGTAAAATCTTGTCATGTTTCCACTCGAAACTAATTAGCTAGATTATTAGGCCCCCTTAAATCGTGCAATCGCAATGTCAGAGATGATCTTTTGGTTTTAGTGAGAAGTTAGTAAACTTCTTATTTCAGAACCCAATAATAGTCTCTCATATTCGGAGTAGCTTATGCTTTATTTTATTACTTTTATTTTCCATCTTTGATTGGAGTTTCTTGTCAAACACAAAGTAGGTAAGGTTAATCTATTACTTATATAGAATATTTAATATTTAAATATGTAATAATATATTTTGCTTAAGGGTATATAGAATACAGCACCCGTATTTCGTACTTACACTTTAATGACAAAACATTAGTATCGGGGATAGCAGTTAGTACTAACTAGTAGCTTAACCGTTAGCACACAGGGTTGTTAAGATCGAAAATTAAATTTGCGGAACATAATTCAGGAGGTTTCCCAATAAACTGAGTCATACAAACAATAAGTATATAAACAGGTTGGTCTATCCATATTATATAATAAAATAGTCTAAACATATATCTGTATGCATGTCTGTAAATTCTGTAACGGATTTTATTTCAGTTTTCACAATCGGATAGATTTTCAGTGAAGATACAAATTATGAGATGTACAAATAATTTAGAATTTATATACCTATATTTAAAATTTATTTTGTTTAGGTACTATTATCATTCTATCAATTTGTTTCGCTTCACGCATACAGTAAATAGGATTAAAACTACAGTTCTTTTAAATGAATAAACTTACAGTCACTTCAAATCAAAAACTAAATCAAAACTTAGTTAAATATCAAACCGAAAACTTAATTAAATAAGCTAGTGATAAAATATTCAATGATGATCACTAAAGTCCATCGCCAAAAGTTTCAGCTCATCAAGGGTCAGTCAGAAGAAGTCATCTTTGTTATAATGTTCGCTTACTCAATAGTAAGGAAAATATTATACAACTAAAATACTGGCATACAAACAACTTCGCAAGCAGCCATTCTGTGGCTTTATGCAATGAGACTAATCAAATAGTCAATCATATAATTACAGTATCAGAACACGTTATCATCACCTGCCAACTCATAACCTGATCCGGAACTGATTTTAATCCTTACTGCAGTCAAAGTGGACATCTTCAAAGCAAGTGTCCATAGCTAAAATCCATTTTTTTTTATCAATGAAAAAAATAATATAATATTCCATAACTTACCAAATCATATCAGAAGGGGTCATGGTATAGCATATCTTTCTCGCTGATTCCTAGAATCTCCCAAACTCCATTATTCTTTGCATTGGATGTTATTCACACTGTACCCGTTGCACTACAGCTTTGATAATTTGTTCTGCGTTATTCTCATCATATGCAACATAAAAAAACAAAAATCATAAATTATATCACGTCTTAGTGCCCATCATGTGTACCTCCTTACACGGAGAACACTGACTGAAGGTGTCCATGTATCAATCTCCAGATTTTTCAAAGGTGCTGGCAACTCAAGATTGAATATACATTAATGAGTGCAATAAATATAGGGTCAGAAACTTAGGGAAATACTTAATTTCATATTTTAATGAAATCAAACATCCATCAAGTGAGTAAATATGTGCCTACTTTTTACTATTTATTAAAAGTACTCAGATGTACTTCTCTTTGGTCATTTCAATCAATTTCGCTTCTTAGAAGACAAAAATTAGATGTAGAAAAGTTGCCAAGTATAAAATCATACTTTACCTAATACATCATACTTACAACTTATAAAGTCATCACCTTTCATAGAAAAGCTGGGTCAGAGGGTCTGCCACTGCTCTGCCATTGCTCTAGCGCATGAAACCATGGGAACTGCAGCAGTCTTCTCTACGACTGTTATTAGTACCATGTGATTGGATTATATAACTCAAAACTGGTTTGTCTTACTTCATTTTTCAAAAGAGAATAGGTATCATTTATAGATCGAATATATTTTCTTACTTAGGTCAGAACTGACATAATCATCATAATATCCCTAAAATCAGTGTGTCACAAAAACTATTTCGCGCTTAGGCAACTTGTCGTGTAGTTGTCGTTCTTTCACATCACATACCTTATTGCTTAAATCAGTTTAGGCATCTTCTGCGTTCTCTTACTTGGTTCATCCATAAAATGTGTGTGTCACCCAAAAACGATGATGCGCACAGGCAACTTGTCGTGTTTCACTGATACACAAAACAAACATACCTCATTGCTCAAATCAGTTTTGGCATCTTCTGTGTTCATTTATCATTGTTTTTCTTTCAGGAATTAAACTTTTTCACTTTTGTGGGACAAGGTTATGTGGGTAACATTTCACTTCCGATATATTAACTTCGGTAGAATCAGAGTGATGACAAATGTTGGTAAAAGCTCAAATGTTTATTAATTATCTTCACATAATACAATCTCATTTAAACTCAGTTAAATCACAAGAAAATCACATAATAATTGATCAACAACCGGCTCCTTTCCCCGCGTACGCAGTCCCTTCACGTTTATAGTGATGTCACCACTTTCATCGATTGCACAGCCTAGTGTTGTGCGGAAACGTTAACACGAGTATAACGCGGGAGTCAGCCATCGTTCCCCTCAATCATATTTGAGGGAAGGGAACGACCCGGCTCCCGATACACCACCATCCGCACGAACATTTAAGCGAACATGTACGACAGAGTAAAAAAAAAATAAAAAAAAATGCGATCACCATAAGTTTTAGTGTTTTAAATTATATTCTATAGTTTACGTCCCCATAATAACATAAGTATAACCGGGACAAATCAAACACGGTCATCTGGCCCCAAACTAGGATTCCCTGTACTATGGGAACCAGAGATATACAATACATATAATACATCCAGACACAGAGTAAACAAATCTGCTCATCACATTTATAAATGTTTGCCCCGGGCGGGGATCGAACCCACGACTCTCGGATCAGTAGTCAGGAGCACTAACCATTAACCCACTGATTCAGTCAGTCAGAAATATCACCATCATCATCAGCCAAGATGTCCACTGCTTAACAAAGGACTCCCCAAGGATTTTCACATAATAACTATGTAAAAAGAGTTTCTTTAATAAATATTTTTGAATTTGAATTTTGAATAACATAGTCTGTGAACATTTTTAACGGTTTTCTATTATGGTTCAAAAGATTTAAAGTTTGGGCAGACAAAGTGACGGACAACATTTTGCTGGGTAAATCTAAAAATGTCACTCTGAGATGATAAAAAAGTTACCTACAAACAGCTTCATATTTTTTTTAATGAAAATATTAGATAACCTTTCTCTGACATATTTTCAAAGGACGATACAATATTTCAGTTCTCAAAAGCTTCTTGAAAAGGTTATTACTTCGACAGGTGTTAAGGGATTTGTAAAGGATTTTCGCCCCTAGTCATAGAAACACCCATACAGGTAAAGGTTACCTTTACCTTACCTTTATGCCTTTAATATTTATATCATACATCATTAGCAAGCAACAGCCTCCCCACTGATGGGGCAAGGATGTCTTTCCATATCTCGGAGAGATTAGGTCATACTCCTTATAACACAAAGGATGCATGGTTAATGTAGGCATAACCAAATTAATTAAAGTAGTGATAAAAATTACGGGCAAAATGTTGCTCAGAAATCCATTTGAAATTCGCAAAAAAAAAAATTTTTTTTTTTGTGATAGGTGGCAAACGAGCAGACGGATCACCTGATGGTAAGCGATTACCGCCGCCCACAGACACCGTCAACACCAGAGGAGTCACAAGTGCGTTGCCGACCTTTGAAATGGGAATGGGGGGATGGGGGAAGTACGGGGGGGGGGGGGGGAATTTGGGCCCCGGTACCCTCACTCACTCGGCGAAACACAACGCAAGCGTTGCTTCACGCCGGTTTTCTGTGAGGCCGTGGTATCACTCCGGTCGAGCCGGCCCATTCGTGCCGAAGCATGGCTCTCCCACGGTCAAATACAATCTGGACAATGAGTAAGAGCGTATCTAAACTCAAAATAAATTGTAGCATTATGAACTATGTCGGTTTGAGTTGCCCTAATGTAGTACTTTAATTTTTCCTTAGAGCGTTTGTCTACATTCACTTGCAGAAAAAAGGTAGCTTCTCGTACATTCCTGGAATAAATATTTAATTATTACGAAAATCAGTTTTTTTTTCTTTTATTAAAAATTTGAGTGCGTTTGACTACATCTCACCTGATGGAAAGTGACGATGTACTCGAGGATGGTACACGCAAACTCAAATAATGCCTATTCACTCTCGCCTTGAAGACCCCCAAATTATAGGAATCGGGAAACACGGACGCAGGTAAGGAGTTCCACTCCTTCGCAGTTCGCATAATAAAAGAGGAACATATCGCTTCGTGCGAATAGGTGGAATGTCAACTACAAAGGGATGAAAGGCCTCCCTACGCCTAGTTGACCGAAGGTGGAATGGAGCTGGGGGAATTAGGTCATGAAGTTCTTGAGCACACTCTCCGTAATGAATTCGATAAAAAACCGATAAAGAGGCGACTTTGCGGCGATGCTCAAGGCTTTGGAGCTTATTTAAAACAAGCTCATCATCACATATAAGTCTCCTTGCGCGTCGGTCGATAGCTTCCAAGGCTTCAAGCTGGTAGCGAGCAGAGCCATCCCATAGGTGTGAGCAGTACTCCACACATGATCGGACTTGTGCTTGATATAATGTAAGAAGCTGTCCAGGAGTGAAGTGCCGTCTCACCTTAGATAGGATACCCAGCTTCATTGCCGCTACTTAGCCTTGGACTCAATGTATCGCCCGAAATTCAGGTTGGATGTTAACGTCACGCCAAGGAGCTCAAGGTGGTCAGTTATCGGAATCGATTCATCTCGGAGAGTAGGAGTCAGGGTGAAAGGACTCCTTTTGGCAGAAAAAAGACACGCCTGTGTTTTAGAGGCATTGAACCTAACGAGGTTGTTATCACCCCAATCAGACACTGCCTGAAGTGATAGGTTCATGCGCTCTATCATCGCCTCTCTAAGGGACTGTGTCTCAGCACTGGTGGCTCGTGCACTAGATAGATATCTTTATACAACTGTGCTATCATCTGCATACCCAATGATGCCGGGTTTAAGCAGGTCAATTTTTCAACTTTCAACAAACATTTTTAACAAACATTTTTTTTGTCCAAGTGAATTAAGGCATACTGTCTTAGGATAAATTAAACTATTTCTTAATACTCCATAAGAGCAACAAAGATCAATATAGTTCATAATGCTACAGTGCATTGTATTGGAAATCCACTTTATTTTGGAATTGTTTATTTGATTCTTGTAAAAAGTTATTTGGCTTCATGACAAGAAAATGCAGTTTTTCCGGTAGATACTTTAAAAGAAGCCCTATTAAGGCGCGACGTACACTCAATCTGAGCAGGTTGATGCATGATAATATAATATCGACCGTAACGCCACTCATTTTAAGTTCAGATCAGTGTAGGTACCATCGCGGCGGTTACGTCAAGGCCGAACGCAAAATTCTCGAGATTTTGATCTTTTATTACTTTTCTTGGCTTTCAAATAAGTTTAAAAAAATCCGTTCAAGGTAAATTGAAGATATTACAATTGCCGATTTTTGTGTGTTGGTTCCAACATAAACAAATATTGTATTTCCGAGAGAATTTGCAGTTTATACAAAATACAGGGTTTACAGGATTTTTTTTTCATCTAAGTTTTTGTGATTTTTATGATTCTGTTCAAGGCAATTTGTTTTTTATTGTTTCAAATATGTTATATATTTTTTTCATGGTGATAGCTTTCACCATTATTTCAAGAATTTGAATTGAATTTTGCGATTTGGCTATACTTAACGCCTTAAAGCTTAATTTTGGGGCATGAGGTTATTTTAGGAATCGGATCTCAAAACATCGATACTGCTCTTTGCCACATTTTGTACCGTTGTTGTACGAACAAATGATGACAACGAAAAAAAGTAAAAAATAACCTTCCCATAGGAAGTTTGAAAATGAAGTGTTCAGGTGTTCATAAGTAATCATGGTGAGTCATTTATTTGCTCCAATTGTATTCAGTTTTCAATTACAGTGTAAAAGTTGTTCAGTTTTTATGAGTTGCTACCACTGGCCGCTTGTCGGGGAATAAAGCCACATGTATGTATGTCATTCAAAAAATATCACTTACAGTCTGACTATGATCTTTTGGCGTGTGGTGAAAGCCGGAACTAATGCCGCCATCTTGAAAAATTACAATATTCGTATGAAATACATGTCAGATTTGCGACAAAAGCGCCCCCTGTCAATGTCATCCACACGCATCCAGATCGTAGTCGGAATAGAATGTATATTGATAATTGTTTCTTACGACTTCCTCAAAGCAAAAAGGTTTTTCATTTCAAAGAGAATCACTAGCAAAAATAACCTTGTTTAGTTTTAACCGCTCGCCTTTCACCAGTTTCGTTTCGCCGCCATTTTTAAGGCTGTCACCGCCACCACAAAATAGCACAGAAGGTCCGCTCAATACAAACCACTAAAATCGTAAGCATATACATGCTTATAGAAATATACGGTCGTTTGAGGCAAGGTCACGATCGCACAGTATCGTCACAAAATATATACAGAAGGTCCGCTCAATACACTGACTAAAATCCTAAGCATATACATGCTTATATCACCTTGCCTACAATAACCGTACACGTCTATAAGCATGTATATGCTTAGAATTTTAGTGAGCGTATTGAGTGGACCTTCTGTATCTATGTTTTTTGTGCCGCTACCGAAAAAATGGTCGGAACGTAACGGCCCATTCGTCACCATAGAGGTGGAGATCCCACTTATGTATTATTCTTGAGTTCTCTGCCCCCATAAGAAAGAAGGCCGCAAAGTAATATACAGGGTGTAACAAAATTGGTGTAGGACCCTTTAACTGGGGATTCTACTCATCGTAATGAACAACTGATGTCCTGTGTGTTTAATGTGATTCTTTGTTTCTGTTTTTTCTCCTTGCTTGTTTTTTTTTCTAATTCCATATCTATTGCATTAGGATATTACATGTAACTGGACTTGGAATTGGACTCTCCATACAAAAATGGCAAAACAGATGATCAATTTGTATGAAATGTCCAAATTTTTTTTTGCGATTTGAGTAAAGTCGTAGAACAAAAGTTGTTCAGTACGATGAGTAGAATCCCCAGTTAATGGGTCCTACAGCAATTTTGTTACACCTGTATATGGAGTTTCCGTATACTTTGCGGCCTTCTTACTTAAGAGGGCAGTAACTGTGCTATAGGCCGTTCGTTGTCACTACCTTTGAGTAGCTTACGGAATACTAAATACCTATAGGCACAAAATACACAGATACAGAAGGTCCGCTCAATACGATCACTAAAATCCTAAGCATATACATGCTTATAGACATATACGGTCTTTGTAGGCAAGGTCACGATACTGTTGTGATACTTTGCCGCGTGACCTTGCCTCGAACGACCATATATTTCTATAAGCATGTATATGCTTACGATTTTAGAGGTTTGTATTGAGCGGACCTTCTGTGTCTATTTTTAACCGACTTCAAAAAAAAGGAGGAGGTTCTCAATTCATCGGATTTTTTTTATATATGTTCACCGATTACTCGAACACGCCTGAACCGATTTGGAAAATACTTTTTTTCTTTAAGAGGGGATACTTCACAGGTGGTCCCATATAAATTTTATCGAAATCGATTCAGCGGTTTTTGAGAAAATCAACAAAAACATATGAAAATTGGAGTTGTTGCGATTGAAGTCGGTTGTTTTTAACGTATTATTCAGCGTGGTCAATTATGTGCTGTAGGTTTGCGGGTTAAGAACTTGGTACCAATTGATAACTTACACGTTTGGTACTTGTGATAAGATCTATTAGTTAGTTCGTTTTTAGGGTTTCGTACCTTAAAAGGAAAAAAGGATCACTTCGTTGCCGTCCGTCTGTCCGTCATTCTGTCTGTCTGTCAAGACCCTTTTTCTCAGGAACGCGTAGACGTATGGTTTTCGGACTTTTTCCTTTACTTGTGCTATAAGGATTGCTCGTTGCCAACTTTCATGATTCTAGGTTAACGGGAACATATAGGTTGTGATTCCCATGCGAGTGTCCAAATATGCGGCATAAACGGCCGTATCTCTTGACTGCGTTGGCATCGAAGTTTGATTTTTTAACAGCTCCAAGGGATTACAGGCCTGAATATTTGATACAGAGATAAAGACATGTGTGATTATGAATTTATACGAAACCCTCGGTGCGCGAGTTCGACTCGCACTTGGCCGGTATTTTCTCATCCCATCTTATCTCACTAATATTTATTGTAAATGCGAAAGGATGAGTCTTTGTTTTTTGTACTTTCACGCCGAAACTACTGAACGGATTTAGATAAACCACTCGGCTAGGATACTTTTTATCCCAAAAATTCTTTATATAAATCAACCAGCAGCTGATTAGCCAATTTTGTATGTTTATGTGTATAACCGTAGTTCTCAAACAGAAGAACTATTTTTGAATGCGTTGTTTTCACTTAAAATCTGGCATCTTTGCGGTTATTCTAGCAATGATCGCTGAAAATTTGTTCAGTGGTTTTTGAGATATTCCAATTTTAAATAATGTAAATTTTATTTGCAGAATATGTGTATTACATAACAGTGGTCTTAAAAACTTACAAAATACATAATATGTTTACATTTGTAAAATATTATAAATGTTTCGTAATATTAAAGTTTTATTGTTTAAATATTTTTTCTTAACAAAGTAAAAACAATATTCCTCTGTAATTTTTCTTTCGGGACTGGTAAAATAATATTTTTTGTGTAATAATTCTAAACTCAGCTACGGGACTCAGCTTAGTTTTCGTGGAATTTCGTCTTAAATTTAAAAATCAAAAAAGCCTTACAAAGCTTTCGTACTCAGGTTCCTTCAGGTTTCAAGGGCTGAATGAATTAAGGTACTTAAGTGTTTCGAGCGATGTTCCGAATATATTAACTCAATGTTATTTTGAAAATATTTACATTAGACATAGAGAGAGATAATAAGTTTTGCCTCATAAGAAAAAGGCTGTAAAGTATATACAAAGGAAACTCCATATATTATTTTTTTAGTTTAAATATTGTTAGTACCTCTATAAATACTCTTTTACATATATTACAATTTATTTGATAGATTTTATTCTACAGAATGTTAAGAAAAGTGCATTTGAAATATTGAGGGGTTGCTCAGACTCAAGTACAAAATACAGGATAAATATCGAAAAAATCGATCTACAACTTCTTCTTCAGTTTTCCATACATGATTCTAGTAACTGGTAACACTTTAAAATTTTAAACGCACATTTTTTAACACCCCGTATAAATTCATACGACCCTATTGTTTTCTTAATAGCTTTATTTTATGTCCTGTTAGAATTTTCATTAGTAAATGTTCCCCAAAGATAGCCATTTCCCCACTGCGTTTGGTTATCTTTACAAAGAGGCAATTTTATCCATAGTTAGATCGAACCGGGCTACCGTTAGCCCACTTCCATCCAATTATAAGATATTTACTTATAAAGAAATAAGAAAATAATTGAAATATTATATATTTTTTTATAATAAATAATATTACAATACAAATTTCGTAACACTCTTTGGTGGAAGGTACCTTATTACCTGCGGATTCTTTTGAATTGGGCGCAAACCGGGAGGAAAATCTTGGGTTCTGAATAAAAGGAAGCACCCTTACAATGGGAGAGGCGTAATCCTATATGTATGAAAGGTCTTTCCATTCTCACGTTAGGTGCTATCATACCCTTACGTCAATCCATTCTTTGATGTGATCTATTTTAACCAACTTCAAAAAGGAGGCTCTCAATTCAACTGTATGTTTTTTTATGTTTGTTACGCGATTACTCCGCCAATTATGAATTGATTTTGATAATTCTTTTTTTGTTTGGTAGGTCACACTTCAGAGGTGGTCTCATTTAAATTGTATCGAAATTGATTCAGCGCTTTTTGAAAAATCAACAAAAACAAAAGGAACATTAGCAAAATTGTAGTTTTTTTTTTTTTTTTTTTTTTTTTTATATGTAATAGGTGGCAAACGAGCAGACGGATCACCTGATGGTAAGCGATTACCGCCGCCCATGGACACCCGCAACACCGGAGGAGTCACAAGTTTTTACGATTGAACTCGTGTTCATCGTTGTCAGTTAAATTTACGTAGGTATAACCTTCCGAAATAAAACATGGGTGTTATAAGTTGTAGCCTGTATGTATCAATTCAATGTAAGTGTTTTTGGCAGAATGCAGGTTTTATTGCGGAGGTTCTAAGCTATGTTTGGTGGCAATCAGTGGTTTTCGAGTTATTTGACTTGTACTATCGATTGTGGGTTTTTAAAATTTTTTTTGGTACTATACTTGGAATGGATTTTGTAATTACCAACAGGTTGTATGGAATTGGTGTAGGACCCGTTTTAAATATCGTTTCTTCTCCACATACTCAGCCACTATTCTTTAAAACTTATAATCTACAATACATCATACAGATTTAATCAATAAAATTTCGACGAGTGAATGTCTGCTAGTTTGGTTAGCTCAATGGATTTATGGTCATGAAATTCGTATACATTTTAAGCAGTAGCTGTAGAGTTAATAAAGGCCGGCAACGCACTTGTGACTCCTCTGGTGTTGCGGGTGTCTATGAGCGGCGGTAATCGCTTACTATCAGGTGACCCGTCTGCTCGTTTGCAACCTCTGCCATAAAAAAATACTACAGTTATCCATAGCAGTTATTTAATGTTTTGAGTTAGCACGATATCATCTTGGTGCAAAATTAAAATTTTCAAAGCATTTTCGTGGATGACGGGTCTATATAATAATAATAATAATTTATTTCAAATATTTAAAATCCATTACAATTATGTGTGTCACTATTTATTACATTAGCTGTTTTGCGAAATTCAAACAATATTTTGTATCTGCATATTTTAACGTAATTTATAAAATACTTATTATAAATAGCCAAAAACGTCAAACCTCTGAGAAATATGACTCTTGTCATTTTATCTATGAAATGTGCTAAATAAATAAGGTAGAATTAAGGTATCTAATGAAGTAGAAAATAATTCATATTTTCGCAAAATACAATAAGTGTCCTTATTAAATAATGACATGGAGATGTCAATCGCGAAACCCTCAAAAATTACTTAATATTCGCGCCAAGATCAAAACATATCCGCACCGCCTCTGGAGATCGCCTGCGTTCGAGTACCAATCTTTCTTTAGTGATTCCCTTACACAGGTCCCAGACGTACACAGATTCATTCGCGGTGCATGCTGTGCGACTTTGGAACAGCCTGCCTGTCGATGTTAGGACCAGTCCTTCTGTATCCTCTTTCAAGTCCAGCCTACTGAAGCACTAACTTAACTTAACAAAATTCCTTCATTGAGCTATTTATTTATTTATTTATTTACTTATGTATGTATTATAATTATATTACTTATCTATTTACTTTATAGTATTAGCCTTATGTAGTATATTATATATGTTATCATACCTGTTTATATTAAGTATGTTTATTATAAACTAATGTATAATAGTTGGATTAATTTACTTATATCTTGTTAAATTGTCATTTTAAGTTAGTGTTGTGTTGTCTATTATTATTTTTTTTTTTTTCATTCTTTGTAATTGTTAAGTATGTGCAAAACATGCTACCCGTCTTTGTAATGTCTTTTCAAGTTACCTGCTCAACGGTTGACTGGAAGAGATCCCTTCCAGGGATAAGTCCGCCTTTGTACAAACTGTTTTTTATTTTATTTACACAATATTGTTT
The DNA here is from genome assembly GCA_958295455.1 of Coleophora deauratella. Taxonomy (NCBI): domain Eukaryota; kingdom Metazoa; phylum Arthropoda; class Insecta; order Lepidoptera; family Coleophoridae; genus Coleophora; species Coleophora deauratella. The sequence continues at coordinate 15,108,005 of OY282400.1, read as the reverse complement.
TGTAAAATGTATGTTTTGTGCAATAAAGAGATTACAAACAAACAAACAAACATTTTACTTTAATGTGTGTTTTGTGTGAAATAAGAGTGTTTGAATCTTGATACTTAAAGAGGAACCCTTGAAGACATTTCCAATCCCGACTTTGTTATCTCAAAGCACAATAAGCAAATTCCACAAACGAGAGAGCTTCGACCCGAGGAGTCTTTGACCTACTTCGGCAAATTAATGTTTAATTGTGCATTTAAAAGAAGTACAGGGTGGATTAAATTCGTATGGTTTAAAAAAAACTGTTTCGAAAGAACTTACGTGCATTTTCATATCGATTGCTTTACCGGTGAAGTTTCCTTCAGCATCTGAGAAACCTGCACATCTGATTACAAGATTCGTATGATGGTAGCATTGCACACGTCCGTAGGTGTAAATTTAATTTCCTTACACGTGACCGCGGGTGTGCTAAGTGCAACACTAGGCAACTGCTATCAGCTATCTTTAATTTAACTAATTACATTAGTGCGAGTATTAAAAAGAGCGATTAGAGGCAATATCGAACGAGTCCTAAACCTAGTCAAGTCCTCACTGAATAGTGACGAAAGGACAAAAACTATATTAGAAATAATTGTTCTCCCTGTTACCTAGTCACGAGATATTTATTACATTACATTGCTAGCTAGCTTAGCCACAGTCACATTTTATGTTTTTGTTTAAACAGGATGCAAAATCAAGACACGGGTCTCTATAATATAGCATAACTTTTTTATGACTATTTGGCCTTTGCATAACATTACTTGGCATAAAATATTTTGGCATAAAAAATTTTGCGCATATTTACGTTTTCCTAAAATTTATGAGCATAATATTACTTGGAATAATTAGTAATGTCCCTAACTATAAAGTTGCATAATGTTAAATTTCCTAATAATATTATAGCATATCAAACTTAAGCATAATATTCATTCGAATAATAGAAAATTTGCCTAAATAATAAGTTGCATAACATTAAATATAAGGTGCTTCCAAAATATATGCCACCGCTGCAATGGGAGTAAGAGTCATGCATATAGATTACAATAGTAAAAAAAATTCGTGCCCCGGAGTCGTTAAATTGATTTGGGAGACTAAACAATTTTTTTTTACTTTGATTCAATTTCGCACAACACGGTCCGTCAAGTACGTACGCTCCGTCATGAAGTCATGAATGAACTCGATGTCATTTCACTGAATGAAAGCAACGCACGCTCGTAGGTATCTCTTTTTACAGGTTAATTTAGTGAACAGCTGATTGTCTTTAAATTAAATGTAGAGCAGAATAAACAAACTTACCAGTTATTAAAACGGCTTATTCACGTAACAAGGTGATAAACTTACCATCGCACTTTGACAGGCTTTGGACTGTTAAATTACGTACTTGTAATGTATCTGTAAAAAAGTTTAGGTAGGTAAGGCATCTACTCAAGATTAGATGCGTAAAATTAAAAAGAACGTGTATTACAGTAAGTAACTTGGCGTGTTTCTAAGTTCATCACCTTATTTACAAGGATTTGCACAACACAACACTGGTGGCTGGCTGACTCACACTAAACCTCTGTTCATACGGGTCTACGGCAAACGCAGGGATGTTATTTGTACTCGCGGTAGTAGAGTGTCAATCACCTTATTTACAAGCTATTTCACAACACAACAAAGTTTTACATCAGTTTTACAACACAGTAAAGTTCTCGAGTGGTGACCGCGCACTGGAATACGCAGTGTGGGCAGGCCCCCGACTCGGTGGACCGACGAAGACCTGGTGAAGGTTGCGGGAAGCCGCTGGATGCGAGCCGCATAGAACCGGTCGGTGTGGAAATCCTTGGGGGAGGCCTTAGTCCAGCAGTGGACGTTTTTCGGTTGATGATGATGACACAACACAACACTGGTGGCTGACTCTTACACCAAAACTTTGCTCATACAGGTTTACGGCATGCGCAGGGATGTTATTGCACTCGCGATCAGAGGGTATCGCGGTAGCAGAGTATCATTTCAAGATACTCTTGATTCGTATGTACGTCTGGGTGACATCGTTATCTCACTCGCGGATGGGGGCGCAGGCGGTGCAAAACGTTCGCGTCACGCCTGCGCGTCACCGCTGCGCATAGCGAACTGACCTGACCTCTGACCTGTACGAAGGGCGCGCGGGCGCCAACCGCCCCCGCCCGCCGGGTCGCGCCCCGCTCCCGAGTGAGTATGCGAAAGGGTGCGGACAGATCAAAGCCTTTTGTAGCACGACACAAGTGCCGAATTTGTTTGATGTCTAGCCGCAACGTCGGAGCGTTTAAGCATGTTTTCGCGCGCCTGGTTTCATTCAACACAATACGGGATGGCTTAATAAAATAAAGCAATTTATTTTTATGATTGTTATTTTTTTGTATGGAAAAAAAAAAGAACAGTTCCCGCACATGAATGTCTCATTTTCGTGATCACTATACGTGATACTTTCTCCCATTTCAGCCGTGGCATATATTTTAGAAGCACCCTATATACTAATAGTATTTTTGCATAGTATTTTTGATATAGTATTTTTTATTTTTTAGTGATTTTTTAAAAGCTATTGCCAGTAACTTAAACTTAATTTAATTAGATTAACTATAATACATTTTAGTACACAATGTATTATACTGTATAATACTACTACTCATCAAACTGAACAACTTTCCTCACGAAACTCATACTCAAAAAGCAAAAAATCTTTTGATGAACTTTGTATGGGAAGTCCACAATTTTTTTGCTTTTTGACCATGACTGACTTGGGGAAAGTTGTTCAGTTTGATGAGTAGAAGCCACAGTTAAAATATTGCCAGACATTTTATAATCACCTGTTATATTATTAATTTGAAAAGTATATTTTAAAATGTTATTTTCTAATTTAAATTAAATTTAATAAGGTCAACTATAATTAATTATTATTCAAAATGAATTTTGCATGTTTTTTACTAAAATGGCATGAGTAATTTTTAATATATTATTTCAAATTTTTATATTTTTAAATTAAATCTAAATAAATGTAATACCCAATGTATTACGCATATATTTCTTTAAATTATACAGTAATTTTAAAGCTAGTCTACCTTGTTTTATTTATTTTTAACTTCATTTACTACTTATAGCGTAGGTTGTAAGAACCAGTATATTAGTACAAGGTAGTGGTAAGTAGCAACCTGCCTAAGGTTGCTAGTGGTAACTAGCAACTTATCTAAGATTGCTAGGAAGGGAAGCATTCAATCAAGTATGCAAGCACGCAAGCAAGCATGCAAGCAAGCAAGCATGCAAGCAAGCAAGCATGTTCAATCAAGTATGCAAGCACGCAAACAGGCAAACAAGCAAGGAAGCATGCAAGCATGCAAGCAAGCAAGCATGCAAGCATGCAAGCAACCAAGCATGCAAGCAAGCAGTCGATCTGTGGATGTTTTATCAATCAAACCTAACACTGCGACTGTGAGGGGAGGCGAGCAAGCTCGCCTCCGCCTCACAGTCTCCGAACCTAAATTAACCGTGTCGGGGTGCTCCGAATTCCCGAGCTCGCTTCGCTCGCTCCAGCATTAGTTTAGGACTTCCGTGTTCCGTGTAATTAGGCCTTTTTTAATATTTAGGCCTAATTAAAATTATGAACTTTACAGTTATGTCAATTACTATTTAGGTCATTTATTATTTAGTCAAAAGTATATTTATGCAGTTTTCAATTAGGACAATTATTGTTTAGTCATTCCTAATTTAGGACATTATTGTTTATTACTTTCAAAGTTTAGGGGGAATAATAATTATGCAGAATTACGATTAGGCAGATTTATATTTCTGCGCAAGATTTTTATGCCTTACTTGTTATGCCATAGGCAATTATGACATAAAATTTTATGCGATACAAAGGGCACCCTCAAGACACCCTGTATATTCAAACTTGCGTATCATAATCTGAATGGAGTTGGCGAACGCGCCGCTTAGAAAAGTTTGCACCAGAAACCGAGGCATAATATAATTTAAAACTGTATAGTCAGCATCGAATCTCACTCGTAAACAACCTATCTATAGCGTTCCCAATTCTGGGGCCTTCTTCGTAACGATTTGACCCAAGAAATAAGGGAAATTTCTGTCTTAGTTGCTGGAAATACTCAATTTCCAAAAGTTTGTGATTAGTGTTTTTTAGAATAGTCAAATTGAGAGGTGCAGGTTCGTTAACAAGCCATTACGTCCCCATTGCTGGGGCATTGGTATCTTCTCTTACCTTGGGAAGGTTAGGCCATACTCACAACGGGGCCAAGTCCGGATTGGTTGTGGGTCTAGTGTCTTTTTGTTATGTCAGAGGTGACAAACGAGCCGACGGATCATCTGATGGTAAGCGTCTAACCTCATTGTCAGAAGTACCCACGGTCACGTGTGGGGTATTTAGGTTATACTTACTTATTGGCATGTGCAGCGCGATCTCCATAAACATCTGTCGATCTTATGTGCAAATTTCTACGCGATATTTTCCTTCATCATTGAAAAACCCCGAAAAATAAACTGAATAGTTTCATTAAAAATAAAAATAAACACCATTAAAATAACCAGATTAAAGTAAAATAACTTGAGAAGTTTCGTTAAAAATAAATCAAATCCACTGCTTAATACCTTAAGCGTTCTTGAAAGTTTAGTTTTTACAGACATTTTTAACTACAATTGGTAGGTAAGCCCTTGGCATTCTCCAAAGAGTTTAAATTTTAATTTTGCTAATAACGACAGCTTTACCCTTGACTTGTCACCTAAAGAACATTCCCTGCTTTTAACAGTTTAAAATGTAATGACACTCAGAGGTTAAAATGACTTGAAGGAAACTTTGTATATACTGTAAAATCCATCAGGCTGATTATTTAACTGACTTCAAAAAGGAAGAGGTTCTCAATTCGACTGTATGTTGTTTTTTTTTTGTATGTTTGTTACGCGATTACTCCGTCAGTTATGGATTGATTTTAACCGACTTCAAAAAAAGGAGGAGGTTCTCAATTCATCGGAATCTTTTTTTTTTTATGTATGTTCACCGATTACTCGAAGACGCCTAAACCGATTTGGAAAACTCTTTTTTTGTTTAAAAGGGTCCCAGGTGGTCCCATATAAATTTTATCGAAATCGATTCAGCGGTTTTTGAGAAAATCAACAAAAACATATCAAAATTGGAGTTGTTGCGATTGAAGTCGGTTGTTTTTAACGTATTCGGCGTGGTCAATTATGATTTTGATGATTCTTTTTTTGTTTGGTAGGTAATACTTCAGAGGTAGTCCCATACAAATTTTATCGAAATTAATTCAGCGCTTTTTGAAAAAATCAACAAAAACTAAAAAATCTTTGCAAAATGGTAGTTGTTACGATTTAAGTCGGTTTTTTAACGTGTTCAGCGTTGTCAATTATTTTGAAGACGGCTTGGCTTATCGGACGTGCATATTTGTACACCGAAGAACATTATTTCCTCTTTTCGGGACAGTTATTTATCTATTAAAACATCATCATCGTCACAAAATAGACACAGAAGGTCCGCTCAATACAAACCACTAAAATCGTAAGCATATACATGCTTATAGAAATATACGGTCGGTCGAGGCAAGGTCACGCGGCAAAGTATCACGACAGTATCTTGACCTTGCCTACAACGACCGTATACGTCTATAAGCATGTATATGCTTAGGAGTTTAGTGAGCGTATTGAGCGGACCTTCTGTATCTGTGTATTTTGTGTCATCGTGTAACACACACACGAACAAGTACACGCACGAATGCACGCACTCCAATTTCTATTTATACTGGGTGTTAAAACAATGCGTTTGAAATTTTCAGGGGAATAGGTACTACAAAATACTAATAACAATAAATAATAATTATACTAATACTGGATTCTATATTTCGTTCTGAGTAACCCCTTAAAATTTCAAATGCACTTTTTTATCACCTGTATAGTATGTACTCAAAATCTTTTTTTGTTAATTTAATGCTTCGCCACTCTGTTTTGTTTGTATTTAATCATAATCTGCGGAAATCTGCAAAGATTTAACGCTATAAATTAGTCCTATTTTTATCTTGTAAGTTTGTAAGAATAAGGTGTTGATTTCCGAAACCTGTAAAAATAAAAAATAAATCTGAAATACGTCCACCCTTCAACGTGCCTCCTTCAAGGATTTCCACAACGATTGGTATTGCGCTGCCCGCATCCAGCGGCGTCCCACGACCTCTACAAGGTCATTATCGAAGTAATTACTAATTAACTTGACGTGTTAAAGCTCCTTCTAGAGTAAAGTGCTGTTTGTTTCCAGTACCTAGTTGCCCGAAGTCCCGTCTGTGCGACATCTGTTTAATAATTCTATCGTGTAATCCCGTAAGACACACACATACCTACTGATTATTCTACCCTCGTAAAGAAGATGGCCGCAAACTATATGGAGTTTACGCATATTTTGCGGCTTTTTTTCTTATGACAGACATATTCACTATTATCCTAGCCTAGGCTGTTCTCAGCGTGAGACAGTGGGATAAGACAAACAGATGGATTGAAGTAGAATTTGCAGAACACCTGTAGCTATCCAGTGTAACATAGATTTGAAGTATGTACACTAATGTTTAAATGTTTAAGTATGTGTTTATTTATACATATAATAATACAGGTGTTTGTGCGTTTGAAATTTTAAGGGGTTATTCAGAGCCAAGTATAGAATACACGAAAAATATAAAAAAATACCGGTCGTCAAATTTTTTTCTCATTCTTCAGATTCTCGTACTAAATCTGAATAGTGAATTAAGAATTTGTATGGAAAACTGGACAAAGTTCTGGGTCGGATTTTTTCAATATTTTTGCTGTATTCTATACTTGATTCTGAGTTACCTTTAAAATTCCAAACGCACTTTTTAATACCCTGTATACAAGGTTTAACAAAATACCTGAAACTATTTAAATTGGGGCTTCTGCTAATTAATGAAACTGAACAACTTTTCCAAGGAACCCATAGTCAATTCCCGAAAAAAATTTTGGACTTCCCATACTATACTTAGTTGGCCGATTAGGTGACCAACTTGTTAGAAAAGTCGAATATTTTTTGCGAAATGAGTATGGGTTTTTATAGTTACAGTTTAAATAGTTACAGGTAATTTTGTTAGACCTTATTTCAGTGGTAACACACCTAACCTTAAATTTACCAACTCATGTTGGTAAATCTTAATAAGATCTTATCTTATCTTCTTAACTTATCTTCTCTTTTCTTCTATATACGGACATTTAGAGTAATCGTACAACTTTTAATATACCTCTTAATAAACGAATAAAATTCCCTACCAGATGACAAAAGTGCCAATACAGACAGTTCGCATAATAATGAAAAATATGATAATAATATTGTTAGTCTAACATAGAACTGAATTACAATATTTTCGTCATAGAACCCATTCGTCAATTTACGAAGAATTTGTTTGCAAGTCGATCACTCGAAAGAAATGATTTCGCGAATCGTCTGTTAAGTTCAGTGGCAAATAGTTTTGTTTCATTAGTAGAATCGCAAGTTTAAATTGTTTCATTTATTTTGTGTGACCTTATACAAATGTCGTAGGCTTTTGAGCTCTTTGATAAGTCTGCTGGGAGACGCCAGGTGTTGTTTTGTTGAGATTTCGATATGCATTTCGAAAACAAGGTCAAAGCAAGGTTTTCTTTTATACTTAGGCTAAGGTCGTTATTATACAGGTGTAAATCTACAGGTTCGTCAAATTTTAATCAGGGCTTCTACTCCTGATTCTGGTCAACTTTCCCCAAGGAACCCATAGTCAAATCGCAAAAAACTCTTCATACAAATCGATCAGCCGAGTGGTCAAATTAGTATGAAGAGTCCAAAATTTTTTTTGCGGTTTGACTATGGGTTCCTTGGAGGAAGTTGATCAGAATCAGGAGTAGAAGCCCTGATTAAAATTTGACGAACCTGTAGATTTACACGCTGCTGTCTAAAGGATTATCCTATCGTATGGTGTAAGCGATCGTGGATCAGTGGGTCTAGCGTGGTCGCATCGATATCGAACGTTAACTGAGTACAGACACGGTCATGACCGGGATGGGTTTGACTGGTAGTGGTATTTATCGCGAGTGTTTCGACGCTTCACAAAGCTACGTAGATTCATATAGTAGATAGCAGTCTTTAATGGCAGAAGTTATACCATCTAAAAGGCCTAATAGGTAGCTTAAAAAAATCCACTAGCCACACAACCTTCACCAATCTGGACTTGGAGAATATAGAGTGTTCAGAGCATGGCCTAACCCTCTCGAGTTATAGGAAAACACCCACGCCCTGGCAGTGGAGACGCTATGGGTTTAACAACCCATAACCCACTAACGCGTATGGTGGTAGTAAAGTAGGAGAAGATTCCTTAATCTGAGAAGATTAGATCTGACAGTTTTTGTAGATATTTGTTAACAACGGGGTATTAGTATTATATATTGCAAAAAGGATGAATGAAACCTCTGGTTCTGATATACTTTAAATATTTATTTCGTAATGTCACTTGAACAACATAAGAGCCGTCGACGGAGAGGCCTCGGACTCTCAGGCCGCCCCGCCGCCGCTGCATAGACTTTAACGCGTAAAAAAACAATTCTCAACATCATCTATCGTTAAATATACATAATATAATTTTATATCTTATTTACAACTGCCACTAAACATATTTACACTAACTAATCAACGGTAAGTATGTATAACATACAGAGAAGCTGAAATATACAAGATATTATTCTAGTAACGTATTCGACTCAACATAGTTCTTTCACGGTTCAGTTATAAATATAGTAGGTGGTATATCTTTGTTAGAATTTTTTGTTCCGCCTCCTCCGGTGGGTTCCAAAGAGGATCCTGGCGAATGCTTGGCGGAAGTCGGGACTGAAGATCGTGTAGATTACAGGGTTCAGCGTGGAGTTGAAATAGCCTAGCCAGAGGAAAAAGCTGGCTAGGTAGTCGCTGATGACACACGTCTGGCAGATTGGCATAACAAGGGCCATAATGAAGAACGGAAGCCAACAGAAGACGAATGCGCCAGTGATGATGGCGAGCGTCTTAGCGGCTTTTCTCTCTCTCTTTGCTTCGAGGGATTCCTTCTTCTCCCTGTGCGTAGGAGCTGCAACTATAGCTCGTTCTGGTTTCGATCCATTCGTGACGGTCGAGGAAGACTTTTCTGGTGACACTGAGGGTACTTTCTCGTTGATGGTGAAAGCGGTGGTTCGGGGCTCTTCATCGAGAGTGTCGACTGTGGAAGTGCTCTGACCTTCAGTGAGAAGGAGAGCTGCAGCTAAAGCTTCGGTCCGAGTGCGCTGGTTGCACTTCTTCAAGTTCAGGAAACGTTTCTTGACAAAACGCCTGTCGCGGGCTGACTGGACCGGCCTTGCAGCAGGAAGAGCACCATCCGCTGATGTAGGACGTGGTGGTGGTGGATCTCGGCGCCTTCTAATCCTTCTCCGAGCCGTCTGGAAGATCTTCCAGTACAAGATGAGGATAACAGCGAGTGGTACGTAGAAAGTGGAGCAGGTTGCGAAGATCTGGTAAGCCAAATCTTGACTGACTAGGCATTTCTGTTGCTGCGTGATTCGGGCGAGGTAGTCGGGGTCTTTCCATCCGAGCTGCGGGGCCAGGGAGACGACCAGAGCAGCTCCCCATACAAGGACGATCATAGTGAAGATTCGTTTCTCGTTCCTTATGTGGATATAGTCCACGTTAGTCACAGCCCAGTACCTATGAACAAAAAATACAAATATAAATGAATTTCGCAATTTCGTTAGTGTACGCTAGCTTGTAAAGTTTTTAACTTGATTACTGACTTGGCACTCGGGAGGAATCAAGTTTCTTTGGAAGTCAAAGAATATTAAACGAGTACCCCAGTGCCTGAGCTCTTTGACTAGGTAATGTGATATTTTCGTTTGGGGACACGAGTAATATATTCCAGATTTGTTTTTTCTCAAGAAGTTAGTTTATTGCAAATCGATTTTGTTTGCGGTTTAAAAGTAGATAAGTAGATACTTTTATGTTTCAGTTCAATACACATCCGGTGAGTTATTTTCCTCGCTTCTACATGTTAGAAAAGGAAATTTTTGGGTAAATAACTTGGCTGATTTGTAAGAAGTGTATGGGGTACGATGATAGTATTCCTTGATATAAGGACCAACCTATCAGTAGCGATGGCAACAAGGTGAAGAATGGAAGCTGAGCTGCAGAGAACGTCGCTCGAGGTCCACATGTCACACAGCTCGGGCCCCAAGATCCAGCCTTGGCTGACCTGTGAAGGAATATTTCTGTTAAAGCATTGGTATTTATATGCGTAAATACAATAAAACGCTAAATTGTTGAAGATGTTATACTCCCTACCAACCAAAAACCAAAACAGTGGCTTCTACTCATGAAACTGAGCAACTTTCCCCAAGAAACCGATGGTCAATTCGCAAAAAAAATGTGGCAATCTTCATACAAAATAGGCCGATTACCTGATCAAATTAGTATAAAGGGTCCAAAAATAACCCTGTATTTCGCTTTTCGAAAAACAATGCTACGTGTATCTACTCATGGAGGTGTTAATTTTTTACTACAAACGCATTATGAAAAATATAAAATCATTTGGAAAATGTAAATGTGTAAAAGTGTATATAAAGTTATATACACTTATATATAGACTTCATTTACGTGAGTAACGGGATTACACGCACGGGATACGATAATTCAGATCAACTTTCCTTTCCTTAACTTTCCTGAAGTGTAGGGAAACACCCGTACCCCAGCAGTGCACTGAAAAAAATGCCTGATACTTGAAACTAGAATCTCGCTATCCATAAGATATTGTCTAGTTCTATTTGTGACGACAAAACGCTTTGTCGCCATTACTATAATAATCTAGTTAAATAAATTTGTGAATATAACAGAATATATCGGTATGTGTGCCATATTTCATGTTTACCTTACAATCCGATTATAATGACAACAAACCTTATTGTAAAGACCGTTTTCCGGTATTAATTACTATCGCATCATTAATGCTTACTAAGCAGTGGTAAACACTACAATCTGTGTTTTAACTAGATTTAAAAAGTAAATATTACTATTCGCTTAGGACATGCTGCAAAAAATTATATTACATACTCATAACTAGTTTTTGTTAGATTATCTATTTTTTAAACAACAATACGTTCTTGTTGTATTGTAGTCAAAAACTTTTTTCGGTGTGAGGACCGTATGGGTTGTTAGGTTACCGATACGTAGGCCGATAGGAGACTACGTATCGGTGACCCTTAAACTTTGTATAGAAAATTGAATTTACGACGTTCTCAAGGGTTTTTCGTGATTTACGTCACCATGTGTAATTATCGTATTTATGTATTATGTAGGATCTATTTTTGCAATATTATTATATTAAATATTCGTTACAATTTAGGATATTTAGACAATAAAGTCTCAATAAGTTCCTTAGATTTTCTTCATAATATCTTAAATTGGCCACTAATAATAAGTATTTATGTATGATTTACCTTAACATCGATAGATACAAAATATTTTTTTTTCGCAAAACAGATCTAACCCATTGAATAGCAACACATAGAACCATAAAACATTAACAATACAACAAGGCAAAAACAAAGAACGTTAACAGACGTTAACTGATAGAATCATCAGAGGCCTGTAAAAATTAAAAATACCCTTACGCTAAAGTTCCCCTTTGAAACCAACATCTTTCTTCCAAAATTGTCTCAGAATTAATGGTCTGCACAAAAAAACCCTCTGACGTTGACACTCCTTTTAATCTGCAAAATACTGACGAAAATTAAAAGAAGATGGTCTTAAACAATACCCCGAGGGCAAAGGAAAAGTAGCTCGACGAAAAATACAGTTGAATTATAATTTCTCCCTTCTTTTCTATTTAAATATTTCTGAGGTGTTAAACGTTTAATCTGCATGAAGAATCTCAGAGGACATTATTTTAAGCGTTGAGCTGTCAAAAATATCTTGTTCTCGACATAAAACGATATTGTTATTTATAAGATTCAAGATGATTCTTCTTATGAGTAAACGTGGAACGTGTTGCTTGGGTCGGTGGCATTATCATAACAAAAAACTGTATTATAAAGTTGATTCAATTTAAAAACAAAAGTTGGGGAGACCTCATTTTTAAATATTGCTGCATCTGTATTTTTTCTATATCTTTTTCTTTCTATTAAATTCTTGGATTTCGATAACTATTGGGTTGAAACGGTCGTGGTGAAGTGCGACTTGCGTGGTCGCGTCGATCAGACAGGTTAACTGACTACAGATATACGGTCATACATAACATGGATGGGTTTGACTGTTTATGGCATTTATTTGGACCGTTTCCGAGTATCTTAAAGTGTTACGAGTATTGGCATTTATCTAGAACATTTCCGTACTTCGCAAGACAATTTAAGCTGTTGGTGCCGCTGTTGGTACTAGTTAGTACTCATTAAGCCAAGTCAGAGTCCTTATAAGATACGGTTTGAAAATTCTATGTTGAGTTGATTTGGAGTTGGTCACTGCCCCACAACTTTCACGAATCCGAACTTGCCCCCCGTGTGTGGTTTATGGCTTAACCTTCCCGAGGTATCGGAAGAGATTCGTGCCCCGGCAGAAAGGACTACTTGGGTTAAAATATTCACCTCATACACAGCTCCGAGCGGCATCACCAGGCAGGCCACCATGAGATCAGCCACCGCCAACGACGCCACCAGGTAGTTCGCAACATTCTGAAGGTTCCTCTCGATGATGATTGCGGCTATCACGAATACATTTCCTGTGAAAAAAAAAATACATTAAATTTGTCAATCTGACATAGAATTCAGGGTTTTATTCAACTCCCGCCAAAACTTCGCAATGGCTTCTATTCATGAAACTTTCCTCAGGGAACGTTTGGTCTACTTGCAAAAAGATTTTTGATGTCCCATACAAATAAGGGCGATCAGCTAAGCAATAGTATGAGGTTTCAATTTTTTTGCGAATTTAATATTGCAGAGGTTCCTTGGGGAAAGTTGTGTAGCTTTTTTGGACTATCGTAGCTATTGTTCGAATTCAGTTCAGTTTCAAAAAAGTATAATAATTTACAGATATAGATATATATAGTTTCAGACACCATATCATAGAATCAAATCCATCAGAAATGACCTCAATAATAACGTCCTTTAATATTCCGTACGACTTTTACTGTAACCCTGTATAATCCGATTACATGTAGATATGAAATTACTTCAAAATTCATCTGGTTAGTATCTTAAAAAAAATAAACACTAGTTTTTCACGAAATCCAAGACCGTTTAAACCCATTGGAGTCCGTGGCATATAAAGCAAAAAGATTACCTGTATTACGTAATCCACAGGTCACGCACACAAGTGAAATTTATGCGTCAAAAATAATAGTTATTACTTACTTTTCAAAATATAATGTCATTTTTTTTTAACTTGTTATATGAGATACGAATAGATAGGTGCCACTACTTAATCTATAATGGAGCAGTATGCTGTGTTCTAGAGGGTAGGGGAAATAGTTAGCATATTACTGGTATATTAGGAATTCCATCTTAGTGCTCTAGGATCGGCATGGCCTGATAATGCCTTTGGGGTCATAGATGTCTATAGGCGGTGGTAGCCACTTTCCATTGCGTTAAACATTTTGTCACTTCACACAATAAAAAACAGTTTGTCATGATTTAATGACGTCTTTATCGTCAAAATTTTGCGTTAATCTTAAGAAGATATTCAGTTTAACTGCCTCTTTGCTCTTTAAATTTCATATGAGAGATCATCTTTTCGGTGCTGTTTACCGTGCCCCCCGTGATGTGATGCCCTAAAAAACAATACGCTGACGCCATGACGTACAACCCCCTAGTCTTGTAGACTTTAAAAACTAATTTAGGCGCACCTTAAGATCAACTTATTTAAAGTACAGATAACTTAGTAAAAGCAGGTAAAAGTTAGGGCGGTAACAAGCCTGAATAAATCTCTTAACTCACTATAAAGCACGTTGACGCTTAAGTTAAAGCTTTGAGTTTTAAACAAGGTACCGTTAAAACTTAGGTTCTTAAATCCTCGGCAGTAATTGGGAGGGTTTAGTTAAGTTGGTCCTTATTAAAAATAACTTGCAAGTTAAGTCGTGGACGTAGTTTTACATTAACACTAAATAATAAGATTTCTTTATTAAATGAAGGTGCAGAGTTTTTTTCAAATTTTGGTCTGCAAAGCCTACCGATTTACTTCGTATTTATCAATCCGGACCAGGGATGTTGCGAGTATCCGTATCTGCATTCGCAAATGCGGAGCTTCCGCATCGATTTGGACATCCGCATCCGCAATATTCAATGCGGATTTTTATGCGGATGGGGATCTAGGGCAGCATAGCTAATAATTATAATATTTAGTTTTAGGAAATTAATTTTGTACATTATTATTCGATGGCATAGAAGACAATCATTATAAGTGCACTCCCATGCAAATTAAGAACAAAGTAAGTAACAGATTTGGTGCGATTGATTTTGAACCTTATTCGAAACGCAATACGGTTTGCTTCAATACCTGCCAAATCTGTCACTTACTGTGTTCTTAATTTGCATGGCAGTGCACTTATAATGAGAATTAATTATAAAAATTATATGAATAAAATCTTTTTCATTCAATTTTACTAACCACTATTATTTTTATTAAGTACCAAAGTACATCATTCATTACACCAAAAGGCAGCAAAGTTACGTCCAAAGTATGGTCCAGTTTATAACTTAGATTAATAAATATTTAAATATTTAATAAATAATCAAGGGATTATACTTACTTTGTTTTTATTAATGCGCACCCATACAAATGTTCTTAAAATACTCTAAATAGCCGCATCCGCATTCTCATCCGTGGATATTTGCCTTTAAATATCCGCATCCACATTCGCATCCGCGGATTTTAAAAAATCTGCATCCGCAAAATCCCTGATCCGGACTTGGCTCCTATATTATGTGAAGTATAGCCTAACTTTAGCAAACTATGCAATGACACCCATACCCTAGCAATGGGGATGCTATGCCTTTTTAAAACAAAACAAGAACCTAATTTATAACAAAAATTGAGTAGTATTTATCGCCCTTAGCTACAGTATGTGACCGCAATCTATGTCATCAAAAGTAAACTACATCACTGTATATACTGATACAAAAAAGTAGTTTTTTTTACGACATAGATTGCGGTCACATACTGTAGCTATAGGGCGATAACCTTTAGACGGATAAAATTTATTTTAAAAGTTTGCGTCCGAAAATTTTACTTTGCGTTTTGGCCTTTTTAGCGGTGTTATTAAAAATGTTGTTGGAGGTTTGTTTGTAAAGGGGATTTGTCTCGGTTAAGCTGAAAAAATTTATAGAGAAGCAAAATAATTTTAAATGCGAAAGAAAATTGCGGATTTTAATGGATTTAAAAGACCTAGGTATGTACATACAAAATTAAATTAAAAATCGGCTTTTTAAATATTGTATTTTGTTGTGTGAAACTAAGGGAAAAGACAAATTTAATCTGTTAGGTTTAGAAACCATATTTTAGCTATCGATTTTTCCCCTCCCTATTCCTACCCTCAATTCCCAAATATTGTCTATCCTGTTCGGGGTACATCAACAAAACCAACTGTCAAGACTATAGATGGGTTTTTGTCCGGGCATTTTTGGGCATTTTTAATAAATGCCCAATAAACGTCCATTTGCGCCATACAAATTGGGCATTTATTGGGCATAAATGGACGTTTATTGGGCATTTACTCAAAACTGCCCGAACAAAAACCCATCTCTAGTCAAGACGCCAACATCGTGGCCATCGGTCGAGCTTGCGACTGCGTCTGCGTTAAATAAAGGCGTCTCGAGACCATCAGCCGCGACTCCGCGCAATACCCAAGTTTTTACGCACATAAAAACAAACCAGTTTCGGTGAGAAGAGAAGAAATCGGCATACGCGTCCACCACCAGCCAGCACGCGGGAGAGCTAACGGGAACCAGGTCAGCCCCCCATTACATTTCTTATCCTATCCCGAACATAATCTAAAACATATGTTGATGAGACTTTCGTTTCGGCTCGACGCTTCTTCTCGCTTCGCTAACACTTTCCGACACGTTGAGTGTACAAGTAGTAGGGACTTTGTACTATTCCTATTACTACTAGTATTACAATTAGTAAAATGACGATTTACAAGAACGTCTAAAGTAGGTAGGTATCTACTTAAAAAAATAATGGTCAAATAGTCGCCGGAAACATTTTGTTAGCTATTAAAACGCTAAATTTTAGAAGTGTAGAGGTAGATGAGATCCTTGCCAAATTACAGATAGGTAAAAACAATTCACTCACCATTCCAGCATCCACAACCAGCCTTGAAGTGATCTCCAGAACGTCCAGGCACCTCAGATAACACGCACGGCGTATTTCGGTTGGTTTTTGGAAGAAATTAAGATAGCACATACGATGTAGCTCTCAGAGACGTGTAAAGCGCAGTGTTCGTTGCGCGACTGGCGACCGACCTCTAGGGCCGCCTGTATGGGATCTCACAAAACAAAACAGGAGGTAGATACCAAAGTAATGAGTGAATTTTTATATTTTACCTATCTTCTAGGCTTGGATCGCACATACCCCCCACCGAAATCATGGTAATGATTTCAAAAAATAAAAACAAAAAATTATAGATACAAAAATGAGTTAACAAGATGAAAATCCTAACTCTACATGATAAAACATTTTTTTAAATATTTATCTGACAGATAACAAGAAAAATATACTTAGTTAAAATTAAGAACGTTACCTATTTATTATGTAATACAAAAAATATTAAGACTATATGTAATTAACACGTATTCAAATTTTTCTTTTAACAGCTAAGTATGGCTTAAAAAAAAATGCAAGCTTAGTCGACATACGGTAATGGGCAAAGCTTATTTACCGGTCTTTTAAACATGCCTTTTTGTGTTCTCAAAGTAACAACTCTAACAATATTGTCTGGCCCGGGGTGGACCTGCTCAACGCGACCCATAGGCCACTGCAAGGGCCGGGTAAGTTCAGATTTTACCAGAACTAAGTCATTAACTTTGATATTCGGAGGAGAGGACTGCCACTTTGCTCTCTGTTGGAGAGTAAGTAGGTAGTCATTGCTCCATCTCTTCCAAAAGGATTGAGATGCCTTCTGTACAAATTGCCACCGGGACAATCTGTTCAGAGGAATATCCTCAAGGTTGTACTCGGGAACAGCCAAAAGACTTTGACCAATAATGAAATGACCCGCAGTAAGTACTTCAAACTCATTTGGATTATCGGACAAAGCACACAAAGGTCGCGAATTCATAATGGCCTCTACTTTGCAAAATAATGTACTGAGCTCTTCGAAAGTAAGGGCTTTGTCACCTACTGCTCGGTATAAATGATGTTTGGCAGATTTTATGCCTGCTTCCCACAAGCCACCCATATTGGGAGCACTAGGAGCGTTATGTTTCCATTCAATAGAACGTGTAGTGCAACCATCAGCTATACAGTTAATGTTAGACTGGTTTAAAAAGAAACTAGAGACTTCTTTTAAATGTTTACCTGCAGCAATAAAATTTGTTCCACAGTCTGAATATAAACAAGAACAAAGACCGCGGCGCGACACAAACCGGTCCAAAGAGGCGAGAAAGCAATCAGCTGATAGGTCACTAAGTACCTCTAGGTGCACAGCTTTAGTAGAAAAGCATATGAAAAGGCATAAATATGCTTTTTGAATTTTAGCATTTCGCCGATTGTGCTCTTTTACGTAAAACGGCCCACCAATGTCACATCCAACATGATTAAAAACCTTTCCTGACCTTTGAACCCGAGGCGCAGGTAGTTCGCCCATGCGTGGTTGCATAGTGCTTGGTTTGCACTTAAAACATTTTATGCACTTTGATAATACTGATCGTATGATACTACGAGCGCAAACAATCCAGTATTTTTTGCACAAAATTCCTTGTAATGTGCGGGGGCCGACATGCAAGTAGACTTTATGATAATGTTCAATTAACAAAGTAGTCACATGACTTTTTTTTGGCAATAGAAGTGGGTGTTTGGTTTCATACGGCAAGTCGGAAAGGGAAATTCTACCCCCCACCCTGAGAAAATTATTTCCATCTAAAAAGGGAGAAAGTTTTCTCAGAGAAGGTATGAAAGTCTTCTTATTTTTTAACTGATTAACTTCAGATAAAAAATGTTTCTGCTGCACTGTTTTTATAATCAAGTTATGAGCAGCTTGTAATTCATTTGTGGATAGGGGTCCACTCACACGCTGATTCTTTGATTTACGCGCATTGTTAACGAAACGCTGACACCATGCCATTACGCGCTGCAATTTTTGAAAACTTGAAAACCTTTCAAAGATTGCCTCAAGGTCATCGCATTTATTTACTTGAGATGGTAAAGAAAACGTATCATTATTTGATTTTAATTCTAATACGTCGGACTCATTTTTAACGTAAAATGTTTTTACAGGCCACAGGTGCATGTCACTGCCTAGCCAAGTAGGTCCGTGCAGCCATTGCGATGACTCATCGGTCAGCTGTTTGGGTAACGAGCCACAGGAACATAGGTCCGCTGCATTATTTTCGCTGTTGACATGATACCAACAGTTCGGAGGTATAATTTCAATAGTTTTAGCGACGCGACTCGAAACGAACGTTTTTAGTTTGTAAGGTGGCGTTTGCAACCAAGCTAGTACAACACTAGAATCACTAAACGCGAATACAGGATATTCAAAATCCTTAACATTTTGTTTTACAAACAAAACCAGTTTGGATAACAGCACGGCTGCCATCAGTTCGAGCCTAGGCACAGAGTGGGGTGGGGATAACGGAGCTACCTTAGACTTACTTAGAAGAAGTCGAGTTTTAACTTCAGAGTTTTTGTCGACGCTACGTAAATAAATACAAGCAGCATAGCCTCTTGTTGATGCGTCACAAAACCCAATTAACTGGACGTTTTCAAAGCTTGGTATCAAAACGTGACGTTCGATACGCAAGTTTGACAGTAGTGGTAGTTCTACAATGAATTTTTTCCACTTAATGCATAGATCACGAGGTAAAGGCTCGTCCCAACCCAAACTCAATTTCCACAAGTCCTGCATTATACACTTTGCCAAGAATGTACAGGGTGATATAAATCCGATTGGATCAAAAATGCTTGCCAATAACTTTAAAACTGAACGTTTTGTGAATGTATCATCCTTGAGGTTATAGTTGAATGAAAAAAAATCATCTTTTGGCAACCATTTTAAACCCAAAACTTTTAAAGGAGACAATGAGTCATCCTTAAAATCGATTGAAACCGTTTGGCTTGCGTCTACTCTTTTTAATAATTCAGGTGAATTACTTGCCCATTTGCGTAAGTTGAAACCACCTAAATCCAAAAGTTTTATCAACTCATCCTGTAACGTACAGGCCTCATCAAAAGTTTGAGTTGACCACAACAGATCATCGACAAAAAATCCATTCATTAAAATATCACAAGCCTGTGAACGCGCGCTCGGCGCTGCCGGCGCGCGCTCGTCCTGCGCGAGCTGCTGCAGTGTGCGTACTGCTATGTATGGAGCACTACGTAATCCGTAAGTATTTGTTTTTAATTCATATATTTTGACGGGTTCCGACGGAGACTCGCGCCAAAGAATGTGCTGAAATGATCTTTCAGAAGGATCTATAAGCACTTGTCTGTATGCTTTGGCTATGTCAGCAGTGAAACATACCGGGTACATACGAAACTGAAAAAGTATTTTCAGTATGTCATGGTGTAACTTTCTGCCGGTTAGAAGTGAATCATTAAGGGAAACACCATTTGAAGTTTTTGCGGAACCATCAAAAACCACGCGCAGTGGCGTAGTTGCGCTCGATGTACGGATTACACAATGATGTGGTATGAAGTACTGTGATGGAGTAGTTCCGGTGTAGGGCTCCATGTGGCCTAGGTCCTCATATTCGCGCATAAAATCAGCATAAGCGGCTTGTAAGTCAGGTGACCGCGCAAGTCGGCGCTCCACCTGTACTAAGCGCTTCAGCGCTAAACTGTATGAGTCACCTAACGGCTCGCGTTCAGGGTTGAGCAGCAGCGGTGAAATATAACGACCGCTCTCGTTACGATAAATTCGTGACGTATAAATATCCTCAGCTAATTTATCCAAAGGATTTACAAGGGGTTCACACGGTGAGCTTTCAACTTCCCAGAATTTTTTTAGATAATTATTTATTAAATCATCATGCGTGGTGTACGACACCATATTTGTAGTTACGTTAGAAGCAAAATTGTTGGTACACGGTACTTCGAATTTTCCTGTAACTACATAGCCAAAAATACTACTAAGAGCAGCAGGTATTGAGGCATTAATAATTATTTTATTCCCGTCATAAATCTCAGGAAAAACATCGGCAGCTAATATAATGTCAATGGGACTCTTTCGATAAAAGTACGGATCAGCGAGTGTCAGATTTTTGTACTGATTAATTATTTTCTCTGGGATCTCAATTGTGGGTAGGTCAGAGGTAATTTTTGGCAACACTACCGCGTCAATATTTAAACTTGGGTTAGTACAGTGTCGAGGCTTAATGGTACAAGAGGTCATACCATAATTTTTTACACTTTCGCCTCCTAATCCGAAAATATTTAACGGACATTTTTGTCGCGGCAACCCTAACCGTTCTAAACAGTTAGTTGTGATAAAGTTTGATTGAGCTCCGGAATCAATCAAAACACGACACGGTTGTTCACAACCAAACGCATCAATTACGTGAACAATCGCGGTTCCGAGTACCACAGCATGAGATTTATTTGATCCAGAAAAGGCATGGCAGTTGTTTACGTTATTATTGCTGATGTGAGGATTATCGGCAGCCGCTGACGATAGTGGCGGCGGCAGCGGGGCAGGCAGCGGTGCGGGAGGCGCGACCGCCGCGGCATTCTGAGAAACCGGCCGATCGGCGCGGCCGTCCACGTGGAGAAGGGCATGATGAGATTTATTACAAGTGAAACATTTAAAATCACTTTTGCAGTTTACAGACAAATGATCCGTTTTCAAACAATTATGGCATAAATTCAAAGAATTAGCACGGCTAATACGTTGAGCAGGTGTTAGTTTACGAAACTGGGGACACCGGAAAATCATATGATTATCACCACAATTGGTACAAACCATTCTCTTTATTTTTGTTTCAGAGGTTTGTGAATAACATTTACGAACGTTATCACAAGACTTGTTTGGATTTATTAAAATCGCTTTGCTGCGGTACGACGACGCGGATGCGACCGGATTAGAATAAGAAGCAGTGTGCTCTAAGACCTTTATTTGATTTTGTACATGCGACATTAATTGATCATAAGTAGGTATAGTTTTTTGATCTAGATTTTGTTCAAATAGCTTTCTAGTATTGTGATCAAGGGCTCGCAGCGCAATGTGACATAATACGTAACTTGCAATTTTTTTAATATCTAAGGCCTTAATAGCTTTATATGAGTGTTCAAAAACCTCAATAAATTGTATTAAGTTGGTGGCAGACTCTTTCGACAAGGGTGCAAAATTAAGCATTTTATCCAGGTATTTACCTAAAAGCATTCTTTCATCTTGGTACCGGTCAAGAAGCGCCTGCCACACAACATCATAATTACTGGCTGATATTGGGACACTTTTTACAATACTTAGGGCAGATCCTTTTGTACAAGACAATAAATAGTGAAATTTATCGATTTTTGATATTCCCGTTTGATTGTGAACTAATGAACAAAAAGTTTCATAAAATGTAGTAAAATTTTCTATGTTTCCATCGAATGAAAATAGTTCAAGCTTTGGCAGTCGCGGCCGGCACTCTGAGGCTTGTCCACATGAACCTGTAGTCGTGCCGATATTACTGGCAGATGGTTGCAAGGCAGCCATTTTTTTCTCAAAAGGTGCTTTTGCTAACTTGACTCGAAAGTATAAATCATCAAAACTATCAATTTCATCGCCACGGAATTGCCTATCGGGGTCACAAATCAATTCTAATTGATAAATTTCTAAGGTGGCTGCCTCATATTTATTACGTAATGATTCAATCTCAGACGAACGAATCATAAACATATCTACTTGATCGGGCCTTGAATCTAATGTTTGAGACATATCGTAAAGTTGTTGAATTTGAGAAAACAATCTTTGTTTTAAGGCATTTTTTATACTTATCTCTTTGATTGCATTTATTTCTTCTCGCGACAAAGGTTCTTTGAGATCCTTGTCACCCGCCATATTGAATGACGTGCGAATGCGACACAAGAAACTGAACACGTGTTTTACAAATTAATTTTTATTGAAAATATTGAATTCTAAACATCAAAATTAGAAACAATCGTTTTAAATCACACTGATTAGACTAATGTATGAGATTACAGTGAACTTTAGGGATGACAACTTAAAAAAAATCTAAATTTTAAGGGTCAATTTATATGAAAATTTGGTGATTTTTCATGGAAAATTCGGAAAAATCCCTAGATCCGGCTCGAAGGACCAATGTTAGCTATTAAAACGCTAAATTTTAGAAGTGTAGAGGTAGATGAGATCCTTGCCAAATTACAGATAGGTAAAAACAATTCACTCACCATTCCAGCATCCACAACCAGCCTTGAAGTGATCTCCAGAACGTCCAGGCACCTCAGATAACACGCACGGCGTATTTCGGTTGGTTTTTGGAAGAAATTAAGATAGCACATACGATGTAGCTCTCAGAGACGTGTAAAGCGCAGTGTTCGTTGCGCGACTGGCGACCGACCTCTAGGGCCGCCTGTATGGGATCTCACAAAACAAAACAGGAGGTAGATACCAAAGTAATGAGTGAATTTTTATATTTTACCTATCTTCTAGGCTTGGATCGCACACATTTTCTCTTTTATTCTAAAATACAAATCCTTGAGTCAATTTGAAACTAATGGTCACAGTAGTTTCGAAATAAATATGAATTTTGTATGCGGACTTCAGTTATTTTTTTCAGTTACATAAATAAAGTAGTAAAACAAATTGTTCGGTTTATTTTTTACAAACCACACACATAATGTACCTATATTCTCTCATTCCAATTTCTCTCATTCCAATTTCTCTCAAAGGAAAACTCGAAGCACATCAAAGTGTAGCTCGTTCACGGTACAGTCACACTCATATCAATGCGACTGACGACGACGTAAACATACCTACAGCGGTGTCGTACATTCGAGTGGAAAAGCAGTTAATATATCAAGTTTCGGCTCCATATGAGTTAACTTTACACACTAAATATTGGTTACCAGAATTCATATATCTGTGTTTATCATGAGATTTGAAAATGGAATGGAATGAAAAAAAACCTATTTAATTCGTGGAAAGTCATTCTTTACTCAGGCAATGCTTTACAGACTGTGCATTTTTGTAACAATTAGGTACAATCATTTCATATTTGAAGCACCTATTATCAGCAATGACGAATTAAGATTTTATGGAAATTGCAAATTTAAACAATAGGAACTTTTTATATGAAGCGGTCGCGGCTCAGTGCGGCTTGCGTGGCTTGCATAACCTAGAAGTGCAAGCGGCAAATTTTGTACGAACTTTTTACGTTATTGCTTTTTGGTCCGGGTTCGTATTCTACGAGATTTTTTTGTTTTTGTCTTTTTATTTTTTTATTTAGTATGAACATAAGTAAATATGTAAATAACAAGACCCAAGAGCGATAAAAGAAAAGATTTTTTAAAAGAAAAAAATCATTTATTGAATAATAATGTCGCATAGCAATCATTCATAGCATTGGCCTGCAAGGAGATATGTATCACGCCTCCCCCGCGAATCAGGACACCAGGGGAGACAGCAGCAGCTGGTCGAGGTGACGGATCCACAGGAGTCCCTCATCGGTTCTGACTTCATAATGTACTCCACCCAGACGTCGGATTATTTTGCCGAATTCACACTTCCGGGCAAGAGAGGTGTAACTCCTGGCCACCTTGTCTCCAGGAGAGAAATGCCTCCTTGTCCTTTGACTACGTGGCTCCGGTCTAGGTTTGGGACTAGCATGGCATAAAAATAAACTCAAAAAGAAAATAACAGTATAACCCTTATTGAATTTTTGAAGTAAACTATTTTTGAAGGAAATGAAAAAAAGAGATGGGAAGAGACCCGTGCCCCTGCAGTGGGGACGATATGGATTGTTCACGATAAGTTCACGAAATGGACTAAGTAAGATATCAATAGAGATTACGCTGTGTATCTGCAGATGGCGTTAAAGTTGGTCAGTACCAAATGCCACTACCCAAAAAAGTTATTTAATTACGTAATGTGTTATTAAACGAACTAATAAAATTGCTACTAAGTATTGTACCATCACTATGATATTACAGAATAAGTGCCACTTGGTGTGACCAATGACCATTTAGGGTATTTAATACCTTCAGGGTATTAATTAGTCGTAAGCCTAGGTACTTTAGGTCACTTCGAAAAATATTTTTTAGTTAATTGATGTATCAATATATTTGAATTAGTTTTATAATCTGAATAGGGAATCAAGAATTTGTATGGGAAACTGAAAAAAATAATTGCAGATCGGATTTTTACAACATTTTTCCAGTATTTTTCCTTTTTTACTTGTTTCAAAACAAACGCACTTTTTAACACCCTGTATTTTAATTGCACCTTATATAAAAGTTCTTTATTTGGAAGTTCAGATGAAAATTATACTAAGATAAAAGTGGTCAGTCTCTGGTTGCAAGATACAGGAAATCCTAGTTTGGAGCCAGATGACCGTGTGTGATTTGTTCCGGATATTATCATTATTATTATTATTATAAAAATGTTTTTTTTTTCTTAAAGATTTTTCTTAAACTAATCTTTTGTTGTATCAATATTTCATTCATTATATATTCATGCTCTTCTTCTATACAGAAATTGTAGATTTTACAGGGTATTAGAAACCACTCTCGGAAGCTTAATGAAATGGGTTCCCCTATAAAACTTACAACTTTCCGCAAGGAGCCTATGAAAATTTGCGAGTGTGCAACCAAAGGCAGATAGAGTAAGCGGGTTTTCAATGAATAGAACGAATTAAAATTTAAATGAATATTTTTGCACGCCACGAAAAAAATCTGTTGGCTTTTCGCTCCATCATATGTTAAATTGGTTTCATTTCTTTGATAAATTTAATTGAAATAAGGAGGGAAAAAATTAAAAAAATAACAAATATATTGACACGCTAGCAACCTATAGTGTCCCCACTACTGGGGCACGTGTCTCTTCCCATAGGAAGGTTTTACAGCCATATAGTGACAGGAACCGGTACCAACGGCTTAAAGTGCCTTGCGAAGCATGGAAACGGTGCCACTAACAGTCAAACGCATCCAGGTTATAACCGTTTATATAGTCAGTTAACTGGTGTGATCGAAGCGACCATGCAAGCCGCACTGAGCCACGACAGTTTCTGGTTCAATGATACATGAAATGGTAAATTATGAAGAACCTCAAATAATATAATTTAAAATTATTTTAAGATCAAAACGGTATTTACCTTAAGGCTTTAAGACGATTCAGTCTGAGCAGGTCGATGCGTGACAAAATAATAACGACCATAACGCTACTTATTTTAAGTTTAAATCAATGAGGGTCCCATCGCAGGTGTTATGTTGAAGCCGAACGCTAGGTATTCGATTTTACCTGTTTTTATTATTACTTTCATGGCTTTCAATTAAGTTAGGAAAAAAACCGTTTAGGAGTTATTGAAAGTTTTGAAGTTGCCACATTTTTTAATGTTAATTTCAACATAAATTAATTTTTGTTCAATTTAAACCAAAAACATGGTTAACAGCATTTTTATTTATTTGTTTTTATTGTAGGTACACAGAAAAGAGCCAAATATAGAGATTAATAAGGAAAGAACATACAAAAATTACAGCTTATATGTATTTGTACAGCTTTAGCCTATTTTTAAATCAAAGTTCGCAACATTTTATTATTCTAGAATAATTTGTTGTGTATTGTTTTAAGTAACAGACGTGTAAGGATTATTATGAAGACGATTGTTTCAAGTATATCGAGGGTACCCTACTATAGAACTTCGGCCTAAAGTAAAGACTGACTCGGTGGCTAAGTGATTAGCGATCCTGACCTCTGATCCGAGAGTCGTGGTTTCGATCCCCACACAGGGCGAACTTTTCTGTGATGAGCAGAATTGTTTGCTCTGACAATGAGTCTGGGTGTATGATATCGAGGGTTCACGGGCGACTTGTATTAAGCGACATTTTTAGAAATGTTCAGGAGACTGATTTAAAAAAATATTTCTTAGAAAAATAATCATTAAAACTTAACTTCTTAGTATTATATAGATTCTCGATATTCTTCATATTTAAAATATTATTCAGAAGTTATTTTTTTTGAGGTATTTTGTAAGAAATAAATTTTTAAAGTAGAGGTTACCTGTGTTTCCAAAAATGTCGCTTAATACAAGTCACCCGTGAACCCTCGATATGATATACCTAGTTTTGCCTTCATACAATCTTTAGTTATTAATTTGATTTGAATATTGCGATTTGACGCATCTTAAGGCCTTAAACAATGACGATTAGTTACGCCTCAAGTGAGCGAGAATTTTTAACTGAAAACATTGTTAACAAGGAAAAAAGCGACACCTTGAACACAATAAGTTAATGAAGCATTTACTCAGCCCCGCTGAGATGCTGACAGGCTGTAAATCAAATTTCACAACGAAATCACGAATCTTGTTAAAAATCGTTTTAATAAAAGTGGAAATTTTGTGCGAAACATTCTTTTCTCCTTGTAAATAAACGTTGTTTCAATGTAAGAGATTGGCGTAAAATTGTTTATGTTGTTATTCTAAAAGTGACTGAATTACTACAAAGCCTAGTGCCCTAGAAAAAGCTTTAGAAGCTGTAGTAACCGGAATAGTTAACAGTGTAACTATATAACATTTTGATAATAATTGCTAAAAAAACTACAATTTGCCCAACATCCCCAAATATTATGACAAATAAGACTTATACAGGGTGTAAGGGACAGGTTTCCGAAAACTTTAAGGGCTTGCTCAGTAGACGAAACTGAACAACTTTCCAAAATATTTTTTTCAGGAATCGAAAAAAAAGTCGGCTTCTCCATACAAAATTATAATCTTGATTGGACAGTTTGTATGGAGAAACCGATTTTCTTTTGTTTCTTGAAAAAAATCTTGTGAAAAGTTGTTCAGTTTCGTCTACTGAGCAAGCCCTTAAAGTTTTCGGAAACCTGTCCCTTACACCCTGTATTATAATGTTAATGATAACATTACTATATTCAATTCACTATATTTGTAAAAAAACTTGAAAAATGTCATGGCCAGGAGTTCAGTCCTTTAGCCGAATTCATGTTTTTTTTTTTTTGGATGGGGTTGTCAGGTAAAAAGGAGAATAATATACTTACTTACTATATACTGCCCATAAAATAATCCCCTATCTTTTGCCACTAATCCTGGTCAACATATGCCAACTTTTCGAGATAACCAAATGTGCTGTCCAAGAAATAAACCAACATACATGGAACTAGAACGGTCATTTGAACTTTAGCTGGTCTTTACATTAACAGGCGAAGATATTTATATGGTTCGTCAGGCACATCTTATAGGTAGATGTGCAGGTTTACTTATGATTTTTACCTTTATATTTAAAACAATCAGTTCTAAATGTTCTTAAAAACCTGATTAATACATGATTCAGTCTCACACTAAAGCCACGAATTCTTTTGAAGAAGAGTTTGAGATGCAGGGATCATAAAAAGGTCGCAACTACTTTCTACCAAGTAGTATTCAACTGCACTATGGATTTATTTTATTGGTAACAAACGTTACAGTTCAGTGAGACGACCGTTCTATCTCGTTTTATTTCTGCGGTTCTCCTGTGGTTGGACGTTGGACAGACGCCAGAATGGCATCACGTAGATTTGATTAGAGTCACAAATAAAACCTTGTTTTATTGTAGTCACAAAAAACCTTTATGGGCGGCCCGACGTTCTTGCACAACTTATGCGATCGCATACAAGATCTGTAGAAAGGGATTGCTAATAAAAAAAAAATTAAACGACTTCAAAAAAGGAGGAGGTTCTCAATTTGTTGGAATCTTTGTTTTTTATATATGTTCCCCGATTACTCGAAGTCGCCTGAACCGATTTGGAAAATTCTTTTTTTGTTTAAAAGGGTATACTTCCCAGGTGGACTTATATACATTTTATCGAAATCGATTGCGCGCTTTTAGAAAAAATCAACAAAAACAAAAAAAAAAAAAACAAAGCAAAACTGGAGTTGTTACGATTGAAGTCGGTTGTTTGTAACGTGTTACTTTCACTATACACTGAAACTATTACATATTGTCAAATAATACAGTACTCTATCGGTATGTGGACTTGCAACTAGAGGGTCAGAACAGAACGAGTTCGGAGTAAGAGGATATCAAGATAAGAATCATTTCCCAGGTTCTATATCCAACGTAGTGAATACTCACGCTTACTCGTTTAAGACAGAGGAGCTCTATAATCCAAGTTTCCATTGTTAGGGCATGTATACCCATAGCTCAGCTCGGGAAAAATAGGCTATACTCCAAATACAGTGACTTAGTCCAGATAAGTGGAGGTCATGGGTCTAAAGGCTTATCCCAGAGTCAGAATTGTTTTAAGCCGTTTATAAGGTCTCTGACATGGCTTAACGCCTAGAAGTGACTTCAGAGCGGTATTTTTATCTATTTAGTTGGGCAACTGTGTTATTTTTATTTCCTATCCTTCTTGGGAATCTTAGTTCGGGGTTAGATGGTCGTATGTGATTTGTCCCAGAACTCCAAAAAGGGTTCATAGCATTGTCATTCTTTCGCACTAGCGTTCGTAGGGAGAAGCATTCTGCAGGTTTAAATTCATCGCACTACCATTCCTTTGAACTGGCATTAATCGTAGAAGATATCTGTCGGCCATCAATGGTATCGATTCGGTGTTTACGATTAAAAATATTTGACAGGACTAAACTTAATTTAATCATCCTTTCCTTGTCTTTTCGATGCAGAGAGAAAAAGACAAAACACTTAAATTAAGTTTAGTTCTGTCAAAAAAGTTTAATCGTGAAAACCGAATCGACAATTTGTCGTAACTACGATCTTTCGAACCATATTTCTTCGCACATTTATATTTCGAAGTTAAGTTATGCACTCACCCTTCTCATATTCCTTTAATAATAAATGTTACTTAGACAGTTTGCAAGTCATATCAGTTTACATTAGAGGAGGCCGGGCAAAGCTATTCAACGATTAACCAAGAGTGCCTGCTATCGGTCGAGCCTCCCCTAACCTTAAGTGCGTATAATGCGTATTTTGTGAATTATGGATAAGTAGTGTTGAGATATTCTGATTTAGTAACGTTAACAATCCATAGTGTCCCCACTGATGGGGCTTGAGTCCCTTCCAATATTTCGGGAAAGCTAGACCTTTATACATAGTGACCACGTCTGGATTAGTGAAGGATGTAAGGCAATTAGCGAATGCCGTTGGCAAAACTTTCAAGCCGCCTATGAGGCCACTGACGTGGCTTGACGATTGCCATCAAACTTATCAGTGGCTTAAGACGATTTGTAATAGAAGGACTAAGTCACTAATAAGGTTCTGGGGTGACATCTCCTATTTCCACGTGCATTAAGCTGTTGAAGCTACTGACAGCCAAAGCACTGATTAGATAATAGTGCCAAAGATTTAGACATACATAGAGTGTAACAAAATTTTTGGTTTTACGAATTGAAAAATTAGTAGTAAATCAGATGACTGTTTTGTATGAGATGTACTAAAAATTCTCAAAATCGAAGAACCAAAGTTGTTTAGTATAATATCGAGAAGCCCTAGTGGAGAAGCCCTAGATAACTATACCTATACGCATACAGCTAATATACAATTCAAAGTATCACAAAAGACAAGATCGTATCTCTTATCTGTCCAAATCACAGAGCTATGTTGGTCTCTCTATAATGCAAAACCTACCAGGCGTCTGCCGTCTATCCCTTGTGATAAACACGGTTAAATTTTGTTATACGCTACCAAGAAGAAGAGCATTTACGTAGGTCACTACATAATTTTTGTCGTACTTACAGAGTATTTAATTTTTTTCGAAGTAATCAAATTCAGTGGCTTTACAAGCCTTCATACACTCAACCAAGTGGCAAAAGTTTTCGTCCAAAAATACTGTTGAATGTAAGCGATAATTTCATCAAACGCTCCTAGTAGCTCTGAGTGACAGGAAAGCATTCGCCTTTTCAACTGTTTCTTTACGTAGGGGAACAAAGAAAAATCGCATAGCGCTAAGTCTGGAATAAAGGAAGAGTGACTTAACGATTTTACTTAGATTTCTCGAGAAAGATGATAGTAAGACCAGCTCGAAGTGCTTGGAGCATTTTCATGGTGCAAGAACCAAATATCAAGTCTTGTCTGAGGTTGCTAATTTTTTAAGGCTTTAAAAACTTTTGGGAGACTGTCATCGATGTACCAGGATGCTGTGATACTTCTCTGTGTCTCTAAGGGATTGATAGCCAAAATACCCCTCCTTAAAAAAATGAGACTATTAGTTTTTTACAGATCGAGCTTGTTTCACTAATGTTAGTAGTTCACCGACCTCAAACACCCACTATTTGCGCTGGGATTTAGTAGAGACGTCGTAACACTAAATATAAGTTTTATCACTTATAGTAATTGTATTGATAGCACTAGAGTGTCAGTGATCGAATTTTTGCAACATTTCTTTGCACCATTTTACTCTCTGCTCCCTCAAAGTATCGGCCATCGAATGTGGTATTCAGAGTGAACAATTTTGTGTAACATTTAATTCGTTGTGCAGAATATGATAAAAAGTTGAGGCATTTATCTTCATTAAATTTCCTATCTGGCGGTATGGTAGTCGTCGGTCTTGCGTAATTCGATTTTTGATAGTAAGAATATTTTTATTACTAGTTACTTCAGTCGGCCTACCGGATCGTTGCCCATCCTCTTAGTTAAAGTTTCCGCGTTAGAATTATAAATGCCACCTTTCTATCATCCTTAAATATGGACAAGTATCTTGTAATGCATTACTCATTTCCACAAAACATTGTTGAAACCATGACGAAAATTATATAACATAATAACCCAATCAACTCGCGTTAACTCAGCCATCACAGTGGTTTATTTATTTTTTCATAATTTAGGAAAGAACAGTACGAGTATCAAATGTCAACTGATAGCAATTCAATGAACTGAAGTTTATTAATTTACCCTCAAATAAGTCTTGTCTTATTTCAATCAGGCGTACGACAAAACTTATGTAGTGGACTATGTATTTTTGTGTTACCAGTGTAACAAGAATATCTCTCAGAATTCGTATTCCAACATTTTGTATAATACCTCACTTACAAATGTCCTTAGGATAATTATTTAATGAGGCTTAACATACGGAAGCGTACATAAAGGTGAAGTAGATACGTATCTTAAGTTCGCAAGAGTATGTAATGGGGTACTATAGCTACAATTATTGAGATGATTGTTAGCAGTTGCCACATTAAAGGGTAAGATTTTACCATGCATAGCAATTAATTGCCATCAGAAAATTACCATCGATGTATGTAAAAAAGGGTTGTACGGGGAAAACGGTTTACAATAGCATATCTAAAAAGTTAAGCTAATCTGAAAAGTCGGTTAGCTTGACTTTTTAGATCAGCTAATTCTTTTAAGACCAGTGTAACCTTTGCTCTACTTTATATTTATAAAGCTGGATGGTAATTTGCTTCACGCAAATCATATCAATATTTTTTTTGTATTTTTTTTTAAATCAAATAAGGACTGAAGATTTTTTAAATCGTATTTACAGAAATAAATGTAATTTACTATAATTTTAAAGCTTAGACAAATAATGCTGGTGTTTTAAGGTACAAGGTCAAGGAAATAACTTTTTAAAATCACTCGTCGATTACTTATTCAAACAGCCTAAAAAGCCTGCTACAACTTTTTGTAATATTTTTACAAACCGCTGATGCCTGCATTTTATTAAACTTAGGTATTCTATGTTCTCTACTAAGTCACCTATAAACCGAGCCTTAACTTTACTACCTTCACTATCATGAACCCTCAGCAGAAAATCATTATTTAATATAAATAAGATGTCGGGACCTCATTTACATATACCATAAACTACAGCCTACCGAGCGGAGAAAATGTCCTTAAATCGGCATAAAATTACGACAGCCCTGTATATTACCTTGTTAAGTCCCGTATTTCTGCGCCAAATGTGCCGGAGAAGGGATCGTATTGTGTCGCAAAAATTATGTCCACCCTGTATATTAAGTTGGGCTTTATTAAGTTTGGATAATGCGCAGGTGGGATGATTTGGTCTTAGTCTCGCAGGAGTGAAAATCCACGGCAGCGGAACCGTATTAAGAGATTTCTGAACAACAAAAACGAATTCGCAGACTTGGAATGTTTTCAATGGTGGATATGAATATATTCAGGCTATTATTTGAGTTAACTTTTGTTCTACAATTTTTTAATAAACGCCAAATATTTTTGGACTCTTCATACAAAAGTGGTCAGTCTGAAGATCGATTTTTAGGGTTCCGTACTTTAAAAAGGAACTCTTAAAGGTTCACTTCGTTGTCTGACCGTCTGTCTGTCTGTCAAGACCCTTTTTCTCAGGAAGGCGGCGTCAAGTTGAAATTTATATCAAATACTCAGGCCTGCAATCCCTTGACGCTGTGAAATGCATGAAACCATGAAATTTGACAAGAAGCAATCTCTAATAGTACAAGAAAAGGGAAAAGTGCGAAAACTAAAAATTTTTAGTTACATCACAATTTTTTTGTTTTTGGTTTCTCGTTTTGATTCCCATGCGAGTCTCCAAATATGCGGTATAAACAGCTGTATCTCTTGATTGCGTTGGCATAGAAGTTTGATATTTTCACAGCTTCAAGGGATGGCAGGCCTAAGTATTAGATATATAATTTCAACTTAATACATCTACGCGTTCCTGAGAAAAAGGGTCTTGACAGACAGACAGACGGAATGACGGACGGACAACGAAGTGATCCTATAAGGCATAGAAGTAGGCATAGAAGTTTGATTTTTTTTCACAGCTTCAAGCGATTGCAGGCCTGAGAATTTGATATAGAGTTCAAGACAAGTGTGATTATGAATTTATACGGAACCCTCGGTGCGCGAGTCCGACTCGCACTTGACCAGTTTTTTATGGAGAGTTCAATATTTAAATAAAAGCAGTATGGTCATCAAAAAATCATTATGTATAATGTCACTGAACACAATATTATATAAGTCGATGCACTATTGTAACTAATATCGGTAACGGAAGGATTTTTGAAAAAGTTATTCACAAAGGACAGTCAGCGCCCTAGTCTAAATAATTTCACGAACAATTTCACAAAATTCAGAACGGTCTTAACTGAGCTGACGACGTAAGTTGATACAACAAACATAATTATATTGTGTGTGTAAACAGCTGAGTCAGAGGAGGAAGTAAGTATAAACAGCTCGATGGTACTACGCTTGCGTTTAGAAGTTAAACAAATTTACATTGCCATTGTAAAGGTTTCTTGGGGCCTTTGGGAAAATTGCTCAGTTTCATAAGAAATACTTAACATTTGCTGCTGGTCGGCGAGTATAAAGTTGTTCTGTTTACATGACGATTTCATGATCTCGAACGTATCCGTGCTTCGCAAGGCACGCTAAGCCGTTGGTGCCGGCTGCTATCACTAAATGGCAGTCGTTAAGCCATGTCGGAGGCCTTATAGGCGGCTTGAAAACTTCTGACATTGGGGTTGGCGACTAGCCCCACAACCTCCACCAATCCGGACTTGATCCCCGTGTGTGGAGTATTGCCTCGCCTTACTGAATTATGGGAAGAGACCCGTGCCCCTGCAGTGGGGACGATATGGGTTGTTAACGACTAATTTAATAAACGATTTAATAAGGCGACTAAGAAGATGAACTGTAAAAAACAATCAAGACATCATAAAAAATATTGCACCTGATACGAGTCGTTACAAAGCAAGAAAAGTTTACATCTTTTCAATATCAAGAAAGAGTTTTGATAAAAAGTTATTTAGTTTCATGAATAAATTCGTCGGCTAAGAGTCTTTGAGCTAATATGATTTAAGATCGCTCCAAATTCATAATATGAATATTAACTATACATACAACATCTATAGTTATAACCTCCAGTCTATTAAATTACAGCCATCACGTATGACGTACAGCCTTATCTTCCCGGAAGTGCGTACGTACTTCCGTGGGGATGAGTGAGGGTGATAATACCTTCGTGAAAGATGATCCATCAACACAGGGAGCGGACATTGTATTTTTAATCTCAAGGGCGTGGACAGCAATACATGGTCTTATAATTCATTTTGTGTGAAGAAACGCAGATGGAAGTACTAACGAATTGACGTATACGATATGGTGCGTCTTTTCCTACAGTTTTGATATAAAATGAATTGTGTAAATTCTCAATTGTATATGGCCAAGGCCATATATCAACCAATCCTGTTCAAATTTTGTACACCCTGTGCTAAAGTTACATCCCCTATATAGTTGTTAAAAAAAATAACTGGGACTGCTACTCATCATTCTGAAGCAAATTGTTTCTACGACTTTGCTGAACTTCCACTAGATGCAATGTAAAATGAATTCCAATAGTAGTTTGCGTAGATACTGCTCAATTTCACTCTGTAGTGCTTAAGGTACCATTTTTTCAGGGCTTGTGGTCTCAGAGAATACGAAGTTTCTACCAATGTTTTTAGGCCTTGGTAAACACAAAAAAAATTACATTCTTATATTTTTAATATGTGTCATAAAATGAAAATGTGAGTTTTGAGATGTGTTAAGAATAGAAAAATACCAGTGTTCCAGCAGAAATGAGAAAACATGAAAATAAAGTGGTCTTTATTTTCATGGGAAATAGGACTTTTAAAAATAAGGTCTACCCAACCTTATTGTTAAAAGTCCTAACAAGACCATTGGGTAGTATACCCGACTGTATAAAATGTATCAATAAAGATATTTTATTTTATTTATTTATTTGAAGACCAATATTAACAGCCCAGCCAATCACATTAGTCTACCTTATGAATATATCACACAATACATCTTTTTAAATATAGGTTAGATTATATTATACATATAGTTTTTGTTTAAAAATGCCTATGTAATAGAGCTTGGGGTGACAATTGACTCGATATATTGTCCTGCCAAAGTGAGGAATCTATGCTCGGGTGTTGCGAACAGATCAATTGAGTCGTCATGTAGCAAGATTTTATTGATCAGGATTGATGCTCTGTGGAGAGGCGACTGCGCGAGAGCCCGCGTGCGGGCGGCGGGCAGCGCGAGAGGGGGCTGCGGGCGCGCACGCAGCCTGTGACGGTGTGCCGGGGGCACACGGAAACACATTTGTCCTAGGAGATATGGATTAGTCGTTACGCCCCTCAGGAGTTGTAGGAAATACCTCACTAGCGCAACATCTCTTCTTGTTTCTAGTGTACGAAGGTCAACCATGCCAATTACAAACAGAGTTGGATAAAGGTAGGGATAATATCCGTAACGTTTCTTGTAAAGGTAACGGATGAAACTTTTTTGGATCTTTTCTATTTCAAGAGTGTACTTAGCCTCATGGGGTGACCAGATTTGCGAGTTCATCTCTAGTCTACTTCGCACGTAAGCATTAAATAACACTCTGATGGCGGTTGTGTCATTGAAGTGCCTGGACTGCCGCATGATGAAGCCCAAGCTTTTGCGTGATGCATTACAGATTCCCACTATATGCTGATTAAAAGTGAGTTGAGAGTCGAATATTGTACCTAAATCGCGCATTGTTGATACTCGTTCAATGATATTTTGATCATCAGACATAGTGTAACTTGCTAAAATCGGATGGCGAGACCGTGTGTACGACATTATGGCGCACTTATGGATGTTGAGGTCCAAGCAGTTGTTTTTACTCCACGAAACGATGTTATTTATATCATCTTGGAGGAGCGTACAGTCATTCAAACTACTTATCGGTCGTGCTATTTTCACATCATCAGCAAACATAAGACACGTGGAGCTTTTAATCGACGATGGCAAGTCATTCACGAGGATTAAAAACAATAGTGGTCCCAGGGAACTTCCCTGTCCTATGCCTGATGTGACGCAATAGCCAGCGGACATCGCACCCCGATACTGAACGTACTGCTCTCTACCACTAAGATACGAGGAAAATAAATTAAGAAGGGCTTCAGAAAAGCCTGTAGCCGCCATTTTCCGAAGTAGTACGTCACAGTTCACTCTGTCAAAGGCTTTTTTATAGTCAAAATATGCTACGTCTACTTGTTCACCTTTATCCATGTGACTGTTTAGTAACGTAGAAATATTTAAAAGATTTGAAGCTGTTGACTTTTTTGGTAGAAATCCATGCTGTTCATCACTAAACCAGCCGCGAAGCTGCTCGTGTAAGAGTGTGCAGATCACAGATTCGAACACTTTCCCGAAGATTGAGAGAATTGCGACTGGTCTGTAGTTATTGACTTCTGACCTCGACCCGGATTTGTGTATGGGGAGTACTTTGGATATTTTCCACTCAGGTGGATAATGACAATGCCTAAGACACAGCTCAAAGATATGTTTAAGAGGTTTGACAAACGCTTCCAGGCAGTCTCTGACTATTATTTGAGGAATGCCGTCTGGTCCCTGAGTAAATTTGGGTGCAAGATATAACGATTCCTCGCAATCCATCGCTAGAGGTAATAATAATAATAATATCTGGGACAAATCACACACGGCCATCTGGCCCCAAACTAGGATTTTTAGCATTTTTAAAACACAAAGCGGCTAGCTTATTTCTAAAACGCTAATTCGCCAATCTGTCAATGGCACAGCAATAATTTTATAACTAAACTCTCACCTATAATGGTAGCTAAGATGATGAGCGCCAGGATTACAGACGTGACAGCCATAAGAACGACCGAAGTGACGTCGCTTTCCGTCGCGTTGCTCGCACTTCCGTTGACAGTGAGGTTACATCCCCATCCGACGTCAGCCCAACTGCAGTTGGGGTCGAACCATTCCGGGGTATATGTGGAGCCATCTGCAGAAAAGGTTAAAATGGGTTAGTTAAAAATGCTTACTAATATTATAAATGCGAAAGTAACTCTGTCTGTTACTTTTTCACTAAACTGCTGAATAAATTTTAATGGATTTTGGTGTAGAGATTGATGGGACCACGGAAAAGGACACGGGCTAGTTTTTGTCGCGAAAATTAAACTTGAACGGGTGAAATATGGGGTTAAAATTTCGTATGGGAAAACTATTATTTCTCAGTTTATGGATATAAAAATTCATCATATTTTAATTCGCTGGTATTAGCTAGTCTGAAATAATACCATTCATGTCATAGATATTTGACGGAATGGAAGCGTAGCCGAGTAAGAATTATTCTTCCTTTTTATTTTATCCACAATTCGTAAGCCCTTGGCATTACGAGTATCTCACCTGATGGTAAGTGATGATGATGCCGAAGATGGAAGCGGGTTTACCAAGATTGCCCAACGCAATGGGGAACTGGCTATCTGATCTTCATGCGGAATACATCAATCCTAGGCAAATATAGATAAGATGGTGGTAGCTAGCCAGGCCGGCTCCAGAAAATACCCTACCTACCTTCCACCAATCAAACCGAGTCATACAAAGTTAGACCCCGCCGGGAATCGAATCCGCGACTTCCTGTTGTGATTAATTAGACAAGCCACTAGAACACGGAGGCGATTAAATAAAGTGTAAATAAAGTCTCCGAATCAAAAATATCCCCCCTTCCTAAAAGCGCCTTTTTTGTTATAGGTGGCAAACGAGCAGACGGATCACCTGCTGGTAAGCGATTACCGTCGCCCATACACACCCGCAACACCAGAGGAGTCACAAGTGCGTTGCCGACCTTTGAAATGGGATGGGGGGATGGGGGAATTGGGTTCACTCACTCGGCGAAACACAACGGAATCGTTGCTTCACGCCGGTTTTCTGTGAGGCCGTGGTATCACTCCGGTCGAGCCGGCCTATAGATTACCCTCAATGTATACCTAGCCTAAAATTCAACTATCCAAAGTCTAGACTATCCTGATTAAGGGTCCAAGCAGATAACATCCATAAAAACTTATTCTAAAAGAAAAGAACATGTATGTTTTGTGCAATAAAGAGATTACAAACAAACAAACATTTTTTTTTTATTAGTGACGCTAGTAGTTAGCTATAAACGCCCTCTTAAGAACGTCATTTAAACTTTTTATGGCTATAGATTACAACAAACTTGTCAAGTTTTATAGCTAGGATAGTAATCTCATAAAATACACTAAAAACATGATTAATCACCTGAGCTAGACACGGTCATAAGTTATTCTAACAAGTAAAGTTCAGGATTATCACCGCGACACGCAAGTAACTGATTAGCGAAGTTGTGTATTTGTAGGATCGTGTAAGCTGCTTTTTCTTGAAAGAAAAGCGCTTTTATTTTATAAAAATATTGTAATATAATAAATTGCAAAAAAAACTTTTTTTAACCGACTTCAAAAAAAAGGAGGAGATTCTCAATTCGTCGGAATCTTTATGTTCACCGATTACTCGAAGACGCCTGAACCGATTTGGAAAATTCTTTTTTTGTTTAAAAGAGTATACTTCACAGGTGGTCCCATATAAATTTTATCGAAATCGATATAGCGGTATTTGAGAAAATCAACAAAAACATATAAAAATTGGAGTTGTTGCGATTGAAGTCGGTTGTTTTTAACGTATTCAGCGTGGTCAATTATGGAAAATCTAAATATTGTATTTTATTCATAGTATAATTAGTAAGTAACAAAGTCCAGTTTTTTGTTTACCTAACGATGTTTCTTGTATTTGGAACTCGAATACCCTGAGTAGATTGATTTGTTTAAAGAAAAGTTTTCTGCGTTAACAGTAAAGTGGCAAAACAAAAATTAACGTAGCTGCAGTAAGTGTACAGGATTCGTTAAATCCTGCACTTTTTTTACACCTGTATATGTATGTTTGGCTAAGGCTCTAACTTAAACTGCCTAATGGATTTGAGAGGTGTCAGATTCGTCTTAATCTGCCAGGTTTTTATTTCAATAGCACCTGTAAAATTGGAAACTATTCAAAATAATCGTCATTTCTTCTTATAGTAAGCGAAATCAGAAGTATAACATCAAAGTCCCAAAGGAAATTACTTTAACTATTTTTCGCACTAAATAACTTTTTGTAAGGTGTCAATAATAATGAACTTACAAAAAAGGTTTTCATGGAAATAAGGCTTATTTCTCTAGGGATAAACACGGCGGCGCTCCGCTAACACTTCCTGAAACTTTGAGTGTACAAGTTCCGAGTGGTAGGAACTTTGTACTAGGTAGAAAAAAAGACGATTTAAAAGTATACAGCATCTACTTAAATAAAAAAAAATTAAAATTTTGAATTTTTGAATTTTGCTACCTGGTATTTTAATACGGTACCATGCTCTTATACAGGGTGTTGTTTTGGTTGACTGGCCTCTTCAGGGATCATAGTATACGCGAATGGCAAAAATAAAACCGACCAAGTGCGAGTCGGACTCGCGCATGAAGGGTTCCGTACCATCGTACAAGAAACTCCAAAAAACATGTCTTTTGTATGGGGACACCCTTTAATTTTAAAATATAATTTTATTTTATTATTATTTCTTTTAACGACTATAGCAATACAAACTTTGTAAGTATTTCAAGCGTCTATCTCTACCTGTTGTCATTAACACGATCGAGCAAAAAACGCCAAAAAAACAGGTTTCTAGTAGGGGGAGGTAGGTTTTTAGTACTGATTTAAAATAATCGACAACGCTGAAAGCGTCGAAAAACCGACTTCAATCGTGTAACATACGGGTCAAACTGAGAACCTCCTTTTTTGAAGTCGGTTAAAATACTAAAACCTTCTCCTAAATGTAACAAATACTTTTCTGAGAACCGCATTAAAATCGGTTCAGCCAAACATACATACACAGGTCAAACTGAGAACCTCCTTCTTTTTTGAAGTCGGTTAAAAAGAAAATTAAATATTGAAATTCAACTTAGCCTCGGCATAAATAAATAACAACATTAGCTAATAAAATATTCGTCTGTGTAACATAATCGATCACCAGCATCTACTATCGATAATATACAGGGTGTAAGGGGCAGTTTCCGAAAACTTTAAGGGCTTGCTCAGTAGACGAAACTGAACAACTTTCCAAAAATTTTTTCAGGAAAGTAAAAAAAATCGGCTTCTCCATACAATACTCAGGCATTGGGTAGCTCTCTTACGGGGTCCATATGTCTGCATTAGAAACTAATTTTCTAATGCAGACATAAATCCATTTATTGTAGTTTAATTTTTAACTATGTTGTATGAGTGCTTGCTACTAATATAGGCTAAGTTTTTGTTACTAACAAAAATGGATCAATGGTCTGAAATAAAAGTTTTATTTTTATTACTATACAAAATTACGTTATAATCTTGATTGGACAGTTTGTATTGTGGAAAGTTGTTCAGTTTCGTCTACTGAGCAAGCCTGTCCCTTACACTCTGTATTTTCGCTTCTACCGATATAGGTTCGCTTCCACACAATTAACACACTGTATAA
The DNA here is from genome assembly GCA_958295455.1 of Coleophora deauratella. NCBI lineage: Eukaryota > Metazoa > Arthropoda > Insecta > Lepidoptera > Coleophoridae > Coleophora > Coleophora deauratella. The sequence goes on along the minus strand of OY282400.1, from coordinate 15,067,308 downwards.
ACATAATAACGGTATAATAGATGATGGGTCGTAAACCTTCAGATGAGGCTATTATTTCTCTTAAGCTCACATTACCTTTCTGTCAACGTAGCATTACAAAGGACCAGATTTATTGTAACCTTTTTGTTGATTTCTTCCATACTGTATATCGTAAATAGACAAGTTATAGAGCGCGCGTACTCGAGTTTCAAACATATAGTTCATTCCAATAAAAAAAACCGGCCAAGTGCGAGTCTGACTCGCGCACCGAGGGTTCCGTATAAATTCATAATCACACATGTCTTGAACTCTATATTTTTTATATTTGAGTTGATTGAATGAAAGGTAATTTGCGGTTTACGATTTATGACGTATTAAAAAAAAAACTACTTATTAGATCTCGTTCAAATCAATTTTCGGTGGAAGTTTGCATAGTAATGTATATCATATATTTTTTCTAGTTTTATCATTCTCTTATTTTAGAAGTTACAGGGGGGGGACACACATTTTACCACTTTGGAAGTGTCTCTCGCGCAAACTATTCGGTTTAGAAAAAAATGATATTAGAAACCTCAATATCATTTTTGAAGACCTATCTATAAATACCCCACACGTATAGGTTTGATGAAAAAAATTTTTGAGTTTCAGTTCTAAGTATGGGGAACCCCCAAAATTTATTGTTTTTTTTCTATTTTTGTGTGAAAATCTTAATGCGGTTCACTGAATACATCTACTTACCAAGTTTCAACAGTATAGCTCTTATAGTATCGGAAAAAAGTGGCTGTGACATACGGACGAACAGACGAACAGACAGACAGACAGACATGACGAATCCATAAGGCTTCCGTTTTTTGCCATTTGGCTACGGAACCCTAAAAAGGAAAAGGTAAAGAAACTTAGTGGGCAACTGACATTGACATGTGTCAGTTCCATAGTTATTCTAGTTTGTTTACCTTTTGCTTTTTCTTGATTGGAACAAGGTAAGTACGAGTATGAACATGAACAACGTGAAACTTGAATTTTTTCAAGGTTTCTTGGAATTTATCAAAAATCATTGCATGTGCCAATTGTGTCTGTGATTAAAATTCATGTGATAAAGATAAAATGAAGGAAAACAAAACTGTACTTACCAACAATTCGATTTTTAAGTTTCTTGATTTATTTACTAACCATATTGTGTAAAGTGTTTTTCTATGGACTCAAAAGTCTGAAATTAAAGTTTTTTTTTTAATTGGACTGTAACGTATAACTATGTAGCGACGGGCGCAAAAAACCGAAAAAAATGTTTCCTTTCATGTGATGTAATATTGCTTAGACTGAAAAAAACCTTAATATATCGCACTCTTAACCGAATTCTGAGACTGAGGCTTGCTCTTAGGTCGGCTTTTTATCAAAACTCATTTTGCCAAAAGGAGACGTTTCACGGGACTATGGAGCTTGGACCTGGTCTGTGTACTAAACATCATAAATAAGTCATTAGAAACATAGTCTTTTCTAATTGTACATTTCCTTCGATTTACCTTCGTTACGAGGTTCATCTAGTTTCTCAGATTTAACAATCGCAATCATAAATCACCCAACATGGCGAAGCGAGCGCAATTTTGAGCATTCTACGTTCAGAAACTAGATTTTGTACATACCATTGAAATTAATTATTTAGTTGTCCGACAAGTAACTCGAAAACCATCAGCTGTTATGCCTGTAAAAGAGGCAAGGCATATCCGCAGATTTTAAAAATCGTACACCAATGTCAGAAGTCAGAACAGAAGGGTGTTCAGTCAATCAGAGTCAGAGAAAGCATCTCAGGAATATGTGGACGAGGCCGTAATTTCTGAACGTGACCTACTATTGCAAGCTTCAGTGTTACCATTTATATTGTAAAAAGTGCTGACAAAACATTATGCTTGAACCACGCAACCCTGCTTCTAATATTTTTTTCATTATTTTTCCTAGAAAGCCTATATTTTTCTATATTTTTCGTACTACGTACATGTCCAGGCACAAAATGAAACGTGTCCTTTGAATTCGGTCGTTGTTTTATTGAGAGTGCAACATATGATTGCTCAAGGACAAGGAAAATTGAGACTCCGAGAGTTTAGAAGAAGAAGCACAGCTGGTGAAACTAAGTTTCTATTTGAAAATACCGTCGGTTATTTTTCGAACTTTGAAAACTAGCTGAAATGTTAGTTAGTTTCCCTAGATGATGAATTGTTTAACGAACCCTTTAAAGATTCCCTTTACGCACCCATATTTAACCGCCTCCGTAGCCCAGTGGCTTGTCCGCTTGCTTCACATCAGGAGGTCGCGGGTTCGATTCCCGGCGGGGTCCAACTTTGTAGGACTTGGTTTGGTTGATGGTAGAGCATTTTTCGAGCCCGCCAGGCTAGCTACCACCATCTTATCTAAGTCTTGTCACCAAACTTCAATTTTAACAGCATTGATGTGTTTCGGAATGAAGATAGCCAGTTCCCCATTGCGTTGGGGAATCTTGGTAAGCCCGCTTCCATCTTCGGCATCATCATCACTTACCATAAGGTAAGATGATGCCAAGGGCTTGCCAATTGAGGGTAAAAAAATACATATGCTCACTGTAATAGAAAATCAAAGGTTGACGATTTGCCTGGACCTTGTAGCAACATTCCTAGCTATTTTGTGCGCGGGCTGACTGAAATCTATTATTAGGTTTTGTCTGGATCTAGAAAGAAATGGACTTGACCCTAGCATCAATATTTTAGGACTTACGAAAATCAGTTTTCTTTTATTATCCTAGTTATATATGTCGTAGCGTCGTAGTGTAATAGGAAAACAAGTATTATTGAAAAACTACCGCATTGGACAGAAGGAATGTTAGAAAGGTTTTCTAGTGTAACGTATGTGAACCTCGGTCTGATTCAGTTTTTCGGTCTGAAAACGCTTATTCGTTCGCTTTAGTTTAGGGTGACTATTTTCAATAAAAGTGCAGGGGGTGCGTCCTCAATTATTGAGATAGATAAATGTAAGTTGTATCAAAAGATGAGTAATAAAAGGGCTACAATACTACAAAATTTTTTAATAATGTCTGTGCCTTTTTTTATTCAAACAAATATAAATTTCTGACCTATTAATAAATAAATAATAATAAATATCCGGGACAAATCACACACGGTCATCTGACCCAAACCAGGATTCCCTGTACTATGGGAACCAGAGACTGATATACACACGCAATACACATATACATTTTAAATACATACATATTATAGATATTTTAATACACCCACTCCTCTGAAGGTTGGAGACTCTACACTTAAAGTTGTTGACGAGTACGTATACCTGGGACAAACAGTCCATTTAGGTAGGTCCAACTTCGAGAAAGAGATCAATCGTCGAATCCAACTCGGCTGGGCAGCGTTCGGGAAGCTTCGCAATATCTTCACGTCCAAAATACCGCAATGTCTCAAGACTAAAGTCTTTGACCAGTGTGTGTTGCCAGTGATGACATATGGATCCGAGACATGGTCGCTTACTATGGGCCTCATAAGAAGGCTCAAAATCACACAAAGGGCGATGGAGCGTGCTATGCTCGGTGTTTCTCTACGTGATCGAATCAGAAATGAGGAGATACGTAGGAGAACTAAAGTTACCGACATAGCTCTCAGAATCGCTAGACTTAAGTGGCAGTGGGCAGGGCACATAGCTCGTAGAACAGATGGCCGTTGGGGCAGTAAAGTTCTCGAGTGGCGACCGAGCGCCGGAAGACGCAGTGTGGGCAGGCCTCCGACTCGGTGGACCGACGACCTGGTGAAGGTTGCGGGAAGCCACTGGATGCGAGCCGCACAGGACCGGTCAGTGTGGAAATCCTTGGGGGAGGCCTTTGTCCAGCAGTGGACGTCTTTCGGCTGATAGATAGAATACAACCAGACACAGAGAAAACAAATCTGCTCATCACAGAAATGTTTGCCCTGGGTGGGGATCGAACCCACGACTTTCGGATAAGTAGTCAGGATCGCTAACCACTGAGCCACCGAGTCAGTCGATTTGAGACTTTTTTCAAAGGATTTCACAAAAACAAAAAATTATTAACATTTTACATTAATGAATAATGTACAGGGTGTTGTTTTAATATGGTGTATATTAAAACAACATCCTGTACATTATTCATTCTCTTTTAAGGGTACACACGACAACGATGCTAAAAGATGTAAAAACTACTATCTCAAAAAGATTTTAGACTTTTTATAGAAATACGTCAGCCATAACTGAAATAAGTTTTGGATATTTTTTTTTATTTTTTCTTTGCTTCAGCACCATGTCAAAGAAAAGTGGGATCAAGAGGGTCATTGACATCATTTAGCTACGAAACATTAAAGCAGTTATGAACTTTTATTTCGTTATTAATAACGAAATACGAGTAGCAGTAAGAATTTCCTTATCGCAAAAAAACCGCTCATATTTTACTCAAGAACTACGAATACGTTGAGTTGCTAAAAGGCTATTTTTTAACAAGAAGTAGACCCTTTTTTATCGATGTTTGCCCATCACTAGCAGCGGGTAACCTATTTATCTCGCGCAAAACTACATTTTTACGCCTGAAACTTTGTATGGGGGCCACGTAGCAGGTTTTTTCTCTCTGCCGTAAGAAACATACCCTGATGCTTACTCCTTACTTATGTATGCAGATTATATTTTTGAAACACGTCTTGGTCTTGAATAATTTTGTTTATGCTAATGTCTAATTTGCTTCTCGTATTTTTTTTAACAAGATTCTGTCGGTTGATCTACGTGAGTATCATAACTTTAATTCATTACAACTGAGTTTACATGCAACGCTTTCACTTTCATAAAATACAGGGTTATTTTTGGATCCCCCACCAAAACTTCACAGTGGCTTCTACTCATGAAACTGAGCAACTTTCCCCAAATAATCAATGGTCAATTCCCAAAAAAATTTTGGGCATCTCCATACAAAATAGGCCGATCACGTGACCAAAAAGGTCCAAGATGCAGAAAATATTCTAGGCTGGAGTCCTATTTATCACTTGATATGTCACAGGAGATTGAACACTGTTAACATGACAATACATAAAAGCTCAGTAATACCCTTGGGACGGACATATCAAATTGAAACTCCGAATTGGAAACGGTATCTATTCCAAAATTCCAAAAACTTCCAAGAAATATAAAGGCAAGAGCTAGGCTTATATTGCTACTCATAATTAGAGAGTATCAGTTCTTTATATCCAAGGATAAATCAGACACGGTTATCTGGCCTAAAACCAGAGTTACCGCTGTATTATGTGAACCAGAAACTGACTCATGCTGATTATCCTACCAAACAGAAAAAGAATAGAATAGAATAGAATAGAAAATCATTTATTCCAAAATACATCTCAGTGTATAAAATGATGTGTCTTTGAAGATTTTTTAGGGTTCCATACCTCAAAAGAAAAAATAAAGAATGTCTATGTCTAAAAGGCCAAAACACCACTTCGGCATAATATTCAAAAAAGAAGCAGAAATATAATTTTTTATTACAATTTATGTTCTAACCACATATTTTGCACTATTTTTATTTTTAAACGCATTAGTGCCATTAAAAAGTTTCTTCAGTTTAGGTATTATTTTACAATGTTTCAAGTGAAACATTCCACCTTCTTTTTAATTTAAGAGGGGATGAAAAAAAGCGTAAATTCATTTGTTAAGACAGCAACAAGATTTACGTTCACTCTCGCTAGCAAAAGAAAAGCTGTAGCTACGAGTCTGATTAGGTTTTTTCAGGTAACGTTTTTGCTAGTACAGCTTTAAAAGGAACTAAAGGTAAGATGAATGGAAGGCATTCTGTAGTTCGAATCATCATCACCAGTCGAAAGACGTCCACTGCTGGACAAAGGCCTCCCCCAAGGATTTTCACACCGACCGGTCTTGTGCCGCCCGTATCCAGCGGCTTTTTTTTACGTCCAACGGCTTTCCGCAACGTTCACCAGGTCGACGACCGAGTCGGAGGCCTGCCTACACTGCGTCTTCCGGTGCGCGGTAGCCACTCGAGAATTTTAGTGCGCCAACGGCCATCTGTTCTACGTAGTTCGAATATACTTTTTTTTTTATTCAAGATTTGGGAGCGTTTGACTCCAATCTCACCTGATAGTAAGTGACGATGGAGTCGATGGTGGAACACGCAATCCCAAATAAAACCTATTCACTCTCGCCTTGAAGACCCTCAGTTTATAAGGCTCGGGAAACACCGACGCCGGCAAGGAATTCTACTCCTTTGCAGTACGCATAATGAAAGAAGAAGCAAAGCGCTTCGTGCGTAAGAGTGGAATAATATGTCTACTACGTAGGGGTGGAAGCCTCGCCGACGCCTGGGTGGACGACCGAAGGTGGAATGGGGCTGGTGGAATCAGTTCGTGTAATTCGTGTAAGTCGTGTAATTCGTGTAATACTTATAGTCTTTGTCTGTTTAAGTATTAGAAACTGACCGGGTGATTTTAAATATATTTTAAGCGTTCAATATCATCACGCAACTGCAACGTGTGCCACGAAGCACCTATTTATATGACGAGAAAATTTTAACTGGTAACCTGTTACGGTAAAAAACAGCCCTGTGAAAAAATTGGCAAAAAATGAATGGCATAAGCTGGGATGGTAGGCATCTCTTAGTAAAAGGGCAATGGCATCTTTTAGACACAGATCCTTGAAAATATTAATCTAATGCTATATATTTTTACATGTATTTTGCATGCGGAGTATTTAAAAGCGGATCTGATAAACCGATTTATCATACCTAATACGCCTCTTGGGACCATTTGCCAAATCCCCCGCTTATTTGACTTTTTTCCCCAACATTGTTATCTCTTGAACCCAGTTTTCCCTCATAATTTTGTTTTATTAAAAAGCCGACGTGATTGATGACGCACCGCCAGTTTAATCAAGTTTTGATAATGTGCGGATATAATTTTGGCAAAATGTCATTTTTCACGTTGCAAGTTGAAGAAGTCTGTGACAGAAATTTACGAGTTAGTGACAGCTAAAGGAGAATACATTGCGGAATAAAAGTGAAATTAATTTGTTTGAATTTAATTGAAATCTTTTATTGACGTCCCTGCTGTTAGGGACTTCCCATAAATTGAGAAGGTGACACCAAACCACACACGGGGACTTGGACTAAGTCCGGATTAGTGAAGATTTTTTTGAGCTAGTGGCCAACAAAATTGTTGAAAGTTTTTCAGCTGGCTATAAGGCCTTTATTATGGCATATCATCCGGTTATAGTAGCCAGCACCTAGCGAGACGGACGAGACAAATGTCAGTTTCTGTTGTTTGTTGACCTGGGTGATCGATGCGACCACGCAAGCTGAGAGTAAGTTACAACTGCTAGTTAGAAAAAATGATTTACAATGGCTTCAAAAAAACTAAACCATATTTTGTCTTTTGTCAAATATCAGTGGCGACCTCCAACTTCAACTGCATAAACTTCGGCCGGTAATAACCCGTCAAACATTTTTTTTCCATACATATTTAAACACATTGAAAAATCGTTTGTAATACAAAATATTGTACTTTTTGGATTAGCTGATCAACGCACTTTGTATGGAAATCCAAAAGTTTTTCCGATATTATGCCAAAAGTTTTTCAATTTTCCGTTTTTTGTTTAGAAGCGAGAATCCCACCTTAAAGTAATCTTATACGTATTTTTTTTGGTTCACCCTTTATAATATAGTTAACATACAAAGAAATTCATGTAAATTATACCCAGGTTGTACGTACGAGGAACTTGGTTAAGGCGTGGTATCTGTTTCTCTTTGTGCCATTTTCTTACGTTTTGTCTTACTTTTTCTTTCGTCTAAGATATTTTTTCTTATATCGTCTAAGCTAAATTATTCTTCCTTGCTGTACTGTGGTGTATCGGAATATTTTTATTAACGCGAAAACTTTGTTAGGGGCGTTTTATTCTGTAAAAGTAATACAAAACTAGAGCAGTATCTTGAAAACTGGAAGTATATATCAAAATTAAAGTACCCATTTCAAACTTAAAGCTAAGTAGATATGTTGTATAAAAATGATATTACCCTCACATATTCCATAAGGTAGGACGGAGTAAGTTTAAGAATGATATTACCCTGACAAAAACCATAAGGTGTGACGGGGTAAGTGCGAGAGCGTGGTTACTGTAGCGAGTAGCTTCGAAATTAACTACATAAACTCTCATGCATAGCTCTAGATGCAAATGGAACTGTAAGGACAAATTGTTCATTCAGAATACAGGTGTGCATTACATCAAGACGGAATATTTTAGCAAATAAAAGCAACCAAAGCTGCTTTCTAAAATTCGTTGCCAGAGTATAAATAACTAGCAACATTAGTTTGTCAAAAACTGTATTTGACGGACAGACACAAAGAAAGATAAGGACTACGAAAACTGAAAAAAATATTACTAAATATCTGCAGTAACTAATCAGTACCTTCATCTCAAACTAGAGTGCTCAGGATATGAAACATACAGAGATTTATAGTTTTTTTTTAAAGCATAGATACAGAACAACCTATTCATTTTAGTCTATAAATCTCGGCGTAGCAACTAGGAAAACTATCCACTGAAGCAAGGGAGTCAATAAATTAGAGAAACTTACGGCTGTCGTCACTTTCGTTGTATGAAGTGAGCGGTTTCGTGACGTTCATATTTGCAGTCCTGACGCTCGCCCTCCTGAAACAAAAAATATAAACTTAATTCAGTTATTTCGGAAGCGGTCGTGGCTCAGTGCGGCTTGCGTGGTCACGTCGATCACGCAGTTTAACTGACTACAGACATGGTCATACCCTGGATGGGTTTGATTGTTTGACTATTAGTGGTATTTATCTCGACAGTTTCTGTGCTTCGCAAGGCACGTTAAGCTGTTGGTGCAGAATAGAGTTTGCTGGGTTTAGGTTTTCATCTCTTTGATGGAATTAATGGTGCGTTTGGTCTTTAAGGAACATTTCTTTAAACTCAGTAGTTTTGTTGGAAAATAGTTTCTGGTTTTGATTTTGGCATGCTAGAAATTGGTTCTGGTTCGGTTTTTAATAATACTTTGTTTCATTCGTTGATGGGTGATGGATGATGATGTCAGATGGCATTCGTTAAGTCAGTCGGAGGTCTTATAGGCGTCTTGAAAATTTCTGACACGGGGGTTGGCCATTAGCTCCACAACCTTCACCAATCTGGACTTGGCCTCCGTGTGTGGAGTATGGGTCTGACCTTCCCAATTTATGGAAAGAGACCGTGTCCCTGCAGTGGGGACGATATGGGTTGTTAACACAAATATTTCATTTTATTAAGGAACTCCAACGATTATAATGTATGAGAAAATCAGTTGAAACTTTGTAAAGAGGCTTTTACTCATAAAATTAAAAAATCCCCAAAGAACCTGTAGTCCATCCACGAGTTTTTTAACTTTCTATAGTAAGTTCGTTGATATGCCAACCCTCAAGTTGTGGAATGAGCTTTCGTTCGAGGTTTTCCCTGTGGGATACAGTATGGGGCTCTTCGAGAAGGGACTTGGAAAAGTATTTGAAAGATCGGCAAAGAATTGATAACGCCCCTGGTTTCCGAATGCCCATAGGCATAGATAACTACTTTCCAGCAGGTGGGGCGTCGGCCTTTTTTGGCACTGTTTTTTTTTTCATAAAAAAAGAAAGTGCTGATGGATTTATTAGAAATAATGTAAATTTTTTTTCGTGAATTGACTAAATGTCTTTATTGAAGAAAGTTGTTCAGTTTCATGAGAAGAAGCTTCAATTTAAGTGATAGTTCTTGTTTTAGACTCGAAAATCAGCGAATGATGCTGCTTTGGCGGATGGGTTGGTGCATCAAGGCACCAGGTATATGAAGGCAATGGCTCAGTTGCTGTGTTCAACACCGGGCAGCAAAAACGAAGGAACTCCATGAAGGCTGTTCCGATATTGTGTGTTTAATCTAGGATATTAAGACTATTAATAGTAACAATAATTCATGTCAATAGAATAATGTCTCGATACATAATTATTAATTATGTCTTGCGAGCACGTTCATTAACGTAACAGATTTATAGAAGTATAATAAATGACTAGCAAAAACGAACTTACAGGATTGTCATACTGCTATCACTATTATTTTGTATTGTCTATTGCCTTATACAGCGGTGTTACTATTCGTATTAAGGTATCTGACTGACTGACTCGGTGGCTAAGTGATTAGCGATCCTGACCTCTGATCCGAGAGTCGTGGGTTCGATCCCCACACAGGGAAAACTTTTCTGTGATGAGCAGAATTGTTTGCTCTGAGTCTGGGTGTATTATATCTATATATGTATGTATTTAAAAGTATATGTGTATGTATATCAGTCTCTGGTTCCCAAGATACAGGGAATCCTAGTTTGGGGCCAGATGACCGTGTGTGATTTGTCCCAGATATTATTATTATGCAGAAATATAAATTTGGGCTACTCTGACCACTTCGCGCTAGGCGAAGTGGCAGGAGCTACTCCAGCAGAAGCACAGTCGGCTGGAGGTCAGTGCGACGAGGAGAGAAAGCGTCGGACAATCCGGGCATTGTCGAGGAGGACTGCCTTTTGCATAGCCGCTATTATCGGTCTGCCTCGAAGTCCCAGCCGTCTAAGGTTACGATCCAGGTCAGCAGGGATCAAACCATTAACGGACAGGACTACAGGAATGATTTCAGTGGATTGCACTTGCCACACATCCGTAACCTCGTGCACCAGGTTAAGGTACCGTAACCTCTTGTCGGCATCGGCTTGCACGAGGTTTTCATCGTGTGGAATAGTGATATCCACCAAAAACACCCTTGACTGCGCCCGATCCATCAACACGATATCAGGTCTATTATGATCAATAGACCTGTCCGTGATGATGTCTCGGTCCCAGTAGAGTTTGGCGCGGTCGTTTTCGAGAACCGACTCCGGCGTGTACTTGTAATACGGCAACCGGCGAGCTACGAAGCCATATTTTAGAGCGATCTCTTGATGCAGGATCCTGGCTGCTTGGTTATGTCTGTGCAGATACTCAGTATTACAAAGAATCGAACAACCGGAGGTTATATGGCGCAGGGTTTATTATTATTATTATTATTATTATTATTATTATTATTATTATTATTATTATTATTATTATTATTATTATTATTATTATTATTATTATTATTATTATTATTATTATTATTATATGGGTATCTTTATTTATCTCCTTCTTCGAAGGGTAGGGGCTTTACATCCAGACACGCGGGCCTTAGCCAAACGTGAAAGGATCTGCATTTAAGATAGAGCTGGAAGTGAGGAACTTCCTGGTAATCCGGCAAGTGTTAAGCACGGTGGCTTTCTGTAGCAGGTGAGTGACATGGTTTGAGATATGTAGGCTATCGAGGCTATCTTTTAAGGTCTTAGGAATGACACCGGTAGAGGAGATAACTATGGGTATAATATGAACTGTCTGTACTTTCCACTGTGTTTTAATTTCTATTGCTAGGTCTCGATATTTGTTGAGTTTCTCGGATATTGTGGCCTGAATGTTGTGCGTATTTGGAATAGCAATGTCAATCAGGTATGCTGTGTTATTTTGTTTGTCATGGACTGTGATATCAGGTCTGTTGAAATGGACTGTTTTGTCTGTAAGAATCGTTCTATCCCAATATATTTTATGGTGGTTGTTTTCGTGAATAGTGGAAGGCTTGTATTTATAGTAAGGATCTTTTTTCCCTATGAATTTCATACTGTGAGCAAGGTGTTGATGAACTATGGCGGCTACTTGGTCATGTCTGTGTTTATAATCTGTCTGTACTAGTGATTTGCAAGCGCCGGTGATGTGTTGTATTGTTTCATTATTATTATTATTATTATTATTATCTGCGCTGATGAAGAGGTAAAAATAGAAAAACGTTTGCTTAAATGTCCTCATTGAAATGGAAAATCTTTTGTCTCCAATAATGTAAATATTGAAATAGGATTCCGAAATGTCCCCGTCGAAATAGGAATTCTCCTTTATCCAATAATATTTGTATTACACACCAATGCTCGTGGAGCACTAACCAAGTACAAAGATTGATATTTCTGTTAACACCGAAATAAATCAGTGGATATAACCAAATTAGAGTCTATAGGCCCCATATTAACCCACAAGATACAATTGGGTATTTAAAACTGTGAAAAGTACATGCGCCTGTCAATAGTATAAACTTTTCTTTGTCTACCATAAAGGGGGCAATAAAACTACAAATTATTTATGTACAACAGTTATTGTAAATCAGATCAGTCAGCGATGTGAAAAAATCCTTTTTTTGCGTTCTACAGGATCTCAAGTGAAATAATATTATATGATAACAAGAAGTATTACCATATAGGTATGAACAATAGACTATCAAATAAGGTATGTTGGATGTAGCGCTGGATTTATGTCGCAAGGTGGATAGAAATAAGCATAACATTGAGAGATCTCGAGTAAAATATTGCTTTACCTAATATTAAGATTTTCTACAAGACAAAGTGAGATCACATACGAGTGTCTGATATAAATCATATTTATAGTTATTTTATTCTGTTTGAAGGTAACGGTCTTACCCTCAGTTACCTTACTATTTTTTGTTTAATTTATTTATTTATTCAGTTTGATTTAACAAAAATACATTAACATGTTGTAGGCAAAATCTAACCAATCATAATTCTACCAATTGACAGCACCCAAAAATTTTATTTTGTAGATTTTTCGTAATAAGTTTGCTTAGTTTTATGAGCAGCACTCATATAATACTGCCTTTTATCGAATCAAAGGCATTAACATTCATTATTTATGTACTTACATCGTGCTATTCTATCTTAAGAAAAGAAAAACCTACTGAGTACTTTATCTTTCTTGCCGAAACACATCAAATAAGACTGATGAGCGGTGGTAAGTCTTAGATGAGCCGATTAGAGCTGGCGTAGAAGTACATCGACGATAACAATACATAGCCTCCACAATTCTGAGGTCCTAAGCGAAGTTACCAAATTGTTTTCGAAAGATAACAGCCATTTGTCTTACCATAATAGGAATATTTTATTTATACTACACCTACTTAGAAAGTACGTTAATACTTTATCGAATTTGAGGCAGAATGTACGTCATTACTATCGTACAAATATGCGGGAAGAAAACGCGCTGAGCGGGTGGGAAAAGTGTATGAAAATCCATTACTAACGTGTTTTTTTTTAAATTTGAGTAAGACTATGTCGGTAAACTCAATGTAAAATGCCAAAAAGTTTTTATCTCCAAGTTCGCAAAATGATACTGGCCACTAGCTTTTCCCAAACATTATTTTTAAAAAAGAGCATGTGTTTTTTTCCTCGTAGGTGTAGTATAAAGCACTATGTACCACTCGGAAGAAAGTGCGATTCCCAACTCGAGAGTTCAAAAATTATTCATGTTTATTTAAAATTCACTACAACAAGCCTTGTCAAAGCAAATAAATAAAAAAAAAAATTGTACTTTTGCAAATAATAGTCAGGATATTATGTTCATTTCCGCACATTAAAAAAATATCTTGTATATCTAGATCAACGGTTCCCAATTTTTTATGCCGTGGAACCCTAATTGATCTACCACTTTTTGGCGGAACCCTATCTCGCCAAAGGGAATATTCATCTTAAAGTCCCATAATAATAATAATATTAATATCTGGGACAAATCACACATGGTCATCTGGCCCCAAACTAGGATTCCCTGTATCTTGGGAACCAGAGACTCATATACATACACATATACTTTTAAATACATACATAATATAGATATAATACACCCAGACTCAGAGCAAACAATTCTGCTCATCACAGAAAACTCCAAAACTCATTCAAGTTTGAAATTTGAATTTAATTATTGGAATTTTTGTGCGCGCTAAGTATGTTTGAACCGTATAATACTATGTGTTGCACAGATCGGTACCGAATTATACCGAACTGACCGATAAAGGGCAGAGTATATTATATGGTGGTCTTTTAGCCAACAAGGACATTTCGCGTTGAAGCCCACCTGATCCGAAATGTTTCCTATGTAACTACGACAATAAGGCCTAACTCTCGGAACCCCTGTGACCCTCCCACGGAACCCTAGGGTTCCGCGGAACACCTTTTGGGAACCGCTTATCTAGATACACAATTACTTTATTTATTGCATGCAGAATATATTGTATGCATAAATCTGGGTTAAATCTGTATATCTGGGGCAAAATTTCAACTACGAATTATCGTAATCATTGGGGAGTATGGGCACTGTATACGTTAGTCATGACTGTATTACTAGTACTATTATCTAATCTATGGTATTACGGTATGGACACTCCTCAGACTAAAAAAAGTTTTTATTGGACACTCCTTGACTCTCTCCCAGACAAACAGCTTTATACCGGGTGTATATGCAAAGGCGAGAAACATTTAAGGGTATGATTGTATAACTGATGTATAAATATTTTACAATAATAAAAAAAATCTGTAAGATACCAGTAACACACAATCACACGATTTTCTTTTCCTTAAACGTACAAAACTCATACACAATTTACTGGTCAGTGAACTTTGATAGCGTTAGTACCTACTTATGTAGTCTAGTGAGCAGAGGTTTGGCAACAGCGCAGCGGCGGGCGGCACGAAACAGGCAACAGCGCGATCGGCTCGCTACTCTGATGTTTACGTGAAATGAAAACGCATTTTTAGCGTATTTAAAAATCCGAAATTTACACTTATTGTAAATTACAAAATGATTTTACAAAGTAATCGTAGTAGGTACACAAGAAGTGTTCAAAGTGGCCGCCGTTTTGGTACAAGACACGCTGACATACCTACCTACTTCTCCAAGCCGTGACAGGATTCAAATCTTCTTGTTTTTAACTCGCGGAAAGCACTTTTAATAACTAAGTATTTTTAACTCGCACACAGTTCACACTTCCTCTTGGATAGAGTACACAAACTTCCACAAATACAACGGCTAACGCGCTCCAGCCTCCCCGACCTTGAGCATGTAAAGGGGTTTTAAACTGCGGGGTTAGAAAAATAACTGCTTGACACGTTTCAGTCAGGAAATCATTTCATCCACCAGCATCCACGTTGTACGCGTCCGTGAAACATTTTGGTTACTTGTTAAGTACAAATGATACCATATCAAAGTGTTTGATATTTGCAAAAAAAACAGCCACGTCGACGTTGTGGCGTATTTTCAGCCATGATTTAGGTATCTAATCGAGCGATCGATCGCGGCGACGTACATCCGCTCGATAAACAAATTAGCAACTGTCTTCGACCTGCGCACCGACTCGAGCGCGAGGGGGTGTACGTCGACTGCTTGCGAGGGGGTGGGGTAGGAGACGCGCGCATGCGCGGCAGTGACGTGGCACAGCTAAAGAACCAATAGCGCGACGGTGCGACGGCGCGACCACGCGATGACGGCCTTGACCTTGCGATTGAATTTTGGCCTTGAATTTTTCCATTCCTGCGTAAGTACTATCCAGCGACCTACGCGAGCCGGGGGCGCACGGGGTGAATGAACTAGCTGATAAGAATGCGTGGCTAGAACTTAGAAAAATAATGGATATTTTGGTAAAAAAATAAGGTATGTTTTTTTTTGGTGGAATGCTACCAGAATCGTTTATACTTTCACCTCCTTAAAGGTTTCTTGGTTATGCATATACACCCTGTATAGTATTGTATTGTATGTATCTATTAAATGTATTTACATGTTTTGGTTATTATTAGGTATATTTTTGCTATTTACATTTTTTTTTTTGCTATTTTTCCCGATGTATGGGAAGAGACCCGTGCCCCTGCAGTGGGGACGTAATGGGTTGTTAATACACAAGCATATTGACATTTTTTGATTCTATTGAAAACTTCATGCACTGTCGTTGATATCGTCCTGTATTTCTTTTGTTGTCTGGAAGAGGTCGCTTTAAGCGATAAGACTACTTTTATACACTTAATCTTTCATTTTTATATTGTAATATTCTTGTGTGCAATAAAATGTTCTTAACCCTTTCGCGGACGCGCCGACTATAACCGCCGACTTCGGAGAATGCAGAGTGACGGGGCTGCTTCACTCGTCGTCATTTGATTTGCTCTACAGGCGAAACGGTTTGAGCAATCCTCTCCCCGAACAAATATGTTAGACTACAATATACGGTGTCACTCCTGTGATGTTCGCACCTCCACAGGTGTCACATTTAATGGTTTCATTACGCGCACAAAACACCTCTCCACGCGCTCCCACCTCTTCCCTTGGGTGACGCGCCGGCTATAGCAGTCGTAGTTGTATGCAGTGTTCTTCAGTCACGCGCCGAGTGCGCCAGGGGGAAGTCTATGGAGGAACGCTTTTCGCGCCAAATTTAACGGAAATGTAAGTAAGATAAAATCTTGTTTTTTCTGTATGAATTAGTTTTATCAATAACTATTTAGTAAAATAACAATACAACAGATCATTCTGCGATTGTTTGAGCTCTTAACAGCTTATTATTACCTATTATTTTCCTTTACAAAGAGTAGGTAGATTACTATGCATTAAATCTGCCAAATATTTTTTTATAAGCTTTTAGAGTTTGTAGAACTTTGATATTTCGCACACTCACTTTTCGTTTGATGATGACGTAAGAATATTAGGCTCCTGACTTGATGCTGTAACCGGGATAGCACCAGATATACCATGGAACTACTGTAGGTATATCTGTTTGAGGCTTCAAATCAAACATTATTGTGTCGATTTAGTTCATTATAGAATATGTGTTTATGACCTCAATTATCATCATAAAAGATACAAGCCGTCCACTGCTGTATATAGGCCTGCCTCGAGGATTTTCCAAAGGGCCGTCTGTTTGCCGGTCTAATACAGGCTGCGCTGTGCAGCGATGACCCCAATATGTTTTTTTAATTCCAGATGTCTCAAAAAAGAAGCAAGGGCACCAGCCAATCAAAGGACCCGTACGAAATTCAAAATGAAAAGATTCTCCGTTTGTTTGAGGAGGCTTCGTCAGATGAATTGTCTTGTGGTACGGAGGAGGATAAGCAGTCAACTGATGATGATAAAACTCAAATACCTGAGGAAAACGATAGTTCTGAGCACGATCCTTTTAGTGATATGGACGGCGACTATGGATCTGATCAAAATTACGATCTAATGAAGACTGTGACGGATCAACGACATCGTGTGAATCTATTCAACGTGGAACAATGCGAATTAAGGCTTTAGTTCACCGTGCAGATGTCCAACAAGCTGATCCCCACCCTGAAAGTCGAGCTAGAATGCGTTCATTAAGTCACGATCACGACTATAATCACCTATTTTCACCCGAGGAGTTGCCAGGTTCAGAAAACGCGATTAATGTAGACCGTAATTCAAATGAACAGCAAATAATATCAAAACAATCAGAACAATACTGCACTCAACAAACTGCAAACCAAACGGCTTTACGACCAGGTAAACAACATTTACAAATAAATATGGACAGCCGGATTTACAACAAGTTACGAGAGAAGCGGATTTACAGCAAATAACAGTGCAACAGAACTTACAAATGATTACAGAACAACAAGCCATACAACAACTCTCAAGAGAACCGGACTTACAACGACTTACAGAACAACCGGCTGTACAACAGCTCTCAAGAGAACCAGACTTACAACAAGTTACAGAAGAACCGGCCATACAACAAATTTCAAGAGAACCGGATTTACAATGAGTTACAGAACAACCGGCCATACAACAACTCTCAAGAGAACCGGACTTACAACAAGTTACAGAACAACCGGCCATACAACAGATTTTAGGACAACTAGAATCCGTCCGCTGTCACCAGCCGTCTTCGCCCCCGGTGACTGATGATGTCTGGTATGACAGTACAGAACCTATACCTAAATTTACATTCGATTCACACGACATTGGGCCCCAATTTAAGTTTGAGTACACCAATATTTCTCTACTTTTCTATTAGAAAACACAAGTTGTGTTAAAATATAACGACTTACACAAATTTAAACATGTCTTTTATTTCAACTTTGCATTACTTTACAAATTTTCAGTTTTTAAACTTATTTCTATGATTAATTTAAAGAATACTCGTATTTATTAGACTGAATGTTATACCCGTCGTGTCGTTAAAGTATCTTTTTTACCAAAAACATGGAGCATATCTGGTATAGCCGTCGACGTCCCAGACCGGCCTGACCTATTGTACGTATTGCAAGAATAATAATGTGACAGAACTTCTATGGCCTTCGCATGCTATAGCAGCGATGTCCCATTCAATAGCAAAGTTCAATTGACTGTGACGGATATGCTTTAGACGTCGACTGCTATATCAGTCAGCGTCACATAGCATGTCCAATTGCATTTGCTTGTGACAGAGTGGCTCTAGACGTCGACTGCTATGTCAGTCAATGTCACAGTGTATGGTCCCATTGCATTCGCTGGAGACATGACTGCTCATGCATCCCATACAAAATACGAGTGTCAACCAAGGTCCAGGGAGTGTCCGCGAAAGGGTTAACACTTTCACGGACTACTATCCGTACCTTCGTTAAGTTTCCGTTGTGACACTTGATGACTGACTCGGTGGCTAAGTGGTTAGCGATCCTGACCTCTGATCCGAGAGTCATGGGTTCGATCCCCACACAGGGCAAACTTTTCTGTGATGAGCAGAATTGTTTGCTCTGAGTCTGGGTGTATTATATCTATATATGTATGTATTTAAAAGTATATGTGTATGTATATCAGTCTCTGGTTCCCAAGATACAGGGAATCCTAGTTTGAGGCCAGATGACCGTGTGTGATTTGTCCCAGATATCATTATTATTATTACTTTTTTTCCATACAAAATAGTGTGTCACATAGTTAAATATGCTTTATTATAAATATGTATGGCAGTATGCCTATGTACGTAGGCGTACTGCCGTGTAGCGGCACAAAAGCGCTTATTTACGTGGAAGCAAAAATTTTATTTTTTATTTTATTTTTATTTTATTTTATTCAGGATAACAACAGCCACTTATTAAAAGTAAACATATTACATTGAGACAAATGATAGTTAGGCCAATAATAGCTATCCACTTGATATCAAAAGTACAAATTAAAGAATACATGTCGTCGAAAATTGAGTTAAAACTTTTGGCGTAACGTCAATAGGCGTACTGTCATAATATATCTAAGTTCATCGAATCCCGCCTATAGGCGTACTGTCCGTGAAAGTGTTAATGTACAGTAGACGTTAGAAAACCAGAAAAACCGAATGAGAGAAACTACGTGCATTAAATTACACCCTCAACAAGAAGACTGTATACCTATACTTAACTTAAAGCGTAAACGACGCAATTCTTTTTTTTTTCAAAACGATTAGAAATCAAATCCTGTCTTGAAACGATTAGAAAGACTACTTGAAAGGGTCAATTCGCATCCCCGATCCAGAAAAGGGATCTCGCCTTTTATTTCTACAGTTTTTTGTATGTTTTCCAATCGTAATTTCAGTAGGAAAGCTGTTTTCTGAAACAGATTAAAACGGTTTCGTTTTGCATTGCAAGTTGTCGTATAGAAATATTTAACTTCAGTTCAAACGGAACATTTTTATATACAGAATGGGTTAAAAAAGGAGAAAACTTTGACATGTTTTTTCTAACAAAACCTGCGGACATTAAAAAAAAATTGTTCAAATAAATAAAAATATTTTAAAATCTGTATTTGGAAAACAAAGACAAACGGTCAAGTGGTATAAAAATGTCCTAAGCACCAATTAAACCGAGCCCTTCAAAGTTGAACCTGCCGGGAATCGAATCCGTGCCATCCGGTTCTCAAAGGAGCGGTCGGTAGTTACTACGCCACGGAGGCGGTAAATTGATGGAGTCGTTCTTAATAAATAATCTTAGGTTATTGACAAAATCGAAGAATCAAAATTCTCAGTAAAACCGATTTTATTCGATTTCAATTTCGGACGTTTAAATGCAATGTTGGCTCGTAATGTGGCTACGAAAGGGCTTGAAAGGGAACGCTGTAGTTACTGAAAGAGGGTAGAACTAAAACTCTTTGTAGGGCTGTGCTTTGATGGGATTAGTTAGTCTTTCATGTACCAGACTCTTGGTAGAGTAAAATTTAAATTGTGACCAGCAGTTAATTTTTGTTGCATTCTGCCCAAAGCTTGTTTGTCATATTAAACCCATAAAAACAATATATCAACCCAAGAATCTTTGGGATTTTATGTTTTTTTTTTTCATACAAATTCACGAGAAATCGTTGTCCGCAGGGTAACAATAATCGGTCCAAATTTAAGCAGACAGAGAAGTGGTGCATTCTTTTCTATCCAAGCATTTTCACATAAGTTAGAAAGAGACGCAATCGTTCTAAATTTAAATAAATTAGGACTGGATTTGGTGTTCGTAGCGTTCAAACACTCCTACCTTTAAGTAGGCGAGTTGTAAACTCCTTGTTATGGCCAACTATATATAATCTGTGCTATGGCTATTGCCACAGATTATATTATACATAATACATATAAGAGTTACTATAGTTTTTCAAAGATTATTATAGACAACCTTTACTTTGTGACAGAAAGAATACCGGTAATGCACATCGAAACAGGTCGAAAGCAATGTTTAGTTCGTGTGCTCTCGTTTAGCAAGACCTTTGTTGTTTCACTTTGTACGACCACTTTGTTTGGCTACTTTGCGGTGAGGCAGGAAATTAACGAGTTTTATCTCTTATTCTGTTGTTGCAGTCAAAAGGATTTCAGACCGCAAGAGGTCTTTGTAATAGGCTTTCGGTCTCAAAGAGCTTACAAAACTAGTTGTTTGCGAGTGCACCACTTTTTTATAATAGAAGTTCCAAATAAATATTTTTTTAATGCAAATAAATTGTTTTAGAGTGTTGTCGTGTTACTGTGTCGCAAGTGTGGAAATGTGGTCGCATTTTTGGCATTCGTACCCAAAATGTGTTAAAGGAACCCCACTAATACTAATCCTACTTGACAGACTAATATTAATTTCATAAATCTTATTTAGAAATAGTGGAATCTTTGGAACCGAATATATTTTAACTGATTATTTCTGTGGCATTACCAAAAATAAAACTTTAAATTAAGATAGACGCTATACAAGAAACGCGTATTTAAAGTTTTTTCGTTTTTGCTCTGTAGTTTGACTTCATATTCATAGCAAATATTGGCTTCACTGTAACTAGTGATTAATAAGGGACGATCTAGAAATCAACTTAAATGTTTGCAGCTGCCGTTCCGACGGCACTAAAATTAGTCCACATTTATCCAGTTCTCGCGTTAATGGCCGTCCTTGATGTGTCATATTTACCAAAACAGTTTGATGATTGCCGCAGAATAAGAGCCTCGACAACCCTACGGGGATTGCTCCATCCATTTCATAGACAAAATTACGATTAAACACGTCTGTAAATATTGGATTAGACGTCTGTTTTTACTCTCACACTGATCTCGGAAAGCTTATTCCTGAAAATTAGGAAAAGAAATTCGTGAAAATAGCGGTGAAAAAACTATACTCTTAATGATGATTTTATTTCAAGCATCAGTATTTTAAATTAAAAAGAAGAAGAACCAATTTAAACTACTATTCACATTGAAAGTGATAAAATAAATAAGTAGATAAAATAAATAAATAAAATACTTAGCCTTTTATTAATTCCTCAATTTTTCAAAAAATATACATTGCATACCTAAAAAAAATTATAAATCATTCACAATCACAATATTACCATAATATAACATTCATAAAAATTTATAAAAAACAAATATCTTAGCAAATATAATATAAGTAGATTATTCCTACGAAATATACAGCATGTTTGTATCACACAAATGCTTATAAAGTTTTACTATACGGTAAATAATAAAAATAAATATAGAGTAGATCCTTCATGCACGCTGGAGTGGCAAAAAGTAGAATTAAATCCCCTTTTGAAAGCGAAGCACTGTTTTCACGCTCGTTTCCTTTGCATTTTTATGAGCTTTTTAGGGTTCCGTATACAAAAGCTGCTATTGAAACCTTTTTTACCCTATTTCTCCATGTGTCCGTTCGGTAGTGAGTTTCAAAACTGTAATCTTAATAATTTTTAACAGAACACGTATAAACTATTTGATGGTAAACAATTTTGATGCGTGTTGCTCAATTCGCTTTTGTTTTTTTTTTTTAGAATTTGCTATAATAATAATATTTATTCACTCATAATTGGTTAACAGATTACTCCAAAACACCAACATGTCATTAAAAATTACAAATAAAAGAAACTAAAAACTAGAATAGGCACAATAAAATTACAAACGCACAATAAATTACAGCAAAATAGGCACAATTGAATTAAAAACACACAATAAAAATTACAAATGAAATTTGACATAAATGATACTTACTTTCATAAAAACAAACACTTACTGAGTAAGAGCTTAGATATGCATAGGCATTCTTAACGAATGCTCCGATTCGATCCGCAAATATTTCAGTCTTAGTGTTCTAGTAGAGCAAGTCACCGAGAATGAGGCAAGCGCGAGCTGTGGGCGCGGTGCGTGCGCGAACTTACAGATGGCGCCACCTTCCATAGAATTGGTCAAACCATAGAGTGGCCACTCTTTATCTTTTGGTTACCTTACTCTTTGGGGCTCACGAACAGGCACGGAGCACGGTGGCCCAAGTCCTCGACACCTACAGCTCTACCTGCTCCAATGCTGACTGAATGCTATGTATTTCTTGGGGATAGTGGTTAAGTATAATAAGTAGAATATATAAGTAGTAGTAGTAGTATCATAGAATAAAGAATAATACTACGTGTAGAAGTTTCACTCTGCGGAGATGTTAAATTAATAAGATACTAACAGTACACAGCAATAAAGTCCAATCTTGCTTGTCCATACACTACGCGCTTTTCATTATGTATGTATATGTATAAATGCGCATCACGCGTTAGTACAGGGAATAATGTACCTATTCACAACGCGCGAGAGTTGCTTTTACGCTGAACGGCCAATGTTTCCTGTCCTTGTTTGCCCTTGGTGAGTGACACTCGAGGGTATGCGGCGATGTACTTGCGCGCGTAGGTATATAGCTTCGTCGAAGTGAGACAGGCCTGGTAGTACGTTTAAACCTAATATAAAGAGATGATGACAGATTTCTGTCAAAATTAAATTTTGTATCCACTAAAATTTGCCTTTTATTTATGCGTAAAAACTTGTACGCTGTGGACTTGTAAGCTGTCATGAAATTTTAATTGTAAGCTCGCAATCCGTGAAATTTTTAAATGAAATTCGGTTGGTTTGGCAAAAATTAAATCCGGCTTAGCGAGCTGAATGTAACCTGAAAAATAATTATCTATTATAATTTATAAATAACCCTGTCAATGCCCTTTCCAATCAACAACAAAAGCAAACTTAATTTTTCTCCATGATATACTTTCATATAGTCTTTCATAATAACCTATTACTAAAAGTGGTCTAGATAAAAGCGAATATTGGTTTCAATTCGGTTTTCACAATTAAACTTATTATTTTACAGGATAATTTAAGTGTTTGTCTCCTTCTCTCTGTATCGAAAAGACAAGGACAGGACGCTAAAATTTAGTTTAGTCCTCTCAAATAAGTTTAATCGTAAACTCCGAATCGACACCGTTAATGTCCCGTCTTACAGTGTAGACAACGTTACTGAATTATTAATAGAAAGCGATTTTATTAATTTCAATCAAGTATAATTGTATAAGTATAATACATTTACCACACATTCTAATATTGTTTTGATGAAACATTTTGCTGGGTATGTCGATAATTGAGGGAGTTACATTGTCCACTTTATTTAATAAGTAAGTAATAGAATATAAGACTTTATTTTTTAAATGTGTTGGAGGGAGTTTCTTTAGGGCCCGCCGTTTCTTCTCACTCCGCAAACACTTCCCGAAACGGTGGATATACGAGTTCCGAGTGGTAGGAACCTCGTATTAGGTAGATAAAAGAATGACGTTCGAAAAGTGTACACTGCTACCTAGTTCGAATAAATTTTCATTTTCAAGTAAGTCCTAATTTCCTGATAAATAGTCATCAATTAATCAATGTCTAATATAGACGATTTACTGCAGGGTCTTGGACCTTGGTAGATAAATAGTCGTATTCATGTGAATATGTGTGGGTATTTACTACAAGTAAAAAAAAGCCCCAATTTTTCACGACTATACAATGCACTTTAATATGTACTTATTATGAAAAATATTTAAGCGACTTTATGCCATACGATTAAATAAATAAATTTTGCTTGTGACATATGTCAAATCCAAACAAAATTTTGCTTTGTTCACACTATACTCCATTGCACACGTAATATAGATTGACAGCTGTCAAATCAAAACAATAACAATTTTCATTGATGTAGATTTCATTTTATGTTGATATGATAGGCCTATGCAATAGGTTGCTTTGAAAATTCCGTGAATTCACATGTAATTTTTTTTTTTTTAGAGTTACCGCAACATGGACACTTTATTTATTGGCTGTCACCAACAGATTCAGGAGATATTGTTCGATATCAACGTTATTTTGAAACTTACAATGAATGGAACCCTAACATGGTATGTTGATGAATTGTTCTATTTTGTGGCTACTATTGTATTTATATAGGGTTGAAAGGATTGCCATTTAATTAATTTTGTAAAAGAAGATTGGTTTAGTAAAGATCGGAGTGGTTAGAAGAGACAAATAAGTCTGAATTCAAACTAATAAATTTTCATCTCTTTCTATCCAAGCATCTTTACATAAGATAAAAAAAGCGGCCAAGTGCGAGTCGGACTCGCCCATGAAGGGTTCCGTAGCAGCAAGTAACATAATATAAAAGTTTTTGTAGTTCGTTGTAACTTGAATGAAAGGTAAATTGCAGTTTACGATTTATGACGTATTAAAAAAAACTACTTACTAGATATCGTTCAAACCAATTTTCGGTGGAAGTTTGCATGGTAATATACATCATATATTTTTTTTAGTTTTATCATTCTCTTATTTTAGAAGTTACGGGGGGGGGGGGGACACACATTTTACAACTTTAGAAGTGTCTCTCGCGCAAAACTATTCAGTTTAGAAGAAAATGATATTAGAAACCTCAACATCATTTTTGAAGACCTATCCATAGATACCCCACACGTATGGGTTTGATGAAAAAATTTTTTTTGAGTTTCAGTTCTAAGTATGGGGAGCCCCAAAATTTATTGTTTTTTTCTATTTTTGTGTGAAAATCTTAATGCGGTTCACAAAATACATCTACTTACCAAGTTTCAACAGTATAGTTCTTATAGTTTCGGAAAAAAAGTGGCTGTGACATACGGACAGACAGACAGACAGACAGACAGACATGACGAATCCATAAGGGTTCCGTTTCTTGCCATTTGGCTACGGAACCCTAAAAATGGGCATAGTACTACTAGCCATTCTTTCAAAATTCAACTATGTACAATTATACAATTGTACATAGCGTTGAAAGTGTTGTAATCTAATCAATTTTATAAAAGAAGATGAGTTTGGTAATGGTTGGTGTGCTTAGAAGAGACAAATAAGTCCGAATTTAATATAACTAATAGTTTTCCATCTCTTTCTATCCAAGCATCTTTACATAAGATAGAAAGGGACATAGTCCTACTAGCCGTTCTTTCAAAATTCAACTAAATGTATTACAGTTGAAAGTTTTGCAATTTGTTTAGTAAAAAGAGATGCGTTTGGTAAATATCGGAGAGCTTAGAAGAGACAAATAATTCTGAGTTCAGGTTCACTCGTTAGTGGTTCATCTCTTTCGATCCAAGCATCTTTACACAAGATAAAAAGAGATATAGTCTTACCAGCCATTCTTTCTAAATTCAACTACTGTAAATATACTCGTGGACAAAAAAATCGACTCAAAGTTTCATGCACGACTTTTGGAAAATTAACTCAATCTAGCAAAATAAAACTAAACCAAAAGTTCAAAAACTGTGTGTTTACTGTTTATGATTTTAGTTTGATGGTTTTCTATATAAAATATGAGTTTGGTAAAGATCGGCCTGCTAACAAGAGACAAATAGAATAGAATAGAATCGGAGTTTGTCAATACAAACCTCCACCAATACGGACTTGGCCTCGTGTGTGGAAAACTCAATAGTTTTCCATTGTTTTTTAATTGTAATTATGAATAACATGTTGGCGATTTGGAGTAGTCTGTAAGTCAATTATGTTTTGAATAAATGTTATTATTATTATATTATTAATATTACTATTAAAAATGGATTCCAGTTCAACTGGTTCATCTCTTTCTATCCAATTTTCTATAAATAAGATAAAAAGGAACATAATCCTTACTAGTCGTTCTTTTTAATTCAGAAAAAATATTCTCCTTATAGGTCGTGCGCACAACCTCCACCAATACGGACTTGGCCCCATGTGTGGAGTATGGACTAACCTTCCCGAGTAATGGGAGCAAGGGTCTCCCTTGCCCTTGCAGTATTTCCGGACCGATACGACATTCAAACCTTCAAGAAAAGAGCGTACTCCCATATCAAAGGCCGGCAACGCACTTGTGACTCCTCTGGTATTGCGGGTGTCTATAGGCGGCGGTAATCGCTTATAATCAGGTGATCCGTCTGCTCGTTTGCCACCTCTGCCATAAAAAAAAGTGGGGACGTAATCGGTTGTTTATAACTTTTAGGTAGATGAGATACTTAGCCTAAAAAAGGCATGTGAATTTAAGTCGTAAGCCATGTCACTTGTCATTTGAAATGTCACCTCTTAATGTCCATATTTTCCCGTCAAACCTTGGAATGTATTCGTTAGATATTATTTGCCCCAGACTAAAAACATATTGAAAATATAAAGATCACGAGAGTTGGAACGGCCTGGAAACGCTATTGGCCCTTTTAAGAAATAATGGAGAACAAAGTTACAAAAGAGAGACTGTGGAACACATGCAAACTTCCTATAGGAACCCGGTATATGGCTCCCAAATTAACAAAACTACAAACACGCCATTCCAGTATGGAAAGAAGCATGAAAGTTGACAAAATAAATCATAACAATACGTATTTAGAAAGGCTACCAAATCTCAAGATATGATGTTACATGAAAAATAAAAAAGCTAAAATTGAGGCCGGTCATATGCTGAGAGGACCGGATAAATTGAGTAAATAAGACCATCCCAATCTAGAACCCTAGGGAAGGGAAACATAAAAAAGGAAGACCTTACAAAAAATATGATATGATAAAGATAGGAGGGAAAACTTGGACAAGACAAGCACAGAACCAAAATGAATGGAAAGGTATGAGGAGATACCAAATAGCAAACAGACAATAAATGCTACTATAAATCTGTAAATGACAAACAGATATTAACAGATAAAATAATAGCATTTTTAATATAAAATCTTATATGAAAAAATAAAATTATTAAGTTAGCAAAAATAAATAGTGTTTGTTTGTTTGTTTGTTTGTATACTCTTTATTGTACGACAAAATAATACAACAAAAATTTATGAAAAATACATGGTGTTGCGGGTGTCTATGGGCGGCGGTAATCGCTTACCATCAGGTGATCCGTTTGCTCGTTTGCCACCTCTGCCATAAAAATAATAAAAAAAAATGTGCTAAGGTGTATTCGTCATAAACCTTGAATTAATTTACAAAATAATATTGTAACTTCATTTAAAATTAACTGTTATTAAACTTAGCAATAAATTTAAGTCTGTAAAGCAAATTCAATTGCCACCACTTAATATTGGACGATAATGGACTCTTTTGTTCGGTGTTAAAAGCTAAATTTGATAAGTTTTAGCTGGTACTACTTTAACTTCCCTTAATAAAAGTTAATGGAAGCTTTTCCAGTCATTTGTTTAGCTTTTAAGTAATTAATTATTTTCCAATCCAGCAGCCTTTTGTAAGTACGAACGTTTTATTTATATGAAGACAATAAAAGGGTGCCTAATAATGGAAGCGTTATTCCAATCCTAATCTTGTTGATGTTACTTTAAGAACAAATTTATTTATGTACATGTAATTTTCAAAATTTCATAAGCAAAAATAATTATAATAAGATCCGGGACAAATCACACACGGTCATCTGGCCCCAAACTAGGATTCTCTGTATCTCGGGAACCAGAGACTGATATACATACACATATACATACACATATACATATATATATATACACAGATATTATACACCCAGACTCAGACCAAACAATTCTGCTCATCACAGAAAAGTTTGCCCCGTGTGGGGATCGAACCCACGACTCTCGGATTAGAGGTCAGGATCGCTAACCACTTAGCCACCGAGTGAGTCATAAAAAACAGTCCAAGAATTAACCTCGTTTCAGTTACCCTAATTTTGAAGTAAATTCTCTCAGCTACTAGTGTTGGGAGCCACGTGAGCCACCACAACTTATAAGAACAGGTTAAAAAAGAAAAAGAAAAAAGAAAGAAAGAAAGAAAATGTTTATTCAGCAACACCATAATGAAAAACAAAGATAGTTACTTTTTTTTTCTATGATATGGTAAGTAAATTAACTCAAAAATAGGTAAGTAAAAATCAATTGCCTTAATACACAGACAAAAAAATACTACTACAGCCACAGATATATAAACTATGACTACAGTTTATATATCTATATACATTTTATCTATATATCTATGACTACAGCAGTTTATTGTCAGAACTCTCAGACTAACAATAAAAGTCTTTAGTTTCAGAATCTTAACATGAATTTTGCTCAAACGCGCTAATTCTTGCAATCTGTTGCAATGAAGAAAGCCTTTTCAAATAATGTCAACACATAAATCTCTTAAGTTTTGGCAGCAGCTTTTTGCTACACCTATAGATAAAGTATGAAGCTGTCAGAATGAGCGACTTGTTTATCATTTCGAGTTGATATTAAATTCCACAGCTATTATAATAATTTATAACAACAACAATGTCTCGTTTTAACGTTATTCGATGAAATATTGTATTATTAAGTTTGGTAATAAGATCTTTTTCGTTGTTTTGATGTAACAGAATCCTTGGAATATAATGTAAGTAAATTATTTACTTCGTTAACTTTAATAAATTGTATTAAAGAATATTTTCTTTATTGTATTAAGATAGATATATATTTTTGTTATATACATAGTATGTAAGTATTCGCTACCACATAAAATAAATTACTATAAGTATTTTTATTTCAACCGCAAATTATTTTTATTTTGAACTTTTCAAACCAAATACCTGAAAAAAAATTACCCAGGCCTTTACTCATCAAACTGAACAACTTTGTCCAAGGAACCTATACTCAATTAGCAAAAAAATTTTTGGACTTCCTATACAAAATTGCCGGATCAGTTGATTGATTAGTATGGAAAGTCCAAAATTTTTTTTACGAATTGAGTATAGGTTCCTTGTGCAAAGTTGTTGAGTTTTATGATTAGAACCCATTGTTAAATTTTTGCAGGTATTTTAGAAGGACCCTATATATAGTATGTAGATATACGTCAGTGTTAGTAATTTGTGTTCTAAAAATGTAGCTTTTAGTGTTTTTGTAGCACAAAAGTGCACTTTTCACAGAATTTCCCTAATATATTACAATATTCCATATGTCAACACGGAATAGACTATCTTTATACAAGTTTGTATGGCGAACCAAGTTTGTATGAAAAGTCCAAAAATTTTTTTGCGATTTCAACAAAGTTGTAGAACAAAAGTTGTTCAGTTTGATGGGTAAAAGCCAACCTTGAAGTATTGTCAACCACTTCTGTTACACCCTGTATATGTGACGCAGGTGTATGATAACATCAAGAAGTCAAAATTAATACTTATTATTAGAAATAGAAATAATAGAAATAGAAACTCTTTATTTAATGTAAAAACACAACACCTTAAAGTAAGACATTCGTTCTTAAGCTAAAAATAAATGTAGGTGCTGCATAGTGACACTAAAAAAGGGTCCCCACTCAGCATTTCATAAACCTAAGAATATCCGGGTTTTTGATCAAAAACCTGAACTCATTTATATCGTTGTATAATGTTATAACTGTTTAGAAAATAATTTGTCTCCAAGAAACACCCATATTTCTTATAATTTTAGAACCATTTAGGAAATAGGTAATCAAAATTGTTCCTCTAACAAATACTTATCTTATACCTTATTCCAAACTGAGACGACCTAATTTGACAGAAAAATGGTTCTCAAATTTAACATAAGAAATATTTGTGTTTTCCGGATTTTCTCAGGTTTATGATAATATTAAGTAGTTATTTTAAATTCTTCCGGTTCTTGATCAAAAGCCTAGGTTTTTATCAAAACCCTGATTTTATCAAAAACTTACGACATATGCACTTTTGGCAGTCTACAGAAGTCAAGATAATCTTTTAATTAACTGTTTAACTTTTTTTGTATAATGTTTTTATTTTCCTGTTTTATGCTGTGCAATAAAGTGTTTCATTAATGCATTCTTTAAATTCTTTAATTAATATTTTATATTTGAGCTTTCTGTGAGAAATGACTGTCTATTGTAATAAAATAACCAAAACTATTATTTTACTAGTCACGCACGACTATTAATTTGTAACGAATAACAAAAGATATTGTGGTAAACAGTGGTGCCGATTCGGTGTTTACGATTAAACTTATTTGACAGGACTAAACTTAATTTAAGCATCCTGTCCTTGCCTATTCGATATAGAAGGAAAAAGATAGAACGCTTAAATTAAGTTTAATCCTGTCAAATAAGTTTAATCATGAAAACCGAATCGATGCATTAACAATTTCAAATAACATTTTCCTTTTCAAAATTAACTTATAAATTAATGGAAGTCAACTATTTTATTAGAGTATTTATCGTTCTATAAATATTTTAAGTAAATTCAGAATTATTTAGATTATCTATAGGTATAAATATGGTGGCGATAAGAGAGAACGTAACTCAGAAACTATTGACAATTATGGGCATCTCATTTATTGTAAATGAGGAATAAAAATGGTTTAGGATAGTACCCGGAGGGACTACTAGGATAATTTTCTGATAATTTGAATAAATTGAGTCAATGTTTTGTCGTCTTTATCGATAAATGTTGCTTGTTCTATACCAGTTAAATTTTAATGCGTTTCATCGGTTGCCTTTTCTAATTGATTTAATGGTTTGTTTGTAATTAACACGATTTTTTGTGATAAATCAAAAAAGTGAAATGTTTACATTCTTTTTTTTATTCATTTATTGTGTACAAACACTAACAAAATACAGCTTAACGGAAAACAAAAACAAAGGGTACAGCTTATTTCTCAAATAATAGAATTTCTTCCAGCAGACCCGGAAGGAGAATTTTAATTGAGATGGCAGAAAAGCATTTACACAAATATAAGGTGTTAAAAAATTTGCTGGTATTATTTAAACTGGGGCTTCTTATCATAAAACTGAACAACTTTCCCAAAGGAACCCATAGTCAATTCAAAAAAAAACTTCCCATACTAAATAGGCCGATCAGGTGACCGACTTGTTAGAAAAGTTTTTTTTTTTGTGAATTGACTATAAGTTCCTCAGGAAAAGTTGTTTAGTGTCACTAGTAGAAGCCCCAGTTTAAATAATACAATCGAATATAACATAACATAACATAACATAACATAACATAACATAACATAACATAACATAACATAACATAACATAACATAACATAACATAACATAATATTTTAAATGGCTCATCAACCTCACGAGGATACAACTTTCCACTTCCCACTACAAGCGGAAAAATATTTGGGTTACCGAGAGGTAGAAAATATCTTTTGACACTGTTTTATGCTGAAACGAATTAATGGATATTACTATGGTTGTCGACATATAACTAAAATAAAGGCTTGGAGATAACATATTAGACAGTTTATGGGGAATTTGGAAAACAATCCATCCTTCTCCAAAGACAGTCATTAAAAAGATTTCCTCGAGGGCGAAGCCGCGGGAAAAAGCTAGTACCTAATAAAATTCATCCCCCATTACAACACCAGTGACATAATCAGCTCTGACCTTTTGGAAGGAATATCTATCTAGCAAGAGAAAATTACTTTGAGTGCTCCTCAACCAGCCTATCAAGTATCAGGGAAAAGACACAACATAACAATATACATTTAATAAATAAGTTGGTCGTGGCTCAGTGCGGCTTTCGTGGTCGCATCGATCACGTAGGTTAACTGACTACAGACACGGTCATAACCTGGATGGGTTTGACTGTTAGTGGTCGACCGTTTCGGTGTTTCGCAAGGCACGTTAAGCCGTTGGTGCCGGCTGCTATCGCTGACGGAGGCCTCTTAGGCGGCTTGAAAATTTCTGACATGGGGCTGGCCACTAGCCCCACAACCTCCAACAATCCGGACTTGGCCCCGTGTGTGGAGTATAAGCCTAACCTTCCCGATGTATGGGAAGAGATCCGTGCCCCTGCAGTGGGAACATAATGGGTTGTTAACAAATAAGTTGGTAAAATTAAGTTGCTTTGAAACGTAGAACCAAGCTAGTTTTATTAATTTCCAAATTCCATTGGTGACATTTTAGTACGCGTTAGTTGCACTAATTTCCAAGTAAGAGAAATCAAAAATACTTTATATGTAGGGTGACTTTTTTAGTGCAACTTGATTGCCGTCCGAATCGTAATTTCCAAGCCATATGGTAACAAAATTATCTAGGTATGTAGGTTGAATTTTTATTGCGAGTTAATTTTCACAAATTTTTAAGCAGCAAGAATTCAAAAATACCTATAAACGAGTTTCACCAATTAATTCGATAAAAAATTAAAATATATTATAAATCTACTGTTACATTATGTAAATGTAATTTAAATTTTTTTACAACCTTTTTTTTCGCAATTTTAGTAAAGTCTAAAAAGAAATGTTTTTCTTTATGATGGATGGTAGTCTCGGGACTAAGGGTCTAGCACCATTTTTTTACAACCTGTTACGACGGGTAACATTTTTCTTTTATTATAAAATAAATGTGTTAAACATGATTGTATGTGACCGGGAAGTCCAAATTTGCAGAAGCTCGAATTGTGTTCCGCCCTCTATGCTACCATTACATTTAATAGCGTAGGTCGGTTAACAGAAGGACGTATCCCGGGATACTTTTACATAATTATGTCTCCCACATGTGTAAAAGTATCCCTGGATACGTCCTTCTGGTTTTCAACATGCATCAAAAGCCTCTACTTGAAACTGGATTAGTAACAATAATTTATTTTTTATTGTCTAAATGTAAAAATATGTAAGTAAAAAAAATTATGAAGCCACGCTCGACGTTGTAAATGTGTACAATCGGCTTAGCATTTAGTCAAAATATGTGATTTTTTTATTTGATTATTTTGTAGGTTCAATACAGGGTTTACTAATTGTGGGTATAAAAACTTGTCTATTTCTGTGTTTTTTTAAATACATTTTTTATTTATTTAAGTGTTTCGATGTTGTACGTATTGGAATTATCTGTAAGTCTGTATATGTTGTTATTTCCAAATAAAATATAATACAGAAATACCTACTTTCTCGCGTAAACTTTTATCCTCCTTGTTCAACACAGATATAAAAAAATAGAAAAATACCACTCTCGGAAACTAAATGGTGAGTTCCACAAATGAACCTGAACATTTATTCTCAAAGGACCCAATTTTTGGGACCATTAATTTGTATGGAAAGTCCAAACATTATTTTGCGAATTCAGCATAGGTTCGGTAGGAAAATTGAATCAGTTCTATCATGTTTGCCCAATTTTACTTTAAAAAGCTTTCTCACTTTTTTGTGGCAGCATCAACAAATATTTACAAGGCCCCAAGACTCTGGCCGCTAGGGCAAATATGTCCCTGGGCATTTCAAGTGATTGTATGTTCTCGCCTCCTTGACACATCAAACAGCAGGGTGGGTAGCCTGATATCACAGACAAAACTGGTTATCGCGCTCAATGAGAGAAATAGTTCACTTGTCTTTCTCACTGGCTCGGCTTTAGAATGAGATAGTCGTTGATTTGGTTGGTTGCTGGGACTTGTA
The DNA here is from genome assembly GCA_958295455.1 of Coleophora deauratella. Classification (NCBI taxonomy): domain Eukaryota; kingdom Metazoa; phylum Arthropoda; class Insecta; order Lepidoptera; family Coleophoridae; genus Coleophora; species Coleophora deauratella. Next base: position 15,033,329 of record OY282400.1, on the reverse strand, counting down.
CCGAGCACACGTCTGCTGAGTTATTTTTTAATTATTTCCATTTTAGAGTAGTCTCAACGTTATTTTTGTGATGGGGAAATAGACACACACACACACACACACACACACACACACACACACACACCGGCGCGCGCGCGCGCATATAAACACTCACATGCAACAGCTGTCTCTTTGTTTTTGTTATTATATATTATTGTCATTAAGCGTGTGACATGTTGGTGAACTCCACATTTTCCATGACGCTTGAACAACTTTAGTATGCTGTTGATGAACTCCGCAATTTCGGCCGTTGTGGAAAGGGCTAGTTCGCCGCGCCGCCGCCACTTTTGCTTGGGAGCTTGAGGGATTCGGACATTATAGCCAGTGCGTTGTGTTGTTGATAATTTCCTTTGCTCAGTGTAATTAGATGTACATATTCCGTGATAATTTCTATTTAAAAATCAGTTTAGAGTTAAGTTTTGAGTTCAAATTACATTGTAAATATTTGATTAAACATTAAGTTGTATTTGTTGCTTTTTTTTAGTAAATTCCTCTTCTGATCGATAAAATCAGAAGTGGGATTGATCCGCGATTTCCCACGTGGCTTTTTGACTACTTCATTTTTGTGTTAGTGTGTATTAGTGGTGATTAACTTTGTGAATAGTGGTAACTGTGAGTACTTTTTGTTTCCATAATGTCTGCAAAACCTGCGACTTCTAGGAAACGTCGAAAATCGAATAATAGCGAAGCATTAGATGCAATCTTAAGTCGTTTAAATGCAATTGAGGATAGGTTAAATACGCCAGAACCTAGTGTCAACGCACTGACTCAACCGAATGCCCTCGAGCGCTCCACGCCACTGCCTGTGGACGTGCTGAGAGTATCATCGACTCCAGTGCAGAGCGTCCTGCGGGATGGGGACGTACTTGAGGGAAGCACAGCTACCCTTAACGCTGCCTCCGGGCCACCACCATCCAGAGCCCTCACGTCCGACGACACGGTAACGGAGAGGATTGTGGGAGCACTCTCCTCCCTGATTCAAGTAAGACCTACCCATTACTATATTTCTAATTTTGATCCGTGCGTACATGACTTTGATACTTGGTGTGCAGAGGTCGATTGCGGTCGTGAAATAAATCGGTGGAATGATAGTGAATGTTTTGCAAGAGTTGCCGGTTGTTTAAAAGGTGACGCGCGTTCCTGGCTCAGTGACTGGATAACGAACGACCGTACCTGGAGTAATTTTAAAACTGAGTTTAGATCCCTCTGTCCGCGAAGTATAGATGTGGCAAATATTTTGTATGAAGTGATGTATAGTGACTCGAATAATTACGTAACTTACGCAGAATATGCTCGTCGTTCATTGTTGCGCTTAAACATCGTAACTGGTTTGTCCGATGACTTGAGAACTGCTATTGTTATTCGAGGTATTATGGACCCTCAGATAAAAGCTGCAGCTACTAATGCTAAATTGAAACCACGGCAGTTAGTTGAATTTTTAGCTGCTTTCACTAAACCTAAAATTGAGTTGCGAACAGCCCACAATCCTACTCATTTACCCTCTAAGTCATTTGTCTCGGAAACTCGGAAAAGTGAGGCTACGAAACCTGATCTGAAGTGTTTCTCTTGTGGTGGCGTAGGCCATAAGAGTAGCGTCTGTCCCAAGCGCACACGGTTAGAAACCATTCCTAGTAGTAACGCTCCAGTGGTCTCTAACAATTCCCCAGCTAGTTCTGTGAATAGACCACCACCCCCTATATGTACCCACTGTAATAAGACTGGGCACTTGGTTGATTCATGTTTCATTAAAAAGCGGGCAAAAACCTCAAACCGGCGACCATATAGTGCAATGTAGTGTAAATCAATAACGAGTTCTCTTCATCCTTTATAAGCGGTACCGCAGCACTCACATAATACCAAAAATGCACCAAGAAAATGACGGGCCGAGCGGTATTGTTTTGTATATTTTCTAGAGTAAAAGTTAACAATAAGGGCGTTGAATGGCCAGATGTACTTTGGAAGGTTCAGTTTATTCATACTTCGTCGAATCATGTAAGTACAAAATTGTCATCAATGCAACTTATAGTAGAAAATAGACGAAGTTACTTTAGTCTTGTGATCCTAAGTCCGTAATGTGGCGTAGTTCTGATGATCATGCAAAGACTGTGAGCACGTCAGTTATTGGACGTTAACTGAGAGAGTCAGAATGAGGTTGCGAGGGTAGAAAACAACCACGTCTTTTCAAAGGCTTCTTTTCATATGGCTTTTGTGATTAAAACTGCTCAGAGTGCCGGTTATATGGACTCTGGTACGAGGTGTTCCTACCAAGTAACGAAGAAACTACTGCCTAAACGATATGGGCTAGAATTATTGTTGGTTTCATATGAAAAGCGTATTTAGACCGCTTCAGAGTACATGGTTCCCTGGAAAGGGGAATGGACCCCTGAAACATGTGCTGTTTTTTTTTTCAAAGTGAGTATTGTTGGATAGGCGGAACAGTATAGCCTCTGTCCATGGAAGTTCAGTGTTTAGCGATCTTTGAGATCGTGGCAGACTGCGTTGCCAGTGCACGGGCACGTAGTGGTGACCTGGGATGATGGTTACGGCAGATCATTAGCAGAGGGACTAATGATGGTGACTTTGTCACGGCAGATCGTCAGTAGAGAGACTGATGATGGCAGACGATACCGTGTTTAGTGACTAAGGTAGCTTACGAGCTCTTAGTCATGGCAGACTGCATTATAGGCAATGATGGTAGCAGTTTTGGTTACTTATATTTTTGCTTATAATGTAGTGGTGGGCAGTTTAGCTGTCACCGGCAGACGGATCGTAGTGCAGTAGTTATGACTAATAACTACTGCGGCAGACCATGGTATTGTGTTTATTTAAATGATGATTGGCCAATCGAATAGCGTGATGTATGAATGCACTAATTATGAAGTAGATTGAAGTTATCAAATTATTTGAAATAAGTACTCGCCAACGATTATTTTTGGTTGAGATGTATGACTGTTTGACGTTGCTTATGATGACATGAGCGCTCATATGTGATCATAGTGCAGGGTCTGGCTGTGGCTGTCATGAAAGTGTTCATTGCTGGAATAGGTATCTGAGTATTTATTTACGAGATTGTAATACTAGTTTTGTTTTTCAGCTGATCGTGATGAAGCTGCTCCGCAGTCAGCAGAGGAACACCTGGTCTACAATCGATGTGTCGAGTAAGGCGGGGACGCCTAGCTGTCAGGAACGGCCGTATTGTCATTAAGCGTGTGACATGTTGGTGAACTCCACATTTTCCATGACGCTTGAACAACTTTAGTATGCTGTTGATGAACTCCGCAATTTCGGCCGTTGTGGAAAGGGCTAGTTCGCCGCGCCGCCGCCACTTTTGCTTGGGAGCTTGAGGGATTCGGACATTATAGCCAGTGCGTTGTGTTGTTGATAATTTCCTTTGCTCAGTGTAATTAGATGTACATATTCCGTGATAATTTCTATTTAAAAATCAGTTTAGAGTTAAGTTTTGAGTTCAAATTACATTGTAAATATTTGATTAAACATTAAGTTGTATTTGTTGCTTTTTTTTAGTAAATTCCTCTTCTGATCGATAAAAATATTATATTATATTTTTAGAATTTATAGATATGAAATCTATTTTTGGCCTAAAAAATTGTTAACGAAATTCAGATATAAAAATTGTACGCTGTTGATTTCATAATAAATAAAATAAAATAAATAAATAATAGCTGTGATTCCGATTCAGTGATAAGCGGTCATAAGAAGAGGATTAACACGGGAGACAGCTCCGTTTTCCGAGTTCCAGCAGCAAACCACCACGTGGAGCGTCTTTAAGTGACCATCACCCTTAGAGCCGCGTCTTTCACTTGACATTGGCGTTTCGCAATTTTTTTTATAGAAGACTCTCCCATTTTTCACTTGACATTGGCAAAATCACTCCTTATATGAGATGTGGAATGCCAAATAGAAAAATAGAATAGAACAGAGATAGTCGTTTTACCACGTCGCGTCGCAAGAGAAATATGTCGTCATGCTACCGGTGCTCGACGAAAGTCTTGAGGGCTAAGGGTGCGTTTCCAATGACGCGGAGCGTAGCGGGACTTGCAGATGTGACCAATCAGATTACTCAAAATCTCCGGTCAAGGGTGCGTTTCCAATGACGCGGAGAGTAGCGGGACTTGCAGATGTGACCAATCAGATTACTCAAAATCTCCGGTCCACTTCATTTCGAGCAATATAATATTGACGAAGCTTGCGGCTGATGCTTTTTGTACATATATTTTTGTATGTTTTTGTCGCTAATAAATATAATACTACTTCGCCTGACTGGAAACGCACCCTTATACTTCACATTATGTTTACATTTCAAATGATGGATGGTGGGCACATGCATTACGAATGATAACAATCCTCGGTAAGAGGATATAACAAGGAAAATTGCTTTATTTTGAGTTAACTTGCGTTTACGTCTAACTAGTTTTGTGCCCGCGGCTTTCCTCGCAAACCTTTTTGACTAACCCACGGAAACCACTTAAGGTATCGTGATAAAATTTTGCCTAGTCCTCCTCTGTGTCTCTGGCAGTCATGACAATTTCATCAAGAGGGAAAGCAAAATAACACATTTTCAATTGTCATATGTATCATGGATGGATTTTTCAGCTAGGATCAGTTTAACTAACTGTAACTTAATTATTATAGTCTTGTTGCAAAACATCATTCAAAATCACCATTCCAAATTTCATTACGTCGTTTGCACTAAATGTTCAACGATATATACAGGGTGTTAAAAAAGTGCGTTTAAAATTTTAAGGGGTCACTCAAAATAAAGTATAAAATACAGGAAAAATTTAGAAAAATCCGATTTATAACTTTTTTTCAGTTTTCCATACAAATTCTTGATTCACTATTCAGTTTTAGTATTGAAAATTGAAAAAAGATGCAGATCGGATTTTTTCAATATTTTCCCTGTATTCTATACTTAATTCTGAGTAACCTAAGTAAGAATTAAGGGAAATTATTACGCTTTCTAGGAAATACAAGATGAAAATTTGTTTGCTGCGTTTTCATTAACTGCCCTTTCTACTCATGAACTTAACATCTTTTCTTAAGTGGCTCCATTTGAAGAATTTGCACTTTTCAATATCTATAAAAAGTATTTAAACGTAATGCTACGGCAACCAAAAAAATATGTGAATCATGGCTTATTCTTCTGTATTAATGTGGAAATATATTGTTTTGAGATATATGGCTTACAAGAAAAAATAATTATTGTGCACGTCTAGTGCGGCACTGGCTTCCTAGTTTTATGACGTATTGGATGGAATGTATCTATAATCAGAAACCTGGGATCGGGCTCCCCAAGAGCACGGTAATGAAGGCATTAAAGGCACAGGCGGATGCAAGACACAGAGTAACATGGCAGTCCCTGGAAGTCCTTAAACACTCTAAGATCTTCATCGGTGAAGTAACCACAGGTGCGACCAAGTACATATGGAAGAATAGCCGGTAGCATGTCAGAGCCATGACAGGGGCGTTAACAGGCCATTACGCAACAAACGCTCACCTTAAAAACATAGGTCTGACAAATGATGAGACGTGCAGAGCCTGTGGTGAGGATACAGAATTAATAGAGCACCTATTGTGTCACTGCGATGTACTGGCTAACAAGCGTATAGGTCGCGCCAAACTTTAAGATCGCTGAAGGGTACTGAGTGGGGGAAGTGTGCGTTCACTTGGAATCCTCATGCTCGAATTTTGATATTCTGATGATGCCAATATTTATTGTCTAATAGTGCCCAAAGGAAAAAAATGTGCTATCGTAGTTTCAGAGAAAATAGAGTTTTTCACTGAGGCTGCTAGCGGAATGTTTCGCTGGCAGCCTCATCTCTGGAACCAAGGAACTACTTCGAAATTCGAGCATGAGGATTCTAAGTGAACGCACACTTCCCCCACTCAGTACCCTTCAGCGATCTTAAAGTTTGACGGGACCTGTATGTGCCTCCTTGGCAATGCCTACCCAATGCCGGAGGAATACAGGCACCTACCCCTCAGCGGAATCACTGCGTTAATGCAACATATTTTTGCAACATAGTTTCCAGGATAAACAGGGTGATAAAAAAGCCTATTTAATGAGAATGAAAGAAATAAAAAAATCATATTGTATAACCTCGTAATCTACACTTGACCTCATCATACACAGTCCATTTCTGTCCTCAATCATCCATTCCACTTCACCACACATTGTGATAGGAAACTAAATATTGGTATGCGCGTATGTTGAGTTCATAACAGTTTGGCCGATTGCCAGTAAGCTACTCTGTGGTGTGAAAATGGTGCTTCATTATTGATCACTTTCAGCCCCTATCTAGTTATTTATTTGATAGCTTATGTGCCTGTTAATATTACTAGCAATAGTTTCTTTATCGTCTTGAAAACTTCTGACAGTAGGATTCAATTCTAGGATAGAAAAAGTGTCGGTGGCTTCGCGGGTAGTGACTCCGTCCTCCTAACCAGAGGTCTCGGGTTCAAATCTTGGACAGTGCACCAATGAGTTTTTCGAAACTTACGTGCATTTTCATACCGACTACTTTAACGGTGAAGGAAAACATGGGCAGGAAACCTGCACATCTGATTTCTAGATGAGTATGATGGTCGCGTTGCACACGTCCGTAGGTGTAAATCGAAAAGTGCCCTACACGTGGCCATGGGTGATGCTAAGTGCAACACCAGGCAACCACCGCCTATAGCTTGTGAATAGGACGGTTAAATAGTGCCACACAATAAAAGAGAGAGACTTCTAGGATTACAAATTCCACCAAACAGCACTTGGCTCCTAATAATATATATTATTGTTGCTCGGGTCTCTTTCCTAAACCTCGACAAGGTTAAGCCGTACCAATCGTCTACCGTTCCGGACACTTCGACCAAATTTCGCATTATACCTATAACCTACATAAAATATGGTGTTTATAATGTACATGCATACATTATATTATAATAAACACATGTTTGTTGCGTAGATAGCGCTAAGCAATTGTCACATCTTACTCGCAGAGGTCTTTAGAGAGGTCGCATTTCTCGGATGTAAATTAAAAAAAAAGAAAATTCGATAACTGTATTTTTTTAAAGATTAAATGAAGCGATATACGTCTTACTTTATTACAATATTTACTTAGGCGATCAAAAAAACCTAGAACGATTTACAAGAAACTCATCGTGTATACAGAAATACAGTCGATTGAAACGAACAAAGATATCTAGAGTCTAAAGACGACACAGATCTGACTGGGCAGGATCTTTCCGCTGAGTATCGTGATATTTAACAGCGGCTCTGGAGACTCGAGACTCAGCTATTGTTAGAAAGCAACGCCACGAAAACAGCGATTTTATCCGCGAGCATAAAATCTATTTCCGCGGATAAAATCGCTGTTTTCCAATATCTGATACAGGATACGTCGCTGTTAGGCCGGAATGATGACTTGTCAATTTTATCGACACGCAAGAAGAATAATTAAAGTTAAATATCCATATCGTCTTCTCCACGGCAAGGGCACAGGTCATGCAGTTTTCAAGCCTCCTCGACTGTCACATAGTGATAGCAGCTGTCACTAACCTATATTGACTCGCAAAGAACGTAAACGGACGATATCGATGCCACTAACAGTCAAACTCATCCAAGATATGACCGCGTCTGTAGTTAGTTAAGGTGCGTGATCGTCGCAACCACGCAAGCTGCACTGAGCTACGACCGCAGTTATACCGTCTAAAAGAGAGTGAATGCAGTTCCCTGACACTCCAAATGGGACGATAGAAAGATGTACCTATTACACGCTTCTCTCTTGAACATGTAGGACAGAGTGGGGGACTAAGTGATGGCTTGATCTGACTGACGCTGAACCTACCATATTTGGTAACGATATTTTAGCAATGTTATAGTGGCACTATTTTACTTAGTTCATTCTTTGGTAAGGATAAAAGCTATTGAATTTTGTATGACTTCAGCCATTCTTAGTTTTAGTAAGTTGATTCCCAAAGGAAATGAATCTATACAAATTTTAACCTTCATTTTACCCGTTTACAGATAATAATAAAACAAATGTTCCTTTAATTCCTTTGGAGAGTATATTTAAAAAGCACCATCACTGTAAACTAAAAAAAAGTTTTCTCTTGACTAAGTTTGAAGGAAGTAGCTCTTTTAAATCGCTGACTTCCTGGCCACACAAAGTCACCCAGAAAAATGCAATATATAAATAATACTTGTATAGTTCCTCGACTCTTCGACTTCACTGTTTGAATATCCGTACTTTACTGAGGTTTTATGCAAGGTTGCCTTTTGTCAACCCTGTATAAATGCTGAATACCTACTCAGACCGGATTTATCTACTAGTAATTTGAGTGATATTTGTATCAACTGCCAAAACTACATGCTTACGTTTTGTTCCTCAGATAAAAAAGGCTTTATTTCATTTTTGTTCTGAAATTGTTCATATTACATAATTATGATAAAACGTAACCTATTTATTTGTGATACGCTATGGTCGATCACACTAAAGTTTAATGGTAATTTTTCCAATAATTTACACGACGCACCCTAGTTGTCTCTAAAAGCGACTTTTTAATTTAATACCAAACGTTAAACAAACAAACAAACTTCTTTAAATAGGCGAAAAATATCTCTGAGAGAACAGTGATCTAACTTTTAATATTTGTATGAAGAAAATGAAATTAATAATAAATACGAAATTTAACTTTTCCGTTATTAACAAGAACTTATCGTATGGCACATTTAACCGTTCTATCCTTTCCGTTATTTAAAATCAATGAATAATCCGCTGACCCGTCTGCTCGTTTGCCACCTATCACATAAAAAAAAATTGAAATCAGCGATCAAATATGTTTCATGGTGATTATTGTTTTATAGATGGCAGCACTTTGTTTAGTGTGATATGTGGACTTAGAATTTAATTTTTTCGTGAATATTTACGTATTTTTGGGGTTTGTTATTGGATTTGAGTCTTCGGTACCTGTTTGACCTTTTGCTTCGTTACTGATGGGGCAGCAGATTACAAATGCAGAAACAAAAAAATAGTAAGGCTGTACGTAAATAGGAACGTGAATGAAAGGTTGAACCATGTCGCCAACTCTTAGGGGTTTAGAGAACCAAAAAAAATCATTATCATCATCATTATCCCGCCAAAATAATTTTAAAAGGACTCTCACCCATGTAAGAAGTCCTTTAACAACACATTAATGTATGTATTGAGATGTATTTTTTGAGAACGATAATGAATTTGACATTACCGCAAAGACTAATAGCAATAGACGTTATAGTGGCCCCAGCCCTATGAAAAATCTTTAAAATATTTGAGACTCTTCTTTAAAAAATACTGTATTTCTAAGGTAAGCACCATTATCTTTTTTTTTCCCAAAATAAAAACCAGCTTGTTTTAGAGTAGTCTAAGACATCGAAGGGAAAACAATTCACCTGCCGCACACTGGTACCAATATGAAAGAAACTGAGAATAGGGTCGAAAGTTGGAGGACTGCCCCCAAAATTTTTATATAGATAGTTCATTTGATTTCAAACAACATTTTCAAATACCATTTTTTGATAAAATAACTCCTTTGCACTTAAAAAAAATACTGAAGTTTTTTTTGTATGGAGAAAAATTGTTTTTTGATGTACATTTTCACAAAACCAAAAGTGTAAAGATGAGACCCCATACATATTGTAGAGGACATGTACCTCGATGTTTTCTCCAAAGTAACTATGTGCGTATCGGTGCGTCCACGGGAGCCACAGGCCCCTAAAGGTTGTAACTTTGACATAGCTATATTGTTTAAATTTATTGCATTTATCTCTCAAAATTAAAGTTAAATAGAGTAAAAAGACTTATTATAATATTACAAATGGTCAAAGGCCATCAAAGATTACGAAATTGGACTTAAGTTATTTTTCTTTAATTCCTAAGTAAAAGGCATTTGCTATGCCTACTTGTATACTAAACTTTAATGGAAGTACTTTTAGAATGCCCACACACCTATTTTACACTAATTCCGCATGTACAGTCAGTGGATGAAACCTGCTATAACTATGACTCATGCGTACCTCACAGAGTTCCACGAATACCCTGCGTAACAACAAGGGTACTGTTGTTGTTGCACAGAATAATTGTTCAATTACACGTGGTATTTTTTTAAATCAATTACTTTGAATTATGACTATGTTCCGTAAGTAAGTATGTATGAATTTAGTAAAATAAAACAGATAATATTTGTATTGAAGGTTTACTGTTTACAGTAAAATCCATATACTTAAATTAAAAATAAATATTTATAACAACTATATACAATCAATTTACATTTACAAACAAATATATAGGTACTCAAAATTTATTTAAATTTCTATACAGTGCTTATTAATTAACTTAATACCAATATAGTAAAAATTCAATATATTTACATTTATAAGACAAACACAAGGTTTTTTAAATATAAAATGATTATGAACTTAAAAGTACTATATTCATACATTTTCACACATAATATACAACAATAACTCAACTTAAGCTAGTGGGTCTGGAGGAGGACAGTTTTCTAAATCAATGAAGACCTCATCTTCCTCGAGCCCAAATGGTACATCCTAATCAAGGATTTCATCTGCAAGTAGACTTTCTGCCTCGGGAAACAGCTGAAGTTTTTGGGACCTCAGAAACTTCGGTTTTATGTGTGAAATGTAGGGATCCGAACTAATTAGGAAGTTATGAATGAGATCTTCGTTAGTTTGGATCCTTCCAGTCTTTCGAGAATGTCTCTCTCGAATGTTTCTGAAGTCCTTGTTGCGAGCTTCAGATGCTTCCTCCGACATCATACCAATAGGCATGAAAGAAAAATGCTCGCAGATGTCCGCACCATGTACCAGAAGCTTATGGACACTTGCTGGCATGTAATACCATTCATATAGATGGACATATAGTTCGGCAGTTTCCTTGCAATATTCTCTGAAATTTTGAATGTTTATTTTTCTTCCAGATGATATGGTCTGCAAAATCATAGCGAACCTCTTTATCAATGTCTCATTTACTCCAGTGATTTCTGCAGACTTTTCGTAATTTCGGAAGAACCGTCTTGCCGTATTCCCATCGTTGGTGGTACCATACCCTTGCTTAACAATATCCACCAATAGTCCTGTTTGTGCAAATAGCTCGTTTTGCGTCATTTCTTTCCTGGACTTTTGCAATAGTTTGTCTTGCCCCCTAGCTGCCCACTTTTGAAAATCTAAGTTATATGAAATGTGTAGAATGCATTCCATACATCTGATCCACATGTGTAAAGAAGATAAGCCGTATCGGTACATCTCTGTATTGATAGGCTTACTGTAAACAAGGCTTAAATTGTTCATTTCTTTGGGTGTAGCTTTGCATATGGTACAGCTCGCACATGAAGGTGTCTCTGACAAAGCTGATGAAACTTTTCCATCAATCATTGTCATATGCAAATCATGACAGATTTCCACACCACCTGCAATAAAAAAAGAACAGATTAAGAAATTATTAAAGTATAATGAAAATACACATTCATTGAATGTTAATTATCTCTTATCTATGCCTTTATCAGTTTGTAGTTCCCACAGTACAGATAATTCTAGTATGCGGGGCAGATTTCAGCATACATAATATGTTATATCTGTATCAGATAGTAATCATAATTCATAATATAGAGTTAGATCGGATAAAAGGATTTAAAACGCTAACGTAAATACGTAATACAAATATCCGAACAGGGAAAGTCAAATAAAAGCGTTTAAAATAAGACTTACCTATCATTGTTGGAACCAAGTTTGCTATTTCTTCTTCCATTAAAGCTGCTTGTTGCTGTATGTACTCTTTTGTTTCCTTTACAAACTCGAACTTCTTTGGCCTACAATAGTTAGTAGATGACGGGCGAGGGTTTCCCATACCAATTCGTCACCATTCATTAGACGTAATGGAACAAGACTCGTCATGAAGACCGATGAATCCGAAAAATTTGAACTTGTCTTTTGTTTATATATGCTCTGCGAAGAAGCTCCGTCAAAGCCCCATTTGCTTATGAGCTTAAGACAAGAAGCATTTGATTCTAAATCAACAACTTGAATAATCTTTTCTGTTGTTAAATCAAGAAGGGCCTGTAGCTCAATATTAGCTCCATTTTCATTTATTGTGATAGCATCTTCTGGAGGATAACACGCTTTTCTAGCCACCAGTAAATTTTGGTATGATGGTAGCTCACGACAAAATGACTTCATAGTAAAATATTGCCACTTAGATAAACTCAATGCTGTCACGAGTGATAAAGTCTTCTCATTAGAAATCTTAGACTTCTTAACGTACAACGAATCAAATAAATAATCAGTTACTTCTTGAGTTTTTTCGGGACTTTTTGAAAGGTATTCAATAATGCGAGCTAATTCAGAGTTACCACTTTCTTTTAACTTCATCACTAGAGCAAAAACCAACTCTTCCTCCGAATTTTCTAACAGTGAGCCGGAACGCCTTTTTTTCTGTTGATTAGTTAGGTCTTGAAATGATTTTCTTGGGCTAGGCGTGTTGGTGGCAGCATTTGCTGACGATGGCCTGACTTCCACGATATCAATAGATAAATTCAGGTCCTCTTCAACTTCATTCTTACTCTCCCGGATGAATATGGACGATAGGTTAATAGACTCGCACTCGGGCCACTTAATTTCAGTTTCTAACCAATCAAGGTTTTTATTAAAAAACCTTCTCTGATTTCTACTCACATCGGACCATTTTTTGTACAAATTGTTCACGTATGTTTTCACAAACACTTTGAAGGTGCTACGGTCTTCTTCGGACATTTCTGCAGGAAGATATTCACTGAGTTTTTGGTATAATAAAGTACTGTTTTTTATACCACCAAAGGCCTTCAGTGCCATGAACATATCCAAATTAGTAACGAAACCCGACATTATAACAGCAAATCACAGTAATACTTTCGCCAATAGCGCACTTACGACTAATCTTTACCTTTTTTTTTTTATTTTTTTTTTTTTTTTTTTTTTTTTTTATCTTTACCGGTAACCTGCTTGTTTATATAGCCCTTGTTTGGGGGTTGTATTGTGCAACCTCTGCAAAAGCAAGAGGTTAGACAAGGACAAAAACTTAACAATAGTATGTATAACAATGGCAACAACGAAAGTTACGCATGAGTCATAGGTTTCATCCACTGGCTATATAGTAGACATGTGTGCAATATCACTTTATTTAGTATTATGAGCTGTTTTGTTGTGAAATACTTTTCTTATCTTAATTTTAGACGAATGTGACATGATAGTTAATATAGGTATGCTTAATTTTTCCATTATTATTAATAAGCATTATAGAGCCTGTCTAAGATGTCTTATTTGTAAATGTAAATTAATGAATTTTTGCTAATGTAAATTATATGGATTGAATTGAAAAAAAAAGTAGACCTTCAGTTAAAATATTATCTGTTTTATTTTGCTAAATACATACATACTTACTTACTTACTTACTTACTTACGGAACATAGTCATAATTCAAAGTAATTGATTTAAAAAATACCACGTGCAATTGAACAATTATTCTGTGCAACAACAACAGTACCCTTGTTGTTACGCAGGGTATTCGTGGAACTCTGTGAGGTACGCATGAGTCATAGTTATAGCAGGTTTCATCCACTGACTGTACATGCGGAATTAGTGTAAAATAGGTGTGTGGGCATTCTAAAAGTACTTCCATTAAAGTTTAGTATACAAGTAGGCATAGCAAATGCCTTTTACTTAGGAATTAAAGAAAAATAACTTAAGTCCGATTTCGTAATCTTTGATGGCCTTTGACCATTTGTAATATTATAATAAGTCTTTTTACTCTATTTAACTTTAATTTTGAGAGATAAATGCAATAAATTTAAACAATATAGCTATGTCAAAGTTACAACCTTTAGGGGCCTCTGGCTCCCGTGGACGCACCGACACGCACATAGTTACTTTGGAGAAAACATCGAGGTACATGTCCTCTACAATATGTATGGGGTCTCATCTTTACACTTTTGGTTTTGTGAAAATGTACATCAAAAAACAATTTTTCTCCATACAAAAAAAACTTCAGTATTTTTTTTAAGTGCAAAGGAGTTATTTTATCAAAAAATGGTATTTGAAAATGTTGTTTGAAATCAAATGAACTATCTATATAAAAATTTTGGGGGCAGTCCTCCAACTTTCGACCCTATTCTCAGTTTCTTTCATATTGGTACCAGTGTGTGCCGTTCCGTATTCCTGCTGTAAAGATGGAAACATATTGGCTTATACAGTCACCAAAAAAGATGTCTTGCAAGCTTTGCTTGTATCGTCTGTAACAGACGTATAAGTACGTAGTACTATTATATAATCTGTGGTATGAGGCCTATGATGAGTCACTGGACGACACGAAAAGTTCTACAGGTGTCTGTTGATACTCAGTAGGTTTTTGTTACCTGTAACAATAGATTAAATTATGACAGTTATGCCTCGTACGTTGTATAAGGATGCTATTAAAATATCTGTCAATAACTGTACAGGATGTTAAAAAATTTACATTTGAGATTTTAAGGGGTTGCTCAGAATCAAGTATAGAATACAGGAAAAATGTTTAAAAAATCCGCTCTTTGAATTTTTATTTCAGTTTTCCATACAAATTCTTGATTCAATATTCAGATTTTGTATGAAAATCTATAAAAAAAATTGTTAAGCGGATTTTTTCAGTATTTTTCCTGTATTCTATACTTGATTCTGAGAAACCCCTTAAAATCTCAAACGCACTTTTTTTAACATCCTGTATATTATATAGAATCTAACTTTACGACCTTATGAAATACCTGAAAAAAAAATTAACTAAGGCTACTCGTGAAACTGAACCACTTTAACCACGGAACTTATACCTAATCAATTCACAAAAAATATTTTGTGTCATCATACAAATTGATCAACTAAACCGCCAATTTGTATGGTAAGTTCAAAAATTTTTTTGCGAATTGAGTATATAGGTTTTTTATTATTCAGTTTCATGAGTAGAAGCCAGTGTACATCTTTTTCAGGTATTTCAGAAGGACCCTATACATATAAAAGTTCTCCATACAACTTGCCTCATATAAGAACGAATCGGTTAGCTAATCAATTTGTAAATAGATACGTTTTTAAAGCCTCCTTTATTTTTTTAGTTTGAACCTATAAGACTATTAAAGTAGACTAAACCTTTTTTCTTGTAAATAACATCAATTTTTATCGTTTTGGCTAGGTTTTTGCTGATTACGCCGACAACGTCTGGTTACTTTCATAGACGTTTCAATAAAACCTAAACGGTGGGTATAAAACGTTGGGTGGTGACATCTGCAGTATACCCATATAACCATTAAATCAGACTGACAAAATGGTTAGCTGTAGTTTCATAGCTATCTCAACAGATGGCACCTAAAATCACTACAACGCGCTATCGTTATTTTTTCAATGTTAAAAAATTTCTGAGTACACAACACCTTGGATCACACCGATACTCAGGCGGTTATATTGCCCTAATATTATATTTATGTAAAACCTTAATTCCACAAAAGATTACAACCTTCCCCAGAAAATTGCTGTTTAGTTTGAAAAGTCATCATGCTTCGCTGGTTTATAATAAAGGAAAAAAACTGAATATTAAAAGGTCTAAATTCGTCCAATAATTTTAATCAGAAATGAAGAAAGAAAAAATATTTAAGAGCACACTGGTACTGGCCACAAAAAGTAATTGAAACACCTACAACGACGAACCAATCACGGCGTGTAATTTGAAAAACGAACGGTTTGAGCTGTTCATTTAAACTTGGAGTAGAAAAGAATCCCCTCTTGCGGCGATGGCGGGAAGTGGTGACCTAGAAAAAGATGGGTGCGTTTTTTTTTTATTCAGCCGTCGCTAGCATTTATTGCACTCATTAGGGCTGGCCTGCATTCTGTTGCAGTTTCCTATTAAAATGGGAACTGGACGTGATTCCATTTGAATCAATGTGGAAGTTTAGTTTTAAAAGTAAAAGAAAAGTAAAAAAAAGGAACTACTCAAGTAGTCGCACTGAAGGCGTAGCTGTAAGGCTTGATGTGTAATAGAATATCTAGTGTTATTATGAGATCTTAGCAATATGGAATCTAGGCCAGACTCAACAAACTAACCAACTGTCACATTATACTGATAATTGTCTATTACCTTAGAGAAAATAAAAGTAAGTTAGCTATAGAGCGCGCGTATCACTGTGGTGGAGATAGCGCTGAGCGTTAGCAGTTTTTCCATAGATACTTAAATAAGTATGTGTTTTTATTTTATTAAAAATAAACATTTTTTAAAACATTGCAGTGCAATTTAACATTATTACATACATTTAAATCATAGACAAAATTGGCACTGAGAAAATTGAGGTGACGATTACGCACGCTCTGTAGCTTGCTTATACCGGGTGATTATAAAATGTCTGGCAATATTTTAACTGTGGCTTCTACTCATCAATCTGAACAACTTTCCCCAAGAAAGTCATGGTCAAAAAGCAAAAAAAAAAATAGGACTTCCCATATAAAGTTCATCAACCAGCTGACGGATTTGTATGAAGAGTCCAAAACATTTTTTGCTTATTGAGAATGAGTTTCTGGGGGAAAGTTGTTCAGTTTGATGAGTAGAAACCACAGTTTAAATATTGCCGGAAATTTTTTATCAACCTCTATACTTACTTATCTAAGCCTATTACTACTCCATACAAATATGAAATTTATGACATTTAATTTAAATTAACACTATTCAGTTTTATGAAAAGTCACCCAGTACCTATATATTTTGTATGTTTTAATATTTATAATAATAACAATAATAATAATCATTTATTTCAGACATAATCCATAATTTGTTAGTAACATTGGTACTTATTAAACTAGTGTTAGTAACAGACACATCACACAACATTAAATATTTTAATTCATATTATTGTTTAATATTTTTATTCTCCCATCTAATTATTTATAGCTCATTCATAAAATTTGTTGATAAAACAAAGTTGTAAATTTATATTATTATTTTACAGACCTTTGTGATCATCAACGTAAAATAATCTATTTTATCTTTCAGAACACTATATTTATTTAAAAAAAACAATCCATTGGTCCAATCGTTTGGCTTCGAAATATCCCTATCTTTTTATCACGACGTGAATCGGCCCTAAAATCAGTTCCCATAAAAATAAATTGATGCTAACATGCATAGGGTCGTTTTGTTCCTTATAAAAATGGTCTACGCGACCTTTAGATAACTGTGAGATAATATTTTTTGATATTGTGTAATCTTCATACATTGTGAATAGATGGCACCACGTAGTTTCAGGTCGATTTAAACTAGATGGCGGGCGCTATATTATATATCGTAATAATATTTAATCATATTTTATTTTATTTTATTTTATCACGAATGTATTTTCCATGATGTTTTATTTTCTGATTTTATTTGTAAATTCTTTTAAATGTTTTACACCTTAACAGGTAAGCCATGGAGGACGTCATATTATTATTACGATATTTTATGTTTACCTATGGCTAAGCAATAAATGTATTTTTATTTTTTTGAATTTTGAATGAATTACCTAATCACGTTTTTGCTTAAAAGTAAATTATTGACAGAAATAACACTTTCTTATCAAGACCTAATTTAAAGGTTAAAATGTCATTAAAATATTATGTCATATGTTCGAATACGATACTTACTGACAATTTAATATGAAGTTTCAAAAGTCATCAGTAGATGTCGCAAATAAAAGGCGTCACACAAGTTTCTACAGAAATTGTTAATTTTCCGTAGGTAAATGGTCTCTGGTATTACTCAGATCAAATTTAATAGTTATTTGTTCAACTAGCGAGCAAAGTTATTGTTTGCTACGAGTGCTGACTTCAAATCGCGAACTAGCGAAGTAGTCTAGAATTGAATCACGAGAGTAGCGAGTGATTCTAATATAGACTACTGAGCACAGTGAGTGATTTAAAGGCACGAGATATAAAAATAACTTGTTCTCGTGTTAAACATACAACTTTTTACCTCGACCAGCAAGAAAAGCTAAAACGTAGTTGATTAAATTCTCTTTGGAGACAATATAGTTTTTTATTATAATGTCTTTAATTTAGAGGTTGCGTTCGGAAACTGCGCTGCTTGTCATTTTTATGAAAACCTAAAATGAAATGGGAAGAGATCTATGCTCCTGCAGTGGGGTCGATATGGGTGGTTAATATTATCTGTTTTTATTTTATCACTATAAGTCGAAACACTATTTTCAAATACACTACAACTGATTTTGTCCACCAATTGCTTCCGATTTTCTATTTTACCAAAACTGTCTACATTAAATCGACATGACAATTTGGCCAGTTTCAGATATCAGGAGCGCTTCTAACAATCTAGAATTCAAATTAAATTCTAATTAACTTGCAGCAACATGCAAAGTGCAGTCCATAAAGTGCAACAGGGAAATTCAGTATGCATTTTGGTGTGGTGGTGAATAGAATGTGGTATAAATGATGGCAGATGTGTTGGTATATTTAGGATTTTATTTTGTTTATTTTCTATAAAATTTTAAATTGTGTAAATTTTTCATAGGCAAGGCAACCAATCGAGTTGAAACCGTGTAAGTATCTGTAAGTGAGAAGTAATGAGAAAATGAATATGAAATTAAATTAAGTTGTGCCATACGATGAGACTTCAGAAGGTACTTCGGCTATACCACATGCAAGTATTGGTTCTTTTTTATCAACGACTGATGAGCCCTTGATGGTAAGTGAAGAACATGTCGAAAGCTCTTAAGCCATTTTATACCGATCGTTTAAAAATAAATGAAAGAAAACTAAAGAAAGAAAGAAAAGCAGTTTATTACGCCAACTAGCAACAAAATAAATCATTTAATTTTATACTTATTTCAGTATAATAAGTAACTCATCGTTTTCTATGATATTTTTTTCTATGAATTCACGTCAGTTAAATGTCATTGTTTTTGTTGTAACCCGTATAAGTAAATACTATTTTGTGGTTAAGATATATGAATAGTTCATTCCAATAAAAAAAAGCAAAAGGTAAACAAACGTAGTATGCAGATGACATTGACATGTGTCAGTTCCATAGTAAGTTTGTTTACGTTTTGCTTTTGTTTGATTGGAATGAACCATACATATATTTAGATTATATTAAAGGTACGTATATTTAAATTTTGTGGTTTTGTAGGGTGTAAATAATACACTGTGTTTGTGGTTAAACATATATTTGTTTAGGTCCTAAAAGAGAATTATTCTGGCGTAAGCACGAGCCATACGGGGAGGGGACTTACCTAGAATTATGAAGGTCGTGGCGCAGTTTGCGTCGATCGTGCAGGTTAATTGGCCAAAGACACAGTCATAACTTAGATGGGTTGGACTATAAGTGGAAATTATTTCGACTGTTCCTGTGCTTTGCAAGACATTATTTGGTTAGCCGTTGCTGGTTCCAATTCTTAGCTACCTATATGAAAATTTATTTATTATGAGAAAATTAGTTCAAAGTAGTTTTAGAGTTAGTTCGATTTCAAAAAACAAATGTTCATTTCATTATAAAGTTTACAATCAATATTTTTATTATAATGAATTATTTAAGCAGTTTAACTATTGTGAGGTCATGTGTGAGATTTTTAAAATTGTGATGTGTGATTATATGGGACCAAATACATTCATTTTGTTTCTTGTTTAATCGTATGTATATCAGCTGAAAGTTTATCAGTCATTTCAATCACCGAACTTAGTATATCAAGGAGATACTGATACACATGTTTTGAAGTAGGTTGCCATATGAGGGCCTATTCACTATATTTATCCTGCTAGACCCTTTGTAGTTACATTATAAATACAAAATATTTTTTTTGCTGTTGGTACCTACATCGATGTATGGAGACAACAGTTTTCCAATGGCAAAGTTAAGTTTGTCCCTCAATCCCAAGTTTGTACGGAACCCTCCTCGGTGCGCGAGTCCGACTGGCACTTTACCGGTTTTTTGGTAGTCAAATACTTGTAAGGATCCTCACGAAAAAAAAAAAATCGTTGTAGAGATAATAGCATTGGCGCTAGTCAAAGATAAAAACGTTAAAACTTTCTTATTAACGCGATAGTACAGAGCTACACATCAATTAGTTTTTATTAGTACCAATAGGCGATAGCACAGAGATACACACCAATTAGTTTTTATTAGTACTAATCCAGATCTAAGTCTCATAAGTAGAATTAGTATTTTCTCCCAGTTTACACCAAAGACCGTCCGATACGCCGACTACCCATTGTGTTCTGATATGAAGGTCCTTGGAGTTACGAAAACAGCGGGTAGCGGAAAGCGGATTGGTTCCAGCGATAGCGACACTAGACCAATACCATATAGATATGTGGGGTTATAATTGTTGAAACTCTATGTTAATAATGTGAACATCCTGGCCACTTATATTTAAGTTTTTATAATCTGTATATGCTTGTATTTTCAGTCTTGTCATATTTTTGCTATTGCAACGTTATGTTCTACTAAACCAAATAAATTTACATTCTTTTAGATAACTGCGTTTTCCTGCAACAGCTATAATACATACATATCTGAATAAATAAGTACATGTAACCAAATTAAGAAGAAGGTTGATGTGATATCGTACAGGGCGGTCAAAGAGGCCCTGAATAGGAGTGAATGGTGTGAGCTACACCGACAAGAGCTCAGCTCTTAATTAGAGAAGAAGCTATATGCTTATTTGAAACCGGTTTTACCAAATATATTTTTCTCTACGCCCTCATGTTGCCCGGGCTGGAACTATGAATATAACAAGGGTCTGTGTTGCTCTGGCTTGGTTTTTCTGCTAGACCGCTTTTTTCAGGGCCGCAACTTTACAGCTGCCTCGGTCGTGAATAGAATTCTTTAATAGCACTTTAACCGTATCAAGGGCTCTCACCCTGCTACCCTTAGTCTTAAACGTACTTCGACAGTATTTGCAGAAGAAAATTTGTTTTGATTGTAATCGGATTAACAGAGATTCTTTGATAAAATCCAGGGTTATTTTATTTTATCGATAATGGGATTTTGGTTGAAATTTCGAAGTCGAATACGGATTATACTAAGCCCGTTCTTGATTTATAAGCGTTAACATTTTGCCTGCGATACTTTTTCATAAATGACTCGGAGACAGTGGTACAAGAAAAGAGATAAAAACAAAAGAAAGGTCAACCCCTGCTAGGGATCTCGAATGATTTCTGTTAAATTAAATTCCGCAGCAAAATGTGGAGGTCAAAACGGTTGACGTCTGAAACAAAAGATTGTGGCTTTTAATTCTGAATGTCTGGTTGGATAAGGGATTTATATAAAAAGTTACGAAAGGGGTATATCATTAAATTTATTATCTGAGTTAGGCCTGAAGCTGGGCCAGTTGGTAGTAGAATAGTAATCCTAGATCCAATTTTCGATATGAGGAAGATTTTTTGTGATTTATGTTTTTCTGATAAGCAAGAAGTATTTTTACTCGCATATAAACGTTACCTGAGGGTCGGGTTTGTTTTATATAAGTTTTGAGATTACCTAAAACAAACCATGGTTTGTACATATACCATCCATCCTCATTGCGCTATCGAATCTTTATATTGCCGCTGATATCACCATTCATCACTAACCATCAGGTCATGAGGCATAGCCAATCTCCTTAGAAAATAATTGTGTCGAAATTTAAAAAGCAATGGTTGCGCATCAGGCTCTCCGCTCCCAGTTGTGCCAAATTTTCTTTTAAATCAAACTTTATTTTATCATTTGGTACCTACACTATTTAAATTAGATAAGTCAGAACCGCCAGCGGCGGATTTTCTTTATTATTAAATTTTCCCGAAACACACGTGTCATATAAACCTCAAGAAGATTGTACTTTTGTCACTTGCTCGCTTAATCATGCATCAGGCTATTGAAACGACACCAAGGGCTTCTATCTATCTATCTATCTATCAGCCGAAAGACGTCCACTGCTGGACAAAGGCCTCCCCCAAGGATTTCCACACCGACCGGTCCTGTGCGGCTCGCATCCAGCGGCACCAAGGGCTTATCCTGAACAATTCAGAAGTACACGCATCAATTTATTCAAATAAAAACCTCTATTTCAACAATCTTTTCCCTTTTTTCGGACGGAGAAATCACCCCTTTACTTCTCAAACAAGAGGAGGCCTAAACAAATGATATAAAAGCCTTTTATGTTTTTCCAAGGGTCGTTTACAATGTTTCTTTGTAGTGTTAGGTATAATTTGTTCAAGTGGACAATGGTTTTCCATTTGCCCTTTTTTGGGTTCCGTGCCCAAAGGGTGTCAATTGGGTCCTTTTTACAAATCCTATGCCGTCTGTCTGTCTGAACTTTCTTGGTTTCTTTAAATGGTTGTGTTTATCCGAGAATATGTTTTGTTCATTTAAAATTTAAATCTCTCCTCCCCCACTGCTGTGGTACCGGCGGCCTCTTCTCATAACTAGGGCAGGTTAGGCCATACTCCACAAATGGGGGCTAAGTCCAGAATTGTGTAGGTTGTGGGACTAGTGGCCAAAGCTAGTCTCAGAAGTTTTCAAGTCAAGAAGGTCGACATGCGAGAACCGTAAGAGAGCCATGCTTCGGCACGAATAGGCCGGCTCGATCGGAGTGATACCACGGCCTCACAGAAAACCGACGTGAAGCAACGCTTGCGTTGTGTTTCGCCGAGTGAGTGAGGGTACCGGAGGCCCAACCTCCCCCCCCCTAATTCCCCCATCCCCCCATCCCATTTAAAAGGTCGGCAACGCACTTGCGACACCTCTGATGTTGCGGGTGTCTATGGGCGGCGGTATTCGCTTACCATCAGGTGATCCGTCTGCTCGTTTGCCACCTATTACATAAAAAAAACATATACCTACATAAATGCCACTAATAGTCAAACTCATTCAGGTTAAGAGCGTGTCCATAGTCAGTTAAACTGCGTGATTGACGCGACCATGCAAGCTGCACTGTGCCACGAGTCACGACCGCGTGTTAATATAGCAGATATACTAACAAAACAAATAATGATGAAAAAGTAACAAAAGGGGTGATCACATAAGTATTTCAATCTTTTTTTGGGTCTGTCCATCCACTTTTCTCACTAATAATAATAATATTATAAATACGAAAGTATGGATGTTTGTTTGTCTGTTCCGCTTTCACGCTGAAACTACTTAACGGATTTAGATGAAATTTGGTAAGTAGATAGATAAAGCACTCGGCTAATACATAGGATACTTTTTATCCCGGAAAACTCGAAGGTTCCCGGAGGAATGACTAAAACTGAAATTATTACTTCGCTACTAGATGGCGCTGCCTTTACATTTTATTTCTCTGTTTAATTCTGAAGTCCATGCAGACGAAGTCGCGGGCAGAAGCAAGTATGAAATAATAATAATAACGTTAATAAAATAAACGTAAAATCTATCGTAAAACCAAATAATAAGACTGAATCTGCAGTCAAGGCTGAATCTGATTCGCGCTAAAGATCCCGAAATAAATGGAAGTAAACGCATTTGTTGATGAATATATATTATAACATCTTAGACAGAAGTCACAACTGGGCAGATTTTTTGTTATTTTGATTGCACCAAATGTTTCGATAGGGCGACGTCCGGTCGAACGCCGCCATCGATGGGGCGAATATGATGAACGCAGATCTGCTTTGGGTCGCTGAGTTAGCGGAGGAAGTAAGTAAATTTTTCATATGTTTCAGCTTTGAGGAGTTTGGACTTGAAGATGATATGATAACCCCTAGAAGATTATTTACCAAATTTTCATGAAATGCACCACAACGCACTGTCTTTAGAACCTTTAATTTTTTTGAACATGTATCAGTTACGGTAAATAACGGTAAGTAACGAACAGGCTTATTTTTCTGTGACTATATAGGTGTTAAATAGGCGTTTCTTCTTCTTCTTTAGATTTTGGAATATCTAAGTAAGCAAAGGGCAAGTTTTCATAGTATAAGGTTAAGGAATCATAGATTGGAGCCAGATGACTGATGTCAATCTTTTCAAAAAGATCTCTTTTTAGGGTTCCGTACCCAAATGGCAAAAAAACGGAACCCTTATGGATTCGTCATGTCTGTCTGTCTGTCTGTCTGTCTGTCTGTCCGTCCGTATGTCACAGCCACTTTTTTCGGAAACTATAAGAACTATACTGTTGAAACTTGGTAAGTAGGTGTATTCTGTGAACCGCATTAAGATTTTCACACAAAAATAGAAAAAAACAATCAATTTTGGGGGTTCCCCATACTTAGAACTGAAACTCAAAAATTTTTTTGGCCGCTTTTTGTTTTCTCAGCAGAAAACATAAAAGATTTGACAGTAAAAAAGGCGGGAGAGAACGCTTCGCTATTCGTATTGAAACATATCGATGCTCAAAAATTGAATTCGAATTAACTTGTTAATAAGAAAATTATCCACCTAAACATCTACGATATAAAAGAGAATATTTATGATAATGACTAGAAAAGAAATAGCTGAAAATACTTATTATTTTCAGCTATTTCTTTTAGTATTACTGGTATAGATCAGGATATTATGTAACAATCATTTCTAGGCCATCGCAGTAAGTAAAACAGCGATATTTTCTCGCCAATATTTACTGTCACACAGAAAAGATAATGGTTCCCTCATGAGTGATCTACAATTCGTATGGTAAGTATGTATGGTAAGGGAATATGATAACAGACGGAAGCTGGGAAAAATGATGTATTCACGGACAGATAACTTTGTTCTGCCCAGATTCGCTCTCAATTATCAATTTGGGCAACAAAAGATTTCTCGGCGCATATGAATTTTATTCAGCAATTCCAATATTAAATATTGAAATCGGTTTACACTGACCATTGGAATATTTATCAGGATGGAAAACTCTCCAAGTTAATGGATGAGGTTAATTTTTTTATTAATTTAATCAATAACAGTTATTTTTACCGGTTTTTATTAATTCACGCTCTCGTAAAAAATTTTGTAGTATTTGAAGCAAGATGGCTTGATGATTTGACTGTACATTTATATGCAACTAGCTTCCGCCCGCGACTTCGTCTGCGTAGAGTTCAGAATTGGGTCCAGAGAGAAAGAAAATGTTAAGGTGGCGTAGAAACGAAATTTTGAGTTTTAAAGCATATTTCCGGGAATAAGTTAAGTTTCCCGGGATAAAAAGTATCCTTTGTGTTAGCCGAGTTCAGTAGTTTCGGCGTGAAAGTGGAACAAACAAACAAACATCCATACTTTCGCATTTATAATATTAGTGAGATGGTAAAGAGAGGGGAGACAATTTTCCATACTTATTTTAAGCAAAATAGATCACTGATGGCCGGGAAAAAAGAGGCAGCCCCATTGACTTATCCCTTCAGGCCACTTATTAAAACCTTAATGCTTTAAATTACACCTAAACCTACAGCTCGTATTTATATTAACAATTACGTGCTGTAGATTTAGTTGTATTAAAGCATTAAGGTTTTAATAAGTGCTGGTTACCCAGCATTGATGAAAACAGCGCGAGAGAAAAAGCGTGAAAGATATACAGGTTGTTAAAAAAAGTGCGTTTGAAATTTTAAGGGGTTACTCAGAATCAAGTATAGAATCCAGGAAAAATATTGAAGAAATTCGCTCTTCAATTTTTTTTTGCAGTTTTTCATACAAATTCTCGATTCACTATTTAGATTTAGTATGAGAATCTGAAAAAAATAATTGAAGAGCGGATTTTTTCAATATTTTTCCTGGGTTCTGTACTTGATTCTGAGTAACCCCTTAAAATTTCAAACGCACTTTTTTTAACACCCTGTATAAGGTGCTACTTTATGCTATGCTAGTGCCCGATATTTTAGTCAGTGCTTCTACTCCTGATTCTGATCAACCTTGATCCTTGGGGAAAGTTGATCAGAATCAAGAGTAGAAGCACTGACTAAAATATTGGGCACTAATAAAGTATTATAGCACCTTATATATTTTTTTAAACATTAATTGTATAGTTTTTTTGCCTTTTACAGCCTTTTTCTTATCCACCAAAATGTCAAATGTATGCCTCTCTTTATGAACTAAAACTCATTCGTTATTTAGTTATATATATTGTTAAACCAAAATGGGAATGAAAAATGAAAAATCACCCACCACACCGAACCGTGAAAGCGTACAAAATGTAGATAAATTTTACCCGGTTTTACCCGGTTAAAACCGGTTACCAGTAAACAAATGAAGCGTGCGACCGCTACACGATGAAGCGAATGCGTGGAATGAGGCGGATGAAACAGCCGATTTCTGCGTTACACGCCTAGATGTGCTTCTTCATAATCAATGGCTATATAAAGAAATCGTTTACTTAAATAAGTATCCCGGTGATATCCAGGGACAAACATACACAGTCATCCGATGCTAAATTAAGATTACGTTTAAATACATACATCGACCCTTGTAATATCAAATGTAGTAAAAGCCAAAGCACGACTTTACAGGAGAAGCAAAAAACAAAAATGGTCATCATATTAATGTCCATAACTTTTTTGATTTTAAAGTTATTTTAATAAATTTAATAAAAGAAACATGGAACTAAGAGTTCTATAACATGAATAACATGGAAATTGCGTACCATGCGTAGTTTAAGATTTAGCATTGCATTTACTACAAAAAAACATTTTCAAAATGGTTTTTATGACCCTAATTTTAACCTAAAAAACTTATAGCTGTCGTTAAACATTGTAGTGCAAACCATTGGCATTAGTTTCGTTGAATATTTTATGTATTAAAAGACTCGTTTTTAATGTATCAAATGGAATTTATATTGATAAATTTAGGTGAATAGTCACAAAAACAAAAAGATAGGAAGCAAAATTGTTTATCAAATGAAACAATACAATTGAAAACAACAAAAAGACAACCAAAACATAGAGGTTTACAATTTAACAGAACCATTTCTAAAATTTTCACATTTTTTTAGGTATTAAAATTGTTCATTAAATTAAGTAATAGAATTTAAAACATCAAATAAAATATCTTATCTTAAAAATGTCCTGTAAATTATAGATTTATTTAAATTTAACAGAAATATTAACAAAAATTGTGACACAAAATATTTTTTACAAGAAGCAACTTTTTTTTCATATTACAAATATACAGTTATAATATAACTACAGTAAACTACAACAAGTAACAAAAACAATTATTACTTTAGTTATTGATAAACAATTAAACAACACAACATCAAACATTAACCGTAAAAAAAATAACAAAATGAAATTCCGTATTTTTCCTGTAAGTCACACTAGATCTTCAATAAATGTAGTCAAAAGTCATACGTCCTACATTACGAATTTCAGCAAAAAATAGATACTTTTAATCAGGTAACATAAACGTAACAAAGAAAACAGCAAATTGAAAAATAATGTAAAGAAATAGTGATCTTAAATTCTATTCTTAAATTAGCCTCTTGATATTCCTACATCCTCCTCATGTAGATCAGATGAAAAAATACGGTGTAGCATTTTGTTATTTTGTTACGGTTAATATTTGATATTTGGTTGTGTTGTCTGTGAATAAACTAAAGTTATAATGATATCTTCTACTTGTTGTAGCTTACTGATAATAAAGAGCCCACTTTTTTGTAAATTGAATTGAGATTAAGATTTTGTATTATACATTATTATTTTCCTCACTGTCTAGATCTTCTTCATCAGTTTCAATTAGGTTATCAATGTAATTGCCCTGGAAGGGCATTGCTAAGTATTCCCTATGAAATCTTTTAGGGATGGTTCCATCTAAACACAGTTTTCTTTAACCGACTTCAAAAAAAGGAGGAGGTTCTCAATTCGTCGGAATCTTTATATATGTTCACCGATTACTCGAAGACGCCTGAACCGATTTGGAAAATTCTTTTTTTGTTTAAAAAACTTCACAGGTGGTCCTATATAAATTTTATCGAAATCGATTCAGCGGTTTTTGAGAAAATCAACAAAACCATAGCAAAATTGGAGTTGTTGCGATTGAAGTCGGTTGCTTTTAACGTATTCAGCGTGGTCAATTATAAATCTTTATATTTAAGTTCAGAGAGAGGCCGTTTTTTAACAACAGTAACAAATATTATTTGTTACAAGAACTCAACGATTTTTATAATTAATTGCAATAGGTTCAACCGATTTTTTTTACGAAGTCTAATACGACATAACAAAATGATACACCGTATTTTTTCATCTGATCTACATGAGGAGGATGTAGGAATATCAAGAGGCTAATTTAAGAATAGAATTTAAGATCACTATTTCTTTACATTATTTTTCAATTTGCTATGTTTTCTTTGTTACGTTTATGTTACCTGATTAAAAGTATCTATTTTTTGCTGAAATTCGTAATGTAGCACGTATGACTTTTGACTACATTTACTGATGATCTAGGGTGACTTACAGGAAAAATACGGAATTTCATTTTGTTATTTTTTTACGGTTAATGTTTGATGTTGTGTTGTTTAATTGTTTATCAATAACTAAAGTAATAATTGTTTTTGTTACTTGTTGTAGTTTACTGTAGTTATATTATAACTGTATATTTTTAATTTGAAAAAAAAAATTGCTTCTTGTAAAAAAATATTTTGTGTCACAATTTTTGTTAATGTTTCTGTTAAATTTAAATCTATAATTTACAGAACATTTTTAAGATAATATATTTTCTTTGATGTTTTAAATTATATTACTTAATTTAATGAACAATTTTAATACTAAAAAAATGTGAAAATTTTAGAAATGGTTCTGTTAAATTGTAAACCTCTATGCTTTGGTTGTCTTTTTGTTGTTTTCAATTGTATTGTTTCATTTGATAAACAATTTTGCTTCCTATCTTTTTGTTTTTGTGACTATTCACCTAAATTTATCAATATAAATTCCATTTGATACATTAAAAACGAGTCTTTTAATACATAAAATATTCAACGAAACTAATGCCAATGGTTTGCACTACAATGTTTAACGACAGCTATAAGTTTTTTAGGTTAAAATTAGGGTCATAAAAACCATTTTGAAAATGTTTTTTTGTAGTAAATGCAATGCTAAATCTTAAACTACGCATGGTACGCAATTTCCATGTTATTCATGTTATAGAACTCTTAGTTCCATGTTTCTTTTATTAAATTTATTAAAATAACTTTAAAATCAAAAAAGTTATGGACATTAATATGATGACCATTTTTGTTTTTTGCTTCTCCTGTAAAGTCGTGCTTTGGCTTTTACTACATTTGATATTACAAGGGTCGATATTTTGGAGCAGCTCCCAACCAAAACATTAATTCAAAGTGCTGTAAAAGCCACACAGTGTGAAACTGTGTATTTTACGACAAAACGACCTGATAAGTTTACTTTAAATGAATTTATTTAAAGTGTTGAAAAGACCATTCGGTAGTGGATTATGTCTTTTACGACAAAATTCCATGATAAATTTACTTCAATTTACACTGCTGTATAGGGTACTCGATAGTGAATTCTGTATTTTACGACAAAATACCCTATCAAATGGCCGTTTTTTTTTTTTTGATATGTCGTAATAAGTTGAACAGGCAAAAAATGTGTAATTACAGCATTTAACTGACTATTGCATTGTCGATTACTGTCAATTACAACACGATTTTCAAAGAGAATCTGCATAATTTTTTAGGTCGTAATTACATTTATTTGCGAATATCGAAATTTTAAATACACAGATCGATAGATCTCGCGAAACTGAGTACGACGGTGTCAAAACGTCATTTTTGCCAGAATGGCTTTTACTACATTTGATATTACAAGGGCCGACATATTTAGAATAGGAGTGGAATGAAGAGAATTGAAATTTCTATTTCCACCGAAGATGTACGTGAAGGGAACTTATTTTTTCCAATACAATTTAAATTCTCTTCCCTCCTCGCCACGCCGCACACTGGTACCAATATGAAAGAAACTGAGAATAGGGTCGAAAGTTGGAGGACTGCCCCCAAAAATTGTATATAGATAGTTCATTTGATTTCAAACAACATTTTCAAATACCATTTTTTGATAAAATAACTCCTTTGCACTTAAAAAAAATACTGAAGTTTTTTTTGTATGGAGAAAAATTGTTTTTTGATGTACATTTTCACAAAACCAAAAGTGTAAAGATGAGACCCCATACATATTGTAGAAGACATGTACCTCGATGTTTTCTCCAAAGTAACTATGTGCGTATCGGTGCGTCCACGGGAGCCAGAGGCCCCTAAAGGTTGTAACTTTGACATAGCTATATTGTTTAAATTTATTGCATTTATCTCTCAAAATTAAAGTTAAATAGAGTAAAAAGACTTATTATAATATTACAAATGGTCAAAGGCCATCAAAGATTACGATATCGGACTTAAGTTATTTTTCTTTAATTCCTAAGTAAAAGGCATTTGCTATGCCTACTTGTATACTAAACTTTAATGGAAGTACTTTTAGAATGCCCACACACCTATTTTACACTAATTCCGCATGTACAGTCAGTGGATGAAACCTGCTATAACTATGACTCATGCGTACCTCACAGAGTTCCACGAATACCCTGCGTAACAACAAGGGTACTGTTGTTGTTGCGCAGAATAATTGTTCAATTGCACGTGGTATTTTTTAAATCAATTACTTTGAATTATGACTATGTTCCGTAAGTAAGTATGTATGTATTTAGCAAAATAAAACAGATAATATTTTGACTGAAGGTCTACTTTTTTTTTCAATTCAATCCATATAATTTACATTAGCAAAAATTCATTAATTTACATTTACAAATAAGACATCTTAGACAGGCTCTATAATGCTTATTAATAATAATGGAAAAATTAAGCATACCTATATTAACTATCATGTCACATCAGTCTAAAATTAAGATAAGAAAAGTATTTCACAACAAAACAGCTCATAATGCTAAATAAAGTGAAATTGCACACATATCTACTATATAGCCAGTGGATGAAACCTATGACTCATGCGTAACTTTCGTTGTTGCCATTGTTATCCATACTATTGTTAAGTTTTTGTCCTTGTCTAACCTCTTGCTTTTGCAGAGGTTGCACAATACAACCCCCAATTAGGGCTATATAAACAAGCAGGTTACCGGTAAAGATTAGTCGTAAGTGCGCTATTGGCGAAAGTATTACTGTGATTTGCTGTTATAATGTCGGGTTTCGTTACTAATTTGGATATGTTCATGGCACTGAAGGCTTTTGGTGGTATAAAAAACAATACTTTATTATACCAAAAACTCAGTGAATATCTTCCTGCAGAAATGTCCGAAGAAGACCGTAGCACCTTCAAAGTGTTTGTGAAAACATACGTGAACAATTTGTACAAAAAATGGTCCGATGTGAGTAGAAATCAGAGATGGTTTTTTAATAAAAACCTTGATTGGTTAGAAACTGAAATTAAGTGGCCCGAGTGCGAGTCTATTAACCTATCGTCCATATTCATCCGGGAGAGTGAGAATGAAGTTGAAGAGGACCTGAATTTATCTATTGATATCGTGGAAGTCAGGCCATCGTCAGAAAATGCTGCCACCAACACGCCTAGCCCAAGAAAATCATTTCAAGACCTAACTAATCAACAGAAAAAAAGGCGTTCCGGCTCACTGTTAGAAAATTCGGAGGAAGAGTTGGTTTTTGCTCTAGTGATGAAGTTAAAAGAAAGTGGTAACTCTGAATTAGCTCGCATTATTGAATACCTTTCAAAAAGTTTTGTACATATTTTATTTTATCAATAAAGAGTTTACAAACAAACAAACAAAGTCCCGAAAAAACTGAAGAAGTAACTGATTATTTATTTGATTCGTCGTACGTCAAGAAGTCTAAGATTTCTAATGAGAAGACTTTATCACTCGTGACAGCATTGAGTTTATCTAAGTGGCAATATTTTACTATGAAGTCATTTTTTCGTGAGCTACCATCATACCAAAATTTACTGGTGGCTAGAAAAGCGTGTTATCCTCCAGAAGATGCTATCACAATAAATGAAAATGGAGCTAATATTGAGCTACAGGCCCTTCTTGATTTAATAACAGAAAAGATTATTCAAGTTGTTGATTTAGAATCAAATGCTTCTTGTCTTAAGCTCATAAGCAAATGGGGCTTTGACGGAGCTTCTTCGCAGAGCATATATAAACAAAAGACAAGTTCAAATTTTTCGGATTCATCGGTCTTCATGACGAGTCTTGTTCCATTACGTCTAATGAATGGTGACGAATTAGTATGGAAAAACCCTCGCCCGTCATCTACTAACTATTGTAGGCCAAAGAAGTTCGAGTTTGTAAAGGAAACAAAAGAGTACATACAGCAACAAGCACCTTTAATGGAAGAAGAAATAGCAAACTTGGTTCCAACAATGATAGGTAAGTCTTTTTTTAAACGCTTTTATTTGACTTTCCCTGTTCGGATATTTGTATTACGTATTTACGTTAGCGTTTTAAATCCTTTTATCCGATCCAACTCTATATTATGAATTATGATTACTATCCGATACAGATATAACATATTATGTATGCTGAAATCTGCCCCGCATACTAGAATTATCTGTACTGTGGGAACTACAAACTGATAAAGGCATAGATAAGAGATAATTAACATTCAATGAATGTGTATTTTCATTATACTTTAATAATTTCTTAATCTGTTCTTTTTTTATTGCAGGTGGTGTGGAAATCTGTCATGATTTGCATATGACAATGATTGATGGAAAAGTTTCATCAGCTTTGTCAGAGACACCTTCATGTGCGAGCTGTACCATATGCAAAGCTACACCCAAAGAAATGAACAATTTAAGCCTTGTTTACAGTAAGCCTATCAATACAGAGATGTACCGATACGGCTTATGTTCTTTACACATGTGGATCAGATGTATGGAATGCATTCTACACATTTCACATAACTTAGATTTTCAAAAGTGGGCAGCTAGGGGGCAAGACAAACTATTGCAAAAGTCCAGGAAAGAAATGACGCAAAACGAGCTATTTGCACAAACAGGACTATTGGTGGATATTGTTAAGCAAGGGTATGGTACCACCAACGATGGGAATACGGCAAGACGGTTTTTCCGAAATTACGAAAAGTCTGCAGAAATCACTGGAGTAAATGAGACATTGATAAAGAGGTTCGCTGTGATTTTGCATACCATATCATCTGGAAGAAAAATAAACATTCCAAATTTCAGAGAATATTGCAAGGAAACTGCCGAACTATATGTCCATCTATATGAATGGTATTACATGCCAGCAAGTGTCCATAAGCTTCTGGTACATGGTGCGGACATCTGCGAGCATTTTTCTTTCATGCCTATTGGTATGATGTCGGAGGAAGCATCTGAAGCTCGCAACAAGGACTTCAGAAACATTCGAGAGAGACATTCTCGAAAGACTGGAAGGATACAAACTAACGAAGATCTCATTCATAACTTCCTAATTAGTTCGGATCCCTACATTTCATACATAAAACCGAAGTTTCTGAGGTCCCAAAAACTTCAGCTGTTTCCCGAGGCAGAAAGTCTACTTGCAGATGAAATCCTTGATCAGGATGTACCATTTGGGCTCGAGGAAGATGAGGTCTTCATTGATTTAGAAAACTGTCCTCCTCCAGACCCACTAGCTTAAGTTGAGTTATTGTTGTATATTATGTGTGAAAATGTATGAATATAGTACTTTTAAGTTCATAATCATTTTATATTTAAAAAACCTTGTGTTTGTCTTATAAATGTAAATATATTGAATTCTTACTATATTAGTATTAAGTTAATTAATAAGCACTGTATAGAAATTTAAATAAATTTTGAGTACCTATATATTTGTTTGTAAATGTAAATTGATTGTATATAGTTGTTATAAATATTTATTTTTAATTTAAGTATATGGATTTTACTGTAAACAGTAAACCTTCAATACAAATATTATCTGTTTTATTTTACTAAATTCATACATACTTACTTACGGAACATAGTCATAATTCAAAGTAATTGATTTAAAAAAATACCACGTGTAATTGAACAATTATTCTGCGCAACAACAACAGTACCCTTGTTGTTACGCAGGGTATTCGTGGAACTCTGTGAGGTACGCATGAGTCATAGTTATAGCAGGTTTCATCCACTGACTGTACATGCGGAATTAGTGTAAAATAGGTGTGTGGGCATTCTAAAAGTACTTCCATTAAAGTTTAGTATACAAGTAGGCATAGCAAATGCCTTTTACTTAGGAATTAAAGAAAAATAACTTAAGTCCGATATCGTAATCTTTGATGGCCTTTGACCATTTGTAATATTATAATAAGTCTTTTTACTCTATTTAACTTTAATTTTGAGAGATAAATGCAATAAATTTAAACAATATAGCTATGTCAAAGTTACAACCTTTAGGGGCCTCTGGCTCCCGTGGACGCACCGATACGCACATAGTTACTTTGGAGAAAACATCGAGGTACATGTCCTCTACAATATGTATGGGGTCTCATCTTTACACTTTTGGTTTTGTGAAAATGTACATCAAAAAACAATTTTTCTCCATACAAAAAAAACTTCAGTATGTTTTTTAAGTGCAAAGGAGTTATTTTTATCAAAAAATGGTATTTGAAAATGTTGTTTGAAATCAAATGAACTATCTATATAAAAATTTTGGGGGCAGTCCTCCAACTTTCGACTCTATTCTCAGTTTCTTTCATATTGGTACCAGTGTGCGCCGGTAGGAATGCAGCTTAACTTGTGATTTTTGAGCATATTTGTTTGCTCTGTGTCTGGGTGTCTGGGTGTACACCCAGACCAAACAAATATGCTCAAACATCACAAGTTAAGCTGCATTTCTACCTAGTCCAAATAATTAGTGATTTCAGATCACTAAGTTGTTTAGTTTCATTACTAGACAGACACTAACTTTCAAATATGTAATGCTATCTTAGTTTATCCCAATATACATCTCCTTTGTACCGAGTCTCGACAATCCCAATAGGTGTTACGTGCGTACCTTTATCAACATATTCTGACCCGAATTCCATAATCCCATAAGAGGCGTTTGAATCCCTTAGCTAGATAATCTAGTTTAATGAATAACATACTATACCTATACAAAATATAAAAATACCACTTCAGGAAACTTAACTGGCTGGGTTCTACTCATGAAAGTGAAGAACTTTCCTTAAAGAACCAGTACAGAATCTCAAAAAAAACTACTACCTACAAAATTGGTCGACTGGGAGAACTGTTTGTATAAAAAGTCTAAATTTTTTCGTGGCTTCATTATATAAGGTGCTACTTTATTAGTGCCCGATATTTTAGTCAGTGCTTCTACTCCTGATTCTGATCAACTTTCCCCAAGGAACCCATAGTCAAATCGCAAAAAAATTTTTGGGCTCTTCATACTTATTTGCCCGCTCGGCTGATCGATGTGTATGAAGAGCCCAAAAATTTTTTTTGCGATTTGACTATGGGTTCCTTGGGGAAAGTTGATCAGAATCAGGAGTAGAAGCACTGACTAAAATATCGGGCACTAATAAAGTAGCGCCTTATATAAATCAAAGGAAACGTTGTTTATTTAATGTATAGTAATGTATGTTACATGTTACAGTTTCCGGACGAGTTCTTTTTACATCCTGCTGTATATCCTATAAAGTGTCAAAAGCAGCCAAACAATACGAACCCTATTTACTCGTACGTACGTATCACAAAAAATAACCAGCACAGAAAAAATATTGTCATAATCAACATAGCGCCACATTTGATCCTATGAATGTCAGCCCGTGGATTTTCTCCTCACCCTGTGACAGTGACAAACGAGCGAGAGGCGTCACCCTGTTGATAGGTTTTTCACTCGTCCTGTGTATACGAGTATAACCTTGTCCGGTTGGGCATGGCCCTGAATATAATTTAAGCACACATTGTGGAGAAAGATAAGGATAAAGAAGATTTTTTTTGTCAAATAAGTCTTCTTTATCTTTCTAGGAAACTTGAACAAGGGGTTCACACATAAAACTGAACAAGTTTTCCCGAGAAAACCATACAGAATTCTCAAAATAAGAACTCTCGATTACAAATTTATGGTACATCGGCTGATCAATTTGTATGAAAAGTTTAATTTATAGTTTTATTTTTTGCAATTTCACAGTAACACCAGTAATCTGACCTAACTTAAACCTAGAGTTTTTCGCACCTCCTCAGCGACATAGCCAGTTTTTTATGATCTGGCGAATTACACGATTTAGCCACAACGGCATATTTTAAACAGTCTGGATTTTAATCAGTTCTGGATTTTAATAAGGTCTATAGCTTTTATATTATACAGGTGAAATTGAAATTGCGGAATAGATTTTAACTGTGGTATATGCTCATGCGACTGAACAATTTTCTTTAAGGAGCCAATTCAATCGGAGCAAAAAAAATTCATACAAATCAGGTCATAGATTTGTATGAAGAGGTGAAATTTTTTTTGCTCCTGGCTGGATACACTGGCTTTGTATAGAAAGTCCAAATTTTTTTTTGCTCCGATTGAATTGTTTTTTTAGAGAAAGTTGTTCAGTATCATCACCAGTGATCGGAGTAGGTAGATTGATTTTTGGTACTTGCATCGTGATTTTATAGCATGGACAATCCTTTTTTCTGGAAAGTTCTGGTATTTCCGGATTGAGCTGAGAATTATTAAAGTAAATCTGGTTCAATCAATTGGTTTTGAAGGAAGCAATTTATTTATAGGTAGAATAACAGAATGAATATTAGTTTTTGTTTGCTTAAAAATGTTAAACTCTCGGAATCCGAGCGGCATGTCCATATTAACATATACGTTTCAGGTTATAGAATCATTTATTTCTCAAAAAAGAATAAACAGTTATTCACTTACATGAGAAATCATACAGGTAAAATATAACGTAATTTAAGTTTGGAACACACAAGGTAGATTATTAATTAAAAGTGGGTAAACAGATAAAAAGTTTTAGTTTGCGGTCATTGATCCTAAATCAATCTACCTACTCCGATCACTGAAAATCGCAGTTAAAATTTGGTCCGCGATTTCAACTTCACCCTGTATGTCAATAGTGAAGTCTCTAAGCTGTACAATACCAGGACACGGTCTCATAAAAGTTAACAAACCCACTTAGAGAAAGTTTATCTCTAAAACTTGTCTTCAGAACATCACGACGAGAATCGAGAATTTTTTCCGACTTGAACCAACTTGGTAGATTCAAGTGAAAAGAAAAAACCTAGCTAAGTGCGATGTATTTTGACGTACTGACGTTTCCGTACGTCACTGAGCGATAAATGTTTAAACTGAACAACTTTCCTCAAGATACTCAAAAAAATCTAAAAAAACTGCATAATAATTTTCAATTCTTCATTAGTCGACTTGCATTTTTTTTTTGACGTAGTTTTTTCGGGAAAATTTGTCTGGATTATTAGCATCATCTAACTTTTGCAGCATGTGAGCAAATAAAAAATCGAAAACTTAAAATTGTATACCTTGTGTCATGGGTCACAAGACAGCTTCTACGACAACATCTGTCATGTGCCACACGGAAACTTCTGTCAGAAAATAGACACAGAAGGTCTGCTCAATAAAAACCACTAAAATCGTAAGCATATACATGCTTATAGAAATATACGGTCGTTCGAGGCAAGGTCACGCGGCAAAGTATCACAACAGTATCGTGACCTTGCCTACAACGACCGTATACGTCTATAAGCATGTATATGCTTAGGATTTTAGTGAGCGTATTGAGCGGACCTTCTGTATCTGTGTATTTTGTGCTTCTGTCTTGTGTCATATGATAACTACTATCATGTGAGATGATGTCAAGGGCTTAACAGCTGTGGATAAAAATAGTGCCAGAGGACAAGAAAATGACCCACTAAATAACTTATTGACATAAAGTCGGCTTCACTCACTCTGTTTATGAATCCCATCTAACCGCCTCGGTAGCCCAGTTGCTTGTCCACTGGCTTCACATCAGGTGGTCGCGGGTTCGATTCCCGGCGGGGTCCAACTTTGTAGGACTCGGTTTGGTTGGTGGTAAGGCATTTTTCGAGCCCATCTGGCTGGCTACAACCATCTTATCTAAGTCTTGCCGCCAAACATCAATGTTAACAGCATTGATGTGTTCCGGCATGAAAATAAGATAGCTAGTTCCCCATTGCGTTGAGGAATTTTGGTAAGCCCGCTTCCATGTTCGGCATCATCATCACTTACCATCAGGTGAGATGTTGCCAACGGTTTACCAACTGAAGGTAAAAAAAAAACCAAAACGGAACCCTAAAAACTTAACTCCAGAGTAAGTTTATTCCGCCAAAGTTTGGAATAATATTTCCAGCTATCCCGGATGAATATTCACTCCGGAATTGTTATGACAGCTAACATTGAAAGTTCTCATATAATGGGGAAACATATACATCGTCAGTTTTACAGTTCATAGAGTAAACGAGTTAATACCTTTTTTGTCTGTTTTTTGGGAGTTGTAAATTGTTTGAAAAGTCGCTGTTTTTTTTTTTTGCGAACTGACTACACGATGTTAATATCGAATTTTAAACGTGGCTGGTTACATCAAAGGTCTACACGTCCAAAGTCTTGAGCGTTTTTTTTTTGCCCTCAATCGGTAAGCCCTTGGCGTCATCTCACCGATGGTAAGTGATGATTATGCCGAAGATGGACGCGGGCTTACCAAGATTCCCCAACGCAATGGGGAACTGGCTATCTTATCTACATGCCGGAACACATCAATGCTGTTAACATTAATATTTTAGCGGCAAGAATCAGATAAGATTGTGGTAGCTAGCCAGGCGGGCTCAGAAAATGACCTACTTACTACCAACCAAACCGAGTCCTACAAAGGACTCCGCCGGGAATCGAAACCGCGACCTCCTGATGTGAAGCGAGTGGACAAGTTAAGCTTCACAAGCTAGAGATATAAATCTAACTGCTAAGTCACTATGTTATTATCTATGAAGACATAACAAATCCAAGTTAAACACTGAACATCTTAGAGAGAACGCGTTTAAACATAAGCAAGATAGATGAACCCACATTAATTTACGTGAAAGGTGGATAAACCAGAGATAACGGCATTCATTCCACAAAACCAGTGGTCTTCAAAGTTTTCTTTATTTTCAGTAAGTACTAATTGTACCTCTAATATAAAACCTCTTTTTAATGGACGAAGACATTTCAAAAAGACTCCAAAGAAAATTCTCTCTTCTTCTTAGACAAAGAATGGGGAAAGTCGACCTGCACGGGTGGTTGCTCATATCTCGTATCAGTAAGTCTTGTCTTTATACTGACTTTTGACTGACTCGGTGGCTCAGTGGTTAGCGCTCCTGAGTACTCGTACTGATACGAGAGTTGTGGGTTCGATCCACACCCAGGGCAAACATTTCTGTGATGAGCAGTTTTATTTGCTTTGGGTCTGGGCGTATTATATGTGTGTGTATGTATTTAAATGTATATGTGTATCAGTCTGGTTCCCATAGTACAGGGAATCCTAGTTTGGGCCCAGATGACCGTGTGTGATTTGTCCCGGATATATCATTATATATATTATTATCATAATATCGGCTC
Organism: Coleophora deauratella; assembly: GCA_958295455.1. Lineage (NCBI taxonomy): Eukaryota > Metazoa > Arthropoda > Insecta > Lepidoptera > Coleophoridae > Coleophora > Coleophora deauratella. The sequence continues at coordinate 14,993,712 of OY282400.1, read as the reverse complement.
ACGCAGTCTTGAGAATTTTAGGACCCAAAAGTTTTCCTTTCATTTCAACATTTCGCGGAAGTTTGAGCACCTGGGATCTTGGAGCAGTCTATTCTAGACCAGACTTAAGTATAATTTGCTGGATGAAATGAGAGCCACGTTCAGAGTTCTCGCTTTCTTAACACAATGAAGTTGAAAAAATAATGAACCTTTTTGTTCTGTGCAGAGAATGAGATAAAAATCTGCTGTGTGCTGATCTAAATATAGTTAGCAGACTGGTGTAAGTCGGAATATGAAAACGGTATATAAAGTTGTATTAACGTGAGCAATCTTCCAAGACGAGCTACAAGACAAAGATGTGAAGGGTTTGGTACCAGGTTGTTCTATGTTATTTAATTGTGATAGCTTTATAGTAATTGACCACGCTGAATACGTTAAAAACAACCGACTTCAATCGCAACAACTCCAATTTTGCTATTTTGTTGTTGATTTTCTCAAAAACCGCTGAAACGATTTCGATAAAATTTATATGGGACCACCTAGGGATGGGTAAGGGAGTAAAAACTCAGTCAGAGTAAATACTGAGTTTGAGTAAATACTGAGTATTTACTATATTAACTGAGTATTTACTCTCTAGAGACAGTAAAAACTTTTTATCGGTTATTTTTGCATGACATGGTAATCATGGTATACATATAATAAAATCAAGACCAATGCAATGTGAGGAAAATATATATTAAAAAAAACATGCGATTTTTTTTTTGGGTCTTCGTGTTGGAGTTTATTTTAACCTTTCGCTTGCCTTCCATATTTGAATATCGCTTCAAAGCATCTTGTGCGCACTCATGGTTGAATATGTTTAAATTCTTCGACCACTAACTGGGCAATTTTTTTTCTTCTTGAGACCCGTCTAGCTGTGCGGCATCAATCTCAGAGGTAATCTGTCAGGCAATGGAATATTACATCCCGTTCTCTGACATTCCTCTTGAGAATCAAGCTCGCCCGTGGTTCAATGCCGCATACTCAGCTGCCGAGGCAGTAAAACATTCGGCGTACCAAGCTTGGGCTGATGCTCGCAGTCGCAAAGCTCCGGGTACGCAAGATAAGAAAAGAATCTTTAATAGAGCCGCAAAGTCCTACGAAAAGACGCTACGCAGGGCACGCCTCGACCACATACGCCGCATCGGATCACAACTTGCCTCCTATCCCTCTGGGAGTAAGGCTTTTTGGTCCCTGGCTAAATCGGTCGAGGCGAATTTCTGTCGTGCCGTCTCTGCCTCCACTGCTGAAACCTGATGGAACACTGGCTCACATAGCAACTGATAAGGCAAACTTGTGGCTGAAAATATTCGCGTTTGGATTCTACGAATAGTACACCACCCCACTTACCTCCTTGCGGTACTACAATGACTCCAATCTGTATCCGCCAAAAGGTTCTTAATACACTTTACAATCTAGACGTGAACAAAGCCAGTGTACCTGATGGTATACCAGCCATAGTTCTCAAGAACTGCGCTCCTGAGTTGTCTCCTGTTCTGACACGTCTGTACCGTCTCTCTCTTAAGACAGGTGTAGTCCCAAAGTCCTGGAAGCTTGCCAACGAGCAACCTGTGCCCAAAAAAGGTAGCCGTGTGGATCCTGCCAACTACCGCCCCATAGCAATCACTTCCACAATCCAAGATTATGGAACGTGTACTGAATAACCTCATTCTTGCATATCTCGAAGACAATGACCTTCTTAGCGATCGACAATACGGGTTTCGCCGAGGAGATCTTCCTGTGTATGCTACGCATGTTTGGGGCGAGGCCATTGAGAAACATGGTGAAGCACTCGTTGTGTCTCTCGACATCTCAAAGGCTTTTGATAGGATCTGGCACGCCAGCTTTATTGGCAAGCTTCCATCTTACGGGCTCCCTGTGAGCTTGTGCAACTGAGTATCCAATTTCCTGAGGGAACGGTCGATTCGGGTAGTCATTGATGGCTGCTTGTCTGACCTATTGGTTATCGATGCCGGGGTACCTCAGGGTTCGGTTCTTTGTGCAACTCTATTCCTGCTACATATAAGGCCGTGGCCTGGACGCAAGCGACGGCGACAGTGACAGCGACAGCGACAGCGACGGCGACAGCAACAACGACAGCGACAGCGATGACTGTTCACGACGCAAGCGACAAGGTCACTGGGTTTGCGGCGACGTAGTGACGTGACTCTGTCGATGTTGGTCTGTCGCGATGTCGATATTTCGATATTTTCATAATTATTCTTACTAATAACACCTAACACTGACTCAGCGGTTTCCGCTTCTGACTATTGATCCGAGAGTCGTGGGTTCGATCCCCACCCAGGGCAAATATTTCTGTTTTTTAATATTATACTACTAATTTGCTAAAGAGGACGTAGATTTATACAACAAACAAAACAAAAAGGCAATGAGCGGGGTTCAGGGGGAGGAGGGGGAGGTGTGGGGTGCAGGTGGGGGAGGAGCGGGGTGCGGGGGAGGGTGAGTTGCGGGGTGCGAGAAGAGGAGCAGGGTGCGGGGGTGAGGCGCGGGTTGCGGGGTTATGGCGCGGTTTGCGGGGGGAGACGCGGGGTACGGGTGGTGGGGGAAAGGGGTACGGGGGAGGCGTGGGGTGTAGGGGAGGATGGGTGGGTGCGGGTGGAAGGCGCGGGCAGCGGGGGATCGGGGTGCGAGGGGAGGAGCGGGGTGCCGGGGGGGAGGAGCAGGGTGCGGGATTGAGGCTCGGGTTGCGGGGGACGGCGAGGAGTGGGGTTTGGGGGAGCGGGGTGCGGGGGGAGCGGGTGCGGGGTTAAGGCGCGGATTACAGAGGACAGGAGCGGGGTGCGGGGGACGGTGAGGAGTGGGGTGCGGGGAGTGCGGGGGGAGGCGCGGGGTGCGGGGGGAGGAGTGTGATGCGGAGGTGAGGCGCGGTTTGCGGGGGGAGAGCCTTTAGGGCCCGCCGTTTCTTCTCACTCCGCAAACACTTCCCGAAACGGTGGGTATACGAGTTCCGAGTGGTAGGAACCTCGAATTAGGTAGATAAAAGAATGACGCTCGAAAAGTGTACACTGCTACCTACTTCGAATAAAATATTTTCATTTCATTTCAACAACCTCGTTAGGTTCAATGTCTCTAAAATACAGGCGTGTCTTTTTTCTGCCAAAAGGAGTCCTTTCACCTTGACTCCTACTCTCCGAGATGAATGGACCTACGTATCCTATATAAGGTGAGACGGTACTTCACACCTGGATAGCAAGAACCCCGCTACCAGCTTGACGCCTTGGATGCTATCGACCGACGCGTCAGGACACTAATAGGTGATGACGAGTTTATTTTAAATAAGCTCCAAAGCCTTGAGCATCGCCGCAAAGCCGCCTCTTTATCGTTTTTTATCGAATTCATTTCGGAGAGTGTGCTCAAGAACTTCATGACCTCATTCCCCTAGCTCCATTCCACCTTTGGTTCACTAGGCGCAGGGAGGCGTTTCATCCCTTCGTAGTTGATATACCACCTATTCGCACGAAGCGATATGCTTGTGCATTTATTATGCGGGAGTGGACTTTCATTCCATAAAAAAAACATCTACATAGTGCCAATACTCACCGAGTAAAATGGCTATAATGGACGGACGGACAGGGCGAAATTATACGGGTCCCTTTTTTGCCATTTTGGCTACGGAACCCTAAAAACAAAACAAGTTACACGCATTAGTGGTACATAAAAGTTTCCCGTGTGCGCGGAGCCTAAAGTGATTTTTTAGTTGGTAACACTACGAATAACAACTCTATTGATAAAGATTTTAAGGGGAATCCCCTAAATAAAATGTTAATAATGTTATATCGTCAGACTACTTAGAACTTAGAAAACTTAAAGAACGTAGAAAAACGTAAAAAAGTGTCATACAGATAAATATTAGATAAAATATAATAACTTATTAATTTTTTGTTAGTAAAACATAAATACTCAGTAAAAAGTAAAAAAAGAGTACTTATAATAGTTTTTACTGAGTATTTACTCTGGCATGAGTAAATACTGCAGTACTTACCCATCCCTAGACCACCTGTGAAGTATCCTTTTAAAGGAAAAAAGAATTTCCCAAATCGGTTCAGGCGTCTTCGAGTAATCGGTGAACATACATAAAAAAAAAGATTTCGACGAATTGAGAACCTCCTCCTTTTTTTGAAGTCGGTTAAAAAACGGTGTACGAAATTGTATGAACGTGAGCAATCTTTCAAGACAAGCTTTTAAATAAAGATGTCTATATATTTATTGGTATTTACTATGTGAAGGTTGTTCTATGTTATTTAATTTGTGATAGCTTAATAAAAAGAGTTCTTGTAATTATCACTGATTTATTTAAGGTACCTAGTACGGTACCTAATAAGTAACCTGTCGAGACGGAGTGTTGCAGACGACTGGCTAGGCTAACTCTGCGGAATAAGCGCGTAGCAATAAGTATATAACCGAACTGGAGAAAACACTCTTTAAAACCGGTCTGAAGACAAAAAATATGACCTTGAATGCGCTTCTCTCTTTCTTTGAGAGAGCTGCTGTCTCATTCTAAGTAGGCTAATTAGAATGAGACAGCAGCTCTCTAATATGGGACAGAAGCGCATTCAAGGTCATATTTTTTGTCTTCAGTCTGGTCTTAGAGAGTGTTTTCTCCAGTTTGGTTATAAGCTTCTTGGAGCGTAGCCGTAGACTTCACATTTTCGCTACAAGTGGGGGAAGAAAACTGACAAAGCTCGCCGATAGAGGCGTTGATATCGCTTGACTCATACTAACTGTCAAAACGTATAGAAAAAATTGTTTACGTGAAGTAAACATAAGAATATTAAAAAATGCCGCGTAATGGAAATCATTAATTTCCTAAAGATTCACGGATGAAGAAGACGTGGGAAAAGTTACGTTTTCAATTATGTACTTTCAACTTCGCCTTTGGAACAGTCCTAGTCGCATACATTTTCCATTTAACAATTTTACAGAAAAAAACAAATTTATAACACCTCGATAATAAAAAACGCGGAACTAATTGAAAGTTGTTATGAGTCAAGCGTCCGTAGCACCATCTGCAAATAGCTTTGCGTTTTCTTCCCCATTAATACGATATTGTAAGTCATATTAATACACATTTTTAGACATATTTTTCAAATAACATATGTTTTTTTTTTTACAAAAGGGTTCTTTACATCTTTAAGTGTGAATAAGATAGACACTTGTCAGGTAAAGCCGACCTGATTTAGGAACGGGACTTCAACGTTTATATTATTATGTTTTTGTCTATATCCTGATCTTTAATTCTGAGATCTTTTCTTACTGGATTGTGTTTATAAACTACTAGCTTCCGCCCGCCACTTCGTCCGCTTGGACTTCAGAATTGGGTCCAGACTCCAGAGAGAAAGAAAATGTTAAGCTAGCGCCATCTAGTGACGAAGTGGATTTTTTTTGTTTTTAAACATTCCTCCGGGAACTCTTCAGTTTTCCAGGATAAAAAGTATCCTATGTGTTAGCCGAGTGCTTTATCTATCTACCTACCAAATTTCATCCAAATCCGTTCAGTAGTTTCGGCGTGAAAGCGGAAAAAAAAACAAACAAACAAACATCCATGCTTTCGCATTTATAATATTATTATTATTAAATTAATTAATTAGTAAATAAAGTGAGACTCTATTCAGTTCACAAATTTGTAGCGATTTCGTTTAGGAGTTGCCATTTCGTTGTAATTCCAGGCCCATGAACAAGTCTAATTTCATTCAGTCCCAAGGCAATTTTCCGTTATTAATTTTAAGTCCTTCGATATCCATTTAAGTCAACCGAAACATTTACCAACTGCTTCTTATCGTGGGCACAATTTAACTGTGCTATCATAAGAAATAGACTGCAGTTGTATGATGATCAAATATGATGATGCAACCCACAGTTTCGTGTATGGTATTTAGAAGACTTTTGGGCACGTGCATCGTGACCTCCGTAATCGGGTGAGCAGTTTTGGGTGCAACGCCGCCTTCGTACGCAGATGTTCAGGTTTTCTCACAATGTTTCCCTTCAATATTTTAGGCAATCACTATGAAAATGTACTTGAGTATCGAAAAAATATTGGTGTATTGACCAGGTTCTGAACCTGACATCTCTGGTTAAGATGTTCAAAATTGGATAGCTTCTTTAAAATTCAAGGACTACATTTTCATGAAGGACACTTAAAGGAAATACGATTTTACAGTACTATCTTGTGTATTTCTCTCTTATCTAGCGGCACAATTTACCATACTGTACCAAAGAATATATGGCAATTGCCTGGTGTTACTGATTACTTATAGGTAACCAACTTTCGCACAATCTCTCAAAATTCACTCCAAATATTTTGAAAGGGATCCTTCTCATCCCAAATCAAAACATATAGCGCACCGCCTCCTAACAAAATCATGGAATTACGCGCTCCCTATGTCCCACATCTGTTTATCGTAAGCTAGCAGGCGCCCGCGCTTTATACGGTTTTATTTCCAGTGGTATTGTTGATTCCATTAAATTTACCCGATTGCCTAAACGTATAGGTATAGTATTTTTTGACGTAAAGCATCTTTCTCTTATGTTTGGTCATCAATCATTCTGAAGTCCATTTTCTGATAAGGTTGTGTTGAAATTGCAAGAGAATTGAAATGGGTACCTATCGTTTTTTGATACGTATCAGATTAGTAGTTCCTTCTCGGCCTTAGAAAATCCACCACGTAAAGTAAGATTTTATCGTTAGACTGTCTAATTATTTTTATTTTTTTAATATGGTACCTAATAATTGACCACGCTGAATACGTTAAAAACAACCGACTTAACTTGTGTGTGTTAACTGTGTGTTCTTAGAGAAAGTTGCTCAGTTTCATGAGTAGATGATGAAAAGTCCTAGTTAACGGGTCCTACAATTCTTTTGTTAAACTCTGTATATGTATACGTTTGAGAAATATGTGGTCTACTGTTATTTCCTAAAGAAGGTCTAAGAAAATCAACTAAAACTACGTATTTTAACCATAGCTTCTAAAAACTGAACAACTACAAGAAACCCATAGTCAATTTGCGAAAAAAATTGAATCATTTTTATTCGCCAAATGACTATGTGTTCTTTTGTAAAGGTTGTCCAGTTTTACAGAAACGGTTAAAATTCGTTTCAGCAGATTTTGCTAGACATTATAATATTGTGTATGTTGGTTATAAAGATCGATAGTTACTGTAGTTATTTAATGTATTATTATACTGTTAGGGGAGGCTTGACCGCCAACTCGATATTTCCAGGTGACTGAGTTTTATGCAACTTGGGAGAGACGAGCTTATGTTAATGATTTAGATGCAAGAGCCTTGGGATATGCCACAGAATAATATTATAGGGATAGGTTGTGTGTTGCCAGTGATGACATATGGACTGATATATGGTTACTTACTATAGGCCTCATAGGACGGCTAAAAGTCAGCCAAAAAGGGAGATGGAACGTGCTATGCTCGGATTTTCTGTACGTGATCGAATCAGAAATGAGGAATATGTAGGAAAATGAATCGCTAAACTGAAGTGGCAGTGGGCGAGGCACATAGTTCGTAGAACAGATAAGAAAGAAGGCCGCAAAGTACACATACGGAAACTCCATTTACTTTTTCATGAGGGTAGATTAAAGGTGGCGACCGCGCACCGAAAGCGTAGTATAAACAGGCCTTACACTCGGTGGACGGATGACTTGGTGAAGGTTGCGGGAAGCCGTTGGATGCGGGCAGCGCAGGAGACGTCGTCGCGGCAACCCTTGGGAGGCCTTGTTTAGCTATGAACGTCCTTTGGCTGATGATGATGATACCCCCCCCTCACCCTTCCCTATACCCCCCACCCCCCATCCCATTTCAAAGGTCGGCAACCCACTTGTGACTCCTCTGGTGTTACATATTGTCCTTCCTTTCTTCATTTTCTTCAAGCAATCTTTTTAAAACGATCTCCTGAAAATTTCCAAAACTGTCGTTCATACATATAAATAGCATTACACCCGTCGATATAACTGTACGTGTGATTGCAATAAAATAACATAGGTACAAATGACCAAATAATAAAGTGGACGGATGACATCCCACCGATGACCTGGTGAAGGTTGCGGGAAGTCACTGGAAGCGGGTTTCAACACTGATCGGCCCTGCGCTGCCCGCTTCCAGTGACTTCCCGCAACCTTCACCAGGTCATCGGTGGGATGTCATCGGTCCACTATATTATTTGGTCATTTAATGTATATTTTTTGCAATCACACGTACAGTTATATCAACGGGTGTAATGCTTTTTATGTATGAATGACAGTTTTGGAAATTATCAGGAGATCGTTTTAAAAACTTAATATTTTATATTAAAACTCTGAACTCTGTATTACTCGTATCTGTATATTTGTGAGTAGTATTCAGAATAAAGTAAAATATATGTGTATCATTCTATTCTACATTAACTGTCCTTGTTCATATGGAGTTAAAATATTATTTTGAGTGTTTGGTATTATGTAGAAATAATTAATTTTAAAACACACAATGCCGACATTTATTAAAAAATTACCCTTCGCTGTCGCGGTCGGGTTAAGAATAATTAATTTCCGCCATTAAGAGTAGCGAACTTCATTATTTTATAGCCGTTTTTGACACCGCAAATTGGTGGTTTAATTAACTTTTCTGCTTAGTAACATAAATTAACAAAACTTAATAACAAAAACGGATTTTCGTTTATTGCTACATCCTTTTTATATGACAAAGCAATACGCTTTTCAACAAAAAAATCACAAATAGTTTAAATGAAAAGCAAAAAAATATACATATTTTCATGATTTACCTTAGTACCTTTCTGTACAGTTTTATACTGACAGTCACATCCCTATTACTTTACCCTTATACGAGATAGTTCGATTTCCTCCTATAACTTTATCTCAACAGTCTGTTAAACCAGCGGTTCCCAAAAGGCGTTCCGCGGAACCCTAGGGTTCCGGGGGAGGGTCACAGGGGTTCCGAGAGTTAGGCCTCATTGTTGTAGATGTATCTACATAGGAAACACGCTGCCTTTTATCGGTCAATTCGATGTAATTCGGTACCGATTTCTGCAACACATGGTATTCTTACTCTTTCGCGCATGCGGTACAAACATAGTGCGTACAAAAATTCCAATCATTAAATTCAAATTTCAAAGTTAAATGAGTTTTGGATCGGACTTAAAAGATGATTATTCCCTTTGGCGAGGTAGGGTTTCGCCAAAAAATGGTGGATCAACTAGGGTTCCACAGCAAAAAAACATTGGGAACCGCTGTGTTAAACTACAATAGTTGCCCGTTACATTCAAGATCGTATGGAAACTAACATGATTGCTCTCTGCTTTATTTCTCGTAAGTAACAACTCTAATGTCAGTCTTCCTGAATGTTTCCTAAACTTGCCGAAAGTTTCCGAGGCGAGTTCAGTGGGTCGAAAGAATGTGTTACTGTCGTAGCAATAAGTTTGGATAAATGATTGCGTACCTAAATCATTCCTTATATTAATGTTTGTTGTGCGTAACAAAATTGGTTTGGGGTTCTACTAACAGGGATATTATTTGACTTAAACTTAAATAATGGTTTTCAATCACGATAACTAAGCAGGCTTTATTTTTTCGAAAGTTTTTGTTTTGTAAGTAAAATCATAAGAATTCACGTATAGGAAGAGACCCATGCCCCTGTAGTAGGGATGATATGGGTTGTTATAATACACAACAATTAATAATACAGAAACTGTGGAAAGCCTGCGGTATTTCCGGACCGATACGACATTCAAACCTTCAAGAAAAGAGCGTACTCCCATATCAAAGGCCGGCAACGCACTTGTGACTCCTCTGGTGTTGCGGGTGTCTATGGGCGGCGGTAATCGCTTACCATCAGTGATCCGCCTGCTCGTTTGCCGCCTATCACATAAAAAAAACTGTGCCAAGAGACTTGAAGATGGTGCTTTACTCAAAACTGAACAATTACGGTTTTATAACTTAAATGGCTCGATGGCTTTGGAGAGACATTTCGTTGTAATCCCTGTGTTAAAGGAATCGGATGTAAATTTTAAGTGGTAACTCAGAATTAAATATAGAGTAGAGAAAAAATATACAAAAAATCCAAACTCATTTTATTTTTCAGTTTCCCATACAAATTATTGACTCACTATTCAGAATTAACTAGTATGGGAAAGTGAAAAAAAAAAAATGTACGTACATCGGATTTTTTCAATATTTTCCCCGTATTCTATATTTAATTCTGAGTAACCCCTTATTAAACGTACATTTTTAACCGACTTCAAAAAAAGGAGGTTCAATCTTTTTTTTTTATGTATGTTCACCGATTACTCGAAGACGCCTGAACCGATTTGGAAAATTCTTTTTTTGTTTAAAAGGTTATACTTCACAGGTCTTCTTCTTCTTGGTGCCTTTAACTCCTCGAGGAGCATAGGGCCTCAATAACAGCTTTCCACATACTTCACAGGTGGTCCCATATAAATTTTATCGAAATCAATTCAGCGGTTTTTGAGAAAATCAACAAAAACATAACAAAATTGGAGTTGTTGCGATTGAAGTCGGTTGTTTTTAACGTACTCAGCGTGGTCAATAATTAACAACCTGTATATCACCAAAAAACGTATTTTGCGTAAGATCACATAATAAAGCATTGAAATAAATTACGCGATCATCCGACTTTTCGTGAAGTCACGCATATCTTTGTTAATGGAAGGTTTTTTCTTTGATCTGAGCTCGTAAAAAAAAAAATACAGCGTGGATGACTACCTGCAGTAATTAGTTTCTTTTCTATTACTTTTGACATTTTTTTTTATTGTTATTACTTAGATATCTGTGACATTTTATTAATCTCTTAAGCGGCATGGGTACTGGTACCATTAAGTGGTTGCAACCCGGTGTGGTGTAGTTCAGAGGAACTTTAGGAAGTATAGGAGCCTAGGCTCAAACCAGGAAAACACCACCTCTAACGACAGTATGCACATCTCATCATTTTTATGTGATAGGTGGCAAACGAGCAGACGGATCACCTGATGGTAAGCGATTACCGCCGCCCATAGACACCCGCAACACCAGAGGAGTCACAAGTGCGTTGCCGACCTTTGAAATGGGATGGGGGGATGGGGGGAATTGGGGGGGGGGGTTTGAGGTTGGGCCTCCGGAACCCTCACTCACTCGGCGAAACACAACGCAAACGTTGCTTCACGCCGATCTTAGTCGACTTCCTTTACGCAGCTGAATGTAATTTTATCTGTGTTTTTAATCATGAAACTGAAAAAGTGTCCCCAAAGAACTAAAATTTCAGATTTTTTTGTACTTCTTATACTACCTAATTGGAAAGTTGATTCGCCACCCATGTATGGAAAGTAACAAAAATTACGAATTAAATAAAGGTTGTTTTTTTTAAAAAAAAACTTTGTTTCACGAGTAGAAAAATCAGACTGCATTTTTTTCAGGTATTTCAGAAGTGCCCTATATACATACAGTGTGGAGTCCAAGGGTCGCTGCCTACGGGGAGCCAGGAGGAACACCAGAAAAAAAATTCGTTAACTTTTACACTTTTATTAGGCTCTACCAGGCAACCTTAGACTAAGTATTCTTTATTCAGGCAACAGACTGAAGTATAACAAAAAAGGCTATAAATAATTGATCACGCTGAATACGTTAAAAACAACCGACTTCAATCGCAACAACTCCAATTTTGATATGTTTTGTTGATTGTCTCAAAAACCGCTGAATCGATTTCGATATAATTTATATGGGACCACCTGTGAAGTATACCCTTTTAAACAAAAAAAAGAATTTTCCAAATCGGTTCAGGCGTCTTCGAGTAATCGGTGAACAAACATAAAAAAAAAAAAAAAAGATTCCGACGAATTGAGAACCTCCTCCTTTTTTTTGAAGACGGTTAAAAAGGCTATAAATAATTGATCACGCTGAATACGTTAAAAACAAACGACTTCAATCGCAACAACTCCAATTTTGCTATGTTTTTGTTGATTTTCTCAAACACCGCTGAATCGATTTCGATAAAATCTATATGGGACCACCTCTGAAGTATAACCCTTTTGAACAATAAAAAAAATATTTCATATCGGTTCAGGCGTCTTCGAGTAATCGGTGAACATACATAAAAAAATAAAAAAAGATTCCGACGAATTGAGAACCTCCTCCTTTTTTTGAAGTCGGTTAAAAACTTTAATAAAAAAGATACAACATCGCTTGACTGCCATTGACATTGACTGCTTTTAAACCATTATTAAGTAATTTTTGAGACAGCCGGCTTTTTGTAATTACACAGTGTATTGTAAAAGTATGTAAGTTATTTGATGTGGTTGATATTCATATCCCCATACTCAGTGTTACTATTGTACACAGAAGTCCCTCACCCAATTAAAAGTTGCGCTCGTTAAGGAACTCGATATTATTTCTGTGCGTAGTTGTGTACAAATCAGTAATTCGTTTCCGCACCAATAGTTTAGTTATGTTGTTTGAAGCCATTTTGCGCTTGCTAAAGGTAACAGGAGCAAGTTTTTGGAAACAATTAGAAACTTGTGCACGCGATTTGGTTTCTTCAAGCAAAGTGAATGTAATTAGAAACGAACTACTAAATACGGCTTTGTTACAGTTGTGGTAGAAATAGGGTGACTTGTGCATTATAGTTTGTAGAAGAAACAGGATGACTTGTGTGCTTTTTGTGGCAGATATTAGGTGACAGAGACTGATATAAATACACATATACTTTTAAATACATACATACGAGTATATAGACATATTACACCCAGACACAGAGCAAACAAATCTGCTCATCACAGAAAAGTTTTCCCTGGGTGGGGATCGAACCCACGACTCGTGTATCAGTAGTCAGGAGCACTAACCACTGAGCTACCGAGTCATTCAATGACGATCGAATGATCGGTTGATGATGACGAATGATTCGTTTTTGACGGGAACTTAAGGTGGCAGTTTGTAATTCCTAGGGCGTATGCATGCATGATAGCTTAATAGTATAAGAAGTGCGCGATGTCCTTGGAATCGACATAATGACATAGTGTATACAGGGTGTAAGGGATATGCTTTCGAAAACTTTAAGAACTTGCTCAGTAGACGAAACTGAACAACTTTCCACAATATTTTTTTAAGGAAACGAAAAAGAAATCGGCTTCTTCATACAAAATTATAAACTTGATTGGACAGTTTGTATGGAGAAGCCGATTTTTTTTTCGTTCCCTGAAAAAAATTATCGTGGAAAGTTGTTCAGTTTTGTCTACTGAGCAAGCCTTTAAAGTTTTCGGAAACCTGTCCCTTACACCCTGTATTTTATGTAGTTATGTTTCATTCTTTAATTGGTTAGGTCATTACTGTTTAATGTTAATTCTGTATTATTCAACAAAGTGTTATTTAAGTTTATTAAGAATAATGAAATAAAAGCGAAAGACATATACATATATCTTTCGAGAACTTCCAAGAATTTTTGTAACTTCCAAATAAAGTTCCATTAATTAATTTGCTGGAGTATAAAAATTTAAATAAATGTATTTCTAAACAATGCGAAACGGCCGTGTACGAGTATACTGACTTACTAATTTATTTCATGTAATAACATGAAACAGGATGTATAATTTCATTAAAAAATCCATGGCAGGTGTTAATTTATTATTTAGAAAAATATACACTATTATATGATGAAAAATATATATATTTTCTGAAAGGTCGTATACAAAGCAAAAATATATTCTTTACTGGAGGTTTTTTTGGAAAATAAACACTTTCAAAAGTATAATAGAATCTAAAATTAGGCTGTATTTGTTTTCTGAAAATTCCAATCCAACCGCTTAAGAGTTGTGATACACACACACTCACACAAACACACACACATACACAGACCATAGTTTTTTAGTTTTAGTCAAAAACAACTGGCTTTCTTCTTGCAGAAAAAAGAACTATTTAATACCTCCCCCAGCAGTGCTTGTTGTAATTACTTTGTGGAATTAAAACGTAATTTTTAAGAAAAACAGAACAATTCACATGTCGTTTTACTTTTACGAATAATAATTAGGTACTCCCAGAATTCCTAAAACTAATTTAACTTTTTATAGAAAGTTATTTTATTGTTATAGTAAGGATCCAATTAAGAACTGAACCGATGCGAAATATGCATATGAATACGCAAGAGATACTGAAAACCTAACTGCCGAAAATAGCACTCGTTTAATGATATATAAAAACTGCCTTTGCGTTTTACCTTTTTTTTTTACTGATGAAATCAAATGCGTGTGCATATATTTGAACACATTATAAACTTGTCAAATTTACTTAGCTCGAAATAAAGCAAAGGCTTCTCAGTTTCTTTTTCCAATTTTAATTTTCTTATCATTATATTTTAGGTACAATTAAAATACAATTTGTAATTATAATCTACTCTGCTATCGTATTTCGTTCGTCGTAGTCTCTATGGGATTAATTAGAGCAATTTGGATTCCGTAGAATTTGTTAGCTATAAAAAACCAATCTATGTTAAAATTTTCAAAAGCTTTGGTTTTATTTTTAAAAAATATTGTTAAATTATTATTAATGTATTTAAAAGTATATGTGTATGTATATCAGTCTCTGGTTCCCATAGTACAGGGAATCCTAGTTTGGGGCCAGATGACCGTGTGTGATTTAATTTTGTCCCTGATATTATTATTATTTTAACACGACTGCCTCAAAAAAGTAGTGTAATGTTTGAGGGTTCATGTATGTATGTATGTGGATGAGTTTCTTTATTCCACTAACTATAACGTTTAAACGGATAAACCGATTTAAAGGTTTGTAGTATCATTAGAATATTTATAAAAGCTAGATTAACATGAGCTAGGCTTGTTTTTATCTTTTTTAGTTCACTATTTGTCAGTTTTATCAGTCAGGTTTTTTTATTTTTCTTATTTCATCTTTTATTTACTCCCCGACTTCCAAACACAGATTATGTTTTAAGATTGTGTGTTTCCACATTTCACAATAGGTCTTATTGGATTTTGGAGAATTAAATGTCGTTAGAGTCATCTTGCTTTACCTTCAGATTGATATGGGATTTCTATTCGCTAACGAAATTTTTTTGTTAAATTGGTTTCGTTATTACTATTTGCAGGTTTTCTATTGTGTTTTTAGTTTCAAGCGACTGAGGAGCGAATGTTAGCGAGCGACTAAGGAGTGAGGGAAGTATTGTTATGGCAAAAAAAATCGAACTTGAGATTTTGACGGGGATTGATTGTATTGCATGTATAGAGCCCAAAAAACAAAAAAATAAAAATGTTTAATAACGCCATTTTTTAGGGTTGCCACCATAGTAAAAAATATTTTATTTTTCAAAAATGGCTCTAACGATTTTGATAAAACTTTGTACTGTTCTTTGTTTTTATATAGTCTACGACAGTAGGTAGTTGGTTACTTCAGGAAAAATCGAATTATAGGACGTCCCATACAAACCGAAGTTCTTAGTTACTTTTTCTCAAAAATGACTGTTACTATTTCAATTAAACTTTGTTATTTTTCTACAAATTTATACTGCCTTATACACTAAGTAATTCATTATTCCAGGCAATATCAAAAAAAGGCACCTCCCATACAAAACATACTTACTTTTAAAATGTGTGAAGTCTACCATTAGCTACTAATTATGAGTGTTTATTACTGATTTAAGTTGAACGATGTCAATCTATTATATGGCAGATGAAATTTATGGGATTCGCGAGAAAGTATGCAGAGCGTGGCTGTACAATTTATTTTTATAAATCATACGGTATGATGTAAGTACCTCATGTACTTAAGGTTGTTAACCCCTATTGTAACAGAGGATTAGAACCTATATGCTGTTATTGTCCGGAGATCGTGCTAACTAACGCATTTCGTCAATAGATGTTTCTGGCCGACTACTTGAGCGAATCGCCAACCGCATTTTGTACATTCGACAACAAAATTGAACTATTGTACGCAGCATAACCTTGCTTACTTATGATATTTTACATGACTATTTACAAGTTACCTACTAATTTTGTAGGTATTATTTTACATAACTATTCACAAGTATACATTTTTTAAGGTCTCGATTTCAATTCATTAAAAGCTTAATTAGGTTTAGGTAATTCCTAAGTACGTTACTGCAGCGTGTATTTCATAGTTAAGGCGTTTAGAGCTGTTAAAGTACTGATCTAGCATTAAGATGTAATAGAATATAAGACTTTAAAAAAATATTTGTTGGAGGGAGTTTCTTTAGGGCCCACCGTTTCTTCTCACTCCGCAAACACTTCCCGAAACGGCGGGTATACGAGTTCCGAGTGGTAGGAACCTCGTATTAGGTAGATAAAAGAATGACGTTCGAAAAGTGTACACTGCTACGTACTTCGAATAAAAAATATTTTAATTTTCATTCATTTTCATTTCATTTCATTCATTTTCATTTTTACTGAAACGTAAAAAAGTCTTACCAAAACGAACAATGACTGAAAACATTCTTAACTGAATTTAATGTCTAAGTAAAGCAATGAACTGTTTTTAAGTAGCAAAGTTTTTAGTAACAACGTCTTTACTTTTTAGTTGAAATGAAACTTTTCTGTTTAAAAATATAATTATTTTGGCTTTTGATTGAGAAGAGAAGACATTAATTATTCTGGTTAGAAAGGTTTTTTTATTTAGGTTTTGTTTAGTTTTTTACTTTGAAGCTCTAAAGTCTTCAAGGTGCACTATACTTAAAAAAAAACATCAAAAACCAACAGCTGATCAGTAAATAATTTTATGTTTTTGCCAATTTGCTATGAGTATCTTCTTCTGTTTCACGAGAAATTCATTTATTTACTTTCACACTGCATACGAAAAATAATAACATATTTATATTCACTTTATAATAATACAAATATAAATTCAATATAAATTCGATACAAATATCATAGATATAATATTTAAAAAGGAATTCTTTTTCTTCGATAGAAAGTATTTTTTTAGAATTTAACGTTTGAGATTACATATTAAACTACAGCGCTGCGTATAATTTACTCTGATAACCCAAAAAAAAGTATTTAATAAAGTAAACTATTTATGTTCTTTAGATTTAAAAAAGATCATGAGTGTAAACAAATATTTATAAAGTATCAAATAAATTGACATATCTTAAGACGATTTAAAAGTATGTGCAGAACATGTACTTAAATAAAAAACATTTGGATTTTGATTTTTTGATTTCTTACCTGGCTTTTCAGTAGGTAATCAAAATTCTCATCCACACGTTGTTATCATCTTACGATCCCAGCTGTCCGCTACCCCACTTCAGTAATATACCACATCATAACGTTTTTACCACTATCACTCAAATAAACTTACTTTAAACAAAGTTAAAATAAAATCCGAACGCAACTGTACTTAATAAATGTCAAATTCAAATTATGAATAAAAATTAAATTTTTAATTTTACCAAAGAGTTCAACAAAATATTTGAAAATGGAATATGTCGTGCTATATTATAGGTATTTTTGGAGCAGAGAGACGTACTACTCCCGCGATGGTTCGAAGGTAACTGAGGGGCTAAGGGCGGTACAGGCGCGCGCAAAACGCTCTTTCATCCCTTCTGTAGCCTCCGTGGAGTTTGCGAAAAAAAGATTGTATATGCCACCAGCTTGAAGCGGTGTTGCTCTTTCCACCGTTCCGTAGCTAATAAGGAAAACTGTTCTAGCGCGATTTGTTTAACGTATTTCGTATTTACATGCGAAAGATTTATTGACACAACTATTGTATTGTGTTGGAATTGGGGACGAAAGTAATTTGGAGAAGGAAATTGTGCTAAGCAAAATTGGTACAGAGATATATTGTGATGATAAGGACTAATGACATTCATTAGTTTTAATAATGTGTAGGTTCTGCGAAAGCTTTGCTCATGACCAAGTGTTTTCGAGTATACATAAGAATAATTTTATTATTATGTAAAAAGTGTACAAATTAAAGATAAATTACTATATTTAAAAACGAAAGATATTGTAAGCCTGAAAAGGGGTAAACTTGTGCTTTAGGCGTAAAGGTGAAAGGTATTTTAATATGGCCTAAAAGTGTTTTTTCAATTAAAGCGAAAGTTATTAATAGCGAGCAGCTTAAAATAGGTAATTTACATTTTTGAATAAAATAAAGTCTTGCCATAAAAAAGGCTTTGTATAAAAGTACTAAGGCCACGACGGGGTTAATTTTATTTTATGATAATTTGTTTACTCAATTTTATTCATTAGAAGTGAATAGTAGTAATGTTTTCAGTTTCTTTTTTTTTTGCTGCGCTTTGCAATCCATGACACAAACTTGCTATCGTGCCCCATCTTCCCAGTTTATTCCACTCGGGAGGACCGTTCTGATGCCAACCAAACAAAGCATTATTGATGTAGCCACGTTTTGGGCAAAGTTGCTGTATGTCATCAAATTTTGAAAATAAAACGAAAAGAAAAGGAATTCATTTTTGTATGTTACTTGTGACGAAAAGTCCTCCATTTTTATTCAAAATTGTACAGTGCTACCGACTTTGAATTAATATTTTTGATTTCATTTGATTTGTTGAGTTCCATTGGAGTTTTCTAGACTGTAAATTCATAAAATGACGGTAGTAACACTATTAAACCGGTCTAAATTATTTTTTAAATATTTGAGATACCATGCAAAGAGAAATAAACTCTGAACTTTTTTTAATCGGGTCAGTTTTTAATTCCACGCTCAAAATTAAACTTTCCACGAAATTATGTGAATTATGAGAATTTTATACAGGTTTTAGAATAAAATTCTTCAATTGCACAAGTAGAAAGCTAAAAAAACCTGAATAGCTTTGTTCGCTTCTCAACGACCCAAATTGTGTCTTGGCCTCCAATACAAGAAGTCGCTACTGGTCCCGGATATTTAATCCCAAAAACGTAACCCACTTTCTGAGTCAGTCGGGTAAAAAGCTACGTCCAAAGAGATTTACAAGAAACGTTTTGAAGGAAAACAAACATCAATACAGCTGTTAAGTTAGCCGCCTTATTGTGCTGTTCACTTTTAATCTGAGCCGAAAGAGAAATGCCGCGAACGAAGTCGTGGGGGGCTATTAAATTAAAACAACAAACGCCGAAGCTGGAGCGATGAAATTCATCCGCTTGAATAGACAGGGGCGGTTTCAGAACTTCAGGGGCCTTGACAGTTCCTTAAACATTTTTTTATCGTTCATAATGAGCATTTTTTCAGTAGGTAGGCTCAGTAGGTAGGTTTTTCAGTGGCATACCTCATGGTAAATAGAACAGCGGGTGAGTCAAGATAACCTTATTTAATAATAAAAACGCACAATAAAAATACATGTATTTTCATATTGAGAAATAGGCTTAGTTCGTGAGTCAATTGTCTAAAACAATTGAGATGCGTATTTTTTTTAAAAAGATTTTTGTAATAGACGCGGTAAGCCCGCAAGAATTACCAGAACTAAAATTACAACCAAAATGAAGATGTGTACCTAGTGAAAATAACTAGAAAATAAAACGTTGAACCATCGTATTGAATTTATAATAAACAGGGTGTTAAAAAAGTGCGTTTGCGATTTTAAGAAGTTACTGGGAATCATATAAACCAATGGAAGACAGTCCCTGTTACCGAAGTGTGCCATCGCGACGCAGTCCGTCAGGAACACCCGCCCATCAGGAAGAGGATCCTCCTGAAGTGATATCCACACCTGAGATCTAGAACTGGATGATATCTGTAGAACAGTGCCTGACTGATGTGTGCATTATCTCGTCTGAAGGAAAATTGAATGCGGACCAGAAACTAAGGATCAATAATTTGTGCACTGAAAAAAATCATGGCTAAATAAGTTACAATCTTGCTTGATTGAAAAAAATATGACTGAATCATTCAAGGAAATATCAAAAACAATAATTGACGGTTTCTTGCCACAATAAAGCTGAAATGATTGAACGTTTATCAAATTGAAAGTGCTGAATTTAATAAGTTTACTTTATTCATGTCGAGGCATAGTCAGTTCTAACATCAACTTATTTAGATCCATCAAGTTACTTTATTATTACTACACATTACACTTAGTTCATCCAATAAAATATTATAAAATAATGATTAGAATTGATTAAGCCGACAATTACTTATAGGAATGTACTATGTATGCTTGTTTCGTTTCTCAATCAAGAAGGCTTGATTCCCGGAATCACAAAGCTTTGTGCGCTCGTATATAAACAAGTGACTTGATAATATTAAACATTTTTTTGATGTATATTAACAATTATTTTTTTCAGTGTGCCGAAAAGTAAGTCATGGAATGTCGCAAATGGCCGTGCAATATCAAGCCCTTAAACGAAAAATCTTTCAAACCCATACTTCCCTTTAAACACTAAAAGAAAAACATGACCTCTCGTAGCAACTTTTAGACCTTAAACAGAGTATTAAAGAGTCCTCTAATCATGCCACCGGGCCAGTTTCCTTTGCCGACATCGCAAAAAAAGGTGCACATAGTTTTATTCAGCCCAGTAACATTAGTTCGGTAGCAATTTACCCTAACGATAAAATGAAGTCGAGTGAGGAAACAAAAAACCTTGTTCAAAAAATTATCAGACCTGAAGAATTGAAGCTACATGTGAGAGGTTTGCGCAAGACAAGAAATGGTGGTGTCATCATCAGCACTGACACTAAAGACGATATCGAGAAGCTGAAGCAGTCTCCGCAGCTAATTACATCTGGTCTCACTGTGGATGAACCTCACAAACGCAAGCCCAGAATAGTATTCATCGGAGTGCCCACTTCTATGCATGAATCGGAAGGCTTTAACTGCATTTTTAAACAAAACCTGGCCGATAAGCTGCAAGGTATGACACTTGAGTCATTTTTGACCTGTATAAAGTTAAGTCATAAGTCGGGAAAAAAGGAAAGTGAGGCCTGCAATTATATAATAGAAGTCCCTGCACATATACGCAAAGCATTAATAACTAATGATAGAGTATTCGTGAATTGGTCGTCGTGCCCTGTAAGAGACTTTACCCTTGTAACACGGTGCTTTAAGTGTCAGCAGTACGGTCATGCCGCCAAGACGTGCAGGGTGGAGGCCTCCACCTGCGGTCATTGTGGCGATGTAGGCCACACAATAAAGGACTGCACAAAAAAAGCCGAACCACCGAAATGTGCTACATGCCTGCTCTATAGGAAGCCAGCTAATCACAAAACAGGTGACGCTGACTGTCCCGCCAAAAAAAATGCCGAGAAAAGGTACATTAACTCGATAGATTATGGAGGCGCCTAAGAGCGCCATACTCAATTTATTGTCAGTACTTTACATTTATTCATTATGTTTTATATTCGATATGTACCAATTATTTTTTAATATTTTGTTTTGTTAATTTGTCATTGAATAATAAATAATTCATCTACTGCTAAGAAGAAAATTGTATTTTGCAAGTAAATATTGAAAGTTAGTTATGTAAGCTCTTTTTTGCCTGAAATACAGGAATACCTAGTTCAGGCACGTGTGTTTTCTGTACTCTAATAATATGTTTAGTTTTTAGTCATTATCTTGTCAATTAAGTTTTCTTTCAATAAATATTATTATTATGCAGAAATATAAATTTGGGCTACTCTGACCACTTCGCGCTAGGCGAAGTGGCAGGAGCTACTCCAGCAGAAGCACAGTCGGCTGGAGGTCAGTGCGACGAGGAGAGAAAGCGTCGGACAATCCGGGCATTGTCGAGGAGGACTTATTATTATTATTATTATTATATATAGAATAGAGGAAAAATATTCAAAAAATCCGCACTTCAAATTTTTTTGTTCAGATGCCTACTAAATCTTGGCGCTGCGTAGAGATGTAGCCTCGGTCTGCATTCTCTATCGCATGTACAACGGGGAGTGCTCCGAGGAATTGTTCGGATTGATCCCTGCCGCCTCTTTTCGCCATCGTTCTACGCGACAATATATTCATTCTCATCACATAGATGGTTGGCAGTCCACAACTGTGCGTTTCACTAGAAACTTTCTGCCTCGCACAACCAAACTGTGGAATGAATTGTCGCCTGCGGTATTTCCGGACCGATACGACATTCAAACCTTCAAGAAAAGAGCGTACTCCCATATCAAAGGCCGGCAACGCACTTGTGACTCCTCTGGTGTTGTGGGTGTCTATGGGCGGCGGTAATCGCTTACCATCAGGTGATTCGTCTGCTCGTTTGCAACCTCTGCCATAAAAAAAAGAATAGTGAATCAAGAATTTATATGGAAAACTGCAAAAATATTGAAGAATGGAATTTTTCAATATTTTTCCTGTATTCAATACTTGAATCTGAGTAACCCCTTAATATCTCAAACGCACTTTTTTAACACCCTGTATAAGCAGTACTTATTTCCTTTCTCGTTTCTTAGCTTCCTTATAACAATCGCTATCCCAACCGTTCACTGTCTGACTGGCTCTCGAAATAGGCTAAATCTGATGCAATATACCTACTTACTTAAAAAAAATTGTGAACGCTTAAAAACACAAAAAAATATCCCCTCCAACTTCCTGGATTCGTCCCCTCTCTCAAAACAAACAAACAAACAAAAAGCAAAATAACAGTGTGATTAGAACAAGAAGCCTTACTGGAACAATTTTGAATAGGTATTAATTTTACTTTATTTATTGTATTTTTAATTTTAGATTAATTTAATTTCACTGAGTTATGCTAGGTGAGCAACGCGGCTCTAACGATTATCGCTCGTCGTAGCGATATTGACCTGCCGATAATAGTACAGCCGCGTGCACCTAAGAGTATACAGGGTAGCGGTGACTTTAAATTAATTCTTGATACGAAAGGCTATGCATGTGCTCATGATAACGAACAACTTTCCCTAAGGCACCCATAGTCAAATCGCAAAAAAAATTTTGGAGTCTTCATACTAACTTGGCCGGTCAGTTCATCGATTTGTATGGAGAGTCAAAAATTTTTTTGCGAGTTGACGCATGAGCATATTCATAGTTTTTCGTATCAAGAACTAATTTAAAGTCATCCTATATAATAAACATACGTGGGTATATGAGTTCCGAGTGGTAGGAACCTCGTGTTAGGTAGATAAAAGAATAACGTTCGAAAAGTGTACACTGCTACCTACTTCGAATAAAATATTTTAATTTCATTTCATATAGTACTACTTCCACTACTTGGCTGTATACTTTTATTGTAGTTGCACGAGGCTTACATACTATGGAAACGTGTGGGATCTTTTAAGCGAAGCTTTAGTTGACCACTAGCCTCATAACCTCCACCAATCCGGATTAGGTTCCCGTGTGTGGAGTGAGGCCTACCCTTACCTTAGGTAGGTAAAGGAAAATATGTGTACCCCAGTAGTGAGAACAATATGGATTGTGGTACAGTATGAAGTGTCGTCGCATTTAATTTTCTCCTTTTTAGGGTTCCGTAGCCAAATGGCAAAAAACGGAACCCTTATAGATTCGTCATGTCTGTCTGTCTGTCCGTCCGTATGTCACAGTCACTTTCTTCCGAAACTATAAGAACTATGCTGTTGAAACTTGGTAAGTAGAAGTATTATGTGAACCGCATTAAGATTTTCACACAAAAATAGAAAAAAAAAACAATAAATTTTGGGGGTTCCCCATACTCAGAACTAAAACTCAAAAATATTTTTTCATCAAACTTATACGTGTATCTATGGATAGGTCTTCAAAAATGATATTGAGGTTTCTTATATAATTTTTTTCTAAACAGAATAGTTTTTTTCTAAACTGTAACTTCTAAAATAAGAGAATGATAAAACTTGAAAAAATATATGATGTACATTGCCATGCAAACTTCCACCGAAAATTGGTTTGAACGAGATCTAGTAAGTAGGTTTTTTTAATACGTCATAAATCGTAAACCGCAAATTACCTTTCATTCAATCAACTCAAATATAAAAAATATAGAGTTCAAGACATATGTGATTATGAATTTATACAGAACCCTCGGTGCGCGAGTCCGACTCGCACTTGGCTGGTTTTTTTTCGTGTGGCACAATTATTAACCGCGATATTCCAACGTTAGCTTATTCTAAATGGCGGGCGGTGATCAATGCCAAAAAGACGGCGGTTTCCCAAAAAATAAAACAAAATATTAATAATTCACATTTAAGAAATATAAATATAATAAAAGGCAAATTAATTGCTGGACCGTTATGCAGAAACCACGGGACCAGCGCGCTGCACTGCCACCGCAAAATTCGGACATTTCGGACACAGAAGGCACTCGCCACTTCAGTTTCCGGGGCTGCGCCACTTTAAAACTGTGATGTGGCACAAGATAGGGTAGCATAGCGATATTTGTTAACAACCCATATCGTCCCCACTGGAGGGGTACGGGTCTCTTTTCTTACCTCGGGAAGTTTATGCCATATTCCAACACGGGGGCCAAGTCCGCATTGGTGCAGGTTGTGGGGCTAGTGGCTAGCCCCAGGGTCAGAAGTTTTCAAGCCGCCTATAAGGCCTCCGACATGGCTTAACGACTGCAATATTAAGCAGTACCAGATATAAAAGAAAAATTGTAAATCTTGCATAAAAATATACATATACTTTAGCATCTGAGAGTTCATCCGCAGACTCGGTACCCCATGAAACTTGGGTTTGATGGTGTCATAAGATATACCATAACAAACGCTAATATTATTTGTCAATTAAATACTTCCTACATAGCTAAATTAGTCAAGTATTACCTGTATTTAATAAATGCGGTTAAATTTATGAGTTCTCGTAAGTACACTTCTACAAGAAATTGCCCGAGAAATTCATAAAAAAATGCTAAATAGCAATTTAGTGTTACATAATTATTTGCAAAGTGAAAATGATAGCAAATATTAATATCGCAATTTTCACTTATTTACGTGGACGAACCCCAAAGTGGATTCGTGAAAATAAAATTGGACTCTACTAAGTTGATTATGCAATTGATGCAATTTGTTTTGTTTAGGTAGCACCTAGACGCAAAAACGCACCTTTGTTATGTAATATATGATCATTATAGGTAGATATATCAAATTTTTAGTGATTAGATACCAATTGTGGCGACATTTGCAATACTCGCTACAAACTAATGTAGCTACAACCACAACCGATTTTGCTAGAACGCGATATTGAAATTTTTTCGCCCAAGCATCGGCTGGACTACGTCTGATTCCCTTCCCACACACCGGACATGGGGACATCCTTCTATCCGAAGAGCAGTCAACACCGTTTCTTTCTACATGCTCCTGACTACAGGATCCGAGGGTCATGAGCTCGATTCCCACCCAGGGCAAACATTTCAGTGATGAAAAGTTTTTTTTTCTAGGTGTTTTATCAATCCTCAGTCAGTCTCTCCTTCCAATAATACAGGGAATCCTAGTATCTAAATTATCCCTGGATATTTATATAGGGTGCTCTTAAAATATGTGCCTGTTTGCTACTCATAAATCTAAACAACTTCCATTGGGATTGGGATCTTTCATGCAAATTTGGACATGTGCTCGATTTGTATGAAAAGTCCAAAATTTTGTTACGATTTAATTAAGTGAGTGAAGTTATTAGTTAAGTGATTTAATTATTTTTATTCAGGTGATCCGTCTGCTCGTTTGCCACCTATCACCAAAAAAAAGTGTTCCTTGGAGAACTTTGTTTAAATTGATCAGTAGGAATTCTTATTTTAAACTCTGTAGATATTTTAAGAACACCGTAAAGTCATATAATTGTGAACTATGAATTTCATAACAAAAACGCTATAGCTTATGTTAGCTATTTCTTGCACCAAACACAGCGGTTAGAGCAGAGAGACGAGAGAAGGTCCCCTCAACCATTTTCCGGTCGAAACTGACCGAAATAATGGCATCCTATCACCGGTTATAATTACTTTATGGTTTCAGTAAAATGGTCCCCTGTTCCAGAGCTGTCCATTCCAGACTCCCTACTGGTGGGGATATAAGGTAGGGTATTGAGTGACTACTAGGTACCGCTCTAGCGGCTAGTACTTTGAAGTGTTACTACTGTAACTAACTTAATAAAAGGCTGAAGTTGAATAAATTAATAAAAGGCTGGAGGTTACCATAAATTCGCAAATATGATAAAATTGAGGAGTGCAGAAATCAAAGTAAATACAAGGGCAAGTAATAATGAACCTAAATATGTACAAATTTTAAATAAATATTCTAAGTTGTGATGAAAACACACCTTTATTGCGCTTTTAAAACAAACTATCGTATTTTGGCAGATGTTAATAATTTGATTCAGATAATATTTATATTTTATGAGATTTTGAAAAGACAAAAAATCTTCTTATTTTTTTTAATTTGAGACGAAACTAAGTATATTTTATTTAAAGTAAAAAACATTTGAAAAATTTGATGTTACGTTTTATTACTGGCTCGTTGGCGCAGTGGTTAGCGATCCTGACTACTGATCCAAGAGTCGTGGGTTCGATCCCCACCCAGGGCAAACATTTCTATGACGAGCAGATTTGTTTGCTCTGTGTCTGGGTGTATTTTATCTATATATGTATGTATTAAAATGTATATGTGTATGTATATCAGTCTCTGGTTTCCAAGATACAGGGAATCCTAGTTTGGAGCCAGATGACCGTGTGTGATTTGTCCCGCAATATTATTATTATTATAACGATTAACGTCGAAAGTCTTACACAATCTTTATAATCCACTCTTTATTTCAACTAATTTATCACTAAGCCTGAAGTATTTTGTTAAGAGTGACTCTGAAAATTCGATTAACTCTGAGAACCCTTTAAATATTAAATGATTAGAACTGAAAATTATTTAAATTTCTGTTTTCCGCGCTAAACCGACTGCTTTTGACTTAACTGACTACAGACACGGTCATAACCTGGATGGGTTTGGGTTTTAGTGGCATGTACTATCTTGACCGTTTCCGTGCTTCGCAAGACACGTTAAGCCGTTGGTGCCGGTCGCCATCGCTAGATGGTAGTCGTTAAGCCATGTCAGAGGCCTTATATACGAAGGCAGCTTAAAAACGGCACTGAGGTCGACCACTAGCCCCACATCCTCCACCAATCCAGTCGGCGTAGAAATCTTTGGGAGGCGTTTGTTCGGCAGTGGACGTCTTTTGGCTAATTATTTTGATGACGTGAAACTCTTTCATAGACCAGAAGCTCTTCTAGGCGTTTTCGACACGTCTTTCGACTTCTTTTCTTTGGGTGTTTTCGAATTCTAATTTTTTCTTTATTGTTTAAATTGTACTTCCCACGAGACTCGTGGTCCCACCGCAATATCCCACTGGCGGGTCGACAAGCTATTGGCTGTTTATTTATCTATTTCCTATATCCCTATGGAACCTATAGCAGCAAATTCACAAATTGTTATTTACCTTTTCTCACAAGTTTATCATCTGATCGGCCTCTTGGTTGGTATTTTCATTAATTTTCTGTTGGTTCCTCGGTGAATGTTGTTCTGTTACATTAATACAACTGAATCTCCTTTTCAAAGGAAGTACAATTTTCAATTTACGTATATATTTAAAGAACTGAACCAGTTTTTCCCCCAAGGAACCAATATTTATTGTACTTCACATTTTCGCTAATCTAATATAAATTGATTCACAATTTTTTTTTCGGAAAATATGTATAATTAATTAAAATGGTATTATTACTGTATTTCATTTGAACTATGCCAATTAAAACTTGAGAACTGCAATATAATTAGTTATGCCGATGACACAACCCTTACTTTTTATGCTGACTTTTGGGATAAGGTTTTTGAAATAGCCCAAAACGGCTTTGATAAGGTTTGCCACTGGCTTGCTGAGAATTCTCTTACCCTAAACTCTGGTAAAACTAAGTACATCGCATTTTCTATAAAAAACCCACCCTTTAAAACAAATCCTAAATACATTTTATGTGCCCATACATGTAACTCTCCATCAGAGAGTACTTGTCAATGTAGTCAAATAGAAAAAACCAAAACTATTAAATACCTAGGAATAACCATAGACAGTAATCTTAACTTTGCTGAACAAGCTAAAAGTGTAGCAAACAGAGTTCGGAAACTAGGCTGGGTCTTCAAACAGCTTAGACATGTTATCGCAGACGGTAAAACTTTAAAACAAATTTATACGGCACTATGCCAATCAATAGTCTCGTACTGTATATCTTCCTGGGGAGGCTGTGCTAAAGCACACCTCATCATTGTGGAACGCGCACAAAGGCTACTCCTCAAAATTTGCCTAATTAAGCCCTACCGTTTTCCCACCGCAGAATTATATAAGCTCTCTGATGTTTTAACAATAAGAAAGCTCTTCATTCTCCATACTGTTTTAAAACAAACATTAAATTTAAAACAACATACCTTAATAACTTATGACCCAGATTCAGAGACAAGCAACAAACGAAGACATTACAATATCTGTAAATTAACATCCTACAGAACTGTATTCATAAATAAATTCTTCTGTTTTCAGGGTAGTAGACTATATAACAACATAAACAAAACCCTGGATATCTACCCTCTAACAAAAACCCAGTGTAAAATGAAACTTACGGAATGGCTCAAAACGTTGTCGTATGACGACACTGAAAATATATTACAAATATTAGGTTAACAAAGCAAACACATTTCCACTTCTATCACAATAAGTACCTACCTAACCTACGAACTTGAAAACCATGAAATGCGAGTCACATCATTTGTAGACATAAAATACACACACACACATACACACGCACACACACACACACACATATACACACGCACACACACACACGCACACACACACACACACACACACACACACACACGCATACACACACACACACCCGCACACACACACACACACACACACACACGCACACACACACACACACACACACACACACACACACACACACATAGACAGACATTCAACTAACAAATATTTTGTAACAATAATGTTAAGTTATAACTTATTTTCCTAGAACAATATCATCTAAATTACGTCTATGTCACGGAGGGAGATCGTAACTCGTGCCCATGACACAAGTATAGTACTATACTTAGTATGGGTACGTGTTGCATGCATTTCTGAAGAACTTACAATAAGCCAGATTTTGTAATTATGATTACTAATGATTATCCATTTTTGAAAATAAACTATTATTATTTATAAGACGTTTACTGTTTTAGTACTGCATCATCACAATATTTTTTTGGATTTCAGCAACGTCGTAGAACAATTTCACAAAGGAGAATGGATAATTTTGTATGGGCACCATCGCCAATGCACTGTTGCATTATGAACTACGTTGGGCTTTGTTGCTCTCATGGAGTAGTTTAATTGATTTTAAGACAGCCTTAATTCACTTGGAGAAAAAAAATATTAAAAGATGAACTGATTTTCGTAATAATTAAATATTTGTTCCAGGAATGTAGGAGAAACTAGGTTTTTTCTCCAAGTGAATTTAGACAAGCGCTCTTAGGATAAATTAAACTACTCCATTAGGACAACTAATACGTACCGACTTAGTTCATAATGCTACAATTCACTTTGTGTTTGGGTACGCTCTTATCCATTCTCCTTTGATGAGTAGAAATCCCCTCCCCTCGGTTCACTTATTTCGTTACACCCAGTATAGCATAGGCTGCTCGTTAACAGAACGTTTTATGAATATTAAACGCATTATTATGAGCATATGTGCTGGGCGGGTGTAATTTTGTTAAATAAATTTGAAAACTGAAAAAATTATACATACATGAAAACTTGGGTTATATAGGCTGCAAATCTGCCGTGCTTACGATAAGAACAGTAAGTATATTTATAAAAGCAGTAACTTTATCCATTTCGTCATTTAATTATGTAAGAACAAATAAATAAGTCAGATAAGTGATAACACAGTATAAAAATACTGAATCTAAACTACACATTTCAAAAATTGTATTTAAAAAAATCTAAACAATTTGGAAAATTCAAAAATGTGACGAAAAGTCGAAAGCGAGTTTCACAGACTTACTGCTCTTATACAATAATATTTAATTATAAGCACGGCAGAAATCAAGTCGTGCGTCAAATTTTAATCAGTGCTGTCAATCAGTTTTAATCTACTCCTGATTCTGACAACTTTCCCCAAGGAACCCATAGTCAAATTGCAATAAATTTTTGGACTCTTCATACAAATCGATCAGCAGATTTACTACAGCGCCAGCGGTCAAATTAGTATGAAGAGTCCAAAACAATTTTTGCGATTTGACTATGAGTTCCTTGGGGAAAGTTGATCAGTATCAGGAGTAGAAGCCCTGATTAAAATATGACGCACGACTAGATTTACATCTTGTATACAGGGTGTAACAGAAAGGTGTGATAATCTCCGTATGTAGTAAATCTGTTGAGATACTGGTACGGAAACCCAACAAATTATGTGAAATGGGGCGACGCGACCTCCAACAGTTATATGTTGGAATGCGGGGTGCGCCAAGGAGGGCTCACTTCTCCAGATCTCTTCAATGTATATATAAATGATCTTATCGAGGAGCTGAGGAGCACTGACGTTGGTTGCGTCTGGGTGAGATTTGTGTCAACAATCTCAGCTATGCCGATGATATGGTGCTTCTGAGCCCCTCGATAAAGGGACTCAGGGAGTTGGTTAAGGTCTATGAGAACTATTGTGATTCTCACGGCCTCAAGTACAACTCTCTGAAAACAGAGATGATTATATTCAAGTCTGGAAGAGGTCCGGAGAATGTGCCTGCAGTAAAGTTTGTGACGATGATGACGTCACAAGCCCGCGTTCGCCTCACACGCGAATCTAGAATGATCGCGGGGATCGAGGAAGTAAGAGACGGGCGGGCATCTCCCCCCGTACCTCAACCCGCACGCCGCGCAACCATATATAAGGCGCCGCGCGGCGAGCCTCGTCAGTTGGTGCTCGGCGGCGGTGCGACACACAGCGCGCAGCCTCCGGTGCTAACTCCACCGAGTTAACCCTCGGTCAAGCGGTGCGACACATTGCGCGCAGTTTCCGAGGTTAACTCACCTGGGCTTCGTAGCCCATCCGCCAGCGGTATACCGACGTGGCGGTGCGACACATAGCGCGCAGCCTACTCTGTATACCGGCTGGACTCGCGGGGACACTAGGTCCACCCTCCGTGCCAGATTAGAACTGGCTCCGTAGAAGTAGCTGAGCTCGTAAAGCTCCACCCCGAAGGGCGGTGCGACACATCGCGCGCAGCCCTGAGGGAATCCCAAGACGATCAGCAGTCGGACTGCATCATCTAGGGTTCCGTGGGGTCCGTAGTAGAAATATTTGTAACCGTTAGTGTTTATAGAATAGTTAATCCTCGTTCCCGGTAATAACGCGAGTATGATAAGTAAGTGATAGTATAGAATAAATATAGTTCTAGCGAAGTGCCAGTATCCTGTAAGTTCACTCATTGCTTAAATAAATTGCTATTATAGATTTATCGTGTGTTTCCTTCAACAATCCTCTATAATATAAAAGCCCTCAGCTTTTCATAGGCAGGGTAATATAGCAAAGCTGTCAGGCACGAGCTAGCCGAAAGCCAGCTTTGTTACATTGGCGCCCAACTTTAAAACTCACACAAATTATAAGAGGATTGATTGTTGAGAACAAAATAGAAATCATAAATTCATGTCAACTTCGTGGATATATGATCTTAGGAAAGACGGCTTAATAGCTGCCTTAAAAATTAGGGAACTGGAATTCGAAGGCAAAACCGTAGAAGAATTAAGGAAAATTCTTGTGCAATATATAAGAGAGCACGAAGTAGACGAAACGATGGAATCAAACGATACCAAAATGGCGGGTGTCAAAGAAACTGACGTATGGAAAGAAATTAATGAATGGAAAATAACTTTCAATGTAAATCAGGATGCGGTAGAATTTATAGAAAGAATAGAGGAATTAATAGAAGCTAGCGGTATAAGCGAAGAAAAAGTGCTAAAATGCATACCCAAATTGCTCAGAGGGAAAGCATTATTGTGGTACAGAAATAATAGTTCATCATGGACAAACTGGAAAGAATTTCTAGACGAGTTCAAACTATATTATTACCCTAAAAATTATGAAGGAAAATTAGAAGACGCAATATTTAGTCGAAAACAAAAATATAAAGAAACGTTCATCGACTATATAACAGAGTTGCAAACTCTTATGCGAAGATCTGGGAAAATGACAGAAATTGAGAAGCTAGAAAGAATATATACAAATATGAACGTAAATTACAAGTCATATATACGTAGACAAGATTTTAAAAATTACAGAGAATTGATAGAACTAGCGAACAATTACGAAGAAATTTTAGAAGAAAAAGAAAAGATTTTTAGATCTAGAAACACAACAAGTGTGTTCCAGAATAGAAAACTAATAGGAAATGGAAAAATAAACCAACAAATTTCAAAGGTCAACAAGTTCTATGACCCCAACACATGCTGCTGGAATTGTGGAAAGAAGGGACATAATTCGAAAGAGTGTCGAACAAGACAAATAATATTTTGCAGTTATTGTGGAAAACTTGGAAAATTAAGTAAAAATTGTTGTCGAAGACATAACGACTCGCAGAAAGTCAAAGCAATACTATCAGGCTCCAAAGAGTACAAAAGAGAATGGGATAATAGGCCCTTCGTACCGGTGAAAATACAGGGTCAATCTTTCAGAGGTCTCATTGACACAGGCTCGACACTCACGTACGTAAACAAAGAAATATATGAGACTTGTCTGAAAAATGGATCAACTCCATTAAACGCAGAAAAAGACATAAGTTTGGCAGATGGAACCAATGTGAAGATAAAGAAAGGTATTCTAGTAGATATGGAAATAAATGGAAAGAGAGTAAGACATGCAATCTACCTATTACCTTTATCAGTAGACATTATCTTAGGAATGGATATTATCAGTAGATCGGGAATCAAACTGTCATGGGAAGAAATGACAAAAGAATACAGCGAAAAAGATCCCAGTGAAAATGTGAAAATAACACCTACTGGACTGACAACAGGTCAACAGAAACAACTGCAAGATTTGTTGAATGAAGAATTTGAGAAATGTGATAAAACTCCAAAAGGAAATACGTGGATAAAACATAAGATCAAGTTAAAACACCAAGAACCAATAAAACAGAAATACTTCCCAAGAAACCCAAAAATACAAGAAAAGATTGATGAAGAAATAGAAAAAATGTTGAAAAATGGGGTGATAGAAAAATCTAATAGCCCATATAGTTCGCCAATAGTGATGGTCAAAAAAGGAAACGGAGAGTATCGATTTTGCATTGACTTTAGAAAAGTCAATGAGATATCGGAAAAAGATGCCTACCCCTTACCCCAAATTGATGACACACTGGAAAAACTAAGAAACGGCAAGTACTTTTCAAAAATTGATCTTAAAAACGGATATTGGAATGTCAAGTTAGAAGAAAATAGTAAAAAAGTAACAGCATTTACAGTTCCTGGTAGAGGACTATACCACTTCAAGGTAATGCCATTTGGTTTACATTCGGCAAGTGCCACATTTCAACGATTACTGGACACAGTAATTGGACCAGAATTAGAACCTAACGCATACGCTTACCTTGACGATATAATAATATGCAGTGCCTCGTTTGAAGAACACCTAAAACACTTGAAAGAAATATTTAGAAGAATTAGAGAAGCCAGACTTGAAATAAATAAACAAAAATCAGAATTTTGTAAACAACAAATAGAATATTTAGGACATATAGTCACAAAAGAAGGAATAAAAATGGATGAGGGAAAAATAAAATCAATAAGAGATCAAAAACCTCCAAACAACATTAAAGAAGTAAGACGTTTCATAGGCATGACGTCATGGTACCGTAAATTTATCAAAAATTATGCAGAAATAACAGCACCAATAGTAAAATTATTAAGAAAAGATGAAAAATTCAAATGGGGAGAAAAACAAGAAAAAGCCTTTCAAAATATTAAAAAGAAACTAACAGAAGAACCGATATTAACCAGACCGGATTTCACGAAACCATTCGTTCTGCAGACAGATGCTAGCGACTTAGGATTAGGAGCCGTTCTAACTCAAGAAATCAATGGTCAAGAAAAAGTTATACTGTACGCCAGTAGATCATTATCTACAGCGGAAACGAAATACAGTACCTCAGAAAAGGAATGCTTAGCAGTAGTGTGGGGTATAAGGAAAATGCGAGGATTCTTAGAAGGTTACCATTTCACAGTAGTTACTGACCATCAAGCTTTAAAATGGCTAAACAAAATGAAGAATCCATCAGGACGTCTAGCGAGATGGGCACTAGAACTGCAACAGTATGATTTCGATGTGAAGTACAGAACCGGCAAATTGAACAAAGTTGCTGACGCATTATCAAGAAATCCAGTAAACACAGTGACAGAAAGTCACGATTGGTATGATAGAAAAAAGATAGAAGTAGAACAAAATCCGTCAAAAAGCACTGATTATTGCATAAGAGAAGATAATAACTTATACAAGAGAATAATCAATGCAGCTTACGGAGTTAAACTGGATCCGAACACAGAATGGAAACTTTGTGTAAATAAAGAAGAACGAAAGAAGGTGTTAGAACAGAACCATAACGTCCCAAACGCAGGCCACTTAGGTAAAGCAAAAACATTAAAAAGAATTGCACAAAGGTACTACTGGCCCGGGATGTACCGTGACGTGTCTCAATATATAAGTAAATGTACAGACTGTCAAAAACACAAACCGTCTCAAGAAAGAAGACCAGGTTTGATGCATATTCAAAATTCAGAAGAACCATGGCAAGTCGTATCAGTTGATCTAATCGGACCTCTACCAAGATCTTCGAAAGGTTTCTGTTGGATAATTGTCTTTCACGATACGTTCTCAAAATGGTCAGAAATAAAACCATTACGAACAGCAACAACAGTGAATGTGTTCAAAGCATTAAAGGAATGCATAGTCATGCGCTACGGTTGTCCCAAAGTACTGCTTTCGGATAACGGAAAACAATTTACTAGTAAACAGTTCAGAGAAGAACTGAAGAAATTGGGAATAGAACAAAAGTTCACCGCACCGTACTCCCCACAAGCAAACCCCACAGAAAGGGTTAACCGCACGTTGGAAACCATGATATCAACATATATCACAAATAATCACAAGAAGTGGGACGAGTACCTAACTGAATTCAATTTTGCATTGAACACGTCAGTACAAGAATCAACAAAATACACACCCGCATTCCTCATGTTTGGAAGAGAACTGAGAATACCAGGAGACAAAAATACCTTCCCGACACCCGCCATACAAAAGAAGACTAAATTAAATGAGATATACGATTTGGTAAAGCAAAACCAAAATACCGCATCCCGCCGCCAAAAGAAATATTACGATGAATCAAAACGAGAATGGGAGCCAGAAATGGGTAAACTGGTCCTAAAAAGAGATTTCCCTCTATCCTCGGCTAGTAAGAATTTCTGTGCGAAACTAGCCCCAAAATATTCCGGTCCCTACAAAATAGTGGGACAACAATCTCCCGTAATATACTTGTTACAATTACGGGACAACCCTAGAAAAACGGTAACGGCACATATAAAAGACATAAAAAAATATACAGAATAAACATTATTATCATATCCAAAAACAGTAACGAATGATACAAGACGGCGACGAATTCATACATAAAAGCGAAGAAACATACGGAACCCTAGGTTACGTATAAATTACCCAAATTTTCATCGATCCACCATACATAAGATCGATTATTTTCAAATTCCCGTTTATATTTAAAATCAGCAACTATTGCTATTGAATAAGAATCTTCTCGATCAGTGATCGATTAAATCCATTCTTAAACGAATCTGGTCATTCAGGAAAATAAAACAAAAAATTATTACAAAATTAATTTACTTGGAAAATGATTAAAATCCCAAAAATGAACTTAATCATCCGCCGCCGTCGTCATTCCCGCCGCCGCCGCTCTTAGTACGAGTCTCCGACGCTCCCAGCGACCTACAAAGCCGCCCCCGCTCTCGGGGCCTTCCACTCAGCCGCCATCACTAGATGCCAAGGCAGCATGGAGGAAGAAGGAGAAGAGACAACGTGCAAGAGAAAGAACAGGAGCCGCCAATTAAAACGTCTCCAGAAGTAAAGAGTCTCCAGCTTTGTTACAAGTTGAACGGGTCAGTGGTTGGGGTTGTGCAGAAGTT
Source organism: Coleophora deauratella (assembly GCA_958295455.1). Classification (NCBI taxonomy): domain Eukaryota; kingdom Metazoa; phylum Arthropoda; class Insecta; order Lepidoptera; family Coleophoridae; genus Coleophora; species Coleophora deauratella. Next base: position 14,957,571 of record OY282400.1, on the reverse strand, counting down.
TAAGTACCTAGGCCATATACTAACCCCAGATTTAAAGGACGACCAGGATATCGAGCGAGAGAGACGGGCGCTCTCGGTTCGGTGCAACATACTTGCGCGCAGATTTGGCAAGTGTAGCAACGAGATTAAGTTAATATTATTCAATGCATACTGCCAGTGTTTCTACACTTGCCAACTCTGGGTAAATTTTACACGCAAAGCCTACAGTACCATGAGGGTGCAGTATAATGATGCATTCCGCATCCTCATGCGAAAGCCATGATACTGCAGTGCATCAAGTATGTTTGCCGAAGCAGGAGTGCCCGATTTCTTTGCGGTGATGAGGTCGCGGGTCGCTTCCTTTTGGGAGAGACTGCATGCTTCTAACAATAGCATTAGGTTATAACTTATTTTCCTAGAACAATATCATCTAAATTACGGCTATGTCACGAAGGGAGATCGTAACTCGTGCCCATGACACAAGTATATTACTATACTTAGTGTGGGTACGTGTTGCATGCATTTCTGAAGAACTTAGAATAAGCCAGATTTTGTAATTATGATTACTAAGTGTTCTTTATCCATTTTTTAAAATAAGCTATTATTATTTCGGAATATAAAATTGGGCTACTCTGCACACTTGGTTCTAGGTCAAATGGCAGGAGCTACTGACAGGAGCAGAAGCACAGTCGGCTGGAGGTCAGTGCGACGAGGAGAGAAAGCATCGGACAATCCGGGCATTGTCGAGGAGGACTGCCTTTTGCATAGCCGCTATTATCGGTCTGCCTCGAAGTCCCAACTATCTAAGGTTACGATCCAGGTCAGCGGGGATCAAACCATTAACGGACAGGACTACAGGAATGATTTCAGTGGATTGCACTTGCCACATATCCGTAATCTCGTGCGCCAGATTAAGGTACCGCAACCTCTTGTCGGCATCATCTATTATTATTATTATTATATTATTATTTATAAGACGTTTACTGTTTTAGTACTGCATCATCATAATATTTTTTGGATTTCAGAAACGTCGTAGAACAATTTCACAAAGGAGAATGGATAATTTTGTATGGGCACCATCGCCAATGCACTGTAGCATTATGAACTACGTTGGTCTTTGTTGCTCTCATCGAGTAGTTTAATTGAGAGCGAGCGGTAGATTCGGGTCTGGATAGTCCAATTTTTAAATTCTGGTTGTCCCTTCATCAGAATGAGAACCGAAAATAGTTTTATAATATTAGAGTAGTTTTTTTTGTATTTTATACTTTTTATGTGTAGATAAATTTGTGTCTGTGCCTACTACTTTTAAGACTATACAGAATTTTGTATTTTTTAACTATGGTTTTTGGCTGGAATAAAGAACGTATTATTATATATTATTATTACTTTACTTATTATTAATTACTTTTGTTCTACAACTTTGTTGAAATCGCAAAGAAATTTTCGGACTTTTCATACAAACTTGGTTCGCCAGCTGATCGAATTGTATGAAAAGTCAAAAAAAATTTTGCGATTTGAACGAAGTTGTAGAACAAAAGTTGTTCAGATTGATGGGTAAAAGCCCACCTTGAAGTATTATCACACCTTTCTGTTACAAATTTGCTGGTACTATTTAAACTGGGGCTTCTACACATATAACTGAACAATTTTCCCAAAGGAATCCTTAGTCAATTCGCAAAAAAAAAATACTTCCCATACTAAGTGAGCCGATCAGGTGAGCGACTTCTTAGAAAAGTACAAAAAAAAATCACGAACTATGGTTCCTTGGCAGAAGTTGTTCAGTTTTACTAGTAGAAGCCCCAGTTTAAGTAGTACCAGCTAATTTGTTAACATCTTGTATATAATAATAATAATAATAATACGCTTCCCCTCCTCTTCGCATTGACCTCCAGCCGACTGTGCTTCTGCTGGAGCAGCTCCTGCCACTTCGCCTAGCGCGAAGTGGTCAGAGTAGCCCAAATGTATACTTCCAAATAATAATCTTCTCATCATACTGAACAACAATTGTTCTACAACTTTGCTGAATTCGCTAGTTTGCAAAAGAACTGATAAATTTTTCTAACAATTTTCTCGTTTGTTTAAAAAAAATAACCAGATCACGAAATCACTGGCCATATCGTGGATGAGCTCCGAAAAGACTCTAGGTTATGTTATGTTAGGTTTTTTACTCACAATTATTAAGCCCTTGGGATCATCTCACCTAATAAGGTTCCTACCACTCGGAACTCGTATACCCACCGTTTCGGGAAGTGTTTGCGGAGTGAGAAGAAATGGCGGGCCCTTTTTGAAAAAGTATTTATTCTATTACATCTTAATGCTAGATCAATAAATGAACTATACAATATCATGTCTGTAAATGAAATATAAAGAATAAAAATAAAGAAAGAAAGGATTCAAAAGAGATAAAAGGAAAAGTTATTTGTAGCTAATGACTAACAATTCCAAAAACCAATGACAAGAGCAGGCCAGTTCACACGGACCGGACAGCACCGATCACGAGTAGGTATAACGCGAGAATCAGCCATCGCTCCCCTCAACCATATTTGAGGGAAGGGAACGACCCGGCTCCCGGCTCCCTTATGTTACTTGTATTAACGAATAAAGGAGCTCCATTGACTCAGGCGCAGTCGCAGCCAAATCTTGGGGGGGGGGTCATATAAATAGTAGGGTCACGTCACATTAAAAGTAAAATAAGTCGAGGGTTTATTACACAAAATATTTAAGGAAATTAAATTCAAAAAATATAAAACAAATGGGAGTTGTTTCATCTTAGTAGCAAACATTGGCGTCGCCATTGACTTTTTCTAGGTGGACAAGCAAAACGCGATCTCGTTCAATCACTAACTCTGTTTTGTCGGAGCTTTTTGACAATATGGCCAATGATTTCGTGATCTGGTTACGACATAATATAAATGGTAACGCCATACATGGGCGTCGCCAAGGGAGGGCAGGGGGGGCGGCTATAGGAGATAAAAAAAATGAAACCAAATGCAAATCAACAAAAGTCCTAAGTCCACTCACTTGCGTGACCGACCATTCCCGTGTAAACTCAAATCAAGAGAATCAGAAATTTTTGTTCCAAATTCTGTTGAATCAATTTTTAAATTAAAAAAAATTCGCTTCAAAGTTTTATTTATTGTACAGTCGGTGGAGCTTTGCACATTGGACTTTGTAACGTTAGTTACAGTCACCGTAGAGGAAAAACTTCCTCACATGTAAACCTGCGTGTGTTCTTGACTGTACCTACAATTCTTATTTTTCCCATACTACACATACGATATCAACTTGCCCTCACCTGGGCCATTGGCTGGCGACGCCCTTGACGCCATACAGATGCGAACGTCTATAGACGCATCTATTTCGTTAGACTGAATGGAAAAAAGGCGATGCTGTGCGAAAGCGATGCAGAATGATATTAGGTTAACTACGTTCCAAAACACTTTTAGTCAATACTGAATATATGGCAACGCGATCTAATTTGGATGTAAAGTGGACTTTTGTCTCCAGAATATACAAGATCGAATATGTGTCTATGAAAACATGCTGAGCATATTAAATGCGAATTGCACGTGGATCTCATATCGATGAAGGCGCTAGGTGATCGCTTATTTCGTACCTTGATGTCGCCATAAGGTCACATAAATAAGTGTCCCAGAAAGAACACGCCAAAGTGACACTGGAGATAGAAAGGCTTCAGGTCTATCATATAACATCAACATGATCCCAGTAAAAGTTCGCAAGTTTTCGAGATATCACCACTTTTGTATATTATTTTTAAATCTCTATTTTTTGTCCTTTCATCGCCTCGGATACCTAGAAATAATTTCAGAATCTAATTTTTTTACGTAGGCTGTCTCAAATAGTTGCTTTAGACAATTAAGCTATAATTTCATTAAGAACTAGCGCGAAATCCATAAAAAGGAACTAAGTTTTTTTTATGGCAGAGGTGGCAAACGAGCAGACGGAAGTTGTTCCATTTTATGCCAATGTTAAAACGTTAACTTAAACTTGACTCACTGCTGTGAAAAAAAATTGTACCAGACTGAATTGAAAAATGATCTTAAAAACTGTTCTGTATCCTGCCCTTTTGAAAATGGCATGACACGAGCAGTTTGTTTTTGTTAAAAACTTAAAAATTATAAATCACGAAAAATGTGCTAAAACCAAAAATACAAGTAAAACTTTTATATGTTTGAGCAGGCTGCGTAAGTACATTTACTAACACTTTTGAGATTTGAATTTGCCTTTAGTAAATTTATTATGCACGTCTGTCAAAAAAACCTTCATTACAAGGTGGGACTGTAAATTTGACGGCATTAGTCACGCCGCGTCATATGATATCACGCGATAGCAGTATTATGGCTTGTTTGCACCATAAATTTTCTCTTAAGGGTGGGGCCCACTCACTGGTTTAGACATAGACTTTCTTGGCATAAAAAATCATACTTATACAAAAATAAATTTTTAAATTAAGCGGTCGTGTCTTAGTGCGGCTTGCGTGGTCGCGTCGATCACGCAGGTTAACTGACTACAGACACGGTAATATACTACACAGAAAAGGGTATCATTTAAACAGTTATAAAAATATTCGTAATTATGTGAGCAGAAAAATATATTTGGTCAGCCAAAATAACTAGTTGGTCAGCAACTTATGGCCAGCAAACATTTCAAATTCGATCAGCAGTTAATGTCATACTGGACTATACTCAAAAAAATTTTGGACAGCCAATTAAATACATTGGCTGTATTGAGTGAACCACATTTAATCAAACTTTGGTTAGCAGGAATTAAACTAATAAACTTTACTTGTCAAGCACAAAATGGGCGCAACTATTAATTTAGTTTTCAGTAAGAGTTGCACCGAATGCAGAGATTATTACCATATTTATTTTATATTTATTTGTTTGAGTGTGTGTAATAAGGTGATATAGGAAGCGGTCATAGCTTAGTGCGGCTTACGTGGTTGCGTCTATCGTAGGTTAATTGACTACAGAACCGTGTAGTAGCATTTATCTCAGCCGTTTTCGTGGTTCGCAAGAATAACTTTTCCAATGGAACCTACAGATATACTGAAGTCGCATTTTTTTTTTTGTTTTCAAACAAATTGATCGGAGCCAGTCAGACAATTTTGTATGGAAATTTTAATTTTTTTTTTTTGAGATTTCAGTGTGGGTTACATGGGAATAGTTGTTCAGTTTCAAGAGGAGAACACCTGTAAAAGTTTCCAGAAGTGGTAATTTTACATTCTGTATGGTAGGAATTTTAATGAGTTTAGCAGTGAACGCTCATTTAGAAAAGCTTCAATTATTGACGACTACCACCACCCTACCACTACCTTTATGTAGTAGTAGTGTTCTAACTTTATGTTCATACATCAACTTGTTAACCCTACTTAAAGGCAAATAAAGAAGTTTGAAGTTAGAACAACGAAACTCACAAAAATCCTAGTAGTTGAAATTCAATAAACTCACTAAAATTTAACTTATTTTTGACAAACTACAACTCAAACTCAACTCAAAATATTTTTTTTATTTAAGTAGATGCTTTACACATGCTTTTAAATCGTCAATATTTTCTTCTGCCTAGTACAAAGTCCCTACCACGCGGGACTTGTAGGTACACTCAACGTTTCGGGAAGTGTTTGCGAAGCGAGAAGAAACGTCGAGCCCAAAAGAAACTCGCTTCAACACATTTTTTAAATAAAATCTTAAATTCTATTACAATTCATGTCAACAATAAAATTGTGAGCTGGAGGATCTATACATGTCCATATATCATTGTCATTTACATAATCTATCAAATCTGAAGACTTTCAAATGTAAATCAATCCTTGTTCAAGTTCAATGTTCAAGTGGATCTAAACGAGGCACATAACAGATGGCACGAATAATTTAATAAATCTGTGTACTCAGCAAGGGAAATGTCGACAGAATATCAGCTTTTATTGTAATGAAGTTAAGGGTTACATTCGCCTGGCCTTGAACTGATAATAACATTCGGATCAGGGGAATATCATATTTTGAACGGGATACGGAATCGTAATCGAATGAAAGGACGTCAGTAATATGATTTTAAAAGGTCTAACGAAATCTGTTGAAATTGTTAAAAACTTAGACTTCTGCTCTAGTTTTTTTTACCATGGAACATATGGTAAGAAAAAAAATACACATCCCATACTAATTTCACCTATCAAATTATCACAATACAAGAAATAGTAGCACACTTTGTTTTCGAAGACTAAATCCATTTTTCAACCGACTTCAAAAAAAGGAGGAGGTTCTCAATTCGTCGGAATCTTTTTTTTTTATGTATGTTCACCGATTACTCGAAGACGCCTGAACCGATTTCGAAAATTCTTTTTTTGTTTAAAAGGGTATACTTCACAGGTGGTCCCATATAAATTTTATCGAAATCGATTCAGCAGTTTTTGAGAAAATCAACAAAAACAGCAAAATTGGAGTTGTTGCGGTTGAAGTCGGTTGTTTTTAACGTATTCAGCGTGGTCAGTTATAGACCGCTGAGTTAGCCAAACAAATAAGTAAAAAAGCTATAATAATTAACAAAATTATATACATGTCCAAGGCACAAACATTGGCAAAAAAGTGATATTATAAAATTTTCCGGAAAAATATAAAATCTACCTTATTTTCGACGACGTTTGATTTAGTTAAATTTATTTATTTGTTGTGGAATACATCGATATATAACTACGGACGCTAAAAAGGCATTGAACCCTATAGACGTTTGCGTCGGTACATTCTTGCACACCCAGCAATCCAATGTGCAAGTTTCCTCTCGTTAAAAAAATAATTTAAGTATGTGTTTTTACAAAATTCTCATTAGTACACTTGTACAGTAACATTTGAACCTTGACCTCTGGCAAATCACGTGACAGAGTCCTGAAAAATTAATAAGGTTGCCGTACTTAGCTGTGAGTGAGCCTTTTACAACTTTTTCCAGCGTCGGTGGCTCCGCGGTTAGTGACTCCGTCCTCCTAACCAGAGGTCTCGGGTTCAAATCCTGGCCAGTACACCAATGAGTTTTTCGAAACTTACGTGCATTTTCATACCGACTGCTTTAACGGTGAAGGAAAACATCGTGAGGAAACCTGCACATCTGATTTCCAGTTGTGTATGATGGTGGCGTTGCACACGTCCGTAGGTGTAAATCTAAAATGCCCTACACGTGACCGAGAGTGATGATAAGTGCAACACCAGGCAACCGCCGCCTATACCTAGTGGATAGGACGGTTAAAGTGTGCCACACGATAAGAGAGAACTTTTTCCAGTTCAACAAAATATCTATTTATAATACAAACAGTTTACGAATTCCAAAATAGGGTGAAAATCTTGATTAATTTGTAAACAAGCCGTAAGCCATTGAGGAGTTCCATTTTGAGGAGACGACCCTGTTTGCAGCATCAGGTCAGCTCATTGTTCATTCTTTTTGTGTCTTACGTACTGTGCATTTAGCCCAAACCCGGCGTGTCTGCTGTAAGCCGTTGAGAAGTTCCACTTTAAGAATACGACCCTGTCTCCTGCATTAGGTCATATATACTAAATAAATGTATTGTCATTGCACAGCCATCAAGAGAAAGTGGGATAAGTGAAGTTAAATAAAAGCTTATTAAAATCGACCAAGTTCAAATCAGACCTCGCTCTATCTTTGCACATGCAGAATGTTGTTTTGATCGACAACCGTGTTAATAATTTGTATGACATTGAGCAAAAAAAAACTAAAAATGTTGGTCTTTTCTTGACTGATGTTTAAAGTAAAATGAAGATTTATGGGCAAGCCTTAAATGAAAAGGAGGTAGGTAGGTAGTAAGGTGGCATTTAGTTCTCTACGATTCCTTTTTCTATGAAACCATTAAGGTGTATGAATGTGTAAAAATTATATACTTATTCAAATGGACTGTACTTTTTCTTACCCCCGAGGGTATGGCGAATGAAATTTATACTTTATTTTTCTCTGGACCCAATTCTGAAGTCCACGCTGACGAAGTCACGTGCGGAAGCTAAGTACCTAGTAAAAGATATTCTAAGAGTGCCTTCATTCCTTAAAACATCTTCAAGCTTTAAGCTTCTAAAATCATCCATAGGATTTTCATCTTTCATTTTCTGTTCTATTATTAAACGTTGATTTAAAACCAGGCTTTTTTTTGGAGGCGATTAAAAAACAATGTTGCTAGCTATAGCTATAGCTTATACATAAAACCTCGTGAGCCTTTACATAGGCGTGCTTTTTGTCAGTTTCTATTATATAAAATCCCAAAAATAAACAAACCCCCTATCCTTTAAACATAAATAAAATTTGAGGGTTCCGTTCGATCGCTAATTTATTTACATTTCTGGAGCACTCAATGACGTCACAAACGAATCGTTGGCGTGCCATAAGCTTTGACGTAATAATTAAAAACTGCTTTGAGTGGTATTTACTGACTCTATTATATAAAGATTTGAATAGAAAATAACAGCGCGAAGTTAAATATTTTTCTTCTTGTGTAAACAAAGTTCTCTTTGATCCTTAAAGTTACGAATGTAAGGAAAATAATTAAAAAGAATAGAGGTAGGAGGGGAAAATGTTTGAAGTATATTTTGGTATGGTAAAAAAGCTGAAATAAGTCTCACAAGTACAAGTAGTTATATGTACTCCAGCGCTTGCTGTAGGCACCGTCCAGTTAACAAACAATGTAATTTTGGAGCACTTTAATATATTTTATACAATATATCTAAGTCTTGCCGCCAAACATCAATGTTACTAGCATTGATGTGTTCCGGTGTTAAAGATAAGATAGCCAGTTGGGGAATCTTGCGTTGCGTTGCGTTTGGGTTGCGTGAGGGAATCTTGGTAAGCCCGCTTCCATCTTCGGCATCATCATCACTTACCACCAGGTGAGATGATGCCAAGGGCTTACCAATTGGTCGGCAACGCACTTCTGACTCCTCTGGTGTTGCGGGTGTCTATGGGTGGCGGTAATCGCTTACCATCAGGTGATCCGTCTGCTCGTTTGCCACCTATTATATAAAAAAAGGGAAAAATTTTTTGGGGCTCTGTCTAAAAATAAAACAAGTACAATTTTACTGTTTTTTTAAAGACTTATCCTTAAAACAAACGACCGATTGCAAATATTAACATTTTTGACTTGTTTTTTCATTAATGCTTTTAATTTATAGTTTATGGAAAGGATGTTCTTCCGACATATTATTCATAGAACTGCCGTTCGTCGCACTAGCGTTCCTTGAAGAAGTATTCTGTTGATGCATGGTTCGCCACAGAACCATTCTTTCGCAGACTTGCATTCGTCGAAGAAGTATTCTATAGCTGTAAAGTTCATCGCACTACCATTCCTCCGTACAAATATTAATCGCAGAAGAAAAATCTTCCGATTATCAATTAGTCGTAATTACGATCTTTCGAACCATAAGTATTCGCAGGTTTTTTATTTCGAAGTTGAGTTAGAATTTGGCCAACGAAAGCTGACTACGATTTTTTAGGAAACTTTAATATGGCAACATTCTAAGTCTGTCAGCTTTCATGTGTAAACGTTTTAAAACATTTTGATACTTAACGATTATATTTAGCAGTAGCTTCCGCCGCACTCATTTTAAGTGTTTGTTTTTTGTATAAGGAATTATATTACATATTTTTTCCATTTTTATTTATGCAAACTTTTATATTAAGTAAAACTAGAATCAGTTGAATCAGTCAGTGTTTAATTTATGAATAAAAATCATTTCCAACAATCCGTTAAATGAGCATTCGCCAACATGTCTGAAGCACTACAGATCCACGGCTGAGCCAACAGCATGCTGAAAGCATTATTGTGCTCTAAACAAACCTCGTGAGCCTTTACAAAGCCGTGCTTTTTGCCAGTTTCTATTATGTATATTAAATCCCAAAAATAAACAAACGCCTTTTCATTATTCATTCATAAAATTTTAGGGTTCCGTTCGATCGATTATTTATTTACATTTCTGGAGCACTCAATGGCGTCACAAACGAATCGTTGGCGTGCCATAAGCTTTGACGTAATAATTAAAGACTGCTTTGAGTGGTATTTAATAAGTGAGTTGACTACTGAATCTGGAATGTGTAAAGTGGTGTTCAGATTTGAAAAGTATTATTTATTTACTAGCTTCTCCTCGCGACTTCGTCTGCCTGGACTTCGAAAATGGGTCCAAAGAGAAATAAAATGTTAAGGCAGTGACAAAATAAAAATTTCAGTTTTTAGACATTCCTCCGGGAAACTTCGAGTTTTTCGGGATAAAAATTATCCTGTGTGTTAGCCGAGAGCTTTATCTATCTACCTACAAAATTTCACCCAAATCCGTTAAGTCGTTTCGGCGACAAACAAACAAATATCCATACTTTCGCATTTATTATATTATAATTGAGATAAGATTAGTGAGATGAGATTTTCTGTCGTTAACAACCCATATCTTCCCCACTTCAGGGGCATGGGTCTATTCCCATTCCTCGGACAGGTTAGGCCATACTCCATACACGGGGGCTAAAGTACGGATTGGTGAAGGTTGTAGTTGAGATTCGACTAAAAATGAAAGTCGCAGATGTTGGACAGCGCATTACGAAACTCAAATGCGCGAGACTAGCAAGGGACCGTGACAAATGGCGTGCAAAAGAAGAGGCCTATACCAAGCAGTGGGATAATGTGGGCTAATTAGATAGATAGATAGTGGGGCTAGTGTCTAACCCCTGTGTCAGAAGTTTTCAAGCCTCCTATAAGGCCTCCGACATGGCTTAAAGACTGCTATCTAGTGCTAGTAACCGGTACCAACCGGACTAAATTGATATATTTTCGTTGATTCATGATAATAACTAGCATGAGTCGGAGACTAAGTGGTATAAATTATATGTAACAGTATGCTTACTTTTAAAATATTACAAGCAGAATGCAGTCAAGTTGTTTGTAATGCCTAGTGACAAGGCCTATCCCTATTGAAATGGTGTAATAAATTATTCGCGACAGACCTGATGTAATTATGTTTTTAGTTATGGCGTCGTCGAGGACGTCTGAAACTTTATGTAGTAATTATTAATTACTATATTTAGGTTACAATAAAGTTCATTAATTAATAATTAATGAACCCATAATAACCTTTATTTACTAAAACAAATTGAATCGTGGCACTGAAAATAAAGTCAAGCCAATGGCAAGTCTTACAACTGCCTTTGATGAAAATTACTATAATAACATATTTCTGCTTGATATTAGATTAATAATTGTTCGTAATAATTTTTTTTAGGTAATTGCATTTTTTAATTTTTAATTACGTCTTTTTTTTAATTGTTGTCCATAATAATGGCAAAAGATTTTATAAAATAAACAAAAAAACACATTATCTTCTACTCTAAACTGTACTGACCCCTAGTGAGTGGCTACTTTTGACAGTTAATTAATACAATATAGGGTCCTTCTTAAATACCTAAAAAAACTTAAACCACGGCTTCTACTCATGAAACTGAACAACTTTTCCCAAGGAACCTATAATCAATTCTCAAAAAAATTTTTGGACTCCTCATACTAATTAATCAACGGAACCGCCAATTTTCTATGGGAAGTCCAAATTTTTTTTTTGCGAATTGAGTATAGGTTCTTTGGGGAAAGTTGTTCAGTTTTTTGAGTAGAAGCCGTGGTTAATTTTTTTTCAGGTATTTTAGAAGGACCCTATATTGTATTAATTAACTGTCAAAAGTAGCCACTCACTAGGGGTCAGTACAGTTTAGAGTAGAAGATAATGTGTTTTTTTGTTAATTTTATAAAATCTTTTGCCATTATTATGGACAACAATTAAAACAAAGACGTAACTAAAAATGTTATGATGGCGCTAGTGTGTGATTGGTACGTTCTTAATGCGAATATCCGCTACAGAAGTGATGTCAACTGCTTGGATCAAGAGAAGGATTGGGGTGAAAATATCTTGCTGAAAAGGAAAGCGAGAATTTCGTTTATTTAAAAAGTGGTAGAGCAACGGTTGTCACGTTCGATCCAAATAATAGCCTGGAAGGTTCATACCCGCTAAAAAAAGAAAAATGAAATATCCGGAACAAAAATAACACAGTGTCATCTGGCCCCAAACTAGGAATTGAACCCACGACTGTCAGTTCAGTGGTCAGGAGCGCTATCTCTTAAGTAACCGAGTCAGTCAAAACAAAAAAGTTCACCTTGTATACAGGGTGTCCCAGAATGGGTCAATCAAATTGCTACGGTATATAGCTTGTCTAACGTCCCACCAGATAGGCTAAAGCAAATTAAAAAAAAACGACTTAGTTTTTAATAAGTGATGTATTCCGAAAATAGGGAAAAGTCCGACTTTACTTAAATTTATAATTTATATATGTATGTTAGTTTAGTTGTTACCGACTGTAGCCAAAATGACTTCATTGAATCTGAAAAGGACAGTTGACTCCATCAAAAGTGAATTATGAAATATTGTTTACCAAATAACTCTTTTATTAAAATTGCACATTGTTAACAACCCAACAGGTCTCTTCCCATACATCGGGAAGGTTAGGTCATACCCACACACGGGGGCCAAGTCCAGATTGGTGTACCCCTGCCCAGTGTCAGAAGTTTTCAAGCCGCCTAAAAGGCCTCTGATATGGCTTAACGACTGCCATCTAGCGATAGCAGCCGATACCAAAGGCTTAATGTGCCTTGCGAAACACAGAAACGGTCGAGATAAATGCCACTAACAGTCAAACGCATCCAGGTTGTGACCGTGTCTGTAGTCAGTTAACCTGCGTAATCGACGCAAGCCACACTGAGCCACGACCGCTTGAAATTGCATACTTGCTTTGAATTTCATTACGTGCACAATTTTTTAATATAAAAAATACGTAATAAGTATGCTGACTACTATATTGCACTATGATGTCATCGTTTACAATTTCAATTTTTTTTGAAAAAGTTGTAGTTTTGACGTTTGATTAAAAGTAATTCAGATAACTAACAATAAACTACCCTATTGCGTATTCATCTGGATCCCCAGATTGACAAAGAATACATACATTTTCGTTTTGCGCGGCCGGTTTTAAAGTTCTTCTTAAATTAGTGAGGTAATTGTAAGTAATTGTACCATACAAAACAAAGAAAAGAAATGTTCATTTTTTCTTTTGACTGTACCTAGCTACTTACTTTTCCGTAAAGCTTAACGCGGTTATTTATATTAAAACTGCCGTCCGGTCTGTATAAAAAATGCATGTTTTTTAGCTGGCTGAAAACAGCAAAACAGGAAATTAAAGGAATCGAGAAAAGTTTCTGCGAAAAGAAAAAGACTGAGGCGGTTTGCAATATAAAAGGAATCATTGGTAACTTTCCAAATGCTTTCAAAAAATTAAAAAAGCTCATATTTAAAATTGGAAAAAGAGTCCGTGTTTGGTATAAACAAGTTTTATTTTTATAATTACCAACACTGCTAGCGAAATAGGGATGTACCTAATAAAAGAAAAATGTCAGATTTAGATAAGAAAATAATTGTAGAAGAGCGTAAGCAGTGTATAAAAAAATATATTATTTTAATTTCAATAGCGCTCTTACTATACTGTACTTACGCTGTTTTTTAATAAACCTAATACATTTTATTAAAATGCACAAAAATACCATATCAGCTAGGTGATTTTAATTTGATTCGAGCGAAAATAATGGAAAATTTCGTGCTACTGATGTACAAGTCGATTTAAGTACATACCTATTTTAGAAATATTATATATAATCCACAAAATACATGTATAAATTACATTTTAATTAAATCAGTCGTTTATTTAAGAAAAATGAAAGACTAAGTTTTTGAATAAACTTTTTCTTTTGTTTTGCGAAAGCAAAACAAAGAACTCCACAAATAAAAAGCTACTTGAAGCTCACCGAATCGTAAAAAAATAATTATACCTAACTGAACTAATGTACATTTTATGATAATTTATCAAACAGGCAGCCTTTATCAGTCAGGACGTCTTAAGGCGAATTATTTTTGACAACCCACCTTGGTCATTCAACCAAATAATGCTTGTTAGAAAGCTGTCAAAGTTTCACTAAGTTCTCCGTTCGAGAACTTAGTTAAATGATTGACAGGCCGTGTCGTAACTTCGATAAGCGAGGTAGGGTTTGGCGATACATATTTATACTTAGTGACTGGATCTGTCAAAAGCCTCGTTAAGTTTAGGAAATCTTGAACAGACAGATGTTAAATATACAATTTCACTCAAAATTACGGCTTATTCCTTACCTCTTACTAATTCTCTTGCACAATTTCGCAATTGGGCCGTCTTGGTGAGTCGCTTCTTTCTTACCATCATATCAATAGATAAATAGACTAATGACGGGAAAAACCCGGGATGTATTAAAAAAATGCACCATAACAAATTCTAGAAGGAACCATTATCCGTTTCAAAAATTTTGGCGCATAATCGACAACGCTGAAAGCGTCAAAAAACCGACTTCAATCGCGTAACATACGGGTCAAACTGAGAACCGCCTTTTTTTGAAGTCGGTTAAAATACTAAAACCTTCTCCTAAATGTAACAAATACTTTTCTGAAAATCGCATTAGAATCGGTTCAGCCAAACGCGATAATCGTAGACAAACATACATACATACAGGTCAAACTGAGAACCTCCTTTTTTTGAAGTCGGTTAATAAAAACAGAGGTGTTGTATTTTAAGCCTATTTTATGAATTTATGTGTATCTATCTATCTATGGCTTCGTAAGTGGAACGATTTGAGTGATTTTTTTTTAACTTGGAAGAAATTTTCATCGCGATGGTCCTGAGGTAGTTTGGTGAATAACGGTGCAGTAGTTTTCGAGTAGTTTTATAGGACATTAAAGTTCTCGAATTGCGACCGCGCACCGGAAAACTTAGCATAGGCAAGGCTACTGGGTGGACCGACGATCTGGTGAAGGTTGCGGGAAGCCGCTGGATATGGGCAGCACAGGAACTCGTCGGTGTGGAAATCCTTGGGGAGACCTTTGTCAAGCAGTAGACGTCTTTTGACTGATGATGATCAGCGGCGGATCCAGTGGCTTTATAGTCAGGGCTGGTAAAAAAATATTTTTTTGTTATTCGACTAATGCATCAAATTTTATTGGAAATGTCATAGTTGCGATTAGTTCCTACGAGAAAAGTTTTCAGTTTACCTATAATTTCGATTTCACGTCGTCCTTGTTTTATCATATTGTGGCATATTCAGTCACTTAGAAGCACTATTTAGTCTGAGTACTTAGAATAAAACATGAAGCTGACTTGCGAGATCATATTGAATTTGTTATGATAGTCTTGTTAGAGTTACGAATTAGTTTTAGTCAGAAGTTCTGACGCTCTGTATTCTACGTACTTATCCGACAGGTTGTAACAAAATAGGTGTTGCGCCCGTTAACTGAAGCTTTTACTTATCATACTGTACAACTTTTGATCTACGACTTTGCAAAAAAAAAAAAAAAAATATGCAGTAAGTTATTTAGCGAATATTTTTGAGGTTTTTTTTACAGTAATAGGTACACATTAAATAAGGCTTTCCGATGTACCTACGCAGAGGACAAAAATTTAATTACGCGGTAAATTGATGGACCAATCAAGTAGCTTCATTGTTTTTTTTAAATCAATCTTTATTTAAAGAGGGTTATTTTTACAAAAAAATGCCACCCTCATCGTGGCTTACTTTAATCTACTTAATCTAATCTGTTCTATTTTTAATTCCTAATTATCCGCCATTACACGTTCCTAAAATCTCTGCCGCTATTGGTTGATTGATTTCGCGCCATAGTCAATGAAATCTTCAGCTGTCAGTTTCGGGCATTTCCGTCGATAGTCTGTTCTTGTTTGCGAGAACGAAAATCCGGGAGTTGACTGAAAAATAAATTATGAAATATTATGGACTAAATAGCATTTTAATTTAAATTGTAGAAATTTTCATAACATTTTTAATATAAAAGAATTTCCTAATTAGTATGCAAACTTCTATTTTGAATAATGACGTCATAGTACAGATTTCAATTTTTTTTAAAACAAAATGCCGTTTTTGACATTTGATAAAAAGTAATTCAAATGACTAGCAGTCAATTACTGGATTACCGACGCGCCTTATTTTTTGTGTACTACTGTATTACTGTACGCCGCTCCGTTTAAAAATACTCATTTTGGTAGGGTTTTTTCATTTAATGTTCCACCAAAAACCTACGTACAATCAAAAGTATCAACTGCCGTTTAAATAATTAGAGCTATATGAAAAGTGCATAAAGGAATGTGTTTGGTCCTGCTATTATTTTGGTAACATTTTCGTGCACCAGGTAAGAAAAAGCGCTACTTTTTTGGGCTTTGATTCGTTTTATACAAGTTGCATTAAATATTTTGTAAATTAAAAGTTCTGGGCCTTAGGAGGTTAAATAATTAGAGCTATATGAAAAGGGCATAAAGGAATGTGTTTGGTCCTGGTATTGTTTTGGTTACATTTTCGTGGACCAGGTAAGAAAAAGTGCAACTTTTTTGGGGTTTGATTCGTTTTATACAAGTTACATTAAACATTTCGAAAATAAAAAGTTCTGGGCCTTAGGAGGTTAAATAATTAGAGCTATATGAAAAGTGCATAATGGAATGTGTTTGGTCCTGGTATTGTTTTGGTTACATTTCAATTTCAATTTCAATTAATTTATTGTTTCATGCGGTTTTACAGGTCTTAATACAAAAAATAGGAGCATTTTCGTGGACCAGGTAAGAAAAAGCGCTACTTTTTTGGGCTTTGATTCGTTTTATACAAGTTACATTAAACATTTCGAAAATAAAAAGTTCTGGGCCCCAGGAGGTTCAATAATTAGAGCTATATGAGAAGTGCATAAAGGAATGTGTTTGGTCCTGGTATTGTTTTGGTTACATTTTCGTGCACCAGGTAAGAAAAAGCGCTACTTTTTTGGGCTTTGATTCGTTTTATACAAGTTACATTAAACATTTCGAAAATAAAAAGTTCTGGGCCCCAGGAGGTTCAATAATTAGAGCTATATGAGAAGTGCATAAAGGAATGTGTTTGGTCCTGGTATTGTTTTGGTTACATTTTCGTGCACCAGGTAAGAAAAAGCGTTACATTTTTGGGCTTTGATTCGTTTTATACAAGTTACATTAAACATTTCGAAAATAAAAAGTTCTGGGCCTTAGGAGGTTAAATAATTAGAGCTATATGAAAAGTGCATAATGGAATGTGTTTGGTCCTGGTATTGTTTTGGTTACATTTTCGTGTACCAGGTAAGAAAAAGCGCGTGTTCAAGGGAGATCAAAGGGCCATGACGATTGCAATTTTCCAGAATAACGTGATATTTGTTATGCATTTATTCATGAAATAACAAATTCCGCGACATTAGGCTCAATCCACACAAGTCAAAAAAATCTCAAATGTTAGTACCTATATTAAACTGTATGTCCATTAAATAACGATTAAAGAGTCGTGCGCATTCATGCGAATTCTTGTGCACTCGCAAGCATTCGCTTTGACTCTGTGCCAGTGTGAATTTAGCCTACGGGGATACATAACTATCCACGGCTTGAAATGTTCATAAAAGCTAAAAATTAAACTTAAACCTACATATAAGTTTCATCCGAAATGTACCAACGCTGCCAAGTACAAATATTAGAGGCAGCAAGTTTAATTATGAAATGTGGGGCACAAGGCACTTACAACTGCGAGAGCGAATATTAAATTTGGCGGGAACGATTCTCATTCGCGAGTAATAGAGGTGTTCTCTGGTATAGTCGTATTTCATTTCACACTATCCCCCCCCCACTCTCCCCGTCGTCTAAGTTTGTTGCAGTAATGAGTTGTGAAGTTTCCTTCTGCTATGGTCCAAGGATTTGTTACAGAAGTTTTGGGAACGGATAGATATACAGGATGTAACAGAAGTGTGTGACAATACTTCAAGGTTGGCTTTTACCCATCAAACTGAACAACTTTTGTTATACAACTTTGTTGAAATCGCACAAATTTTTTTGGATTTTTCATACAAACTTGGTTCGCCAGCTTATCGATTTGTATGAAAAATCCAAAAAAAAATTTTGCGATTTTAACAAAGTTGTAGAACAAAAATTGTTCAGTTTGATGGGTAAAAGCCAACCTTGAAGTATTGTCTCACACTTCTGTTACACCCTGTATAAAGTGTTTTTTAAAATATTCCATCAAGAGTGTATACGAAATAGGTGTAGAACCTGACTCTGATTCTACGACATTGCTAAAATCGCAGAACATTGCACCTTTCCCACGAAGCTTGGGCTGATTCTTTTGCTGTTTTTTTTTTTTTTTCTTGCATTTAGTTTTTGACGAAGCTTGCGGCTGATGCTTTTTGTACATATATTTTTGTCGCTAATAAATGGTTTAATTTTCCCACTAATCAGTCGACTGTTGACGTGAAAAACTTTTGGCCTTTTGGAAAATTGGTCAAGCCGACGACGATCTATTTGTATAGAGTTCAATTTTTTTTGACATTTATTTGAAAGTGGTAGAACAAAGTTGTTACAGTCGACCTAAATAAAAGCTTGGATATGTTCATATGCGTCATTAAAAAAACAATTCTTATAAATTGCTAACTTACAAATACATTGTGCCTGTGTCAACTTATAACTTACGTTTTACTCTAAAACTACTAATAGAATAAAAATTGCTCTAAGTATATGCTCTAGAAATATCTAAATTTCAGAAATCGATAAAAGTATGAAAATGACAATTCTTCGAAGGTATGTAACATTGCTTAGAATTAACCCTACAACTTTGGTGTCATATTAACTATTGCTCCAAATAGCTAGTTCTAACCATACATACTATTTTTTTTTTGTTGGCCGGAACTTTCAGAAAAGGTCCAAAAATATATGGAGCCTGAATGATCTCCTTAAAAAAAAAAGAGAACGATTATTTAAATACAAATTGGAATAGTCTGCTGCCTTGTGAGCTATGATATCAGACACGCAGTCAAGTTGAGAGTGCGCCGGGAGAGGGAAATAATCAACTGGGAACATATTATTGTATGTTCCGATGCAAGTCGGATGCAGTTACAACTTCCTGTTCTGTCAGTCACGTAGAGATATTGAGAAGGTTAAGATAGTAACTGCAGAATGTACGAAAGAAAGGCGGTCAGTATTGTCGGCCTTTTTGCGTCATAGTTGTGACTTTTGTCCAATTGTGGCTAGTCACGAAACTGGGCAAGGACATGAAAACTATAAATTTGGTGTTTATTTTTGTTATAGATATTTTTTACTAGCTTCTGCCCGCGACTTCGTCCGCGTGGACTTCAGAATTGTATCCAGAAAGAAATAAAATGTTAAGATAGCGCCATCTAGTGACGAAGTGGACATTTTGAGTTTTTAGGCATTCCTACGGAAACCCATAAGTTTTCCGGATAAAAAGTATCCTATGTGTTAGCCGAGTGCTTTATCTATCTACCTACCAAATTTCATCGAAATCCGTTCAGTTGTTTCGGCGTGAAAGCGGAACAAACAAATAAACAAACAAATTAACAAACAAACTGACAAACAAACTGACAAACAAACAAACATCCATACTTTCGCATTTATAATATTAGTGAGATGAGATGAGATGGAAAGTTAACAAAGGCGATTATCACACGGGAGGCGGAAAATGTACTAGAAATGTATGAAAACCGCGCTAGCCCGTGTGCAAGGCTAGCGCGGTTGGCGGGCAACCGCGTACCAGGCGGTAGCCGCCGCGGCTACAAACATTTCTAGTACATTTTCCAACCGCAGCGGCTACCGCCGCGGTTGGAAACCGCCTCCCGTGTGATAATCGCCAAAATGCGCAGGTATCTATTGAAAAGGTTCCTTGGGGTTAGTAGTTCAGTATCATGAGGAAGCATCTACTTCCCACCCAGTCGGATCTTGCATAATAAGGTCCTTCCCCTAGAATAATTTATTTTAAGTATGATAGAGATACAAATAGCGGGAGTCGAAAAAACGATGTGTCCTTAATAAATATCATATTTTTATTGAACCAACAAATAACACACAAAATGGTCAAGTTGAGCTTGAATTTTAAATTTCAATCATTATTCGACTGACTCGGTGGCTAAGTGGTTAGCGATCCTGACCTCTGATCCGAGAGTCGTGGGTTCAATCCCCACAGAAGGCAAACTTTTCTGTGATGAGCAGAATTGTTTGCTCTGAGTCTGGGTGTATTATATCTATAATGTATGTATTTAAAAGTATATATGTAAGTATATTAGTCTCTGGTTCCCAAGATACAGGGAATCCTAGTTTGGGGCCAGATGACCGTGTGTGATTTGTCCCAGATATTATTATTATTATTTTCAAATATAAATTATTATTATTATATTACCATCATCATCAGCCAAAAGACCTCCATTGCTGAACGAAGGCATAATTATCAAGATTTACGTTAGTGCCTTAAAGCACACCCCTGGATGAAAAGAAGGCGCAAAATGATTGCGTTCCAAGCGTCACGTCAGCCCCCTGGGGGGTCATGGGTGGACAGTTCTTATTAAAATACCGTCCTTTTATTTCGGAAATGTGGGATGACTCAGCATCTAATTTCCTAGATGCTTATTTAAAAAAATTAAAATGTTCTCACTGATTCAATTGACAGCACGAATGGGAAACATGTTCCCAATTGGTTAGTCAACTGGTTATTGACCTCCCAATTGGTTAGTGGGGACAAAGGTAAGTAACATCAGGTGCGATGATGCCAAGGGCTTTCCAACTGAGTGTAAAAAAAAGGATTATAAATAATAATATAAAAATAATAATATCCGGGACAAATCACACACGGTCATCTGGCCCCAAACTAGGATTCCCTGTATCTTGGGAACCAGAGACTGATAGACATACATTAATACATTTAAATACATACATATATAGATGGTATACACCCAGACTCAGAGCAAACAAGCCTGCTCATCACAGAAAAGTTTGCCCTGTGTGGGGGATCGAACCCACGACTCTCGGATCAGAGGTCAGGATCGCTAACCACTTAGCCACCGAGTCAGTCTCAATCAATGATAGATCAGTTCACCCGTTAACCAATCACAGCATCACATTTTCATTTCTTCCGACCCTTTGGTAACTTCGAACAGGGACATGTATAGGGGGTGATCTGCCTGTGGCTAACCACGTCATCACAAGGGTTATTATGACACTAACAGTAGGTATTTCACCCTATAGGTGAAATTGTCTGAAAAACTTTCTCTAAAAACTAATTTGATCGAAAAAAAAACGATTTATAAGTACAAATCGATGAGCTGAGTACGAATGGAAAGTTCCTTTATTATTTATTTTTATTAAAAATTTGGTCCGCAATTTCAAGTTCACCTGTATAGACGTGAACAGAACTGCGTTTATGTTATACAGAAATTCAAAATGTGACAAAACACACTAAGACCACCTGAGTGTAACAAACTCAGTACTAATTATACCAAGATATAACAATGTATATGGAAAACGCTTATTAAAATTTATTATACCAACATTAATTAATAATCTCCCCACGAAACTAAAAGAAGAATTAACACCCAAGAACATTAAATATAAATTAAAACTATACTTTCTTGAACAGTCTAGAATTGATTAAAATATTAACGTATGTATAATTTATATAAGGTGCTACTTTATTAGTGCCCGATATTTTAGTCAGTGCTTCTACTCCTGATTCTGATCAACTTTCCCCAAGGAACTCATAGTCAAATCGTAAAAAAATTTTTGGACTCGTCATACTAATTTGGCCGCTCGGCTGATCGATTACTATGAAGAGTCCAAAAATTTTTTTACGATTTCACTATGGGTTCCTTGGGGAAAGTTGATCAGAATCAGGAGTAGAAGCACTGACTAAAATATCGGGCACTAATAAAGTAGCACCTTATATATTAGTACATAAAAGATAAAAAATATAGCAAACAATAAAACAAATAATATATTTATAAATAAATTGGTTATATCCTGTGGTTTCATATTATATCAATACATATATATTTTTAATAATTATATAAACTTATCTCAACAAAAGCAACAACATGTATAAGAAATCATGTTCTGTTTCTTCAAACCAGTTTCGATCACACAGCTCAATACAAATACAATAACATTTCACTTACATAAGCACATTTCACTCACTCCTCATAATTTACTATACACACGCACACAACAAGTTACTCCGATACAATACTGATAGAAAAGGTAGCACTAGGTCTATGCAGAATAGATACTATAGACTGAAGTTTGTACCTATTTATGTTAGGATAAATTCTATAGTAGATAGCTATAAGTTTAAATTTGTGAAAAGACGAGTCCACAGTGCTCAGACAAACCTATAAATGGTTTTTGTAGCACTGTCTGTAACCGACTTTGTAACTATGTGGTGGAAAAAACGTTATAAAGGTTTCAACAAGAAAGTGAAAGAGAAAAAAAAAGGGTGACAATAAAGAGTATTTGATTTGATTTGTGAAAGAATAGTTTTACCTTAGGGATCGTCCATTAATCACGTGATATTTTTTTCAACAACTTTTTAACCCTCCTCCCCCCTGGTGATACGTGGTGAGGTTTTAGACTACCCCCTCCCCCTTACCCAAAATCACGTGTATTTTTTTGGTACAAAGTATCTTAAAAGTTTTCTCAATATTATCTTTAAAAACAGGTATCGTGTAATCTAATTTACACAACTATTTAATCTAATTAACAACCACACTCCGACCTTTGGAACTTTCTCTAGAAATTACGCGTTCAACGAAAAGATAAATACACGTGATATCTCAATACACCCCCCCCCTCCTTTTTTTTCGAACCCCCTCCCCCCTTATGAACCTCACGTGATTAATGGACGACCCCTTAATTTAAATAGATGGGCCGTTATTTACAACTGAGCAACATTTCTTAATTTCCAAAAATAAATTATTTTTATTTTGGTCCGTTACTACAATCTCAACTCAGCTCTTTAAAAAAAAAATCGTGTGAAAAGCCCAAATGCATATGTAGGTAGGTATATTTGCAACCTTACTAAATTCATACTTTTTCAGTTTGAGAAAAAAAAATACCCGAAAGAATTGATACACCTGAGTACGCACCTGTTCAATACACCTGTTTAAAGGCTTGTATTGTAAGCTTTAAACTATAAATCATAATAAATTCACTTATCGCTTGACCTAGTTGTATAAACTTTAATATTCTGCTTATAGGCAACGCTAAATTCTGCTTATAGTTATTATTCTAATAATATTCTAATAACTAAATTAGTTATTCACTTTCATTTGGTCCCCTCTGCTAAAACCCAAAACCCGAAAGTTAGTTGTATCCGTAGTTCCAAATTCCGAACTAAATCAGGACTGATATTCGAATTCGTCGGGTCCGGCTTATAAAACTTTTTCAAAGTTAGCTTATTTTACGGCAAAATATTGTTTTTTTTTCATATATTTTATCGCTTGTAATATAATAAGCTTCTGATATAAATTCGTCGCAACGCGCAAAATTTTTTAAGTGTTTTAGATGGACCCTGTACAGGATGTAAAAAATATGCGTCTAAAAAAACTAAGGTAGAATACAGGAATCAAGCTTAGAAATAGAATTTTTAAAAATATCCTATCTCCAATTTGTTCAGTTTTCCATACTAAATTTGAATAATTTTTCCATACTAAATTTGAATTTGTATAGGAAACTGAAAAAAATATAGCTCGGATTTTTTCAATTTTATACCTCATTCTGAGTAACCCCTTAAAATTTCAAACGCATGTTTTATCATCCTGTGCAGTAAATAACAAAATATAATATTTCTCAAAATATAATATAATTTCAAAATATAATGCTTCAAAATTTGTAAATTAATCTCAATTTCTTGAATGTTCTTAATCGAATATGACATTTTGACACAGCTCCCTAACTTCAGAAGTACGATCGATTTCATCTGCATCTCGTTGGCTAGGGCTGTCGCTACCAAGGTCGTTCATTCGTGAATGAGAAGGGTTCAACTACCCCCTTGTCCATTTGTTTAATTCCCCGTAATTTACAAAGTTTTACTCCAACATGGGCTATCTAAAATGGATTTGGGTTTGAACATTTATCGAATAGGGTAAGTATTCACTTGACAAGGCACTTTCAAAATTATTTCACTTTACAATCTGTCATAAACACTTAACAACAAACTGTAATACAATCAAATGATATATTTTACTTAGTATTTTTACATGATACAACGAAACCGATTTCTTCAAAAACATATAAACTTGACTGCATTGTAATTATTACATAGAATGTATATTAATCAATCTGTGGATCATTATCAGCCAAAATATCCTTTCGGCCGCCATGACAACTAAGTTTAGTGCTGAACAAAGGCCTCCCCTAAGGATTTCCACGCCGACCGGCCTTGTGCTGCCGTATCCAGCGACGTTCCGCGACCTTCACTAGGTCATCGCTCCACCGAGTGGGAGGTCTGCCCAGCCCACGCTATGTCTTCCGGAGCGCGGTTTCCACTCGACAACTTTAATGTCTTAAATCTATGGATCAAGACGAATTTAACAATATTTTGTGCTTCAGAATCCATCTAGCCGTTCCATCAGACTGATATCCTATATGTATATACATGTATCCGAATTATCCTCCGCTGAATTACAATAGTTTGCATCAGCAGAAAAAAATCAAATGTCAAGTTCTATTCAATAGTTTTGAAGCAAATTGGCGGTGGCAGACGGAGAGATAAACGGACACACTTGTGTTCCTATAAGGGTTCCTTTTTTCTTTTTGAGGTACGGAACCCTAAAAACCCACCACAAAAACAAATATCCAACAAAGTTAAACAAATTTAAAATTCAGTTACAAAAACTTTTTGTTTTGGGAAAATATTCCCAAAAAACCTCGATAAATTTCAATATAAAATTGTTTTTGAAGAATTTTTATTCAGTCGTCGTTGGCTTATATATTTTTATGAAACAGTGTTTTTATGTCACATTAATTTATATAAGTTGCAAAATTCCGTAATGTTTAGAGGAGAAAAAAAAAGACATTCAGAAAAAAGTCAATAGCTTTTTAAAAATAATCGCCAGCCACCTCCATACTTTATGTTTACAACCCATAACGTCCTCACTGCAGGGGCACGGGTCTCTTCCCACACATCGCAAAGGTTAGGTCATACTCCACACACTGGGGCCAAGTCCGGATTGGTGGAGGTTGTGGGGCTAGTAGTCAACCCCAGTTTCAGAACTTTTCAAGTCGCCTATAAGGCCTCCGCTATCTAGTGACAGCAGCCGGCACCAATGGCTTTACGTGCTTTGCAAAGCACGAAAACGTTCGAGATAAATGTCACTAAAGATCAAACCCATCCAGTTTGTGACCGTGTTTGTAGTTAGTTAACGTCCGTGATCGACGCGACTACGCAAGCCGCACTAACTCACGACTGCTTCAGTTATACTGTATAATTAATAATAATAATAATATGTAGGACAAATCACACACGGTCATCTGGCCCCAAATTAGGATTCCCTGTATCTTGGGAACCAGAGACTGATATAGATACACATATACTTTTAAATACATACAAATATAGATATAGTACACCCAGACTCTGAGAAAACAATTCTGCTCATCACAGAAAAGTTTGCCCTGTGTGGGGATCGAACCCACGACTCTCGGATCAGAGGTCAGGATTCATTCTAATCATATTGTTTTAGAAATGGGCTTTCAGCATTTTTTCCATCAGTCATCGCCACGAGTTGGACAGGTGGACGCTTGTACACGGTAAAAACAATTTCTTTCATTCAAGAAATATAGTTTTTTTCTTATATATACATTGTTCAAAATTGTTGTGAAATCTTCGGGGCACCTTGCAGTCGGTGAGTAATTTAAGGTCTGAAAGCAAAACGTTTAGCGCAGGTTAACCCAACCCGTGGACCGCACTCGTAAAATATTGGAGGAACAATTTCATTAACTTAGCAACGTTACCGGCATTCGGGCCGCGGTTGAATTATTCACGCCAGCCCTGGATGACTAGGGTTGGCAATAAAGAAATTAATAATGAAATGAAAGTAATGTTTGAGAGACAAGATAAAAAGATTTCTGGCGATTTCCTAGCTGAACATAGAAACTGATAGAATTTATCCACAGAAAACATTTATCTGTGAATCTCTTTCATACATTATTTAAGGGACCAGCGACTGTATGTATATGTAGGTTACCCCTTTGTTCCGGGTGACTGTAGGATCCTTCTAAAATATATTAAAAAATATGACTTACTTCTACCCATGAAGCTCTATACTCAATTTGCAAAAATATGTTGGTCTTCCTGTACAAAGTTATTGAATCACCTATGCAATATGTATGAAAATTCCTTTTTTTTCGAATTGTGTGGTTGATGAGTTGTTGAAAGTTGATCACTTTCAAGAGTAGAAGCCGTGGTTACTGCCCTTTGCAGTTGAGTGCCGCTTCTTTACTAGTAATCTTCTTCTTCTTATCGTGCACAATTTAATGAAAAGATATGAAAGCAAGAAAGAAATGCTATCACAAGGAATAGACAGCACTAGAAATAACAGTAACTAGTAATTGCTATTTAATATTTGCCAGTATCAACCCTACTGTAATCGGAATCACCGAAATGCCACTTGCACCAAAAACATTGGAAGGAAAGCTCTAAGTGTTGGTTTAGGGCCAGCTAAACTAAGCACTATGAAACCACATACATCGTTTAGGTTGAAAAATTCATTTACTTTCAGAATAAACTTTTGCTTGTTACATCTCTGTGAAATTGTTGGAAAGTGTACCTTGATTTCAGAATTATTTTAAAAGGTTTTTGAAGGCTTATTTAAGCACATTTAAATCAGGTGATCTTCTAGTAGTTCATGTGAACATAGCCAAGCTATTATTTGGTTCGAATGTGACAATTTCATTCTATCCACTTTTAAACAAACGTCAAATATTTTTAACTCTAAATTACAAATCTATCGAAAGATTAACCATGTTACAAGGGAAAGTTCAAAAATTGTTCTCCAGTTTTTTGGGAAATATGATATCAGAAATCTTAATGTTCGTCAAAATTGAAAATTATTATTATTGCGCACTACCCGTATATGTTTTTACGCGATTTCCTTCACCTAAAGGTTATCTGGAAGAGATCGCTCTTTAGTGATCAGACCGCCTACCTGTATAACTTTTTCTTTTCATGTTTATGTTTATATTGTATTTTCCTATCTTGTTGTGCAATAAAGTGTTTTTCATTGATTTCGTTCATCATTAAAAACTGGCGCTTTCGTCGTGTGGTTTCCTTACTAGACTACGACTTTGAAACTTCTCAAGATTGTAATACCTTCTTCTAACCTTGTGATTATCTGTAGAGAACCTGTAACTTTTCCAACTGGCCACCCTGACGCCACTCTCGCGCGATATTTTCCACTCAGCCGCGCAGACACCAGCCGGATATCTATCTAACTTGTTTTCCGTTTGAAGTTCATAATTAAGTTCAATCCAGTTTGTCAGTGTTCAAGTTGAGATATATAACTGCGACAGAAGGGGCATTGTGGATAATATTAAAAAACATTTTTTATTGTTTTTGTCAATTGCTCTGACACTCCCTACAGGACAACCGGAAGATGCACCTACTGCATGCTTATCTTTTTACATGTAGAATTCAGTAAGAGCTTGTTGCCCGTACTGGAGCTATATTGACATATAGAATCCTTCTGAAATACTTACCTGAAAAATAAAACAATTTCTTCTACTCCTCAAATTGAACTTATATACTTACTTACTCCGCTGGCTCAGCGACCCAAAGTGTGTCTTGGCCTCCGATACGAGAAGTTGCCACTAGTCGATTCCTCGCCAGTTGCTAGCTTAGAGCTCACGATGACCTGCGTTCACTACATCGTCCCATCGGTACCTGGGGCGACCAACCGGACGTCGATTTATCGGTTGACTGTAATAGGCTCTCTTTATACCGCGATCTTCTTCCATTCTTTCTAAGTGGCCGAGGCATCGGAGGAATGGAGGAAATCTCGGAGGAAAATGAAGGTTCCGCCAGGCGAGGTGCCTCCACTTGCTGCTTCGTTAAAAATCCACAGCATCTTGGAACAAGAGTTTCTTTTTGGAATAGAAACAAAAAAATCAATGTACATACCTACCTACTTTTAATTTGATTTTGAAATATCATTAGTACTTCTCACTTCTCATCTCATCTCATCACTAATATCTAGACACGCGGAGCGTGTCCAGCCAAGTTCACGTCAAAAAAGAACTGGCGAGTAGCTCCGTGTGTAATATTACACGAACCATTTGGAGCCACTTTTGTCACCTTCATAACTCAAAATCTATTTAACATAAACACACCAAATTTGGTTTATGTATTAAGACTTCCTAGATAAACGAGCACTAAAAATTTTATAAACACAGCTCAAACGGTTGGTATAGATTTTAACGTCCGAAAATCGATATTTTTATGACTGACTCACTGACATATAGATCAAAAAGCTTACCCACTTCCAGATGACCTAGAAAGATAAAATTTTGCATCAAGCTAGATAATTGTGTGTATGCAAAGGAAAAAATCAGAAAACACTGAATTTCTAAGAAAATTTTTTTTTTCAATACAATATTTTTATGATTTAAAGACACACTCACCGTCATCAAAAAGCTAAGGTACTTCTAGCAAGGCTACGAGCTTTAAATTTGGTGTGCGGCTAGTATTTCATGTACTGATAACGGAAAAATTAAAAAAACCATGTGTTAAAAAAGGCTCAAAAAGTAACTTATCGCGGGGCTCGAACTCGCACATGCGCGTTACATGTGCGACTCCTATATTAAGTGAGCTATCGAGGTTGTTATGGTTATGGTGAAATAAAGATAATATCAAACACTTTAGTTAATGGAAAACAGGAAAATAGCAATACGAAACAAAAATAAAAGATTCTTGGAATTGTATAAAAAACCTGTGTAATAAAAGCACTAGCTACTAAATATTTAAATAAAAACTATTACATATAAACTTAATTCATTTAATATAAACAGAATAAAAATATATGTTAGCATTTCATTATTACTAACAATAAGCTGAAAATATAATAAATATAAAGTTGCCCATGTTGGATTTGAACCAAGAGTTTTCTCACTGAAGCCGCCCTCTATACCGGCCTACCGGTTGGTCGATTCCTTACGGGGTGAAACACATCTTCTGCAGTAGGTACATAACTTAAGAAAAATTATATCTTTCAAACAGAGCACAGTTACACATAGTAGCCAGTAGGTGTACTGTTGTAAGTTGTAACTGATAATGAAAAGATTCGGTGGGTGCTGCCATGCCCAAAGTAGAAGAGAAATCTTGTGTTGATTTAGTAAGTAAGGGATAATGTACTTATGTCAGTGACATTAGACAATACAGAGAGAGCATTCGAAATGATTGCAGAAAAAGTAGGAGAAATTGAAAGAAATCGACAGGAACATGATCACGAAGATGACGGTCTAGAGAATCCGTTGGACTTCTGACCTGTTGAAGCTGTAAATGCAATGGAAGATTTCAGAAATGCCAAAGATTTCATATCAGAAAATGAGCTCGAACAAATGATAAAAGGTCTAAATGTTAGACCAGAAACGTATTTTCGAAACAATTTGTAAGACTTTGTTAGACAAAACTGCAGTTTTGGAGAATTTGCTAGTAGGACAGGCGGCACAGGAAAAAGTTATATCAATACCATTAAAAGTTGGGTTACGAAGCGAATGAACAAATTACTTGCAGTAGCTGCATCCACTGGCATTGCCGCTTTAAATATAAACTGACTCACAATACTTGGCTCCTACAGCTGCCGGTAGAACATGGAAATTGTCCTACTAAGTACACTTATCAGATCAAGCACTAAAAGTTTTACACATTTACATGTGTACAAACATGAATGTCTATGTAGTAAACAATGGCGCGAAATTGGTATGAAGTGTCCGGGGTGTGACAGTGCAAGCGCAGGTTTATTTTGTTATTAGTAAATCACTTTTAAATAATATTAATAAATGTACTCACAAAAAGTAATGATATCGCATCAAAAACATAAATGTGAAAATGGGAGCCAAGTTCAATATAATGTTATGGTGTGGTTGTCAACTTTACTGAGAAAAGAATTGAGATCTAAATGGATGCCAAGTTCTGTAGATAATCCTGATTTTATTTACAAGAACGTATAATATTCTTAAGTAAATTTGAAACACAATTTCTTGTTTTTTACTGCTACAACAATGTTTGCTATTTAAAAATATGACTTTCTAAATTTAAATAGTAGAATTATTTACACAAAGCAAATAACTTATGATCTGTTTAACTTCATCATTGACTTGGCTAGTTTTCACATACTAGTCATCTTAAATTTGGTTTATCAACGTATCATCTTTATGTTATACGCAAGTTCTTATTTTTATACTATAAGGTTCTATTCTTCTGAATATTTCATGTGCTGGTAAAAACTAGCCAAGTCAATGATGAGGTTAAACAGATCATAAGTTATTTGTTTTGTGTAAATAATTCTACTATTTAAATTTAGAAAGTCATATTTTTAAATAACAAACATTGTTGTAGCAGTAAAAAACAAGAAATTGTGTTTCAAATTTACTTAAGAATATTATACGTTCTTGTAAATAAATTTCAGGATTATCTACAGAACTTGGCATCCATTTAGATCTCAATTCTTTTCTCAGTAAAGTTGACAACCACACCATAACATTATATTGAACTTGGCTCCCATTTTCACATTTATGTTTTTGATGCGATATAATATTATAAATGCGAAAGTATGGATGTTTGTTTGTTTGTCAGTTTGTGTGTTTGTTCCGCTTTCACGCGGAAACTACTGAACGGATTTTGATGAAATTTGGTAAGTAGATAGATAAAGCACTCGGCTAAAACACATAGGGTACTTCATCCCGGAAAACTTAAGGGTTTCCGTAGGAATGCTTAAAAACTCAAAATGTCCACTTCGTCACTAGATGATCCTAACATTTTCTTTCTTTCTGGACGCAATTCTGAAGTCCACGCAGACGAAGTCGCGGGCGGAAGTTAGTATCTTATAATTTTTACTCTATTTTTGTCCACTCAAAATTTTTTATGTCTTTTAAACTTTTTTAACAAGATAGGTATTCCTTAAATCTTACGACTCTGTTTTTTGGCACGGTCTGATAAGCGCTCAAATTATCTGCCTTGTAAACTTAAACTTCAAAGAACTGGAAAAGGCTACAGAAAGTTGGAAACTAGTTTTTTTGAGAAGAACTTTACAGAACTTTCAGAGTGTAAACACGCCTTTGCGACAAGACAGGGAGGAACATGGCTTTTGTTTAGGGGGCTCAAACCGGAAAAAACATAACATTGCAGCAGTGTTTTTGTGCAGTGCAATATACGAAGTATAATAAATATAAAATTGTACTGTTCAAAACATAAATAATTCAATATACCATTGTCCATTACTAAATAATATTTTGTAATTTCAATAATGAAAGTTAGTGCAGTCATTTAAAAATAAAAATGCTGTTGCTATTTCAAATTTATTATTTCATATGTGGTGATGCCATCAGCACAGGACAAATCGACAAAAATCTTGCATTCAAGGGCCAAATAACAGTAGATTTTACTCATGAAAATTAATTAACAACTGCTCTAAAGCCGTTTCATTTTCCATACAAAGCAAATCGACTGTTAACATAGGACTACTCAGTAGAACTACTGCTGCGGAGATTCCCGATATGAAATCGATAAAATTGCTAAAGTAATGCAAAGTAAAAAGAAAATGCTCCTATTGTATTTGTTATTTGGTGAATGTCTTTCCATTTAAAAAAAGAATCCCGAAATATTATTATTATTATTATTATTATTATTATATGACGATATTTAATATATAAAGGCCTCGTTAGTCCACTGAGTACGTCCCTGAGGAATCACTATTTTACGGTCTGCTGCCCTGCAGTTTAGCTTTAAACTTCGTTTATTTGTTTGAGAATTTTATTCGGCTAAAAGCTACTGTATATGGGCTGAAAATAAGGAAATAGTTTTAAACGAATATAGAGTTCCCCATTGAGTTAGGGGATCTTGGTAAGCCCGCTGACATCTTCGACATCATCACCACTTACCATCAGGTGAGATGATGCCAAGGTCTTACCAATTGAGGGTGAAAAAAAGAGGGAGACTATTTTTTTACTTTTATGTATGTACAATATATTTCTTTGGCTAAGCTAAATCACCTAAACCAATAATGGATTTGGAGTATGTGATGTACATATCTTAATTAGTTATAGTTTGACCCATATTAGTTAGTTAGATATTATTTAAACTTTGTATTTATTTATGTAATAATTTAAGACATAATTATGTATGTGCTTACATTATTCAGGTTTCACAAAAATATACAGAGTGAAATTAAAATCGCGGACCATATTTTAACTGGGGCTTCATGACACTGAACAATTTTCTACAAGGAACTATCTCAGTCGAAGCAAAAAAAAACGACTTTTCATACAAAGTTTGCTACTCAGGTCATCGATTTGTATGAAAAGTCCAATTATTTTTTTGCTCCGATTGAACTAGTTCCTTAAAATTCACAATTCAAAATCATTTATTTCTTTACGTAGGTACATTAAGCATTTCATTTTGCTGGAGGAATATTCCAAATGTCATTATCATTAAATAATCTACAGTCTTATAGTATCCTCTTAAACAAATACAGCGTTTTATGTTTCTTAAATTTACATTCTGGTAGTTCACACACGCCATTCGGAATTTTGTTATAAAAGCGTACACACTGCCCCTTAAATGATTTTTTCACCTCACTAACCCTCGAGAAAGCTATGTCACGATTATTTTTACTTCTCAAATTACGGTTATGTCTGTCACTATTTTTGAAGAACAAGTTTAGGTTTTTACGAACGTACATGATATTTTCGTAAATAAAAGAAGTTAGAGAAAGTTGTTCAGTTCCATGAGCAATAACCCCAGTTATTTGTTCCGAGATTTCAACTTCACCCTTTATGTATCGCTTCCATCATTCAGTATCATCATAACTTTATCATTACGCGAGTAATGCCAAGGGCTTAACAGTTGTATTATAGAAAAAGAAATATGACACGAAAAAATATAATAATAAATAATAATAATAATAAAAATCTTTTATTGTAACAAAGAAAGATACAAAACCTCGACCTTAACTCCTAAACTAACAAAAAAGGCACCACTAATTTACAGCGGTTTATCTTCAGTCATTTTATTGTTATTTATGATCGATTAAATGATAAATATGTGAGTCAATATGTAATAGCCGAGCCGATAACTGATATGTATATCGTTTTTTTTAAATAAATATATGTAACAGCTTGTTTTTTTTTTTTATGGAATACGTGACAAACGAGCAGACGGATCACCTAATGATAAGCGATTACCGGCGCCCATGGACACCCGCAACACCAGAGGAGTCGATTATAAATGATCTATCATATCGCCGTTATACTGCGAAAACCAATTATCTCGATTTTTTACTATAAAGGACTCAACTTTACATAATCTCATTATTTTTGTCACTTTCTTATATTATATGCAAAAATATATATTTTCTGAACCTTGGATACTATGTAATTTTGTGTATAAACGGGTTTCCGCAGACGAAAGAGGACATAATGATAATGAGATTATGTATAGTTGAGTCCTATAGAGTAAAAAACCGAGATAATTGGTTTTCGCAGTATAACGGCGAATTATGATTTTAAACTCGTACTTTACTTTCTGAAAAATGTTGTAAGAGAAGTTGTACTCTTCGGTAGGCTTAAGAGGTTGCAAAAAGACAAACGGCTGACCATATGTTGACAATGACTATCGACTAAGATTGTAGAACTTACAGTGACTTACTTACTAATTAAAAAAAAAACAAAGTGTTAAAAAGGTGCGTTTGAAATTTCAAGGGGTTACTCAGAATCAAGTATGGAATCCAGGAAAAATATTTAAAAAATCCACTCTTCAAATTTTGTTTTTCAGTTTTTCATACAAATTATTGATTCATTATTCAGAGTTAGTTATGAGAATCTGAAAAAAAAAAATTGAACAGCGAATTTTTTCAATATTTTTCTTGGAATCTATACTTGATTCTGAGTAACCACTTAAAATTTCAAACGCACTTTTTTAACATCCTTTATATACGGGACAAATCACACACGGTCATCTAGCCCCAAACTAGGATTCCCTGTACTATGGGAACCAGAGACTGACTTGATATTCTTGCCATTTCAGCCTTTTTGACCTTTCTGCCCTGGGCCATACATGGCCCTTATGGCCCAAAGGTAAATACGGCACTGGACCTAAGCAGGAAATACATAAACAATAATTTACCAAACAGACCTGAATTCATGACCCCTGAATTTGAATAAACATAACTTGAACTCACGGGAGCTTTCTGTAAATTTATTTTACCTTTTAACTTTTACACGTGGTCTACTTTTTCGGGGGAAATGGACCGCGACTTCATTTTTTGATTATTTTTTATGTATACATTACAGCAAGAAACAGGAACAAGTGGAAAACTTTGGAGGAGGCTTTCGCCGCTGTTGGTGGTCCTTACATAGAAGAAGAAGAATATATACATATCGAGGGTTCACGGGCGACTTGTATTAAGCGACATTTTTAGAAATGTTCAGGAGACTGATTTAAAAAAATATTTCTTAGAAAAATAATCATTAAAACTTAATTTCTTAGTATTATATAGATTCTCGATATTCTTAATATTTTAAATATTATTCAGAAGTTGTTTGTTGTGAGGTATTTTGTAAGAAATAAATTTTTAAAGTAGAGGTTACCTGTGTTTCCAAAAATGTCGCTTAATACAAGTCGCCCGTGAACCCTCGATATAATAAATAATGCCCCTATAACATATAATATAAACTATAACTATAATACCTAGTTACCCACGAACTTAACCCTAAAGACAAAAAAAATAAAAATAAAAAACTTACCTTTTATCTTTTCATATTAATATATACTTTAAAT
Organism: Coleophora deauratella; assembly: GCA_958295455.1. Classification (NCBI taxonomy): domain Eukaryota; kingdom Metazoa; phylum Arthropoda; class Insecta; order Lepidoptera; family Coleophoridae; genus Coleophora; species Coleophora deauratella. The sequence goes on along the minus strand of OY282400.1, from coordinate 14,922,614 downwards.
ACTGAATAAATATACTTACTTTAAATAGTAATATATATTGTAAAATTATATAAGGTGCTACATTATTAGTGCCCGATATTTTAGTCAGTGCTTCTACTCCTGATTCTGATCAACTTTCCCCAAGGAACCCATAGTCAAATCGCAAAAAAAATTTTGGACTCTTCATACACATCAATCAGCCGAGCGGCCAAATTAGTATGAACAGTCCAAAAACTTTTTTGCGATTTGACTATGGGTTCCTTGGGGAAAGTTGATCAGAATCAGGAGTAGAAGCACTGACTAAAATATCGGGCACTAATAAAGTAGCACCTTATATGTTGTATGTAAGGAAATAAAAGCTTATCTTGTCTTATAGGTGTAGTCAGATTGGCTTTATTTATAATTTGTTATTATTGGTTGCCCTAAATGTAAATTGAGTTTATTAGATTTCGCTTTACGCTTCTTTCTTTTTATTTTTCTTTTTATTTGCTAGTACAGTCAGACTGTGGGTAAAAAAATATACGAGTATATATCCTTAGTGGAAAACCAATTATATTTTTATTGAACTTCAACATCTCAAATGGAAATCAAATAGAAATACAATATTTTTGATTAATTGATTTCAATTTCAATTTCTTTATTGCATGTCACAGTTTTCATGGGTCTTGAATATCTAATATTGTACAATGTGACACCCCGTTGGGGCAGTGCAATACAAGCAGAGAGGGCTTACATATTAAATTAATTTACTACATTAAATATAATTTCATATAAACCGACGAGCTTGCATGAAAAGATTGATGAATGTAGAGGAAGCAAGAGAAGTATGTCAAGATCGTAGTAAGTGGAAGAATGTGGTCTCTGCCTACCCCTCCGGGAAAGAGGCGTGATCTTATATCTATCTATCATTACATTATAGGTACATATTTATAATATATTTTTATAAAGTTTTTAATTTTACATTCTTATAATTATTGTATTTAGTTAGTAACTTATATGCATAACAGATTGATTTACTCTTGTAAAATTTACTTGTAAGATTTACTATTGTAATTGTAAAATGTGAAAAATAATGTATACTATATGTATATACAGGTACTATATATAAATAAAAGTGCATTTGTAATTTTAAGGGATTACTTTGACTCAAGAATAGAAAACAGGAAAATTATTTAAAAAAATCCTACCTACAATTATTTTGTCCACTTCCCATATTAGATGTGAATAGTAAATCAAGAATTTGTATGAGAAACTGAAAAAAAAAAAATTGTAGATCAGACTTTTTCAATATTTTTCCTGTATTCTGTGCTTGATTGTAATCCCTTAAAATTTTAATTACTCGTATATATTTTTTTAACTCGTCGCCTACACTTTTTTTTATGCGATACCAGACGGATCACCTGATGGTAAGCGATTACCGCCGCCCATAGACACCCGCAACACCAGAGGAGTCACAAGTACGTTGCCGCTCTTCGAAATGGGATGGGAGGATGGGGGAATTGGGGGGGGGGTTGAGCCTCCGGTACCCTCACTCACTCGGCGTTGCTTCACGCCGGTTTTTTGTACGGCCGTGGTATCACTCCGGTCGAGCCGGCCCATTCGTGCCGAAGCATGGCTCTCCCACATCCACCATAAAAATAACACATTAGTCGTCGATATACATTATGATCATAATCAAGGATAAGACGTTATGAGGGTTCTACAACAGAGGGTTACAGAGATCCCAAGCACCGGAAGCTGCAGCAGATCCTCTACACTTGCGACTGACTCGGTGGCTCAATGGTTGGCGCTCCTGACTACTGATCCGAGAGTCGTGGGTTCGATCTCCGCCCAGGGCAAACATTTCTGTGATGAGTAGATTTGTTTGCTATGTGTTTGGGTGTATTATATCTATACATATATGAATGTATTTAAATGTATATGTATATTTGTCCCGGATATTAATAATAATATAATTATATTTTACTAGTGAGGTATAAAATAACCTTTTCCCCCTTATTAGGTGCTAGACAAATACGCTATGTTTTAAAAACTTCTTAAGGACAGGTTATATGAAGTTGAAAGAGCACCACTTGCCTTAGTATTAGGGTCAGTTCAAATCAATATAGGAAGAGGCGCACACTTTTTAGGGTTTCGTACCCAAAGGCCAACGGGACCTTACTAAGCCTCCACTGTCCGTCTCAGGCGTGGATCCAGGATTTCGTTCAGGGGGGGCTAAATTTTTAGTGTACCCTTATTTATGAAGCAGTCAATGGTATTAGGCCGTTGATATAAAAAGTCGCGAGCGTAGCGAGCGCGAAATTTTTTGAATAGTTAAGAAATCCTCTACTAATTTGCATTTTATAGAAGTTTTAGTACTTCGGTCAGGCTTCAGGGGGGGGGAAATTGCACCCATTGCCCCCCCCCCCCTGGATCCGCGTCTGGTCCGTCTCGTCTGTCCCCCCGTCAGTCAGCGGGCTGTATCTCATGAACCGTAATAAGTAGACAGTTGAAATTTTCACAGTGTCTATTTCTGTTGTCGCTATAACAACAAATAATAAAAATAAATTAAAAATTAAAGGGGGCTCCCCTACTAGAAACGTGTTTTTTAGCGTTTTTACTCGATCTTAAAAATGCCAACAGCTAAATGCTTGAAATGCTCACAGAATTTGTTTGTATTGTTATAGTCGTATATATATATATATTTATTTATTTATTAATTAAAGGGGGTCCCCACTTCCCCATACAAGAGACGTGTTTTTTGGAGTTTCTTGCGCATGAAGAGTTCCGTAACATCATACGATGGTACAGAACCCTTTAGCCGCGAATCCGAATCGCACTTGGCCGGTTTTTAATTGACTGCGCGATAGCGAAGAACGTTAATGTATTGTATGGGATTTGTCCTTCCCTCAAAACATCGCAACGGCTAAATGCAATTTAGTAGTTGATGTGTCTATCGGTGTACTTAAATCATTCTATGGCCATGGCTAGATTTTGTTTTCTTTAAACTAAAATGGTGGGCGTAAAAATCGTAAAATTCAAAAAAAAAATTAGATAAAAAAAACTGTTGTATACTTACCATATTGAGATGTATATTATTATCATTGAATAGGTCTTTCAAAACAAGATAATGTTTCCTAGACTATTTTTCAACTATAAGCTCCTTCTAATAATAACCAGAACGTTAAAATTTTCCTCTGTTTGTGATAATCAGCTTTAAAAGCATGCACTAGGTACACGGAAATATGTTTTATCGAAGAAAATCGACGGTGCCGTGCCGCACTGAGACTTATCGCGAGAACGCTAATGTGTTTTCAAGTGTTTTCACTTTGTGACATCGTCTCGCGCCTCGTTTTAAGATAGATAGATAGGTACCTATGTACCTATCTATATAACACGTTTATTTGTTACTACAAACACACACCAGATCATCATCATCTGGTGATCTGTCTGTTTGCCACCTATTACATAAAAAAAAACAGCCAAAAGACGTTGACTGCTGGACAAAGGCCTCCTCCAAGGATTTTCACACCGACCTGTCCTGTGCTGCTGGCATCCAGCGGCTTCCCACAACCTATATCAAGTCGTCGGTCCACCGAGTTGGAGGCCTGCCTACTGCGTCTTCCGGTGCGCGGTCGCCACTCGAGAACTTTAGTGCCCCAACGGCCATCTGTTCTACAAGCTACGTATATGTACTACGCCCACTGCCACTTAAGTTTAGCGATTCTGTGAGCTATTTCGGTTACTTTAGTTCTCCTACATATCTCCTCATTTACTTACGCCAGATAGTTATACCAGTACCTATAACTCTAGGTATCCTTTTATGGCATCTCTAAAATAACTGAGATTCGAGAAAACAGCCAAGCAGCAAACTGTCTTTACTTTTAGATGACATAACATTACGATTTTAATAAACACAGTGGGCGTATAGATGACGCTATTTTTTAAGTGTTATTTTTTTATTTACAATAAGTATTTACTTGATAGGCCGAGTCCTTAGATTTCAAGTCTTTGAACAAAGTCTTTGCTGAGAAAAGAGAGAGAGCGTTTCGCGTGAGATTGCGCAGATAGAAATTCAAATTTTACGCGATCTTTGTTTTGTGGCAAATCTCACCTCTTTGTAGATGAAGTGCATAGGTCGTGCCGTTTTAAAGTAATAGAGAATCTTCGGTCATAGAAGTCTTTTTCTATTTGCGTGATTTTACACAGTCGTAAAAGAAAATGAACTTTAATTAGCATCCATTCTTCCTCTTCTTCATAGGGTTTTCAATATTGAGAATTTTGACCCCGGTACAAAGTTAAATGAGACAACAATTACTTGAGACTTCTTTGTAAGACAAAGGCCGATTTGTCCATTATACCGAAATTAAAATGAATCGAATGAGCTATATTGAACCTTGTTTATATGCAGAACTACCCAAATAAGAAAGAAAGCCGCAAAATATGTGTTTACAAAGTGTAAAAAGACAACTCATGGAAACTTTATTAAGGCTTTCTACTCATGAAACTCGCCACTCGAGAACTTTAATGCCCCAATAGTCATCTGTTCTACGAGCTATGTGCCCCGCCCACTGCCACTTTAGTCTAGCTATGAACACCATAACATCACTTTTTCATATCAATGCCGCACAGTAAAATTTGTCGAAGCTCGTGTTCTTTAAAGGGCTTTAAAGAACACGAGCTTCGACAAATTTTACTACTTACTCAGAAATAATAAGTTATTTTGATTAGGTGGCAGGATCCTTTGAAGCGGTCACGGCTGTGTGGCTAGTATAGTCGCGTCGATTACGCAGGTTAACTGACACGGTCATGACCTAGATGGGTTTGACTGTTAGTGGCATTTATCTCGACCGTTTCCGTGCTTGGCAAGGCACGTTAAACTATTTGTGCCGGCTGCTTTCACTAGATGGCAGTCGTTAAGCCATGTCGGAGGCTTTATAGGCGGTTTGAAACTTCTGACACTGAGGTTGGCCAGTAGCTCCAGAACTTCCACCAATCCGGACTTGGCCCCCGTGTGTGGAGTATGGCCTAACCTTCCTGAGGTATGGGAAGAGACCCATGCTGCTTTGCAGGTAAGATCTGGTGTCGGTTGCTTAGTAAAGTGTCTAGGGTGTTTTAAGACTTTCCTACAATAGTTACACAGTACCTCTGCCTCTTTCAGGTCTCGTTCACTACTCTGTTGATATTTATTTTCGTCAAGTAAGTATTAACACTTTTATTCGAAACAAATCAAAATGTATCACATTAATACAAATCGAATCAAAATAAATTATTTAATACTTAAATAAATTATACCAACATTAAAGTTCAAATAGAATAGGTACTGAAATAAAGAATAAAGAAATATTAGAATAAAATAATTAGTAGAAAAATTCTACTAATTAGAAAAATCTACTACATCATGTACTACTAGACTACTATACAAATTACTTCTACTACTACTAAGCATTTACTTTAAAAAAAAAATTTTGTATTCGAATACTCGTCATTTTACTGATATCGACGTTTATGTAAATAGATTATTATAAATAATTTAGTTCGAAACAGTAACTTGATAGTGCTTAATTTTCTTTCACCACGTTGGTAATGTGGTACTGTAATGTACAATAATAATGGCTGACATTAATGTGAATGACGCCAGGGCCGGCTTGGAAAAGGGGGCCACTTAATCCTTTGTTTTGGCTATTAATGTCAGAAACATTAAAAAACAAAAAAAAGTTGTTGTAGTCTTATAACGTTGTAATAAAACCACTTAAAAAACCAGCATTTGTAAGAGAAAATCAACTGAAATCTTTATTATTATTATTATTATTATTTAAGCTTTAAAGACAATTATAAATTGCGTCACTACACTAAGATTTATGTTGTTAATTCTAAAATGTATGTCAGTGATAATGAAAACAAGATGTTCCACTTACCTCGGAGCCACAATTTTTAAGCCAACCATAATTTCATTAACAATGAACATTTAATGAATAAAAGTTGCAAAAAAAATGTTACAAGCATCTTTCTAAAATAACTCCGCAACATTAGTCTGATGCACAGAAGAGCAACGGATACGAATCAGAGTAAAAAACATGTAGATTTCTCATAAATACTCGTACATTTTTATACACGTATTATTATTCAAAATGATAAAATTCAAAAATATCTCTATTGGATCGTAAAACATATTTATACATTTTAAGTGTACGATAAAAGCCACACAAGTGTCATAGTGATTGACGCCTACTCCTTTCATTACATTCAAATAAGTTGTTCCAGTTCTTATTGTTTCATTAATTTTGTAACCCTATTAAATTTTTGTATTAAACCTTGATAATCAACTTTGTCTTAGTTTGGACAGTCCTAATTTTAAGGCCCCTCCATTTCCCAACTCCATCCCTGTACTAACATTGCGAGCGTCAAAACGATAACTAAATGGGCACTTAATGTCATACGAGTTGTCGATACATAGGAAACATTTATCTACGAATATATCGGAATATTCAGTAATGATAGTCTGGTAGCTTTCAAAGGGTAGAGAGTAGTATAACAATAGGGAATGGAAAAACCGTGTTATGCATTATGCGAATGGTCGCCGGCGCTTTGAAAATAAAGTAGAAGTTGACAATATAGTATAAGATTGTTTCTTTAGGGTAAATGAAGGTCAGTTATGGAAGTAAAAGTAGGATGAAGTACAAACTCAATTTGAAAGAGGGAATTTGCGGGATATTCTCAAAAGGTTGAAAGGTTATTTGGAAAAAGATAAGAAGATATGTATGTATATAGTGTCAAATTGTATTTGTTTCTTTGCTTTTTACCCGTGGCTTCTCCACATGAAACTGAACTGAACACCCCAGGGCACGCATAGAGTCGATGCAATTTTTTTTTGAAAACTAATTCGAAATTGGGTTACTTTCCTTATATGAAAAGTAAATATGTTATCTGGGGAAAGATGTTCACTGTCAGTGGAAGTCAAAGTACACAGGCAAGAAAATAATAAAATTTTACTCTTTTATAACTTATAACCAAGTAGGTACGTTTAACGTAATCTGAGGTCACAGGGTTGCATCCTGGTGCGGTAAAAGTGCCAACCGTTAAGTTTTACGAAACATGACTTATACTGTACTATTTGTGTATGAAGGTTGCCAGACGACACGTGACATCCATATCTTGGCATAAAAGTGACATAAGCGCGCGACAAGACGTGTAAAATATATTCTTCTTACTTACCGTCTCTGAATAATGGACAAAGCTATTAATGGCTATATATATGTATGTATTTCATGCGCGCGCGCACCGGAAGACGCAGTGTAAAGACGAACCGGAAGACGAAGACTCGGTGGATCGACGACCTGGTGAAGGTTGCAGGAAGCCGCTGGATGCGAGCCGCACAGGACCGGTCGGAGTGGAAATCCTTGGGGGAGGCCTTTGTCCAGCAGTGGACGTCTTTCAGCTGATGATGAACGTGTTATCTTCTATTTTAATTGGCCTTCAACACTGCTAATTTTACTTTTTACTATCTGATAGTCTCAAATAATAGGTTAGGTGTAACTATGTATTTTGAGCGTATTCCCAATTTACGTATTGAAAAAACAAATGAAGTAACAAAATTATAAATTTACAATTTTACACAGAATTACACTAAATACGAGATTTACAATATTCTATCCTGGTATCGATGTAATATTTACGTGGGAACTTGACTCGGATCCGGAAATGTTTGTTGTCGTTTGTCGAGTGGTTTGCGGTCGCATCGAATACGACATCAAAAATGAATTATGAAGTATTGCTTTTGTTGAAAACTGCAAAAACACTTACTGGCTTATATTTTCATTACATGTACAACTGTTGATTTAAAAAAATAATTTCGCAAACTACTATTTAATAATATCGTCATCCTTCACAACTTCATACATTCAGAAAATAATTACATATATGGCATGGTATAAAATATAACTCAGGTCACTAGCAGTAAAAAACTACTGATTGATCGTCTCAAAAAAAAAAACCGCCCACCAGTGCTATTATTAATAGAAGATGTAAGCTGTTCTATACTAATCATGTTCTGTGATTTGCAGCTAAAGTTCTAGATTGTAACCCAAGTCAAGCTAAACTAGCGCACAAGTTAATGTTTCTCTTTAACGAAATATTACTTTAGACTATCTACTATATCTAGACCAGTGTTTTTCAACCTGTAGGTCGCGATCCCCTGAGAGGTCCTGAAGGCTTTCTCAAGGGGACGCGGATAAAAGATAAAGTAATTGTTTATAGTGTAGTCCTACACTGCAATGAAAAAATACGGTTTCTATGAGAAGGGTGCAGGGCCTGTTTATTTTTTTAAGAATTTGTCAAAACGTGGTTCTATTTTGGAGACGTTATTAAGTAAATCATTTTCTAATTGAAAAAATTATAAATATAGTATTTCAAATCACTAACATTTTGTATGCTAATGGCCTTGGCAAGAATTTTTAACTTGTAAAGGGGCTGGGTATTAAAAAATATTGAAAAACACTGATCTAGACTATCTAGAATATCTCTGAACTCGCAAATTTAATATAATAACCCTTATTATATTAAATTTACGAGTTCAGAGAAGAAAAGTCAGAATTCAGAATATACGCTTATTTACTTCATTATCGCAATTACGGTATGCACATTTTCTGAGCCCTCCTGTTTAGCTAACACCATCTTAATAATAAAATATAAATAAATATCCACGACAAATCACACACGGTCATCCGGCTCCAAACTAGGATTCCCTGTATTATGGGAACCAGAGACTGATATACATACACATATACGTTTAAATACATACAAAATAGATATTATACACCCAGACACAGAGCAAACAAATCTGCTCATCACTGTCAAATGTTTCCCCTAGGTGGGGATCGAACCCACGACTCTCGGATCAGTAGCCAGGAGCACTTACCACTGAGCCACCAAGTCAGTCAAATCTTATCAACTCTTATCTAAGTCTTGCCGCCAAGCATCAATGTTAATAGCATTGATGTTTTCCGGCGTGGAAATAGAATAGAATAGAAAATGATTTATTTGTAGCAACAATCACAAAAAATATACATATTTGCGCTTAATATAAGATTGAACATATTAATAATAGTCGCTACAAAAGGGTCGCCACTCAGCATGTGCCGTCGGCACCAATATAAGAAGGTGCCGGCGACGCTGGTTTTCTGTGGAACCACATCGGATAAGCGCAACAGCGCAGCGTACAGGTACTAAATATATTAGGTATTTATGATAAGTTAAAACATAAAGCAAACATAGGAAAGTTCAAAATAGAGAAAAGATACTTGTAACTTCTTATGTATAACATCTACAAAAGATAGTAAATACGACCAAAAATAAAATATTTGTAAGAAGAAGAATAGAAATAAGAAACAAAAGAAATATTACAGAAACATAAAACAATTTAGGAAAGTTAAAAATAGACAAAAGATACTTGTGACTTCCACATGTGGTTACATCTACAAAAGATGGTACGACAAAAAGTAAAATATTTGTAACAAGAAGAATAGAAATAAGAAACAACAGAAATCTTATTTTGCAGAGAAAAATTTTGTAAATACGACGAATATTTATGAGTAAATTCTACCTTGGGTTTGGAACGATTTCTAAAAGTAAAGCGAGACGAGCAGCACAGTACGGTTGGCTATCCATGACCTTGTTTTTGTTTAGTTAATAAATAAGTTTTTAGATCTTTCTTGAATTTGTACAATGATGGACACACTCTAATCGGCGGGGGCCAGACGCGGATCCAGGAGGGGGGCAATGGGTGCAATTGCCCCCCTCCTGGATCCGCGTCTGGCCCCCGCCGATTAGAGTGTGTCCATCATTGTACATGAAAGCCCCCCTGAAGCCTGACCAAAGTACTAAAACTTCAATAAAATGCTAATTAATAGAGGCATTTCTTAACTATTCAAAAAATTTCGCGCTCGCTACGCTCGCGACTTTTTATATTAATGTTCTAATCCATCGACCGCTTAATAAATACGGGTACACTGAAAATTTGCCCCCCCCCCCCCCCCCCCTGAACGAAATCCTGGATCCGCGCCTGGCGGGGGCAGATTGTTCCAACACTTCGTGGCAGCATAACGAACGCTACCACGAAATGCCGCTGTACTGTGCCGCGGGAACACAAGACGGGGTGCTAATCTTTCAGGCCTTACAGAGAATTTAAGTTTGTCATAGAGGTAAGATAAGATAAGAAATAAGATAGCCAGTTCCCCATTGTGTTGGGGAATCTTGGTAAGCTCGCTTCCATCTTCGGCGTCATCGTCACTTACAATCAGGTGAGATGATGCCAAGGGCATATTTTAATGTAATTTATAAAAAAATAAAATTGTTTTATTAATGATATTTATTGTCAATAATATTATTTTTATTACGACGAAAATCTAAGAAATATGCCTTTTTGTCACTTTGTCAAAAGATGACATCAAAATGTTCTAAATTATATAAATAGTATCATATTTTTTTATTAATTACATTTAGTTACTTGGTTCAAGAAATAATGTAAGATTTTCACAAAATAGATTTGAGACGTAAAGAACGCTAAACATATGGAATGAAGATAAGATAGCCAGTTCCCCATTGCGTTGGGGAATCTTGGTAAGCCCGCTTCCATCTTCGGCATCATCGTCACTTAGGGGTCACGTGATGTTTTCTAGCAACTTTTTAGACCCCCCTCCCCCCAGGTGATATGTGGTGAGGTTTTAGACTACCCCCCACCCCCTACCCAAAGTATTATCAAAATATTATCACAAAATATTATCTTTGAATACAGGTGTAATGTAATTTAATTTTGGAAAATTAAGCACCGTGAAAAAAATGTCCAGACAGACATTAAGGTTGCGGGTTGTTTCTGACTGCCTAAAGCCGTTTCGAATATTGTTAGGAGTTAAAATAACGTAACAAAAACAGTCCGACGTTTGGAACTTACTCTAGAAATCGCACGTTCAACGAAAAAATAAATACACGTGATATCTCAGTACACCCCCCCCTCCCCCCTTGTGATATTTTGTGATTTTTTCGGAACCCACTCCCCCCCCCTTTCGAGCCTCACGTGATTACCACGTGATTACCACCAGGTGAGATGATGCCAAGGGCTAACCAATTGAGGGTAAAAAATGTTTATAAAAAAAAATACAAATACCAAATCGTTTCGCCTAAAATCTTGATATTTATGCGTCAACCTCGACATCAGCCAGTTCAACATATAATTACATAATAATCAAGCACCTCTGTCCAATAGATTTGTTGTCATTTATAATTATTTTTAATTTGTCTGGGCATCATAAGAAGTCTCAAGGTCACCCAAAGGGCGATGGAGCATTCTTTGCTTGGAGTTTCTCTACGTGATCGAATCAGAAATGAGAAGATACGCAGGAGAACTAAAGTAACCGACATAGCTCACAGAATCGCTAAACTGAAGTGGCAGTGGGCGGGATATATAGCTCGTAGAACAGATGGCCTTTAGGGCATTAAAGTTCTTGGGTGACGAACGCGCACCGGAAAACATAGCGAAGGCAGGACTCCCACTCGGTGGACCGATGACCTGGTGAAAGTTGCGGGAAGCCACTCTGGATGCGAGCAGCGCAGGACAGGTTGGTGTGGTAACTGTCAGGGCTGAAACATGTTGTTTCTACTCATGAATTTTAACAACTTTCTCCAAAATACATAGTTAATTCGCATAAAAAATTTTGGACTCTTCATACAAATCAATCAGCTGAACTGCCGATTTGTATGAGGAGTCCAAACATTTTTACGTGAATTAACTATGTATGTGGTCAGTGGGGAAAGTTGAACAGATTTATAAGTAGAAACCCTAGTTTTAACCATGGCTGATATTTTAAGAGCACCCTATATTATGTATATCTCAAAAGCTTACCCCTACTATCGAGTAACATTTGCATAGGTAAGTACATCAGAATCAATAAAAATCTTTACGTCAATAGTTCTCGTTGCAATATTAGAAACCCTCTATATCTTACCACAGAAACTCGTAGATAAGACCAGGGAGGGACTAGGGAGGATTCTTTGCTTGTAGCTCAAGGCCCCAAGGCTGGGGTTCGGGGCGTTACGAGCAATCGCGCTAAAAGCCGTGTCTACTACGCACCTGACCTGCTATCTCTAACCGCTTTGTGTGGATAGCAAAACAATAAATTAATTTATTATAAAAATATTTTATTTTTCGGTAGTTGCTATACTATTAATAAGTGTTATGGGCACTTTTACGTCTTATATGGCTTGGGGTGGGCTTTTAAATGTTTTATGACACATTTGTTCGAGTTGATCCCGAACGATGTAGAGTTGGGAAATGTGTAGATGTATCTCAAGAGTGTAGGGCAGCAGGGGAATTTGTAAAAATCGTGGTTCTCGCCAAGCGTCTTATAGCTACAATAACACGAGCGGCCCTATGTACAAAAACGCAATGTAAGCAATATAAAATAAGGTAAAAATAATGTGGAGTGTGCTCGTACACATTTTTTATGTAGATTTTCGTTTTTTAATAATAATTATTGATTAATTATAAATGTATTACAAGAGTAAACATTATAAGAATCTGGTAAGAATAAAATTAAAAGAAGCCTGCCTACGCTACATCATTCGATGTGCGGTCGCCACTCGAAAACTTGATACCTTTTAAACTTTGTTGTAGTTTAAAATTTCCGAATTATTTTATCATATTTAGGAAAAATTAAAATTCATTACCTTTTTACATTTTCGGTAGCTTTACCTATACTTTTACTGGTTTGTTTAGATGGTCTTATAACTTATTAACTAATACAAGTCCATCTTGTATGTAGAACAAAATTCGTTCGCACAACATTTTTGAATCCAAATTCGATTTTCATACAAATCGAGCAGCTGGATTGGCAAACCTTGTATGAGTAACATGAGACACACAATATAAATGAGAACATTAATCACGTAAAATTGTCATCTATGTTAAAGTTTAGTAATAAACTACGCAGGGATGAGATGAGGTGACCCAAAAACTTTATCATTTATAATGATTTTACGCATGGGATCGCTCGTAAAGCTCAAAACCATATGAATATGGAAAGCAGAAAGTTAGAACACGACACTAAAAACTTTCTAATTAAACTTTTAATTTTATCTCTGTTATCACAGAAATTTCTGGCGGTCATGGCTCATTGCGGCTTGCGTGGTCGCATCGATTACGCAGGTGAACTGACTACAGAGACGGTCAGCACCTGGATGGATTTGACTGTTAGTGGCATTTATCTCGACCGTTTTCGTGTTTCGCAAGGCACGTTTAGCTGTTGGCGCCGGCTGCTTTCACTAGATGGTCGTTAAGCCATGTCGGAGGCCTTATAAGCGGCCCGAACGGGCTTTAAAACTTTTGACACTGAGGTGGGCCAGTCCCACAACCTCCACAAATGCGAACTTGGCCCCCGCGTGTGGAGTATGGCCTAACCTTCCCAAAGTATGCGAAGAGACCCGTGCCCCTGCGGTGGGGACGATAGAAAATTAATCATGTACAGGTAAATCGACAACAGACCTGGTCGTAACCTGGATAAATTTGATTGTTAAAGACAATTTTCCTTGACCGTTTCCGTGCTTCGCAAAGCACAAATATGTTAGTACCGGTTCCTGCCTTAAGCTGACAGTCGTATAGCAATGTTAGCCTTATAGAATGGTTCGAATACATCTGTCTACATCTGAAATCTGCCAGTAGCTCCACAAACTCTACTAATCCAAAGTAGCTCTGATTGTGAAGTGTAGTTATGTTTCCGACAAATGGGAAGAGACCCTTGCCTCAGCAGTGGAGACAATATAAGTTGTTAATTATAAAATTGTTAGTATCAGAGAAATTTAGTGCTACATAAATATTTTTTGAAATAGAAAATAAATGTACTAAGTAAACACAAAAGCTTACAGAATACAGCAGAGGCTGACGTTTTATTCACAAAAATACGCCAACAGTAGATGTTAATAACGAAACTAAATATTTTTCTGCAAAAATCTATACAATCGGTACATTACTTTTGTTACTTTCCATACGGAATTTGCAAATTGATCTTTAATTTTTTATATCGTTCCGCAAAAGATATTTTTTGATTATTGCCACTTGTATGGAGTCTTTTTTTGGTTAAATTTTGTTAGTTTCTTTCCAGTCAACGGTGGTTTCCACTCATGAAACTGAACAACTATCACCAAGAAATTTTGAAAATTATACAGTCATAGCAAAACTCATTATCATACAAATTAAACAACTTTCAATCGAGCATACAATATTTTCTGTTTTTTCCGAACCAGTGAATGCGTGATACATATTATCTTCCTTAGCATCATCACTTAGCATCAGGTTAGGTGTTGCCAGCGCACTTAAAACAACTTTCCCCCAAAAAAAAAAACATACAATCGCCAATTCTGTTTATCCACATTATCATACAATTCGAACAACTTTCGAGCATCCAATTTTTTATGTGTTTTTCCGAACCGCAGTTTTTCTTTCGACTTTTCTGCTGACGTTCCAGCAGTCGGCAGTCATTAGTCGTATTGTGAGAAACGCTATCGACGTTCCGACGTTGGTAGCTTTGTGCGCGGGTTTTATCGCGCGGACACCTATTGTGTAACATCTACAAGCATTTGTAAGGTGATATACAAAGGTTAAGTGACACTGGGGAAGATGAGTTCAGATAGACAGAAAGAAAGTCAAAGATAAATTGAAAGAATCAGAAATAGCAAAAATGAAAAAGGAAGGGAGATAAGTACTGTGTTTAAACGTTTTTCTGCATTTGTTGTATTTATGTTTTTATAATCAATTGTTTATCTGTATATCTATACAGGGTGTAACAGAAGTGTGTGACAATACTTCAAGGTTGGCTTTTACCCATCAAACTGAACAACTTTTGTTCTACAACTTTGTTGAAATCGCAAAATTTTTTTTGGACTTTTCATACAAATCGATCAGCTGGCGAACCAAGTTTGTATGAAAAGTCCATACATTTTTTTGCGATTTCAACAAAGTTGTAGAACAAAAGTTGTTCAGTTTGATGGGTAAATGCCAACCTTGAAGTATTGTCACACACTTCTGTTACACCCTGTATAGAGTCATATCAAAGCCATTTTTATAGCGAAAGAACATCGGCGATAATCCAAGTGTAGATTTCCAATATGCATTAATATAATATAGAATTTCTAGTACATTGAACTGAACACTAGGCCACTGTTATTTATCCCAGGTGAAAGCAGAAATTAGGAGAACTTAGAAATTGATCGATAAAAATTTTCAAAATCAAAAGTTTCTGTCCGTCCATGTATTAATATTTATTGAAACATACTTAAACGTATATACTGATTCATTATCATCAGCCGAAGGACCTCCACTGCTGGACAATGGCTTCTCCCAAGGATTTCCACACCAACCGATCCTGCGCTGCCCGCATCCAGCGGCTTCCCGCAACCTTTACCAGGTCATCGGTCCACCGAGTGGGAGGCCTGCCTACACTGTGTTTTCCGGTGCGCGGTATACTGATTACATAGGGATAACTAAAATGAACGAAATTACCAATACATATTTCGATAAACCATTCCCAAAACTTTATTATTGCTTCTGAAAACTGCATACTTACACAAATCTGTTTTCCATACAAACAGTACCGTTGCAAGTATCGTGCGATCGTTACAAGCGTCAACAAATATTTGGTTCAAATCGTTGGAACAGCCAATACTCATAAAACTGGTTCTGTAACAGCGAAGTAGATAAAACTTCACAGCACTAGAAAGCCTATAAACGTATAAAGGTGTGTCGTCCTCGGTTTAGATGTGAGAAAAAAAATGGGACAAGCAAGGAGTTCTAACTCAGATAAAATCAGTGTGACGATAGCTGTTGCTTCGTATTAGAATTGAGGAGGGAGGTGTCAAAAGAACCTATAAGCACTTACCTCGAACTCGACTGAGAAATAAAATGATAAAGTACGAAAAAATAAAATCGACTGAAAGAAGTACAGCGTTTTTTGTCTGTTTCTTTTAGAAGAACATTACCTTTATCATTTGACACCTTTGACACTAAACCAAGCAGTTACTAAAAATTTCAACAACATTTATCAACTTTGCTCCGAAATCGAGATCATGGATACTTCAAGCATTTTCTCTATATTATCCAATACTGGCACTATAATATAAAACTGAAAACAGACTAAGATATTTACAATAAAGATGCTCTCCAAAGATAAATAAAACGAAACAAAAAACTAATATCAAAACACTAGGGGCCCCACACCAACAGCGCAACTCAAATAGAAGATCTCTCAAGTGTAAGGAGTCCTATTAAGGGAGTTAATAAAGGCAAGATAAGGGCACAAACAGACGTTCAGATCAACTGAATCCAATTCCTGGCAAGGCGTGAGGAAAACGAATTAACGCAGGACCAGATTAGGGTCCATGGAAATATAAAATTATGCTAAGTGACTCGTTAACTTTTGGAAAGCGACGGGTTGCTTTTGTAACTTGATATCACAGTAGCTCACCGTTATTGTTACAACGCCTTTTTCTCATCTCATCTCATCTCACTAATATTATAAATGTGAAATTATGAATGTTTGGTTGTTCCACTTTCATGCCAAAACTACTGAATGGATTTGGATGAAAGATAACTAGATAGATAAAGCACTCGACTAACACACAGGATATTTTTATCCTGGAAAACTTGAGGGTTCCCGTAAGAATGGCTAAAAACTGAAATTTTTATTTTTTTTCACTAAATGGCGCTGCCTTAACATTTTATTTCTCTCTAGACCCAATTCTAAAGTCCATGCAGACGAAGTCGCGGGCGGAACCTAGTAATTATCTAAGCACAGATTACAGATAACATAGTAGTTACACATTATTCAGGACCAGTATTGTTCCACAAGCGGTAAATATAAGACGAGTAGAAAAGAACAATAATAGCACATTTACACAACTGGACGTAGTTTAGCAGTAAGGACTTAATCCACAAACCTTTGTTAGTGGATTAAGTACTTTACGTTTTGTGGATAGAGTCCTTTCAGCTAAACTACGTGTTTGTGGATTGAGTCCTTTCTACTAAACTACGTCCAATTATAGTTAGTAACTAGCTCATGCTGCTGAAAACATATAGCCAATGAATGGCTTAATTAACCGGTTAAGCTTCTCGAGTGACCGAAATTAATGTTAACAACCCATATCGTCCCCACTGCAGGGGCACGGGGCTCTTCCCATACCTCGGGAAGGTTAGGCCTTACTCCACACATGGGGGCCAAGTCCGGATTGGCGGAAGTTGTGGGGCTAGTGGCCAACCCCATGTAAGAAGTTTTCAAGCTGCCTATAAGGCCTCCGACGTGGTTTAATGACTGGCATCTAGCAATAGCAGCCGGCACCAACGGCTTAACTTGCCTTGCGAAGCACGAAAATGGTTGAAATAAATGCCACTAACAGTCAAATTCATTCAGGTTATGACCGTGTATGTAGTTAGTTAACCTGCGTGACGCACTGAGCCACGTCCGCTTCACGACGGAAATTAGTGTTAAAAAATATATATCAGAAAGAAGTTGAAAGATCCCAGATCCCATAAGATGAGCTGTTGAAAAGGAACAAGGTTCAAGAGTGTTTCTTTTGAGTTCGACGTTTCTTCTCACTCCACAAAAAGTTTCCGAAATGGCGTACCAAGTGGAAGAAACTTTTTATTAGGTTTACCGAAAATAAGAGCTTCAAAAAGTGAACATAGTTACGTCTACGGAATAAACATTTTTGGTTTTGAGATTATGTATTCTGTTCGAAAATAAGTTTTGTTTTTAAGTTATTTAGAATAATTTTTTAAACGAATGTCTAAAATAACTTTATTAGTTTATAAGTACTCAAGATTTAGTTCAGATGTTATTTACGAAGTGCTTGCTGAATAAGCATAACAGTATTGTTCAAAAAATAATCATAACGATATCATGGTAATGCCAAGGCTTACTAGTTGCGGATAAGTAAAAGCTTTTTGTTTTTTTTTGGAGCCTTCTTTAAAGAAGTAATTCGATAAAGTATTCACTTCATTTGTATAACTTTAATGTAAAACGTCAGTTCATAAAAGCTGAATTCCATTTCATACAAATTGACCTGGATCAAAAGTAAATAAATACACACTATATTTTTGCTTTATCTGTCAAACGTAAACTTTAAAGTAACGTTAACGTAAAGATTTTAAAAATAATAATTATAAAGTTTATATTTGAGTCCTATAATATTAAAGGCGGCAATATCCACTCATTCTCAAAAAATATCTATGAATACAATATTGTTTTTCTATGAACGTAGAATCCATAACAAAAATAAATTCGTAACAAAATTGGTAGTAACCTAATCAAATTGTCCAACAAAACTAGCAGTTACTTTCAAACGCGGCATTATAATTTAATTTATTAACTTAATTTGCCTTTCCTTAGAAAACATACTGTTTGGATATTGCCACCTTTGATATTATAGGACTCATTTTCATAATAACTAGACATTTTCCTTATTATGTTTAAATGTGCATGGTACGAGTATGAATAGATCATAATATTTTTAAACCAACAGTTTAAACTTGTCTGATGAATATACATTTTATCTAGCGAAAAAAACTAAAAAAAATATTCTGCTAGCGTCTAATATATTTTGATTATTTTTTTCAAAAAAGTAGTACGGTATCGACATAAAGATACATAATCCGATTACGGGTATAAAATTAGAGGAAATTAATTAGGTCTACAAGACCCCATACAAGACAAACTAACTGAATATTAATTAATTTAAAATAACTGTATTGCAGGAGCTTACGAGAAAATTTGAATTCGAAAATTAATTAATAGCCTTCTTGGACTAAAGAAACTAGAAGAATTTGAATAAATTTAACGTTAAAAATACTGGTATATGAGGCGCTGGATTTTTCGGTTAAATATTTACATTTTTATCATTGATCTTTATAAAAGGTTTCGTATGAACATAATGAAGAAAACACGTGGATTATGACTTTTAAATAGGCTTTAATCTTCCTTTGACACAAGAAATACACTCATTTTTAATATATTTGTAACTGAATATTGAATACTGCACAGCGCTATTTCCAATTAACTGTCTCACTTGAAATTCAAAAATAGACTGACGCGCACTCGCCACCATTTCCCTCGTGCAATGCTCTCCCCTCTACTTTGTCCTGTGGCGCCCTCTGTGCGTCAGTCGATCTTCAAGTTTTACATTACTTGATTTACTCTTTATATTATTTTTAACTGTAATTATATTATGTTTTGATAATATTAAGCAACAATTATAGTGATTATTTACAGTACAACAAAATATAGCTAACAGTCGGCCATCCGATTCCAACGAACGACCTCGTACGTATTTTTTTATGTAAAAAAAAAGACTACAAACATATTCTATACATAGAAACCTTATACACTGAGTAAGTGTCCTAATTATAATATTTTCATTTTATAACAACATTTATAACTAAAATACTTCTCATTATTTTAATAAATAATTTCGTATTTTTCACTATCAAAAAAAAACAAGAAATGTTCCTCTTAAAATACAATTTACACGAAATAATTTTCTCTCTTGACACTAATTTTCAATCTTACGTTCATGAACAACATGCAGTAATTTCGAAAATATGACATCACATTTGTAAAAAAAAAAACAATTTTAGAACAATATTATATCGTTTGACAGTTCAATAAAACTAAGTTAATGATAAAGTGGAAAACACCGTATTGATAACAGGACCTGTTTATCCTGAATACCGTAACATCCATTTGGCAATAGGCACCATTCGTCCTGAATACCGTAACATCAATTTGGCAACAGGCCCCGCTCGTCCTAATTACCGTAACATCAATTCGGTCCCATTCATCCCGAATACCGTAACATTAAAGCTTCAATTTAAGTCATAATATACTACATGATCTTTAATTATGTATAGATATTTAACATAGTCCATCGTCCAACTTAAACAAGGTTCCTAACACTTTGAACTCGTTTGCCTAGAAAGCGAATAACATATGTTTTTTTTTTAAATAGTAAATTTCACAACTTTAAGGGGAATGTGATAATCTCTTCTCTTATATTATGGTCTAATAAAACAGGCGACTGTCATTGAAATATTGTGTTTCTAAACAGTATCTACTGCCGATCATTATCTTTATACATTTTAAATCCTCCAATATACTCAGGTATTCCTTATTAATATTTTATTCACTTTAATTGAATTCTCAATTAAAGGAACATAAAAATGACAACTAAATATTTTGATAACTTGGGTAGCACTTAGGAAGTGGTGCCTTATTTCAGTCAAGAAAACAAATAATCTTTGCTAGAGTCTATGTGGAAATTATACACTCTTTTGTTGTAGTTTATGTAAAGAAATATTATTATTACCAAAAGCAACCAAGTTCGTCAGACATAGCTAACCTTTTAATGCATTATGAACCAACCCAGTTATTTTTCCGTTGCCTTAAAGCATAACACTTTCTGCTAAAGTGGTTTAGGGAAATAATAACTAGATACTGGAGTAGGAGATACGATCGGTTTCGGAAATAGAAACTTCACTTATTAACAACCAATGAATTAACTTTAAATTGTGGGTATCAAATATTTACTCAAAACAAGTTGAAGATTAATCACATAAAACAATGACAGGTTAAAACCCTTGATTCTTTCAGACAGTTTTAAATAACAACAATAGTATTGGAAGTGTCATTTCTCTTCCTTCGCGACTAATTAAGATGTGAAGGACAATGTCACAAAAGGATTAACGAAGAGATAGGAGCTTTGCATAATAATGCGTAATACGTTAATATAAATAGTATCTAAATAAACTGTTGGTAATACATAATATTGCATTACTTAACCCTGTTTTCTTTAATCTGAACAACTGTACACATTGAGTTGCATTCGAGGTTTCACAGTAAATATTTCCCTTATATTTTACATAAACATATGAACGTATTTTATTATCAAGAAACTTCAAAATCCATGGTTTACAATTTGACTACGAAAGGACTATATTAAAATCGAATATGTGTAGACAATTGAAGATTTTATCTACGAATTATCCTCGAGTGGTTTCCGAGGTAATTCTAATTATAATCACGATTCTACCCGAAGAGTTTTCTTTTTATGTAATATCAATATATTATCCAGAACAAATCACACTCATCTGACCCCAAACTAGGAAAGTAAAAACAGTAATTGTACAGTGCATGAGTTTTCTGCATAGTGCTTTGCCAATTAGATAATTTAGCATATCAAGACGGATATACTATACCACAGACATCCCTTGTGACACCACGGTTAAGTTGGGCCACACGATATAACAGATCTGTTATACACCAAATCAGTTAAGTATACCTATACGATAAATTATAGGTACCGACTTGCTACTATAACTTAATTTTCCGACGAAACATTATTAATAAAAACACAATAGTTTTAATAGTTAATGTTTTTTTTTCTTTTCAATTAATTTTTGTTTTTCTTTTCATTTGAATCTAACAATAACCAAAATTATGTGTAATTATTATTTTTCTGTTTTGTTGTGCAATAAAGTGTTGTCATTCATTCATTAAAGTACTTATGTTTTAAATATCATTCAAATCTCAGGGAGCCTCTTTATATATTAAATACCACAGTATAAGGACATTATACAATATGGTCACTCCCTGCCGATCTCTGAATGCTACCTCAGAACCCCTGTGTGACCGATGTGTGACCATTTGTCAAGGGGTTGTCAAACCAAAGCACAATATAATAACCAAAGACAATGAGGCCTAATTATTGAATCTCGATTCAACCCTAGTTCATCACGCACATATTTACATGTGTACAGACATGAATGTCTATGTAGTAAACAATGGCGCGAAATCTGTATGAAATGTCCGGGTGTGATTAAAAACATAACTGTGGTCATTAACAACACTGCGACGACGTCACTGACTTAAATATCAGTCAGCTGTCAACCTACAAGTAAGTGGAAGTTTACCTCACAAAATATACAAGATTAGAATGATTACTCTTCCACCGATCATATCTTTAAACCTACTAACATACTAAATGTGGCGTACAAAACAACTTTGTATCCTGTAGTACCCGTGCTTAAATCTACCAGTCACTACAATGGCATCAATAAACACGAACGTATATTTCCCGTAGATTCGACTAACTACATATTTATGTATCACACTAATTATGCCTAAGAGGCTGAGAATCGATAAATATATGTACTATTAACAATACTCGATAACATTTTATTGTCATAAGTTGTGCAAATTATTTATCTTTGTTGGTATATTTTTTTCATATACCTACGTAAAGGTAAGCCCTTTGTTGTGTACTTAATAAACCCATTTTAAATTCAAAACGTGATCTTGTAATAAATATACAACATCATAATCATAAAATAATAAAAATAACACGAGAACAATTAAGTTTAAAATAATTGTATTTACATTTATTATTTTCTAGGTCCATCATTAATTTTCATAGTGACAGACAGGTTCCAGCCCCTTTCACACTGGCAAGATTTAAACAGACTATGCTGCTGCCATTGAAACGAATTAGAGAAGTCCCATACGAAGGTGTTACAAATTTCTAATAAGGAATATGAAGGGCTTTGTCTTTTAAGATGTTTATTAACATTTACAAATTACAATGATTTTATTTTATTTCCTTTTTCAAGAGGATATGAACTGCTTTATTTGTAAAACCGATTTTTGTAATCGATTACTTTAAATATAGCAACCGTTTCACCAAGCCAAATTTATTGATAGGTATTGTTTGAAAATTGATCTGCATTAGGAGTATATTTTTTTTTTAACTTTACTTTTAAATGTTATGTCTCTTCTTTTTTTGTTCCTGTTCTATCAGTCAACCGTTATTATATTTTTACTAATATAGTTTTAAAATGGTAATAAGTCATTAATTCAACATTCATACCAAAATACGTATGAATATTGTAAATATAATGTATTTTGCAAGTAGGTAGTTTTTTTTTTTTTTTTTTTAATTATCAAACTGACAAATATTTGGATATTTAGAGCAACTATATCTATTATGTTGTTTAAAACTATATGAAACTATACCATACGTTTATCACCATCAAAACAAGACCCAGCATTTATAAAATTTATATTTTCACCATGAGAGTATGGTCTACTACACATTAAGAGTCCTTTGTGGGCAAATACACTGTTTTTGTTTGTTTGTTTGTAAACTCTTTATTGCACGAATATGACAAAAATACATAGGCATCAGTAACAAAACATATACAAAGGCGGACTTATCCCATAAAGAGATCTCTTCCAGTCAACCTTTTGATCAATCGAAAGGAGAATAAGCAAAGAAAGCACGTAAATAAATATAGGGGTAAATGAGAAGAAATGCTTGCAAGTGAACAACATCCAGCAAAGTGAACAACTTCCATCAAAGCGAACAACTTCTATCAAATTAAACAAATTATCGCAAAGTAAACAACTTCCACAAAAATGAACTACTCCCCTATACTTGGACAGTTTCTAGAAAACGCTTCAAATCAAATCAATGAGCTATCCTTCCCTTTCATACATTTATTTAATTATTTTGTTTACAGTAGGTAGGACCTGGCAATAGCTATAAAAGAACTTTACGTTTATTGTATAATAAATACGATATCATAGGCCTCTCAAGCAACATGTCTTACAACAGCTGGTATGACGTATTTACTTTACTCTGTCGAATCGGTGGGTATTTTGAAATTATAATTTTAATAATTAAGAATAAAGATTGCGGGGTAAACACCAAATTAACGTTAACAGTGCAATTGTTATTCTGCAATGCTGACAAAAGAGTGCATGGTTGCACGTTGTGATTATCTTCCTTTTGAGAGAAGCAAAATCTATTGAAGCTCTAATGAACTATAAACCGTCATTGTTTTTCTAAAAGTTATCCGTATTTATAATGATAAGTCGAAATTATCTACCTCTGATGTAAAAATAAGGCATAGTTTTATTCGTCTGGTCTATTGTATACAAAACTATATCGAGCAAAGTTTCACAGACTACGTCTTTAGGTTTTTTTAAACGTCTTAGATCCCAAACAAACTTATAAAATTTAAATTCAGTTTTTGTATTTGAATAACACTGCACACAGAAAGAAGGTAAATAAAGTCATCAATAAGGAAATAATACACAAAAGGTACAGGTTATTTCCACAACAAATTTCTTCCAGCAGACCTTGGACAGTGAAAGGTGTATATAAATGTCAAAAAGGACGTATAAAAAACAAAATTATCTGTACAGGTGAATCTTTGATACAGTGCCTAAATAAAATAGCTTACTCATTATGTATAGGTATGATTAATTTGCTATAAATTAAATTTATATTTGGATGTTGAATATCGTGGTGAAATTGTATACATCAAGGCTGAGTTTATAGACCTTATCACTGCTTGCCTTAACTGTATTAAACTACGGGTAAATCAATGGATTTGGAAATAAAATTCAGTATACTTCTAAGCTGCAAAATTCTCACATTTCGCCTACGTCTCTGGCGGCACGGCATTTGCCGCGGTGTAGCAGCTCGTCCTACAGCCACGCTACCGGCGCGATGTAGAAGCTCGTCCTACAGCCGCACTCCCGGCGGCACGGTGCGATGTAGCAGCTCGTCCCACAGCCACGCTCCCAGGAAGGCAGGAAACCCGTCGCTATTGCGCAGGCTCTGCCGCAATGTCAGTGCGGTCCCGACGTACCTCCCAAGGGAAAACGAATGTGTATTAGCAAAGGTTACGTAAAACTGAAATACTTAAAAACTGCGAAAGCTATAAACAATTTCCATACCAAGAGAGCTACGACTCGATGCGAGGTAGTAGCTCATCAGCCGCACTCCCGGTGGCGGCACGGTGCGATGTAGCAGCTCATCCTACAGCGACGCTCCCAGCGACTCGATGGGATGTAGCCGCTCATCAGTCGCACTCTCAGCGGCACGATGCGGTGTGGCGGCTTGTTCTACAGCCACTCAGGAAACCCGTCTCTTTTGCGCAGGCTCCGCCGCAACGTCAGTGTGGTCCCGACGTACCTCGCAAGGGAAAACGAGTGTGTATTAGTAAAGGTTACCTAAAATTGAAATACTTGAAAATTGCGAAGCTATAAACACTTCCCATATCAAGAGAGCTACGATCACTCCTCAGATGAACTACTCGTTGTAACTTTAATAAAACAGCAACTGCATATCTTGGAAACGGCTAATTTAAAATGTTGCCGTTACGATAGAGTGGTTGCATAACAATGTTGAGAATACCCCAAAGAATAAAAAAAAATCTCCATCGCTAAATTATTGCAACAGTTTCTATACGAACTTGTGTTCTGAACACCTATTTGAACGTCTTACTTAAGAACCATAATATTATTTATTCATTGAATACGCCAATAAAGTGATCTTAAAATAAACGTTAACATTCAAAACATACATATTTTCCAAACATCCAATCTAAGGCGATAAAGGAGTGTTAGTTTGCAACTTACGTATGTCTGTTGGTGGAATGCTAACTTTTGCAAGTTTTTTTTTTGCAAGTATTATTTTCATATTTAATAAAACATTTCGTAGGTTTAACTAAGCGAATAAGGCCATGAAAAAAAAACTATTATGTTTCACAGCTTCATTCTTTGCGATTTATGGTTTACGTGTTGTAGTAGTGCCCCCACGCATTAGCCTTGCACGGATTTTTAGATAGTTATAATTTTTTTTTTTTTTTTTTTTTTTTTGGTTGATTTTTCAAATACTTACTGGCAACACCGATATCCCTACCAAACTTCCCCCATCACAGTGACAGTTCACAACTCAACGGTATTTTTGACTCATTCTGTGTTTCCGTGCTCAAGCCTTCGCACGTCTTGCTGAGTCGCAACTAAATCGCAAGTGTACTTTCAACATGGGAAATAAGAGAAAGCGCGCTGATAGTGAAGAAAAAATAAGGAAGAAAATAAGAAAGTGGGAAACTAAACTTGCTCAGAAACGTCGCCGACGTATTATTTCTTCTAGTTCATCTGACGACGAATCGAACTGTAAGTATCTACATACAAAAAATCTAACTGTGATGCGTACTGCTAATTTTGGGCTGATACTGTCACATAAATTTACTACAGGAAGCTGAACTGGGCTCTCCCTAAACTATATGAACCGATGCGTTACTGCCGTACTTGGGCAGATACTGTCGTAAACACGCCTATCCCTGAATTAAAATAAAACGATGCGTTACTGCCGAACCTGGGCAGATACTGTCGTTAAAATACTCATGGATGCATTATTTTGTCTTAGATGTGACCAACGAAACACCGTCACAGCGACAAGTGACACCACGTGGCGAGTCACCTTGCAGTGAACGGGCACATGGGCCACGTGGCAACTTCCACTACCCTCAACGCTCCACTTCGTGTTCACCGCCACCCGATCCGCCTGCACCACCATCGGATCCCATCGCAACGTCACCACTGCTGCCGCCGCACCCGCTCGCCTCGTCTACAGTAAGAAAAAATCCAGACCAAGACAATAACATGCCATCCACGTCATCTGATCCGCCTACCCAGACGGAGGATCCAGAACTTGACGAAGAGATTCTGCTTTTGTTGGGCGATGCTCCCAAATTAGACGTGCCTCTTGGTCCCCCTCTTCATAAAGATGTGGCTAGCCGTTGGCAAGAAACTCTTTCAAAAGGATTGTCAAAAGAAGCCAAAGACAAACTAAGTAAAGAATATCTCATTCCCAGCAACTGCAATTTTCTAGAAGCGCCAATTTTGAACCCTGAAGCCAAAGCCGCTATTCCGGAGTCATTAGTAAAACGAGATTCGTCTTTACTTTATAAACAAAAGCAACTTGGATTAGCTCTATGTGCGTTAGCTTCCGCAACTAAACTGATTTTGGACAATGAAACATCAAAGCAAAAACTTTTAAAACCTATTAGTGACGCATGTCGCATCTTATGTGATAGCCATTTTACAGAAACTAAAACGAGAAGGAATTTTGTATTAAGTGCAATAAATTCAAGCTTAAAAGAGACTCTACAAGAATCCGCCAGAGATAAATTTTTGTTCGGTGAAAATGTCAGCGAAAAATTAAAATCGGCGAAAAATATTCAGAAATCTGGAGAGGTTTTAAAAAATAATAATACAAAAAATCAATTTCATAAATCAAATTTCATACAAAAGAACAAGAATTTAAACTTCAAGCCTCAACATCGAAAGACGGACAAACCGTCTTATCAGAGCCGCGAGCCTCTCCCACCAGCGGCAGCGACGAGCCGCGCAACGCGAGCGCCGCAGCCGCGCTACGCCACGACTCGCAGCAGCTCTCATCGGGCCACGCGCTCTCCGACGAGGAGATCGCATCGGAAGTAAATATTGAGGTACAGTACGCCGGAAGGCTTAAATATTTTACCACACAATGGGCAAAAATCACCCACGATCCTACTATAATGTCGTGGATTAAGGGATACAAAATCCCTTTTATTTCACTTCCACATCGCGCAGACAGTCCTCACATTCATTCACAATCTGATCAGGAACGTAATGATTTCGACAAATCTATCAAGGCTCTATTAGAAATTAATGCAATTTCCATATGTAATCATGAACCTGGCGAGTTTATATCCAGTGTATTTTTGGTACCCAAACCGAACGGTGACAAAAGGTTCATTTTAAATCTAAAATGTTTAAATAAGTTCGTGAACACCAAACATTTCAAGATGGAAGACTACCGCACAGCATCAAAACTAGTCACTTTAAATAGCTACATGGCCGCTATTGATTTAAAGGATGCATACTTTTTAATTCCAATCCACGAATCGCATAAAAAGTATCTCCGTTTCAAATACGATGGTATTCTTTACCAGTTCAACTGTATACCGTTCGGTTTGTGTACAGCACCGTATGTTTTTACAAAATTACTTAAGCCCGTAGCTGAATACTTACGTTTACGGAATATGATGTCAGTAATTTATTTGGATGACCTTTTTTGCATAGGTTCTTCATATTTTGATTGTAAACAAAACGTTACCATGACCAAAAATTTGTTAGAAAAATTAGGTTTTATAATTAACACTGAAAAAAGCTGTTTAACTCCAAAAACTTGTTGCAAGTTCCTAGGATTTGTTTTCGACTCAAAAAATATGATTCTCAGACTACCTGACGATAAAAAGTTAAAAATAAAAGAAAAAGTATCTTTGTTTATAAATACTCGTAAATGTAAACTTAGAGATCTTGCTAGATTTCTAGGATTATTAGTTTCGGCATGCCCTGCTATTCAATATTCTTGGCTTTACACTAAGGAATTTGAACATTTCAAATATAAATGTTTACTAGATAACGATAGTTATGAACAACATATACAAATTCCACGCTCGCTGAAACATGACATGTTTTGGTGGTTAGATCACATAGATTCTGGATGTTCTTCATTAGGTTCACATCAGTATAATTTAGAAATCTATTCGGATGCCTCTAATACTGGATGGGGTGCATATTGTAACGATGACAAATGTTTTGGTTACTGGAAATCTGAAGAGGTAGCTTTGCATATCAATGAACTCGAGTTAAATGCTGCTTTTTTGGGGCTCAAATGTTTTGCCAAAAATGAAACCAAATGTAAAATACTATTAAGAATAGATAATGTTACCGCTATTTCATGTATCAATAGAATGGGTAGCATACAGTACAGGCATTTAAATAAAATAACAAGACAAATATGGGAATGGTGTGAACTGCGTGATATAATTGTTTTTGCTTCGTATATTAACACCAAAGATAACTGTGAAGCTGATCAACTGTCGCGTAAAAAGTTCATCGACACTGAGTGGGAATTAAATGATTATGCTTTTAATGAAATAATTCGAAACTTTGGCCTCCCTGATATAGATTTATTCGCTAGTAGATGTAATGCTAAATGCTCAATTTATGTTACATGGAAAAATGATCCCGAAGCGTGGGCTATAGATGCTTTTACAATTTCATGGCAAAAACATTATTTTTACGCTTTTCCCCCTTTTGCTCTTATAGCTAAAGTCTTGCAAAAGGTTATTAATGACAAAGCAGAAGGAATCATTGTAGCCCCATATTGGCCCACACAACCATGGTTTCCATTATTTCAAAAATTATGCACATCGGATAATCCAATTTATTTCGAGCCTCACGCTGATCTGCTGAAATCTCCTTTCAGGACAACTCACAACCTGCACAAGTCTCTGAGGTTGGTTGCCGCGAAACTCTGCGGAAAACTTTATTAGGAAAATTCCTATCACCGCGATCAGTTGATATTATGTTAGCATCTTTAGCAGATTCTAGCTATAAACAATACGATGGATGTATAAAATCATGGATCAATTATTGTAATATTCATAATTATGATTATACAAAAGCTTCAATTCCTGTAATCATTCATTTTTTAACAGAGATTTTTGAAAAAGGCGCTAAATACACCACTGTTAACTCCTATAAATGTGCCTTATGCTTAATATTAGGAAGTGCTATTGCGGATGATGATAAAATAAAACGCTTCATGAAAGGAGTTTTTAGACTAAGACCTCCAAATCCGAAATATGATTTAACTTGGGATCCAAGTACAGTACTAAATTACTTAGCACAAAATTGGCCGAATGAAGACCTTAGTCTAGAAACTCTTTCCAAAAAGACACTTACCCTGTTGGCTTTGGTGACTGCACATCGTATTCAAACATTTTCACTTATAAAATTAAGCAATATGTACGTTCAAAATACTGGAATTATAATTAAAATATCTGATTTAATAAAAACCTCGAGACCTAACTCATCCCAGCCTATCCTTAGATTGCCATACTTTGATATTCGCCCAGAAATATGCCCAGCGCGATGTTTAAAAGCCTATATAAATAAGACACAACCACTTAGGAATAACAATGACTCTTTATTTTTAAGTTATAAGAAACCGCACTCAAATGTCACATCACAAACTTTAGGCCACTGGATCAAGGATATACTTTTTCGTAGCGGAATAGATACATCCATATTCAGCGCGCACAGCACTAGGCACGCATCCACTTCTGCAGCCAACAGACTAGGTGTTAGTGTAGACCTTATTAGAAAAACAGCTGGCTGGACTGATTCTTCTTCTGTATTTGCCAGGTTTTACAATAAGGATATTGTTGTAGATTCTGATCAATACGCTTTATCCATATTGTCTGCTAATCTCAATCTGTAAAAGAAAATAAAAAATGTTAACCTACCCACATTGTTAAATAAATGTACAATATTTTGATTATACAAAAAATTACACTTACTTGTGTTAATTATTTTATTTCTTTGGAGAATTTCACATTTTACATATCTCTAAACATCCTACAACACGTAAACCATAAATCGCAAAGAATGAAGCTGTGAAACATAATTGAAAATCAAACGAACTTACCAAGTGAAGTTCGATGACAATTATGTGAGCAGCTTCATTCGACGCGATTTACGCACACCCTCCCTAATTCATTTACTTTGTACCCTTCCCTCTTCATTTTATTATTCTGATACTACCTAAGTAAAATGTGAAATGGACAATTAACTTTCAACGAAATGAGTCAAAAATACCGTTGAGTTGTGAACTGTCACTGTGATGGGGGAAGTTTGGTAGGGATATCGGTGTTGCCAGTAAGTATTTGAAAAATCAACCAAAAAAAAAAAAAAAAAAAAAAAAAAAAAATTATAACTATCTAAAAATCCGTGCAAGGCTAATGCGTGGGGGCACTACTACAACACGTAAACCATAAATCGCGTCGAATGAAGCTGCTCACATAATTGTCATCGAACTTCACTTGGTAAGTTCGTTTGATTTTCAATTTCAAATAAAACTAACACATACCTTTAAACGTGAGCGAATCCCGCTTCTGAACTGAAGAAAACACGTGGATTATGACTTTTAAATAGGCTTTAATCTTCCTTTGACACAAGAAATACACTCATTTTTAATATATTTGTAACTGAATATTGAATACTGCACAGCGCTATTTCCAATTAACTGTCTCACTTGAAATTCAAAAATAGACTGAGGCGCACTCGCCACCATTTCCCTCGTGCAATGCTCTCCCCTCTACTTTGACCTGTGGCGCCCTCTGTGCGTCAGTCGATCTTCAAGTTTTACATTACTTGATTTACTCTTTATATTATTTTTAACTGTAATTATATTATGTTTTGATAATATTAAGCAACAATTATAGTGATTATTTACAGTACAACAAAATATAGCTAACAATAATTATAATATATTACTAAATTCTTCACTAATTGATCGTAGAGTCTGCAACTTTGTGCTAAACGTCCAATCTTTTTTTTTTTCGATTTCAATAATTAAGATAATATTTGAAGATCGAAAGTTGTTCAATTCACTCCTAAGAGGAATCTCGGATTTTAATATACATATACAGGATGTTAAAAAGGTGCGGTTGAAATTTTAAGGGGTTGCTCAGAATTAAGTATAGAATACAGGAAACATTAAAAAAAATCCGCGCTTCGAATATTTTATTCCGTTTTCTACACACATTCTTAATTCACTATTTAGATTTAATATAGGAATCTGAAAAACTAATTATGAGCGGAGTTTTTCAATACTTTCCCTGTATTCTATTTCTATACTTGATTCTGAGTAACCCCATAAAATCTCAAACGCACTTTTTTAACATCCTGTATAATTACCCTGGGAAGTTGAAAATGAGGATAGACTTAATATTAAAATTATTAATTCTGTTTTCGCCATACTGTGCACTAAATTAATAATAAACGTCTTTAATAAAATGTACCCTTACTGGGAATATTTACGTTTTTAACTTCACCTCGTATTCTCAAATAACGGAACGGAGATACCTACATATGTAGGTACACTCGAATAGATACATACTTATTAATATATACCCTAAAACATTACCCTTCACTTCACTCCAATAAATACAGACTTAAAATCTAAAAACATTACCTTGTGCTTACGCAGTCGGGTAAAGAGATCAAGTAAACAATCATGGACCCAACCAACTGATCCCGTAAGGAAATTAACTTGCAAACCAAATGGAACACATTTCTAATGTAAAGGCGAAATAAAACGTAAAAAGTGTTCTGAGAGAGCCGCATCCTCAGTCAAGTCGTTCGAGATAAAGCGGCAATATTGGAGATAAAATAAACGATGCTGGAACGGCTCTCCCACTGGGTTTGTGTCAAATCACGTTTGGTGGAATTGAGAATAGCGGTAGCGGCTACGGTTATAAAGTAAATTGAAACAACAAATAATGAAGTTACTTATAGCCTCCGTGGTCTAATGTCTAGTCTTCTTGCATCATATCAGAAGGTCGCGGGTTCGAATCCCGGCGGGGTCCTTTGTAGGACTCGGTTTGGATGATGGTAGGGCATTTTCAACCGACTTCAAAAAAAGGAGGAGGTTCTCAATTCGTCGGAATCTTTTTTTTTTTTTTTTTTCTATGTATGTTCACCGATTACTTGAAGACGCCTGAACCGATTTCAAAAATTCTTTTTTTGTTTGAAAGGGTATACTTTACAGGTGGTCCCATATTAATTTTATCGAAATCGATTCAGCGGTTTTTGAGAAAATCAACAAAAACATAGCAAAATTGGAGTTGCTACGATTGAAGTCGGTTGTTTTTAACGTATTCAGCGTGGTCAATTATTGGAGCCCGTCTGGCTAGATACGACCATCTAAGTTTTGCCGCCAAACATCAATGTTAGCATTGATGTGTTCCGATATGGGGATAAGATAGCCGGTTCCGCAATGCGTTGGGGAATCTTGGTAAGACTGCTTCCATCTTCGGCATCATCATCATTTACCACCAGGTGAGATGATGCCAAGGGCTTACCAATTGTGGGGGAAAAAAAATTAATGCAGTGAATTATATTGCAAATGAAACAGACATAATATTAAACGATAGAAGAGGCGAAAGGCCGGCCGATTGGTCAACGCCCAGAGCAGGTCAAAGCCACAGACTGGCCAGAGATACCTCAGGATCGTTCGAAGTGACAAGATCTCGTACGGGAGGCCAAGACACATTTTTGTTCATTTGAGCCGGCGGCGCACAGTGAGCTGAAATTGGCCGCCGCGGCGGATGAAAACGAAATAGACATGTTTTTGGTCGATATTTATTATAATGTTAGTTTAGTTTGACAAAAATATTTATATACAAAAAACAACTTTGACAGAACATAGAAGGTCGTTCTCGAACTTGTGATAGGTCTTTGTTCGGTTGCTGGTTGCCGGGACTTTGTACCGAGTACACGTCTGCTGAGTTAATTTTTCAATTATTTCCATTTTAGAGTAGTTTCAACGTTATTTTTGTGATGAGGAAATAGCTGTGATTCAGATTCAGAGATAAGCGGTCATAAGAAGAGGATTAACTCGGGAGACAGCTCCGTTTTCCGAGTTCCAGCAGCAAACCACCACGTGGAGCGTCTTTAAGTGCCCGTCTTTAAGGGTGATGACCCTTAGAGCCGTGCCTTTCACTTGACATTGGCGTGTCGCCATTTTTTTTATTGAAGATTCTCCCATTTTTCACTAGACATTGGTAAATCCCTCCTTTAATGAGATGTGGAATGCCAAATAGAAAAAAGGTCTTTGTTCAACACTGGACGTATTTTGTTTTCCAGAAATGAAACATAGAAACTTCTAAAAAACCAAAGCTAATAGGCGAATTTTAAAAAATAATTAAAAGATGTACTTCAGAATAACTGCATTGCCATGAAGTTTTCGGTCAATTTTGTACCCTCCTTTGCGCATGTCTCTGCAGTAATGTAATTTACGAAGCAGTATAATTGATGGCACTGTTTATATGAAAAGACGCAAGCGGAGCGAGCCCAAAAAAAAATCATTATTAATATTGCTTCAGATTTTCTGCATTTTAAGAAGTATTGATAGTTTTTTATGAGAAAAAGAGTTTCCTGTTTCCGGTTATAGTAACGTCGTAGATTTCTTTTTCAGTTTCATGACTAAAGAAGCATATCGAGGGTTCACGGGCGACTTGTATTAAGCGACATTTTTAGAAATGTTCAGGAGACTGATTTAAAAAAATATTTCTTAGAAAAAAAATCATTAAAACTTAACTTCTTAGTATTATATAGATTCTCGATATTCTTAATATTTTAAATATTATTCAGATGTTATTTTTTGTGAGGTATTTTGTAAGAAATAAATTTTTAAAGTAGAGGTTACCTGTGTTTCCAAAAATGTCGCTTAATACAAGTCGCCCGTGAACCCTCGATATTAAAGGGTAATACATCTTTTCAAGTAAATCTCATAATCTTCAACTTTCTACACTATCATTTTCCGATCCCTTGCTAACTTCATCCACTGTTTTCGGTCTTTGTAACGTATCGTCCATCCGCCCACCCACTGACTCCCATTTACTATAAACTAAAAGAAAGAGAGATAGAGAGTCTCTCGATCTCTTCAGCTTTTCACTTGGACCAAACCATTGGAAGGTAAGTGTGAATAGGCTCGAGGTAACAGTGAGATCGCTCGACCATAACAAATGATCTCGAGGGTTTCCAATTGAACCTGTTCCGTCGTTTGTTATATTGAGAAGATCTATACCTATATGCACAATCGCTGTGACTGATTCTCTCTTGCTTTTTCGTGTAGCATTTAACCTAGCAAAGTGTGGTGATATATCAGTAATAGAAACGTTTCTATCACCGCGAAATGGCCCCAGTTTTAACACCATCTGGTGATATCAGGGTTGTATTTTAGCAACGCTTATCACTGTTTGGTGATATATTGGTGATATTTCAGAGTTGGTGACGCCAGCCACCGCGTTGCTTTTAAACCACCCTTTTAACACTATTTGGTGTTAATTGGCCCCCTTTTATCACTAATTTGATGCTAGTTGGGTGTGCTATCCACAAGGTATAGACGGCGGTTGCCTGGTACTGCACTTAGCATCACCCGCGGTCACGTGTAGGTCATTTATATTTTCACCTACGGACGTGTGCAACAAAAACAAGTGGGTTTTAAACTAAAGTTATGTTCAGTTGTAATGGAATTTCTAAGTTTGTTTTACGGATGAAAATAAGGTACGTTCATTTTAAAGGAGTTTCATCTCTCTGGAGAAATCTTCTTTCGCTTGACTAGTTCATCATAGTTTTTCTACTTTTCTAGTACTGGGATTTTAATTTACTTTAAATCTATTTTAAATTGCTTCGTTCTCGACTACCCAATCGGAGGGTAATGTGTCTGTGTCCGTTTCATTGGAATCCCTAAAGTATATTAATAGTAATAGATTTTGCAGTACCAGGGTCATTAGATTCGTCTTAATATATTTGACATTTTATGTAGTCGAGCTTGAATTAAATATATTGAGGCTAGTTTTATTATTATATTCTATAAGATATTTCTTTGAGCCTCCTTTGCTAAACCATCAACTATAACTTAGAAATTATTAACAAATATTTAAATCAAAAACTATCATTTTTCTCCAATCATTTTCATTTAATTACAGGACACTCACAAAATATAGGGTCCTTGTCAAAAAACTGAAAATATTTTGACAGTGGCTTCCATTTATGAATTATTAATCTGAGACTTTTTGGCGGGAACTCGCGGCAAGAGTTTGTCATTTTTGTTTTATTATCCGAAAAAATAGATATCGTGGTTTTTAATGCATAATATCGATAGTGTATTGTTCAATAAAGTGCCATTTAAGTGTCTAATATGTAGGATAATGAAATAAAAGTGTGTAGACTGTGTTTCGAGTGCTCTCAAGAAGTCCATGAAATCTTCATCAAAAGTGCTATCATTTTGTTGAAGAATAGAGAAAAAGTTAAAGACGACAAAAATTGATAAATGAGAACTCAAATGAAATAGAAAAATATTTAGAGAAGAGCAAACTACGTAAGAATAGGCTGTATGGCCAGAGAAGCCTTTGCCTTTTCCTTGCAAAAGCAGGAAAGAACCAAAAAAAAAAAATTATTAATCTGAACATGGAAAAACTATATAAAATTTTAAAACTTAGGGGCCAGCCATAAACGTCGCATGAATTTCATGATATTTTGCCCCCCCCCCACCCATCCTTGTCACAAATGGTCACATTTGTGTGACCCCTCCCTGGTGTCACATAATTTGTTGTAATAATTTTTCACCCAGAATTTAATGAATAAATAATATATTTTTTTTATTACACACCCCGGACACTTGATACAATTTTCGCGCCATTGTTTGCTACATAAACATTCATGTTTGTACACATTTAAATGTGTGCGTGATATACTAACGTTGAATCAAGATTCCTTAGCCCTCATTGTCTTTGTTGTTAGCTAGACTTTTACAAATAAAGTGAAGGCTGTATACACCAGACAAGGTTGTATAGCCTTAGAAGCCTTTAACTCTTTCCTTCTTCTTCTACTTAGCGTTATCACGGCTAGAGCCAGAGTCCGCTATCCGACTCCACTCCACTTCACTTTGGCCGATCTTCAACATCCTCCTCAGTGAGGTTATTTCAAACAATCAAATCAAAAACTCTTTATTGACTACAATACAAATACAAATAACACATACAAAACAAAAAAGAAAAAGAAACAAGTAGTACAATCTGGGTGGTCTTATCGCTAAAAGCGATTTCTTCCAGACAACCCGGTTATTTTCTCTTATGACTGCTCTCACAACGTCAAGCCAGTCCTTCCTGGGCTTTCCACGGGATCTAGGGCACCGATGTACTCTGGCGGTCTGCGGATTACGTGACTAAACCATCGGAGACGACTTTCCTGCAGTTTGTCTACTACGTCTCGGACACTGGGGCTACCATGCATATGCTCGTTACGGAGGCGATCGAGTCGCGTAACGCCACATATCCACCGCAGCATTTTCATCTCCGCGACGTGAAGTTGCTGGACATGTCTTCCAAGGAATGACTACATCTCGCTGCCATAGAGCAGTACGGGGCGGATGATGCACTTGTACACGAGGCCCTTTAACTTCATCGGCATCCTGCGGTCGCAAATAACCCCCATTACTTTCCCTTTTCTTACTTTTCCTTTAACTCTTTCCTAAAAAAAAAATGTCTTTGGTTATTGTACTGTGCTTTGATTTACCAACCCCTTGATAAATGGTCAAACATC
Source organism: Coleophora deauratella (assembly GCA_958295455.1). Lineage (NCBI taxonomy): Eukaryota > Metazoa > Arthropoda > Insecta > Lepidoptera > Coleophoridae > Coleophora > Coleophora deauratella. The sequence goes on along the minus strand of OY282400.1, from coordinate 14,885,547 downwards.
GGTCACACAGGGGGGTGAGGTGGCATTCAGAGAGCGGCAGGGAGTGTCCATACTTTATAATGTCCTTATGCATTCTTATACTGCGTTTTTATTATTTATTATGTGACGTCACAACGTTTACTTCCCCCACTCCTTGTCACATAATGTCACACTTCGTTGACATCCTCCCTCCCCCTTAACGTGTGACGTTATTTATAAATGTCCCCTTAGTAGTAAGTACGAGTAGGTCAAACTTGTTTTTGGATATTTATTGAATTTTTTAGGGAAAGTTGTTGAGTTTCATAATATGTAGAAGCAACCGTTAATTTTTTCAGTAATATTAGAAAGATAAATAGGTAGCATTAAATAGGGCAGAAAATATACGAAAGTGGCGGTCTATATGATTCTTTCTTAAACAAAGTGTAACAAAATTTTGTGTAGGACCCGTTAACTGGGGGTTCTACTCATCGCACTGAACAACTTTAGTTCTACGATTTGCTCAAATCACAAAAAAAATTGGACATAATTTCATACAAACTGATCATCTATTCTGTTTTGCCAGTTTTGTATGGAGAGACCAAACATTTTTTTGCGACTTGACCAAAGTCGTAGAACAAAAGCTGTTCAGCGCAATGAGTAGAATCCCCAGTTGACGGGTCCTACACCAATTTTGTGACACCCTGTATATTTATCAGTTTCATGATACCTATTCCTAATAAATCCGAATACAAAAGGCAATAAGTAAAGAAATATATCTAACTAGTATTAATTAAATACATTCTTGTCGTGTATCGCCAGGGGAGCTAAGCCTAATCTGTCCAAATTAGAAAGAAAGCCGCAAAGTAGGTATATGGAGTTTCTGTATACTTTGCGGCCTTTTTCCTTATGAGGGCAGTATCAGAAGCTATCAATAACGGCCTACGAACGACGTATCAAGACAGTGGAGATCTATAGCCTTCCGTCTACAAATTACGCTATTGGCCTTGTATTTTGGTTGCATGCAATGGTAGTTAGGTATAGCCTATTCCAGGGGTGTGACACAATCTTGGTCACTATTAAAATGAAAAGTGCCCTCTAAAGGACTATTCGTTTAACTCGAAAACCACTAAACCGATTTTCACAAAACACACTATTGAAAACCACCATGTTGAACGGGGTTACAAGTAAATACAAACGCATTTATATCAGTCGAACTTTCAAGTTCTTAAACAGAACTACGATAACACACACCAACACAAGACACACTTTAAAATTGGGACTAAGGAAACATTTATTTCTGAAAATTACAGTAACAAATAATTTGTAACATTTGTTTCGCAACCTATAATTTTATCGTAAGCGAAAGTTACTCCTTAATACCAATAAAGTGTGGACAACAAGTGACAACGCATAGCAAAATAGGTTTAGTTAACAAAATAGGTGTTCGTCGCTGACCTGGTAGTCAAATTTAGCTAGGGACATGAAAAAATCCCAGTTGTCCGAACAGACAACCTAGTACCGACTGTCATGGCGCAATTTTTTAAGGAGACTGGATCCCAAATAACCAAAAGACCCCAAATGGGAAATGAAGACGAAAAAGAAAAAGAACAACAAAATGGTATAGGATCAGTAAACAAGAACTTCATTATATCACTTATAACCAGCTACAGGTGACATTGTGCCAAGGACATTAATTGGATAACAAATTGTACAAAGGGAAAATCTTATACAAAAACCTTTCCAAATAAGCCCCGTCCCTTGAGTCCTTTGAAGGATAAATAGCAAATTGCCGAACAATTCATTATCGCAAGAGCCCGCAATCTGGGTGTCCCTTGGGACATTCCGGAAGTTATTCAAGGCTACAACAAATAAGGATGGTATGCGTCAAAGTAAGGCGCAGTCACAAAACACATAGATACAGAAGGTCCGCTCAATACGTTCACTAAAATCCTAAGCATATACAATACATGCTTATAGACGTATACGGTCATTGTAGGCAAGATCACGTACTGTGCGATCGTGGCCTTGCCTCGAACGACCGTATATTTCTATAAGCATGTATATGCTTACGATTTTAGTGCTTTGTATTGAGCGGACCTTCTGTGTCTATTTTGTGGCGCAGTATTCAGTTGAATCTAAGCGCGTAGTTGTCACTGCTATAGATAGGACGCGACATGGCGGTGGAATTGCTCCTATTCCTTATGGGTTGGCCATAAATGATTTGTGTGACTTGTCTTTTTGATTACAACAGGATCCCGTTTGAAATTGCAGGCGCTTTACAAAAATATCATAATATAATATTTTTCAAATTGGTTACTGAGTTTGCATTTTATGTATTTGATGAATTTTTAAATTAAAAGTTACAAGAACTTTTAATATTATTATTATTTTATTGTATACTATTTATTAATATTTTGTAATGTAATTGCAGTTAAGTATTCGCAAGTTTTTCATATATTTGAGGTGTTGGATATTACTAAAGATATGTGTTTATCGATATGGTAACCCTAGGAATGTGGTAACTATTTGTAATAGAGATTGGCAACACATAATAAACAAGATGACTTAGGCAAGAAGTGGTTTTATTTCATTAAATTGATATACTACATGGTGTCAGGTGAAAATTTGGTGTAAATACCACATAATTCCTCTAGTGGAACGTAAAAACGAAATACTCGGGTGAAATATTCCTATAGTGGGAACTGAACACAAAAATATTCCTCAAGTGGAAACCGGCAAGTACAGTGGGGACAAAATGGACGCCTTCAAGCCTCCGAAAAATTTAATTATGACGGGAGAGGGGTGCAAACTGGTTGAAATTCAGACAGTTATTTTTAATTTATTTAGAAGCTGCGGGGTACACTAAAGCGGCAGAGGGCCGAAAAATAGCAATTTTCTTAAACTGTGCTGGTGAGGAAGCGATTGATGTTTATAACAACTTTTGTCAAAAAGGTTCCATTGAGAAGTTGGAAGACCTCATCGCAGAATTTGACAAATACTGCTTGCCCAGAAAGAATTTAGTATTACATACTTACGAGTTTCTGAATTCAAAACAAGAGGAAGGCGAGGAGATAGACCGTTTCATAACTAGATTAAAAACTAAGGCCAAACTGTGTGAGCTAGGCGATTTAGAGCAAAGACTCATTACCATCATGCTGATAATAGGAACAAATGATTTATGCTTGAAAGAACAACTCCTTAGAGAGGAAGATTTGGACTTGGAAGAGTCCATATCGAAGGCAAGAGCTGCTGAAACAAGTAGAAAACAGGTAAATAAGTTAGAAAAGACACAAACTGTAGATGCAGTGGCCAGGAAAAACACTGGAAAAACTTTTAAGAAAATAGAAAGAAAATGTACTCGTTGTGGAAAAATACATGAAGCGAAGAATTGTCCGGCATATGGGCGAAAGTGTTTGAACTGTGGGCGCTATAATCATTTTGCTGGGATGTGCAAACAGAAATCGAAAAGAAAGGTAAATTTGATTGAAGAAGAAGATGAAGAAACCTCAAGTGGTAGTGATCAAGAATATGTACTTAACAGCATAGTGAGTGTTGATGGAATAAAACAGTGCGAGTGGTTGGAAAAAATACAGATAAATGGACAGGACTTTGAGTTTAAGATAGACACTGGTGCGGACTGCAATGTGATTAGCTGGGAAATGTTTGATAAAATTAGTAAAATGTCAAGTGTAAAATTAATAGAAAATACCACAGTTTTAACTGTTTACAATGGAGAGAAAATAAAAACTGTAGGTACTGTTCAGCTAGATTGCAGTGTGAGAGGTAAGATACACAAAATATTTTTTTCTGTGTTAGATTTAAAAGTAAAACCAGTTATTGGCTTGCCAGATTGTATAAATTGAAACTTAGTGAAACGCATACAAGAAATGTCAAAGTCACAAATAGATACAGAAAAAGAAAAGTTCATAAATGAAAATAAGGATGTGTTCACAGGATTAGGTGAAATTGGGAAGTATGAAATTAAAGTTAAAAAAGATGCTGTACCTGTAGTGAAACCTATTAGGAGAGTTCCACAGACAATTAAAGACAGGTTGAAACAGACATTAGATAATTATGAAAGTAGAAATATCATTGAAAAAGTAGAGGGACCAACGGATTGGTGCAACAATTTAGTTATTGTAGAAAAACCAGATGGATCTCTTAGATTGTGTTTAGATCCACAGGAATTAAATAAAAATATCCTTCGTGAAAAGTATCAAATTCCTTCTCCAGAGGAAATATATAATGACTTAGCGGGAAAAGAGGTCTTTAGTGTGTTAGATATGAAGGATGGATTTTTTCAAATCTTGCTTAAAGATGTAGATAAACTGTGCACTTTTGGAACACCATATGGGAGATACAGGTTTTTAAGGATGCCGTTCGGTATTTCCTCTGCACCTGAGGTAATGCAAAGAATAAATAATAATATTTTCGGTGATATACAGGGAGTACATTTGTACTACGATGATCTGATAATTTCAGGAAAAGATAGAGTAGAACATGATAAAATATTAAAGCAGGTCATAGAAAGAGCAAGAAAATTTAAGGTTAAATTTAATAGTAAAAAGTTACAGTTCAGGAAAGATTTTGTGAAGTATGTAGGATTAATAATATCTAAAAAAGGAATAGAAGTAGATTCGGAACATGTGAAAGCAATAATTAAGTTAGAAAAACCAAAAAATGTAAAACAACTGCAAAAATTTTTGGGCATGTGTAACTATCTAAGTAAGTTCATACCACAATATTCTAAAATTACAGAACCGCTGAGACAACTATTGAAAAAAAGGTACTGAATGGATTTGGAGTGATACACAAGATAAATCTTTTGAAGAAATAAAGTGTAGACTTAGTTCAACCCCTACGCTAGCCATGCTAAGTAAGGAAGGTAAAATTGTATTACAAACAGACAGTTCTAATACAGGTATGGGAGCTTGTTTGCTTCAAGAAGGTAGGCCTGTGTCGTTTTACTCAAGATCATATACTGATTGTCAAAAAAGATGGGCACCTATTGAAAAAGAATTATTTGCCATATGCTTAGCTATGGAAAAGTACCATCAGTTTGTTTATGGACGTAGAATCACTATAGAGACAGACCATAAGCCGTTAGTGGCCATTATGGCTAAAGATGTAAACAAAATTTCATCTAGGTTGCAACGCATGGTTTTGAGGTTGTTAAAATATAATTTTGAAATAAAATACATACCAGGTTGTAAAATGTTTATTGCAGACTATTTATCGAGAAACTTTGTATCAGACAATGCGAAAATTGAATTAACAGCTAAAGAAATTGTACATTGTGTAGAAACAGAGAGGGTTTATTGTTTGGAGACAGATTTGCCTGTGTCAGAAAACAGAATACAGCAGTTTAAAGTAGAGACTAAAAAAGATGAAAACTTAAGACAGATTGTTGAATTTTATGAGTCAGGTTGGCCAAGTAATGATAAAATGTTACCAAATAAAGAGCTAAAAACATATTATAAACTAAGAAATTATATAACTGTGACAGATAGTATTGTATATTTTAAAAATAAAATAATAGTTCCCAGACAGATAAGGAAAGAAATTATAAATACAATACATACAGGACACATTGGAGTTGTAAAATGTAAAAAGAGGGCAAGGAAAATTATATTTTGGCCTGGAATGTCACGGGATATTGAGGTATATGTTCTGTCATGTAAAACATGTGAGAAATTTAGACCATCAAATGCAAAAGAACCGCTCATGTCTCATGACATCCCAGATCTACCCTTTCATAAAATTGGATTAAATATATGCACGTATGGACGAAGAGATTATTTAGTAGTAGTTGATTATTTTTCTAAATGGATAGAGGTTAAGTTGATAAAAGAAAAAACAGCTAAATGTGTAATAAATAAATTGAGAGCTATTTTTGCTTTACATGGTATTCCAAAGTACATTGTCAGTGACAACATGCCGGTACCATACCCACAATCAAACGGTATGGCTGAAAAGGCTGTTGGGATTGTGAAAAACATGATGAGAAAATGTGAACATAGTAACACTGATTTTAGTTTGGCACTGTTACACTACAGGACAAGTCCAGTAGCAGGGTTAAATTATAGTCCATCTGAACTGCTAATGTCAAGAATGTTAAGAACCAATCTACCTTGTGTAAAAGAAAATTTAAAACCAAAAATAGTTGTAGTATCAGAATTGTTAAATAAAAATAAGCAAAAAGTAAAGAAAACTTATGATAAGACAGCTAAGGTTAGGAAAGAATTTAAAAGGGGGGATAATATATTGATTCAAGAACAGGATAGGACTTGGAAACCAGGAAAGTTAATAACGGAAGTGGGACCAAGGTCATATACTGTACTAAATGAAAATGGAAATATTTTGAGGAGAAATAAAAAAAAAAAAAATTTAAGTAGAAATAAGTTTATTGTAAAACCAGATGTAATTGATTGTGAACCTAAAAGAGAAATAAGAGAACCTGTTGTAACTAACAATTTGGTGAGTGATTGTAATGATTATCGTACAAGGTCTGGTCGACAAGTTAAACCGCCAACTTATTTAAAAGACTACATGTAAATTATGACTGTAGTTGTTTGTTTTGTTTAAAGAGATTTCTGTTTTTGTTTAAAGAGAATTAGTTTGGAGTTTTAAGGATAATTAGTTTTGTCTAGAAAATAACTTTTGTTTTGTGCCTTCAAAGAAATGTTTACTTTTAAATTAAATGTTGTAAAGGGGGGATGTTGGATATTACTAAAGATATGTGTTTATCGATATGTTTACGTAACTAAGTATTGTTTTAGAATATAATTCAAACGCTGTGTAGAGACATCTTAACCTAGTTAAGAGTCAGCAGCAGTCGGCTATTTTATGTTGCAGTCAAACTCTAAATCTCGGCATATTACAAAGGTATGTTTTTTCGTCTTTTCAGCAGTTTTTGGATAGTCGAGACGAGTAGCAGAAAATTTATAACTAGGTAGATCTTTTTGTAGACCACGCACCGGTATAGACGCAGTGTGGGCAGGTCTCCGACTCGGTGGACTGACGACCTGGTGAAGATTGTGGGAAGCCGCTGAATGCGAGCCGCACAGAACCGGTCGGTGTGGAAATCCTTGGGGGAGGCCTTTGTCCAGCAGTGGACGTCTTCCGGCTGATGATAATGATGATTAGATCTTTTTGAATCCTCTTTGACGAGGATATGGTCTTCACTGTTTGCTTATAATTAAGCTTCTATTCTCACACTCCTACACAAAATGTTTGTTCGTTTACTTATAATCTCTTTATTGTACTAAACATAACGTCTTCTCGTTTCATAAACCACTTTTAATCTTAGAACATGAGTAAACTGAACTATAAATAATTACGCTGAGACAATAGTCCTCATACCGCAGTATGTGTTGTACTACGTAACACCATCTACGTAACATCTTGAGGTTTGGATATACATATGTTATGTCTCTGTATAGTTGACAACATGTTCATTAATTTTAGTTTAACTGTCTTAATCACCTTATAAAGTAAAAGTCGTGAAACTAGGAATTCGAATTTGCAATACCAGTTAAAATACCTAATCGATAAAATTTTCTAGTGGCTCAAAGATTTTTTCAATTTCAATTTCAATTCTTTATTTGCCAAGTAACAATGTAACATTACTTTTAGCTTGTCCAATACAAAACAATTCAGTAAATAATAATAATTAGTATTAAAATTAAAAATATTTTACTTATTCGAGGCTGAGCATGTCCTTAGGCGCTTCAAAATACTCATCTAAACTATAAAATGCATTGCCTTTCAAGAAGTTCTTTACAGTTTTTCTAAAGGCGGGTAGTTCCAGTTCAGTTACGTTATGAGGCAGTGCGTTGTACATTTTAATTCTAATTGCTACACCTTGCTTGGATGGTTTAACAATTCTAGTCCTTGGTGCAATTAATTTATTTTTATTTCTAGTGTTATACTTATGTACATCGTTGAATCTTATAAAAGTAGATTTTTCAGTATGAACTTCTATTAACGAACGGTAAATATACAAAGAAATCAGTGTCATTATCGTATTATCAGCAAATAGATTTCGCGCCGATGTTCGCCTATGTTTTCTGTTTATTATTCGCAGTGAACGTTTTTGTAGCCTTAGTAATTTTTGAATTTTTGACCCATTACCCTAAACTATGATTGCGTAATTTAGCAGTGATTGCACGTATGCATAGTAAATATTTATTAATGTCTGTTTATTAACAAGATATTTTAGTTTAAGCAATGCGTAATTAGCACTAGAAATCTTGTTACATAATTTATTAATATGTACAAGAGTATAGTCTATGTAATATCCTAAAAATTTTGTTTCCTGTGCATTTTTACTAACGTTGTCTTTTTTGTTTCATAAGTCATTAAAGTGGTTTTGTCTACATTTAAAACTATTCCATTGGCCTCAAACCATTTTTTTAAGATGCTCGTGATATTTTTTACATTAATTTCCATAGATGTTTTATCTTTTTCTTTGATACCTACGTCTGTATCATCTGCGAATAAAGTAACTGAGGCCCAGGAAAGTAATCAATTTGGCAAGTCATTTATGTAGATAAGGAATAATACCGGACCTAAAATAGAGCCTTGTGGTACACCAATGTCTGTCGTTACTTTAGTGGAATATGTAACATTAACTTGAATATCTGATTTTTATTACTCAAATATGATTGCATAAAATTTAGTTCATGACCAGATATTCCATAATAATTTAGTTTATGTAGCAAGATATCATGTCGCAAGCAATCAAAATCTTTGGAAAGATCACAAAAGAGGCTTGAACATTTAGAAGACTCGTCCATGGCCTCCAAAACAAAGCTAATAAGGTTCTTTATCGCCAGTGTAGTGGACTTATTTTTTCTAAATCCAAACTGTTTCTCAGTGAAAAGACCGTTAGATTTCTTGAACATTATATCTTGTAAAGCCTTAAAATTTAAATCTGCTAAGCCCGTTTCCATCTTCGGCATCATCATAACTCACCATCAGGTGAGACGAAGCCGAGACTACCATTTGTGAATTTTAAAAAGTAGTCATCTAAAGGAAAATAGCCTCTTCTCGTGTTTCTGGGAAATACTTGTTCAGTATTTTTAATCAGTTTTTTGACAAATAGCTCTTTCACAAATCTAAATATTTCAGGTATGTAAACACAAGGTAATGGCACATTTATTTAGTGTTTTAAACATTGGTCTGCAAGGCCGGAGCCACTCTGAAAATTGCATGAATGAGTTTATTTAGCAACAATTGCTTAATTTGTAGACTATAATACCAACCATGTCTGAAGATCGATTCAACATAAGCTCTGTAGGCAATCTTAGCAATACTTCTGGAAGTGGTTTTGGATAATTTGTATATATCAAAGGAAAAGCTATTTAATCAGTTGCATATGTTATTTATATGTATTTTCCAGTCAAGTGTGTCCAATGTCAGTAAAATCTTTATGTATTATTTATTAACTGTAGTATAAATAACTGACAAGTTAGTATTCTTTGATGAAGACGTGTGACGTGACGTTTTCTAACCGTGGGAGAGCCATGGTTCGGCACGAATGGCCCGGCTTGACCGGAGTGATACCCGGCCTCACAGAAAACCGGCGTGAAGCTTCCATTGTGTTTCGCCGAGTGAGAGAGGGTGCCGGAGGCCCAACCTCCCCCCGCCCCCAATTCCCCCCATCCCCCTATCCGGCAACGTACTTGTGACTCCCTCCTCTGGTGTTGCGGGTGTCTATGGGCGGCGGTAATCGCTTACCATCAGGTGATCTTTCTACTCGTTTGCCACATATCACATTTAAAAAAAGACGTAAGTCTCATTAAAGCTTCTGATGGGTTCCACTTAGTAAGCCAAAGTTTTCATGTAGGTATTAGGTGTAGAACTTAGTATAATTATGTATAATATTTTAGGCCAAGAAATCCTGAAAACTTTTATGCGTACTTACATGTAAGGCATCGCAAAATGATGGACGTTTATATTGTACAATATAAGACTTGTTAATAAACATTAAACTATAGTTAAAAAGTTACGTTACATAATATTAAGAAATATTCTTTTTTTGACTGACTCGGTGGCTAAGTGGTTAGCGATCCTGACCTCTGATTCGAGAATCGTGGGTTCGATCCCACACAGGGCAAACTTTTCTGTGATGAGCAGAATTGTTTGCTCTGAGTCTGGGTGTATAATATCTATTACGTATGTATTTAAATATATATGTGTATGTATATCAGTCTCTGGTTCCCAAGATACAGGGGATCCTAGTTTGGGGCCAGATGACCGTGTGTGATTTGTCCCGGATATTATTATTATTAAATCTACAATTGGTAAGCCCTTTTTGTTGTAAATGAATAACCTTAATGGATATAATGGCGGTTATCTGGTTTTTGATAACATTTCAATTTTTTCACCTAAATTCCGATATTTTCCATTATTAAAATCATTACAAGTTGGCTTTCAAAATACCTCTTTTGGAAAGTTAAACGAAGACTTCTCCTTATTTTACTGAACAATTTTACCTTAGGGACTGAATTCTTACAAAAAAACCGGCCAAGTGCGAGTCGGACTCGCGCACCGAGGGTTCCGTATAAATTCATAATCACACATGTCTTGAACTCAATATTTTTTATATTTGAGTTGATTGAATGAAAGGTAATTTGCGGTTTACGATTTATGACGAATTAAAAAAAACTACTTACTAGATCTCGTTCAAACCAATTTTCGGTGGAAGTTTGCTTAGTAATGTACATCATATATTTTTTCTAGTTTTATCATTCTCTTATTTTAGAAGTTACAGGGGGGGGGACACACATTTTACCACTTGGAAGTGTCTCTCGCGCAAACTATTCGGTTTAGAAAAAAAATATATTAGAAACCTCAATATCATTTTTGAAGACCTATCGATAGATACCCCACACGTATAGGTTTGATGAAAAATTTTTTTTTTGAGTTTCAGTTCTAAGTACGGGGAACCCCCAAAAATTATTGTTTTTTTTTCTATTTTTGTGTGAAAATCTTAATGCGGTTCACAGAATACATCTACTTACCAAGTTTCAACGGTATAGTCCTTATAGTTTCGGAAAAAAGTGGCTGTGACATACGAACGGACAGACAGACAGACATGAGGAATTCATAAGGGTTCCGTTTTTTGCCATTTGGCTACGGAACCCTAAAAATACAAATTTAGTAGATCAGCTGATGATATGTGTGCAGAATATACAAGGCGTCACAAAAGTGCATTTGGGATTTTAAGGGGTTACTCTGAATCAAGTATAGAATACAGGAAAAATTTTGAAAAAATCTGATCTTTAACTTTTTTCGGTTTCCCTTACTTAATCTGAATAGTGAATCAAGAAGTTGTAGATCGGATTTTTTAATATTTTTCCTGTTTTCTATACTTGATTCTGAGTAACCCCTAAAATCTCAAACGCACTTTTTTATCGCCCTTTATATCTTTATATCTTTATATCTGATGAGTCTCAGACGTTACATATACATCTATCTTTATCAAATGTAGCATTCGCCATGGATCATTTATAATTGTACGCTGGTGGCAGGACCTGCACAATGCAATGGACAGTGCTCTCCGTGTGGCTCAGTTCTGGTACTCAAAAATGTTACATGCCTCAGGACCGATTCGCTAAGAAGAAATGCCTAAAGGATTAGCAGACACTTCATGAGCTATTGTGTAAAGAACTTGAAATAAAAACGAGTCTGACGCTGTCAGTTTGATTGTCATATTTATTATTATTATTTGGTGCCAAAAAAAAAAAAAAACCGCGAAGCGTGGACTTATAATTGACCACGCTGAATACGTTAAAAACAACCGACTTCAATCGCAACAACTCCAATTTTGCAATGTTTTTGTTGATTTTCTCAAAAACCACTGAATCGATTTCGATAAAATTTATATGGGACCACTTGTGAAGTATACCCTTTTAAACAAAAAAAGAATTTTCCAAATCGGTTCAAGCGTATTCGAGTAATCGGTGAACATACATAAAAAAAAAAAAAAGATTCCGACGAATTGAGAACCTCCTCCTTTTTTTCGATGTCGGTTAAAAACAGGATAATTATAAGTTTAGTTTCAAATGGCTAGCCACTTTATAGACTTAAAATGAGATATTTAGATCTATCATTGTAATGTGGACTAGTGTGGATAATGGCATCAAAAGGGTACGTATACTGTAGTAAGATCCCATATCTTTTTTATGTGGTCCAAAGACATTTTCATAAAAATTTTGTAAGTTTTATAATGTTAAGTAAGTTTTTTTTTTATATTTATGTTACTAAAAATGAGGTCTCTTCTCGATGATGTTCAATTAAAAATAATAAACTTAATTAAAATAAAAATATAGTTAAAGTTAATATTTTAAAATTAAATTTAATTACTTTTATTTTTTTAAATGAAATTAAAACTTTAATGTATGGTAGGTTAATAATTTTAATAATAATAATTTAAAACTTTAAGATAGGCTTCCTTTTATGAAACTTTTATGTCGTATTTTAATTTAGCTTTAGTTTTAATTAAAATCGTGGCAAAAGTACTGGACACAATGCAACAAAACCACAAAGATACTCCACTAGATTCCTGTATAACAATCAAAATTGGACACCCATTGTCACTTGTACCAAAACCGGAAACTTTGAAAGATAGACGGCATGGCATCTCTAATATATGAACGCCTATATCAGCCATCCAGTCACAAAAGACCTCTATCAATACATTCGCCGCACATATCAGAGATGTCTTATTAAACTGGTCACTATGTACGGTGATAGTTATTTGTATCTGTTAAGGGCCAGATTCAATTACTATGCATACATAGTAAGGAAGAATCCCATAGGAAGATCGCAGGGGTCTTCATGGGTGTGTCAGATGTAAATAAGATTGTGTTAACAACCCATATCGTCCTCACTGCAGTGACACGGGGGCCAAGTCCGGATTGGTGGAGGTTGTGGGGCTAGTGGTTAACCCCAGTGTAAGAAGCTTTCAAGCCGCCTATAAGGCGTCCGACATGGGTTAACGACTGCCATCTAGTGATAACAAGCCGGCACCAACGGCTTAACGTGCCTTGCGAAGCATGGAAACGGTCGAGATAAATGGCACTAACAGTCAAACCGATCCAGGTTATGACCGTGTCTGCAGTCAGTTAACCTGCGTGATCGACGTGACCGTGATGATGATGTGATGTGATGATGATGTATGACTAAGTGATGATGATGCCGAAGATGAAAGCGGACTTATCAAGGTTCCCCACTTTTTCAAGACGGAAATACTTTTCTAAACAGGAAAACTTAAATAAAGCCCTATAAGACGCGCTTAGACAGTGTTAATTTACTGTAATAACATTAGCAAACCCGCAGTGAAACTTCGAAGATATCACACATAACATTTAAACACTTTGTGGTGAGGTGACCGTGTTAACTCATACCATCCGTCGAGACCATAACAATTTCAAGGGACGCATATATTAGATGCTATCTTCCCCTTAATTCACTTAAGGGCTCTTGTCACCGTATCATGAAGGTTCCCTCGCATGTTGTATATTATATTATGTGATAGTCCTGTCTGTTAAATTACTATTTAGTGTAAACATTGCTGTTGATATAAATCTTTGATCTATTGCGTAATTTGTGGGTCCTATTCAAGTAGGCTTTTAGTGGGAACCTAAATTACCGTCAGCCATTTTGTTTTGTGTTGCCAAGGCTTTTGTTAAATTAAACCAAGAAATACGTTTTGTAGATCTACTGTTATTAAAATTGTTGAGTCAAAGTGAGGTCACTACTTTCTATCATATTCTATCTATAGACACAAACACATTTGTAAAAGGTTTTTGGTAGCAACATGTATTATTTTTATGCGTGCCAATATGATGCGTTATTTTTATTTGAGGCACGCAGACCATAAACACTAAGTAGATTTAGATTCATTTTATTTCATATTATCAATGTCATGTTTACAATAAAATTAAAAATGTCAGAGTAGGTATAATATGATATCGTCAGAAATATAATAGTTGAAATGTCGGATGTAAAAAATAATAATTATTATAGTAAATAAATGTTAAATGCCACAGTATAAAAACGAATAAGAGTAAAATAAAAATAAAATAAATTTACTAAGAAAATACAATCTTTATGTCACATAATAATACTTAATTAAAGTTTTCAGTATATTCATTAACTGTATAAAATTCAGTTTCAATTCAAAAAGTAGTTTCTTCATTGTTATTGATGTTTTAATAAGTCTACACAAAAATGTTTTATGTAGTAGTAGTTATTATTATAGTCCAAAGTCCAAATATATTTATTGCATTGCTACAGGTATTGATAAGATGTCTTAGATATCATATTATATCATATTTATTGGCATAAGTAAAAATACAAGTTTTGCTTAGAAACATTCTAAGATTAACTACAAAAAAATAAAGTAACTTAATGATAAAGGATTACAGTTCTCGAATGGCGACCGCGCACCGGAAGGCGCAGTGTGGGCAGGCCTCCGATTCGGTGGACCGACGACCTGGTAAAGGTTGCAGGAAGCCGCTGGATGCGAGCCGCACAGGACCGGTCGGTGTGGAAATCCTTGGGGGAGGCCTTTGTCCAGCAGTGGACGTCTTTCGGCTGATAGATAGATAGATAGAAAGGATTACAATAATATGTTAACAACATGTTGTTATTTAATTAAATTAATTCATAATTACGTTTATCTTCTAAAAATTCTTTAAAAGTGTAGTAAATTTTTGTTACTAACCACTTATGCAGACTATTCTTGAACGCACAATCAGAGGACGCTTCCTTTATTTCAGCAGGCAGTATATTGTACACTGACGACCCTTTTACGTACACGGAAAACTGCGATTTTTTCAATCGGTGGCTGGGGATCTTTAGCGCGTGTTTGTGTCGGGTGGGGTATCTGTGGTGGGCCCCACACTGTTGGTATTGGTCCAAGTTCTTTCTCACAAATACGCTCATTTTCAGAATAAGTATGCATGGCACTGTGAGGATTTTCAATTTAATAAAATAAGGCCTAGCTGGCTCGTTGTATGGGACGCGCGCTAAAATGCGTATGGCGCGCTTTTGTAACTTAAAAGCTCGCTCCCACTGCGCTGCTCTTTCCCACAGCTCAGTGCCATACATAAGAGACTCCGCAGCATACCAAAGAGGTGTACAATATATAATTAGAAACTTATTAATCCACGCATTTGAGTATATAATCCAATAAAAATAAAAATGTCAGTTTTACATAAACAGAAATATTATATCAAGTTTTGTCATTATTATCATTTATAAATTCTTGCACACTATACTATAATTTTGTCAATAGCCAATCAATTACAGTTTTTTTAGAGAGATATCATTGACACAATAGAAGACAAACATACAGTTTGTTTCTTTTTTAATTTTGGTTAATTTAAACCCATATTATACCGTGAAAATGTCACATTTTCCTCAGAAAAAGGAGTGAAAAATGTTTAGCTTTCACCGGTAAGCAACATGATTTATCTCCAATTTTCTCCGTCACAAAGTTAACAAGCTCTAAAACAGAAATTAAGTGAAAATAAAAATGTGAAATAACTAAGCAATTAGTTAAATGGATATTAATGCCAGCGTCAAGGAATTTTCTAATTTATGGATTTGTTATTTTGTGGATGTTTAGAAAGAAAATTAATTTTTCTAATAAGAATTTGTAATTATGATAAAATAAGTTAAAGGAACTACCAAGAAGTCGCATATCGAAAGTTCCGTATGTTAACTATTTAGTATAATTAATTATTATTATTTGTTTATATTGAAAACTTATCATTATTAAATGTAATTTTTATAGCACTTTTACTAATTAGTAGTTTTTAGTATGATGTACAACTGTAACACTGATATAATGGCAACACTGGTGTTCGTTTCCTATTGGCGAATGATTGTGATTGGTGCAGTGAATCGACCAATAGGAAACGAGCATGTGGTTTAATTAAATTTTAATTTTTAAACTGTTTAGAGACACTTTTTGGCTGGATCTCGAAGTGAAAGGTTTTGTCTAAAATAAGTGTGTGTGGAATTAATTGTGGTTAATATTTAAAATATAATTCGTGGTTTGAAGTTAACTACTGTGGTTTTATTCTAAGTCGTCGCCGAAATACAGAAAGATTTTATCAACTTCAGAAGCGGGACGAAACATACAGTTAAATTATGGAGGAACCGGATCGATCACGTTCGCGACAACGACAACTGCTGACACCAGCTGAATCCAGGGCAAGTGGAAGCGAACGAGCTCATCGGCAGCGCAGCCCCAGTCGGTTGTATCGCAGACGGGACTACGATGAAGGACGGATCGATTCTGCAACCCGAAGCCGCAGCAGAGTTCGTCGCAGTGAGTCACGCCACAGATTTTATAGAAGTCGTAGTCCATCACGAAGATTAACTGTTGCTAGGGTGTCTCGTAGCCCTGATCGTAGGCAAACTCGAAATTCTCGGGAACGTTTTCGCGAGCGTCAACGTTACTATAGAACACGTAGTCGAAGTCCTATTGAACCTAGTTCTGTCGATTTACTATCTAAGTTTGCAAATATGTTACAAGGTTTATCTAACAACAATAATAAAATTAATAAAGATAGTTTTTCTAACACAAATGTAATACCAGAGTTCGATCCTTCTTTGAAAAATCAAACCATTACAAAATGGATTTCTAAAGTCAATGAAATAGCTGTTATGTACGAGTGGTCAGACAGACAGATTGTACACTATGCGTTGTCTAAATTAGTTGGTATTGCTAAAAGGTGGTACGAGGGTTTGCCTACAGTTATGTATAGTTGGTCTGAATGGCAAACAAAACTCAAAAATGCTTTCCCTGCGGATGAAAACTATGGGCAGATTTTGTCGGATATGCTGGATAAGAGGGCTAAATTTGGCGAGTCGCTTGAGAATTATTTTTACGAAAAAGTCAGTTTGATTAATCGTTGCGACATATTTGGAAAGAGGGCAGTCGAATGTATTTTACATGGAATTGATGACCGATCAGTGAGATTTGGAGCTGAGGCCGCTCAATTCAGTGATCCTGATAAATTATTAGCTTACCTGCGTAATGTTAAAATTATTAATAAAAAGGTAGATTTGTCACAGAAAAGGAATCCTATAAAACATATTTCTACAAATAATAGTAAATCAAATAATATAAGGTGTTATAACTGTAAAGAAGAGGGTCATCCCGTGTCCAAGTGTTCTAAACCAATAAAAAAATGCAGTAGGTGTTCAGCTGTAGGTCACGTTGAGTCCGAATGTTTCCGTAATATTAAAACTGTTGAGTCAAACAATAGTAAAACTGTCTTGACTATAAATGATACCTCTTATCATAGCATATCTGACAAATATTTGCAAACTGTGAAAATCAATGGAGTTGAAACAAAAGCATTTATTGATTTAGGGAGCGAATTAACTTTAATACGGGAAAGTGAAGCTAAAACAATTTTAGCAGATTGGAATAAAGACGCCATACATCCAATGTCAGGTTTTGGTGGTGCAGTGGTAGAATCGTTAGGATCAAAAGACGCTGTCTTGGATATTCAAGGAGTAAAAGCTAATGTTAACTGTGTCGTTGTACCAGATTTGTTTTTAAAATATCCGATGCTTGTAGGTCAGTCTTATAGTGAGCAATCACATGTCAGAATTGTAAAAACGGATAAAAGTTTAATAATACTTGATGGATCGAATCAAAATAGTAAAATAAATAATCGTTTAGTGTTAAGGGTAACGGAAGATACTATTATCAGTGAAACTAATTTAGTTGATGTATATTGTGAGTCTAAGTATAATGGTTCTATTTATGTTAAAAGTAGTTTTCGGAGTCAACCTAACAGAGAATTTTGTATAGTGGAAGGTGTTTATAAATTAGAAAATGGAAGAGGATCTATTTTGGTTATTCCACAAGTACCAAAACTGAGTTTCAAATTGAATGAAGTACTAGCCAGAGTTGAGATAGTTCTAGAGTCATTTGGATTTTATGAAATTAATAAAATTAATTCAAACTCGAATGTATACGAACCGTTTAAGATTGATGATTTAAAAACAGGTGACATAAGTGATACTAATAAAAATAAATTACTTGCACTAGTCAACAAATATCGGGATTGTTTTGCAACTTGTCTTGAAGAATTAGGATGCACAAATATAGAAAAAATGTCTATAGAGTTAAATAATAATGAACCTGTAATATATAAACCATATCGTTTATCAGCAAATGAGAGGCAAGAAGTTCAAGGTATGATTGATGATTTAGCTGATAATGGTATAATCCGGGAGTCCAATTCACCTTACGCGAGTCCTGTTATTCTCGTACGAAAAAAAACTGGCGATAAGAGACTTTGCGTTGACTACAGGCAACTTAATCGCAAAACAATAAAACAACATTACCCTTTACCATGTATGGAGGACCAGATGAATAGATTGTCGGGGAATAATTACTATACTGCACTAGATCTCGCAAGTGGTTATTATCAGATCGAGCTTAATGAGGAATCTAAGTCTAAGACTGCTTTTGTTACGCCTGATGGGCAATGGGAATTTAACCGCATGCCATTTGGCCTTGCCAATGCGCCGGCTATATTTCAAAGGACTGTCAATAAGGCTTTAGGTCCTCTTAGATTCAGTACAGCTGTTGCCTATATGGATGATATATTAGTGCCGTCAAAAACAGTAGATGAGGGTTTCGAAAAATTAGAATCTATTTTTATTAAGTTTAGAGCGGCAAAACTTACCCTAAAGTTACCGAAGTGCTATTTTTTCCAATCATCAGTGGACTTCCTAGGATTCGAAGTATCCTCAGAAGGTATAAAGCCGGGTTCAAAAAAGATTGAGGCTGTTCAATCCTTCCCCATTCCAAAAAATGTACATAATATAAGGCAGTTTATAGGCTTAGCTAGTTTTTTTAGAAAATTTATCAAAAATTTTGCTACTATTGCTCAACCACTTACAAAGCTATTAAAAAATAATGCAGTATGGACTTGGGGAGCTGAACAGCAGCAAGCTTTTGAAACCCTTAAAAATAAATTAGTTTCTCGTCCTATATTAGCGCTGTATGACCCTAAACTGGTTACAGAATTACACACTGATGCAAGTAAATGGGGCGTAGGGGGAATGATATTACAAAAACAGTTAGACGGTGAACTGAAACCTGTAGCGTACTATAGCCGTCAAACTTCGCCCGAAGAACAGCATTTTTCGTCTTACGATTTGGAAACGCTTGCTGTTGTTTCCTGTTTAACAAAGTTTAGGTCGTATTTGCTTGGTATGAATTTTACTGTAGTTACAGATTGCAACTCTTTGCGAGCTACCTTCTTAAAGAGAGATATGATATCTAGAGTCGCTCGTTGGTGGGCACTGATTCAAGAATTCGACTGTAACATAGTTTATAAATCGGGAAAAGGCATGGTTCATGTTGATACACTCAGCAGGAATCCAGTTTCCTCTGAGTTAGAAAATTTAGATTTACCAGTTGTTTACACTATAAATGAAGAATGGCTAAAAACTGTACAGATAGATGACACTGAAATAAATAGGATAAAAGATATTTTGACTGATCCGAGTAGTGATAACGTGATTGAAATTAAAAATAATTACTGTATTAAAAATAACAATGTTTACAGAAAAACTGATGATGGAGCCAAATGGTTAGTACCAAAGGGTGTACGTTGGCAAATTCTTAAGACATGTCATGACGATATAGGGCATTTCTCAATCGAAAAGACGTTACAGAAAGTCAAAGAACATTACTGGTTTCCTAAATTAAGGAGATTTGTAACAAAGTACGTCAAGGCATGTCTAGAATGCGCCCACAGTAAAGCTCCCTCGGGAAAGAAATCGGGATATTTACATCCTATCCCAAAAGTGTCTATACCCTTCAACACCATTCATGCTGACCATTTGGGCCCTTTTAATCAAAGTAAAAGCAAGAATAAGTATCTACTCGTGATAATAGATGCTTATACTAAATTTATTGTTTTAAAACCTGTTAAAAGCACTAAGGCTAGTACAACAATAAAGGCATTTAGAGAATATTTTGGTACATTTGGTACTCCAAAGAGACTCATAACGGATAGATATTCTTCTTTTACTGGGAAAAAGATAAAAACTTTTCTTAATGGTCTAGGCGTTCATCACATAATGAATGCGGTAGCTACTCCCCGAGCTAACGGGCAAGTAGAGAGGTACAACCGGACGATACTTGATTCATTAACCGCGATGAATCACGGGCGCGAGGAATGCTTATGGGACGAGAAAGTATTAGAAGTTCAATGGGGGTTAAATAATACGGTTAATCAAGGTACAGGCAAAACACCAGCGGAGGTATTATTTGGTTTAAAAATGACAAGTTTGACTGAGGGAAAGATAGTTTCGGCTTTACGTGATGACAGTGACGATGAAGTACATTTTAAGGAAATACGGACAGAAGTAGATGTGCACGTAACTGAATCGCAAAGAAAACAAAAAGCACGGTTTGATAAAATTCGGAGCAAACCTAGGCAATTTAAAATCGGAGACTTAGTGAGAGTTGAAAGAAACATTCCTTGTCCTGGCAAAAGTAAAAAATTGCAATCAAAATTTTCAGGTCCCTATAAAATAGTAAAGTTATTAGATAATGATAGGTATTTAGTAGAAGATACCCCATTAACGAAACATAAAGGTAAAGCTAGTTACAAAGGAATACATCCCGTAGAAAAGATACATCCGTGGTTAGTGTTTAAGGGTATCGATGACAGTGATTCTAGCGAAATCAATGATGGGAGTGACACAGATAATTACGAGAGAAATACAACAGTAATTAGAGAAAGTCCGATAAATAGGGAAGCTCTTGAAGATAGGGTAACCGAGATAGGTATTGTAAATGAGAATGAAGAAGACAGTAATAATGAAGAGTAAAACAGGAATATTTTTTAAATGAAATTGCTGATTAGTTTTGCCAATATTATTTTATTTTTAAAGAAGGATCTGACTCATGTAAAATAAAATTATGAAAGATAAGGTAATATATATCGGGAGGTTATAATACAAGGGAAGGATATAATGGAAGGTTATACAAATAAAGGAAGGATATAACGGAAGGTTATAATATTATAATTAAGGAAATATATAATAATAAAGGAAGGATATGATTAAAGTATGAAAAAGTTAGTATGGTAATAGATTCATAAATACAAAATGAAAATAATAACTTTTACACTAATTTTTGTAAAATTAACATAAAAAGTTACGAATAAAAATGCATATTATTTGTTTATTTATTAATTTATTTATATTTAAATTTGTAGGTATGAGGTCATACCTAGTAGTCAGGATGGACGAACTGTTAACTATTTAGTATAATTAATTATTATTATTTGTTTATATTGAAAACTTATCATTATTAAATGTAATTTTTATAGCACTTTTACTAATTAGTAGTTTTTAGTATGATGTACAACTGTAACACTGATATAATGGCAACACTGGTGTTCGTTTCCTATTGGCGAATGATTGTGATTGGTGCAGTGAATCGACCAATAGGAAACGAGCATGTGGTTTAATTAAATTTTAATTTTTAAACTGTTTAGAGACACTTTTTGGCTGGATCTCGAAGTGAAAGGTTTTGTCTAAAATAAGTGTGTGTGGAATTAATTGTGGTTAATATTTAAAATATAATTCGTGGTTTGAAGTTAACTACTGTGGTTTTATTCTAAGTCGTCGCCGAAATACAGAAAGATTTTATCACGTATATTTAAACTACGTAAGATTGTACTTTAAATAAATAAATAAACAGTCACGCATTACTATCGTCTACCATAAACAGAATTGTAATTAATAATAATAAATATCCGGGACAAGTCACACACGGTCATCTGGCCCTAAACTAGGATTCCCTGTGCTATGGAACCAGAGACTGATATACATACACACATACGTTTAAATAAATACATTAGATATAGTACACCCAGACACAGAGAAAACAAATCTGCTCATTACATAAATGTTTGCTCTGGGTGGCGGTGGTGATTTGTATTGCTCAATACAAATCAGTAGTTGACATTAATAATTACCCGCAAACGATAGTGGGTAGTCATTTATCTGCGTTTGTATGTCAGGTACCGTAATTGCATTTTTCACGAATTGTTTAGTAACAGTACGTTATAAAGATACAGTATCGTATAAAGTTTCATTTAAATTGCTAAAGATTATTAGAAAAAATAACAAAGTAATTACGCGTACTCCCATATTAAAGGCCGGCAACGCACTTGTGACTTCTCTGGTGTTGCGGGTGTCCATGGGCGGCGGTAATCGCTTACCATCAGGTGATCCGTATGCTCGTTTGCCACCTCTGCCATAAAAAAAAAATTGGTTAAACCAAGTTTTACATTTACTTGAGACGTAAAGATAATAATTGAATTTTAGCTCTCGATGACACCTTTTGGGACAGGGAAGGTGAGTAAACCTTGAAAGCAAAGAGATGCAACACCTCTACTGAGTAACCTCAATTTCTTCAGATTTCTGGACTCTTAAATTTTCAAATTTTCAGACCTTGCATATGAAGGCAGTAAGATCATTTTTAGAGCTTTTTCGCATCTATCATTCGGTTGGTTTAAAAAAACTCTGTGTCAACTTGAACTTGACAGAAAATGTGTCGGTTAACACTATATAACAACTATTGAATAATAGAACATTCTGGAATTGCTGCAAACAAATCGATCCAGGTCTTAAGCTCTCTACATGAGTGGCAGGTTTGCAAATTGCCCTCCAGCTGAGTTTTTCCACTGCGCTTTAAAACATTCGCATAAAAATTATGAAATATGATCTAAGCGAATTTTTTTATGATTATCAGAAAATTGTTAAAACTTTTTTTATTTGACTCTATTCTACAAGGTGTTTTTTAATGGTGTATGTGAATTCATTTGAAATAACATGGATATGTTCACATGCGCCTTTAAAAATATCCTCGTACATGGATTTTGTTTTCTTATCTAAAAGAGGCGCATGACATGCCATTTCTATAACATGTAAGTTGCGTGACTGGTCTGATAAGCAACTTTCGGTGTGACCATATTGCGATACTTAATAACCTATTCTCTTTATCGAATGGATTTATTAACCATGGTATCTTAATGAATACATCGGTTGTACATATTCCACGGATAGAAAAAAAATGTCACTAAAAATAATTTGTAAAACATCTACTTAAATAAAAATATAGTTTTATTTGATTTAATTTAATTTTTTCCCATAATATCAGTCGTGGTTAGGTGAAAGTAAACCTAAAAAAAGCATTCTAGAACAAATAACTAGAAATAGGTTGAACAAGTTTTTCTGTGTAATAATGGTGCATCGCACGTCGTTGCTATATCGGACTAGGCGCGTGACTGGTGTGTGAAGCAGCCCTTAGCGTGGCCAAGTTCTATATTTTTTGTTAACATCGAACTATCGAAGTAATACTGAATATATTATGGTCATAATATCGTAAGGGAAGTTAGAGCAAAAATTGGATGCGGTAACAATGATACTTAACCAAAAATACACATCTACTAACTTAAATAAATATAAAAACATCTAAAAAAATATATACTTCGCTGGGACAAGGAATAGTACATCCTGTATACAGGGGTGATAACAACATGTCTAGCAATATTTTAACTGTGGCTTCTACTCATCAAACTGAACAACTTTCCCGAAGAAAGTCATGGTCAAAAAGCAAAAAAAATTTGGCCTTCCCATACAAAGTTCATCAACCACCTGACGGATTTGTATGAAGAGTCCAAAATTTTTTTTGCTTTTTGAGTATGAGTTTCTTGGGGAAAGTTGTTCAGTTTGATGAGCAGAAGCCACAGTTAAAATGTTGCCAGACATGTTGTTATCATTCTGTATAAGTACAGCTGGGTGTGCCAGTACTGGAACTGTAACTGATAGATAGATAGATAATTTATTCATTTCTCTAAAAAAGCAGCACCATACAAATAAAACAAAATAGAAAAAATAACGAAATAAAATACTGGTAGTTACTGGTAGTTACGTTAACTGGTAGTTACGAAAGTTCTAACATAACACAAACAATTTTTTTATTTATTTAAGTAGATGCTTTACACATTCTTTTAAATCGTAGTTTTTTTCTACCTAGTGCAAAGTCCCTACCACGCGGAACTTGTACATTCAACTTTTCGGGAAGCGTTTGAGAAATTTCTAAAATTCAAAAAAGTTTTTGCTTATCTCTTCAAAGAAACACTCTTGGCTTTCACTAGACACAAAAAGTACTTTACTTTTCTATGCTTTCACTAACATTTTCCACAGCATGAGCCGTTACGAGTACTCGTAACGGCTAGTGGATACTTCATTTGCTCTAAGTCCTCTTTTATAATTCGTAGTGGGAAGTGAGAAGAGATTTCCACAGAATTTTCCATTTTCGACTTTATTTTGTTCACAAGCTCCTACATAAAAGACTAGTTCTTAGTGTTGCTATATATTTTTTAAATCTAACATCTCACTAATATTATCCAATAAGGGTTCCTAAAAGAAAAACAAATAAATAAAAAAATGTATTAAATACTTCGGGAATGGTTGGCCATACTCCATACACGGCCAGTGTAACTTATAGTCTAATAACTAATAATAATTGCTTATAATTTAATCTGTTGCAGCTAAGTCCGGATTGGTGGAGATTTTGTCTACCGGTGTTGGTACCTACTGCAAGCGTTTCTTTCGAAAAGAGTGAAGTATGAAAATAATTTTGTAAACCTGCTCGTAATAACTTTGTCCAGGTCAGTTTTGCTTTTCGGTGCCGATTGAAAATCAGCGCTGTACGTTCCACCTGCAGCTATTTTGCTGAGCTCGGAGCCGTTTCACATTACGGCATCAGATACTTAACTGTGTTTTTGTTTATTAATGTATCTTGTGTTATAGTTTTATAATTATGTTGGTTGTTTCATTCTTGTTTTTATTTTTGTATTTTATGTCGTAATTTTATGGTCCTTGTGTAAAAAACGGAAAATTCCACCTACTCTCTATAAATTTTAACTGAAAAGTTTTTATGTGTATATGTGTAAAACTCTGTGCCTGTGTGTGTACTTTGAGTGCTTTAAAATGCAAAAATACATAAGTAGGTATTTATTTAATTATTAATAATGAAATTTTGAAATTTAAAAGGTTGCTTTTAATACTGGCTTCGGATTTTCACAATCTGAGTTTCTCTAGCAATTCTTTTAACTAAAAAATAAACTCTAAAAACTAACAAATAATATTTTAAACCTATTATAATTATTATCGTCACATATATTATGTAAGTTCAAATATTTTTATTTTCCAAGCGTCGTCGCGTCGGGGGACCGCTAAAGTTTATAAAGCATTTTTTCAACAACAGATAATTAATTATTAAGAATTACATTTAGGTACGAGCGATCTTTAATTTCATGCATAGTCTACGCACTACGTAATGCCGCGCGCGGCGAGCTCGGTGTGCGGTATGCGGCGCGGGGGAGGCGTCACCAAGTGCGGCGACCCGAACGGGCATACACGTGAGGGCAGACGTCGTTGACGGTTGTGTCGATTTTGCGAATTTTTCGGAATAAATTCTTTTGTTGCAATCTGCGACTACACCTGTTTTTCTCACTTAGCGGTCCCCCGACGCGACGACGCTTGGAAAATAAAAATATTTGAACTTACATAATATATGTGACGATAATAATTATAATAGGTTTAAAATATTATTTGTTAGTTTTTAGAGTTTATTTTTTGTGTCGGGGGGTTTTTAAAATTTTAATTTTACTTTTATTTTGTCCTTTTTAAAGTAGGTATAAATATTAGGAAGGTATTTATAATGATTAGTTAGTTGAGTTAGTAACGATAGGACATATGGAAGGTAGTCAGATCCCCTCACCAACTATTAAAGAGCTGATGATCTTCAAACGGCTGATCAGGTCATGGTTACCTTATCATATACTTTCAATATCATTGAAGTAACATGGTACCAAATTTCGAATCGATAGGACATATGGAATGTAGTCAGATCCCCTCATCAACTATTAAAGAGCTGATGATCTTCGAACGGCTGATCAGGTCATGGTTACCTTACCATATACTTTCAATATCATTGAAGTAACACGGTACCAAATTTCGAATCGATAGGACATATGGAAGGTAGTCAGATCCCCTCATCAACTATTAAAGAACTGATGATCTTCAAACGGCTGACCAGCTCACGCTTGCCTTACCATGTTCTTTAAATATCGTTGAAGTAACACGGTACCAAATTTCGAATCGATCGGACATAAGGAAGTTAGTCAGATCCCCTCATCAACTAGAAAAGAGCTGATGATCTTCAAACGGCTGAACAGATTTTCATGAAACATGGCTAAGAACACTCGGGATAAAATTATCTATGACACAAAAAAAACAAAACGAAAATCAGTTCATCCGTTTGGGAGCTACGATACCACAGACAGATACACAGATACACAGACACGTTAAACTTATAAACTTATAACACCCCTCTTTTTGCGTCGGGGGTTAAAAAGCGGTCAAGTGCTTTTCGGGCCACGCGCAATGTAGGGTTCTGTAGTACTTCGACAGACAATGCTTCAAGGGAAAACCTCCCGTCTTACAAAATTGACTACTACTCGTTAACTTGTAAAGTCTACTTAGCTGTGATAGTTTTCTATTTAACTTCGTTATATATACTAATGCCATGAATATTTTCACATTTCTATAAGCAAACGTTTAGCTGGCAGAGTTGACACATGTCTTTAAGAAAAAAAATCATTTTAAAGGTTAACATTTCGAAAACGGATTCCTGAATCGAAAATGGTTTTAGCAAACCTAAAATATTTTTGAATTTAACTATGCGACAGAAAGTCGTTATGCGAGGTTCTGTTTTGTATGGAAAAAATTGTGTCGCAACGGGAACTTAACGAAGGTACGTACTGTCCGTGAAAGTGTTAAAATATGTTTTTTTATGACAAATGTTTTGTGATACTAAGATTTTATGATGATGTTTTGTATTTTATGATAAGCATTTTTGAAATATCAGAAATTTTAGGCAGCTTGTGCTCTGAGCATCTGTGAAGAACAGAACGTCTCGAATTCCAAAGAATTCCCCAACCATTGCATCGAAGGGAAAAGGGCTACATCTTAAACACAGAAACAAGAATCTGGCAATGAATTTTTGGAATGTTTCAAAAGTCAAAAAGCGAGTAATAATTTTGTAAGAAATACCTACCTTTACACTTACTAAACTCATCGAAATTTCTAGAAAAGAGTGGGTGTAACTATGTATTAAAGTAATAGCGTGGCAGTGTGACGATTTTTTATCATCAACATCAGCCGAAAGACGTCCACTGCTGGACAAAGGCCTCCTCCAAGGATTTTCACACCGACTGGTTTCGATCAACAGATAATTTCAATCCTACTTTAGCAGAATTGGAGGAATAAAAATAAGGAAATAAATTGAGAAATATTGTACTTCAATATAATCTGAAACAAATACCAGTACAAGAATCGAAGCAAAAAATATGTTCCAAAGCTAGAAATACTTCTTCTTTGTCCTCGCCTTATCCCGTTACGCGGGGTCGGCTTTCTTGATCTTGAGGTTCCATCTATTCCGCTGTTTAGCATCGTCGACTGATAGGCCACATTCCTTCATATCCTTCTGCACTTTGGTCATCCACGTCGTCTGTGGCCTGCCCCTCCCTCTTTTTTGTGTAGCCATGGAAAGTCACTTTTTGACGATATGGTCATCGGGTCTTCGCAGCACATGCCCATACCATCTCAGTCTGGCCTCGGTGTGTTTTTCGGTAATAGGTGCAACTTTGAAACTCCCCCGTACATGCTCGTTACCGTCCACCCGCCCAGCGTAGCATACGCAATTCCGTGGTATGAAGTTTTTCTTCATGTGTTTTCTTCTTAGCCCAGGTTTCACTACCGTAGAGACATACTGGTCTAACAGCGGTTTTATAAACCTTGCCTTGGGTTGTTTGCATTTTAGGATCGCATAAAACGCCTGTTAAGGTACGCTACTTTTTCCACCCAGATGTAGTTCTACATGTCGGCGGTTATCGATCCGTCTTCTGCGAGAACAGAGCCTAGGTAATTGAAGGCCTTTACTCTAGGTAGGGCTTTACCATCTAGCGTGACGTCTATGCTCGATAAGTTAGATTCGTCGGGATTGAAGTTGCATACCATGTATTCGGTCTTTGTTCTACTTATGCGCAGCCCATTTAGTTCGAGGGATCTCCTCTACTGATGAAAGGCCAGTTGCGTTGGTATGGACATCTTGTACGTATAGAGACCTCAAGGTTGCCGAAAACCGTATTTTATTCAGAGCTTGCCTCAGGTAAACGCAAACCTGGAGGACAATATCTACGTTACAAGGATGTCTTGAAACGCCATCTTACAGCTTCTGGTGTGTCTTGCGATTCATGGGAATAGAAAAAAGGCATAGAAAACTTTGAACAAGTTCGTCTAGAAGATCTTGACGCTAAACGCCAACTCCGAAAATCTCGACCCAAGCCCTCCTACACTTACACATACAATAGCTGCGGGTAACTTCACTGTGCTATTTGCAACCGGATATTTAAAACCGAATTCGGCTTTGCATGTCATATCCGAGCACATTCTAGAAAAACTGATCCAAACTGACAGGGTGTCGCCGTCGACGGATACGTCTGGGAGGACATCGTATACTGTCAGAGATCAGAGCCACATCATCTGCATATAGAAGATTCCTCGGCGTAGGTTTCTGGATTTTCTCAGTAAGGTAGTTCATGGTGATATTAAATAACAAGGGGCTCAGCGCACTACCTTGATGAACTCCTACTTTGATGTCGAAGCTCGCTGACATGCCTGCTGGACTCCTTACACTAGTCTGCACGTTTGATACATGCCCATTAACAGTCTCACATAGCATTCGGGTACATTCTGAGCACTGAGAGTTTGCCATATCAAACTTCTCGGCACATGATCAAACGCCTTTTCGAGATCTATGAAGACCATCCATAGAGTTTGTTTGTTTTCACGAGCTTTTTCCATTGCCAATCTAATTGCGTAAATTGCGTCTGTGGTTCCTTTTCTCGCAGTAAACCCAAACTGATTTTCTATTAAATTTGTTAGCTGTAGTGTAACGAACCCCCCCAAACGACCTAATTTATAAGAGACCTAATACCGAATAAAAACAACGCATAAAATAATGAATAAAATTCGATGAAACGTTTGGCCAGATCATCTAGTGGAAACCCCACGCTGAAATTAAAGTAACCCTGAACCTTTTAGAGTGTTGATGGTGACAAAATTTTGAAAGGTCTTAGAGACTATTTAATTAGGCAATTATCAATATTAAAGAGGCCCTACCTTTTGTTTTAACTAATCGAATGAACAGCAATTAATAAATTTAATTTAATATAAGAAAATATACAAAGACAGGACATAATTTAGGGCATTTTGGAACTCTCGTGTAGCTGTAAGTCTATAAATTCAGTTTTAAAATATAAAATTAAGCGAGCAATGCATAGGCCAACTACACATCACTATGAAAGCCGCAACCCTATAAGGGTTGCGGGAGGATCCACCATAACCTCCCCTCGTCCTCGACCAGTCTAATACCAACCATTCCGAACAAGTTTAAAATATAAGCTTCATGAAAGTTGACGTGGATACGCCCAAAATGAAGCTAGCAATACGGATTGCAACGCGGTTAGTGATATATAAATAGTATGATTGAGGAGCCCCAGATATATGGTGTACTCAGATGATTTGTGTAAGATAATTTGGTATATTATACCAGTAAATATAAAGTAGGTATTACTACTTGAGTCGATTCTCTACGACTAATGCACTGTGCTGTACAATTTCTGTAATTATAACAGATATAAGACCAAAGGTCAGATGAAATTAAAATCATAAAAGGGACAAGGTCTATGTTCAGTTTGGTGTTGATTAAATATCTGCACTTTGGCAGTAGAAATGAATTAGGTCTTCTTTGAGACATAAATAAAGGAACAATGTCCATATTCTGCTTGGTAATAATTAAATATTTGCACTTTGGCAG
Source organism: Coleophora deauratella (assembly GCA_958295455.1). Classification (NCBI taxonomy): domain Eukaryota; kingdom Metazoa; phylum Arthropoda; class Insecta; order Lepidoptera; family Coleophoridae; genus Coleophora; species Coleophora deauratella. The sequence continues at coordinate 14,855,564 of OY282400.1, read as the reverse complement.
TAGAAATAATTAAGTCTTCTTTGAGACATAAATAGTAGCCTGCACTATGACAGATATTCCAGATAGTAAATAATCCACCCAGATTGCAGCTCACAGCAGCACAACAGCGTACGTTTTCCGTATCTGCCAGATACGTAGTTATACGACTTTTGTATTTTCGTAATACACATATACAAATATACACATCCTAATCTATCACCTCAACAGAAAAGTAAAATCAAAATACAAATATTTCATATATTTCTGAAAACGTATAACTCAGTATATGCATTTCAAGTCCGAAGTAATAATACGTGCACATACGCGGCAGCAGAATCCGCCCCTCCGACCGTATATCGTATCTGGCCGTTGCTCATTTCTACGCCGGCGGCTCAACATGTGAACGTGTGTATCAAATATCAAAATATTCGACAATGGCTAGTGAAAGACGACAGTTTACATAATGCTTCAGTGTAATGCCCAAAAAGTTATGAAAAAACAGCGTAGAAAGAGGAAAATACGGCTAAATGTTCAGTTAATACACGCAATTGATTAGTTACTTACTAATTTCTTCCGAATTTCTTTTAATGTAATTAAATTATGTGAATTAAATTTAAAACTCATATAATATTATCTTTTGTTATTGGTCATAAGTAAGGGGAAACTAGGGACAGTTGATCTCCCCTTTTCATTTTGTTATCTAGGTTTGTAGTTATAAGGCAGAATGCCGATATTGTGGAGTAAAATATACTTTACCTTATTTATCTATTTATCATTTGCTGAAACTAATCCGTTTTTATAAATAATTATTGTTATTTTGCAAAAAAAGGTTTTGTACCAAGTGTCCCCTTTGTATGGGAGACTTGATCATGGCAGCATGGGAGACTTGATCAGGGGAGATCAAATGTACCCTAGTGGTGGGTAGTTCTTGCTAAAAGGGGCTCTCTCTACGTCGTCTGCATTTTCGTTGTCCTCATCAACAGACACCCCAGCGCCGTTGAGGCATTTTCCTTTGCAGTGGAGACACGCCATAGAACAGTTCAGCATTATTTTCCGTCATACACATTTATCACTACCACAATCCTTGGTGCAATAGCAAAATATCGTGTTTAGTTCCCGTCCTCATCACCTCATTCCCGTCCTAATCCATTTATACACTTGGTGGTAGGTGCGTCAGGAATGCTTTTTATAGGTCGGTAGGAATAATAGGTTGAGCTAATGATAGTCTTAATATTTGCCACTGACCCCATGATCAACTCAATACTGACTCATAGTTCTGTGGACCTCGCTACTCTTTTGATAGCTTCCACTTCTCCCGCCCAAGACAGTCTGCTCCTGAAATCTGGCCAAAGAAAACAAAAACAATTTCACAATCCACCCAAGAGCTGTAGCAGCATGGATTTGAATACATTTTGTTCTTACATTCAGCTTTTTACCAGCTAAGACGCAACATCTGCAACTTTCAGAAGGAGCAAGGTGGGTTTCGCAAAATTGTACTTGAAATCCGAAATCATCAAGGAAACGGCAGTGATATTTTAAAATCCCCCCCCCCCCCTGCTTGTGAAGCCTGGGAAGAGGTACTTCTTCATGGTATGGAGCACCAAAAACACTGTCCTTATTTTTGCAGTGGCTATATCCTTCATGGATACCCAGCCACAGCGGGGGCATCAACTAGGTTATATTTGACTCGTACTGACTAAAACCCTACGGTTTTTCTTCACGCCACCATGTGCTAATGCTACGGATTTGCGGGCCCGAGGCGGCCATTCTCAGCAGTGTGGAACTTGCTACACCACCTTAGGAAGGCATGTGGGATCACCATGTGCGCCTTCACATCGGACCCATTTTACGGCGATAAGGCTCCTGCGTTACCGCCCTAGCCCAATCAAGTTGAGGGATGGAGGGAACGAAATTTCCTTCGCCGACCCCGGCCCTCCAGCGGTGAATCACATGAGAGTAAGAATCGTTATCTCTCACTCGCTCCTCTGCCCTATTCTGCGAGATGAATTCCTCACAGAAGATGAGACTCGCTCTCCGTGAACGTATCGACCATGCATCGAACGTTGGTCAACAAGTAGGTTCTCACTAACCAGCCACACTGACTTTCCTCAACCAGTATCATGTCACCCAGAGGGATCATGTGTCCTCAGTTTTCCTATCGTTCCAAAGTAAAACTGCGTATCTTGCCAGTTACGTAATTATTCATCGGAATGTCTGTAGTTTTTTGTTTTGTAAATTCTTTATATTCCGAAGAATAAATCCGTATAGGTAACTTACACGAAACATGTTTCTGAAATTGGGAGGAAAAGGTCGGTAACTGCCAGTTACCGACTTATTCCGCGAAATGCCTTTTCCATATTTTGCGGAATAAAGCCGTAACTGCCACATCCGTGAATAATCGTTGTTATTTTTAATACCGTATCTACAATATTTACTAAATCTTCAGGTTAATATTAATATACAATCATTAAAAATAGAACACAATATTTATCTATGTGCGAATTTTCAATACTGTAAGTTTATTCATGTCAGAGATATGCTTTGACAAATTTATGATAACTTTGTAATCGCTCTACTGTAAAATTTGCATTTTTCAGATACGGAGTTATACGTAGGGCCCATCGAGATGGTACCAAGGGCTTGCCAATTGTAGATGAAAAATACGGTTGTTTGGAAGCTACGCAACACACAAATTGTTGATGCACGTGCAAATGACATATTTTTATTGTAGAAATGTTATTAAAACGCGACAGTTGGTAGGAGTTGGCATTATAGCGTCCCGTTCCGGAACCAAGTTAGGATTTATCTGACAAAAGTCCGTCCCTTTCACACTTTAAAATATTTATAACTAGCTTCTGCCCGTGATTTCGTCTGCGTGGATTTTTAAATTGGATCCAGAGAGAAAGAAAATGGAAATTTTGAGTTTTTAAGCATTCCTCCGGGAACCCTTGAGCTTTTTGTGATAAAACGTATCCTATGTGTTATCAAGTGCTTCATCAATTTACCTACCTTTTATCAAAATCCGTTCAGTAGTTTCGGCGTGAAAGTGGAATAAACAAACAAATAAATAAATAATCAAACAAACATCCATACATTCACATTTATAATATTAGTGAGATGAGATGAGATTATCTTGCTGTCACGGTAAAAAAAAACGAAACTGTTCTGGAACGCTTTTTAATACAGAGTCACAGCTGTGCTTATATTATCTGTGGCTGTGCTTTCGGACTTAGACATGTGGAAAACCGCTCACGAGTGGTGCCCGCTGAATGCCGCTCACGCATAAACACTGAAGGGTTTCCTATGAATGATTACGAGACTGGGTTCGGAAATGCTGGCTATTTGTCTGAGAGCCTTCAGAGATGAATATTAAAGGCGCCTTATTGGAGAGATTGGTACATAAAGTAGATAAATGTTAGTCGAAATTGATATAGTCAGACAGTCGGCGTTCCACCTATTCCCTTGAAACGCTAATCAACATGCTTCCTCATTTATAATGCGGACTGCAAGGAAATGAAACAAACTCCCCTGCGTCTGTGTTTCCTAACTAATCTGGAAGGCGAGAGTAAATGGGCATTATATGAGCTTGCGTGTACTTTCCTCGTTCTCTTCGACTATATCTTTACATCAGGTGAAAAGTAGTCAAACGCACAATTTTTTTTAATAACTAGTTTTGTACTCGAAGGCGTACCACGAACCACCTAAAAATTTTGCTAGAGCCGCCACTAGTCAGAGACTAAGACCTAAGGGGTTTTTATTGTCATGCGTGTTTCTGCACGCATGCGGGCCGTGCCCGCGTGCATGCGGCGTTTCCAAAGCGACCCGCGTGCGTGTGACGCGCATGACAATAAAAGGGCCCTAAAAATGTACTGAAACGGTAGGTTGCGGGCGGCACGTATGCAAGCACGGCCCGCATGCGGGCAGAAACCCGCATGACAATAAAAGCGCCCTAAGGCGAGAAAACCAGCGTTAATTATCGGCTTAAGAAGCATGCCATTTTAGCCTACTAGTGTAGGAAATTCCAGGCATTGAAAACCAATTTGAGGTTACACCTTTATACCAGTAGGCAACCACTTTCCTTAAGGTGCAACATCAACATTTTACCACCTTACAAAATACCTAAAAATATAAGAGGAAGAAATTGCTTTGAGCGATAAGACCGCCCAAGTTGCACCATCACAAAATCAAAAAATCAAATCAAAATCAAATTATTTTTTATTTAAGTAGATGTTTTGCACATACTTTTAAATCGTCTTTGTTTCTACCTAGTACAAAGTTCCTACCACGCGGAACTTGTACACTCAACGTTTCGGGAAGTGTTTCCGAAGCGCACGAAGTTTCACATATCCTGAATTTAAGGTGTAAATTTATTTTGTGTGCAATAAAGAGTATTTATCTTAACGACCCATTACCTCAGGGGCACGGGCCTCTTCCCATACATCGGAAATCCACATGGCAGTCACTGCCATCTAGCGATAGCAGCTGGCACCAATGGCTTAACGTACCTTGCGAAGCCGACCCATTACGTCAGGGGCACGGGCCTCTTCCCATACATCGGAAATCTACATGGCATCCACTGCCATCTAGCGATAGCAGCTGGCACCAACGTACTTAACGGCTTAACGTACCTTGCGAAGCACGGAAACGATCGAGATAAATGCCACTAACAGTCAAACCCATCCAGATTATGACATTGTCTATAGTCAGTTAACCTGCGTGATCGACACGACTATGCAAGCTGCACTGAGCCACGACCGCTTAAGAGTAGTATCATAAAGTATCATGGTGAGCAATGCTATAATGTCCATCATGGGCCGCAGTAAGCAGAGCAATTAAGGAGCCTCCGAAAGGGCCCTGGTGAAATCGCTCGCACATTTAACGATGAAATAAGGGCCATTAATAATAATTTACACGAGGCAAAAAAATACGGCTCTCTTCCACAGGGTCTGACTTGGTTATTAAGAAGGTTTGATTCCACGTTTGAATTATTGGCGTAATTTATTGGTGTATTGTAAGTATAAAGGTTTATCATAAAAAATACAGTTATTATAGTTTCGCAATGTGTAGGAGAGAGTTTTGTTTGAGCCCGATGTTTCTTTTGTTAAACAAACACATTTTGAAAATGTGTGAAATTATAAGGTAAAAAATATTGTATAATATCTTCGAAAAGTGTACAATTTGTCAGCTTTCGAATAAATATTTTTCAATTTTTCAACAACTTACTCAAAATGCCAGCCTTAGCCATTTTTTGATAAACATCTGAAATTGTATTTCTTTCGCATTTATAATATTAGTAAGGAAATAACCGTGAAATAAACTTATCGGAAACCAGGAGGATCCTCAATAACAATCTTAGTATAAATACAATTTGTAGAGAGTTTTGGTTTAATTTGTGGCGACATCTATCGCACCGCCACGAACTAAACCTAGAACGCGCAATTTAAATTTTCTTCGGATTAATTACATATACAACTTCCAACTACCATTGGTAGGACCACGGCCGGTCCCCAGGCATACCACCTCGCCTGGCGGAGGTACCTCCATTTCCTCCGAAGAGTGGGAACACACAGTTCCTACAAATTCATTAATAAGTAACAGGATTCCTTATCTAGATCCGTACCTGTGTGATAACTGAGCCCTTACAGAAGCGAAAAATAAAGAGCTTTTATTATAATTAAAGTGACTTTAATACTTTAATTATTATATAATTTGCCTTTACTTCGAAGATTCTAAGAGTTATTAATTAAATTCCAATGATGAGCTGTATTTTAGCTTCCAAGTTTCTTGTTTGTTACAGAATTAACATGACATTTAACAATCCACAGGACATTTGTAATATTTTGAATAATTATTTTATTGAGCTGACTAATTTATAAACATGCAATAATTAATCTACCATGAAACTTATGAATTCTAATAATCCATTTAGTATATTTCTAAGACCAATAAATGACAATGAATCTTTTAAAATTATAATGTCTTTGAACAATAGTAAAACTAGTGGCTATGATGATATTACGACTGAAATACTGAAGGCCAGCGCAGCTTCTGTATGTCACCCTCTTGCCCACATAATTAATTTATCTTTTAGCCAGGGAGTTTTCCCTGAACATCTTAAACTGTCAGTGGTTAAACCACTATTCAAGAAAGGAGATAAAAGTGATCCAAATAACTACCGTCCCATTACCATGGTTCCTATACTCTCAAAGGTTATAGAGAAAGCTATGGCAATAAGACTAAATGACCTTCTATCTAAGCACAAAATACTAAATTCAGACCAATATGGCTTTCGAAAAGGGTGTTCTACGAAACTAGCCTGTTTTAATTTAGTTAAAAATATTACTGAGTCCATAAATAACAAAATTCCAGTCATGTCAAGATTTTTAGATATGAGTAAAGCTTTCGATTTTGTGCAGCATTCAAAACTACTTATTAAACTCGAATCTTATGGCATTCGAGGTAGAGCTTATAACTGGTTCAAAAGCTATTTAGAGAACAGGAAGCACTGTACTGAAATTACAGAAATCAACAAATTGGCCAAACCTCTCGAAAAACGCACGTATAGATCCCCATTTAAAATTAACAACTCTGGCGTTCCTCAGGGGAGTAACTTGGGTCCACTTTTATTTCTCCTGTATATTAATGATCTTCCAAAAGCCACTCCCCATAAGTCTATATTATTTGTGGACGATACAACTTTAATTGTTAAATGTAATAATGATAAAGCGATATTTCAATCAGATATAAATACCGCTCTAAATCACATATTGACATGGATGAACAATAATAATCTAAGTGTAAATATAAGTAAGACTAAGTGTATGCAGTTTCACTCTTATGCGACTAAACCATTAATTTTAAATATAAATAACAATAATAATCAAATTGATGAAGCATGCGGATACAAGTTCTTGGGTATTCATATTGACAAACATCTTAATTGGAAAAGTAATGTAGATTCAGTTTGTATAAGATTATAGCGTTTCGTATTTGCACTCAGACGATTAAGACAAAGTATTTCGAAGGATGCTGCTTTAACAGCGTATCACGGGTATGTCTCTTCAGTACCCAATTACGGGCTAATCATATAGGGCAATTCTGTCGACTCTCACAGAACGTTAGTGCTGCAAAAAAGATGTATTCGTGCCATTTGCAATACCTGGTTTAGGGATAGCTGCAAACCATTATATAAAAAGAAGGGCAAAGGCAAAATATAGGAATTTTGCCTTTGCCCTGCTTGTACATTAGAAAAGTTTGCTTATTTACTAAGAGCCACCCAGAGTACTTTAGGAAGTTACGAGAGGTCATAACTAGGAAAGTTCGTGCTCAATACATACATCTGTTGTATCAACCACCTTGTCACACAGACATATATCAAAGAAATATTTGTAATATGAGTGTTGTATTGTTTAATAAGCTTCCTGTGCATATAAAACAGTTAGAAGAATATATTTAAGAAAATATTGACACAAAGCCTATCGGAGCATTGTTTCTATAGTGTCAAAGAGTTTTTGGACCATAAATAATGGATTATTTAGTATTTTATATATTTACATATTTGCATGCCTTTCTGACGGATGAATACTGTACTTTTATTTTATTTTAAGACCAGTTTGTAACAAATTCTTGTAAATAAATTATTATCAATTTATTATTGTGGTTTCTTAACTACAAATATTGCTATGAAATTTTATGAGACTTTTGTTTGACTGAGTCTGAGCTACGCGCAATTCAAGTAGTATTAGTTCCAGTTAATTAGTTATTAATTAATATTAATGACAACAGATTTTGTTGACAGCATAATCAAATAATATGAATGAATGACTTAACTTGTATTATTTTTCTGTTAGGCAATCAATGTTGTTTTTGTATTTCTTTTTTTCTCTTTTTAAAAGATACTGGGCATGTTTAAAAACCAGCGCTGTAAATTTTTTTTTCAAATTGCCAGCACCAGCTGACCCTGGTCCATTTGTCGATAAAGTAATCATTAAAATAATGGGTCTTTTCGTGATAAGTTTATTTGTAATATTACGTGTAAGTATTTTTTGCGACAATAAACTTGATTTTATTTCATTTCATTATGCTTTTAACTAAATCCGTCGTCATCGGAATTTAAAATTGGAATTTCAAATAATTATTCTCATCAAATTTTCACAAGAAAATTGTGATGTAACTGAAAATTTTTGGTTTTCAGACTTTTTCCTTTACTTGTGCTATAAGAAATTGCTTCCTGACAAATTTTATGTTCTAGGTATACGGGAAGTACCCTATAGGTTTTGATTCCCATACGAGTGTCCAAATATGCGGCATAAACGGCCGTATCTCTTGGTTGCGTTGCCATAGAAGTTAGATTTTTTCACAGCTTTAAGGGATTGCAGGCTTGAGTGTTTGATATAAATTTCAATTTGATACGTCTACGTGTTCCTGAGAAAAAGGGTCTTGACAGACAGACAGACAAACAGACAGATGAACGGAAAACGAAGTGATCCTACAAGGGTTCCTTTTTTTCCTTTTGAGGTACGGAACCCTAAAAAGAAAATTTATATCCGGTTGTACCTATTAGTTAGGTATAGGCCAAGGCGTGTCCACGTGAAAGTCTGAACTATTAAAAATTTTCCAACTATTATTTACCCATTACGAATCGACTATGTGTTCCTTGGGGAAAGTTATTTTTATACAGGTTGTAACAGAAGTGTGTGACAATATTTCAAGGTTGCTTTGGACTTTTCATACAAACTTGGTTCGCCAGCTAATCGATTTGTATGAAAAGTCCAAAAAAAATTTTGCGATTTCAACAAAGTTGTAGAACAAAAGTTGTTCAGTTTGATGGGTAAAAGCCAACCTTGAAGTATTGTCACACACTTCTGTTACACACTGTATATTTTTTATTTGGCTCTTCAACAAGTTGTTCAGTTTCATAAATAGAAACCCCAGTTGGAACTCTGTCAGATATTTCGACACCCCGAATATACGAGTATGAATAAGTATACCGCGTCTCTGCTCTCAGCCCCTTGATCTGTGGTTCCTACTTCATTTATCACGTACCAGATTCCTACCAGCGTTTCCCTTTTTCCCGCTTTAACCTCATAAGAAAAAAGGCCGCAAATTATATGGAGTTCCGTATACTTTGCGGCCTTTTTTTATTAAGGCATTGTGATGTTTCCACCTTAACCCTCGGAAAAATCACCCACTTACAACAGTCATTACAGCCGATAAGAGAAATAAAAGAAATCGTGTCTCGGTCGAGCGATTACCGCTCTTATGAGCGAATTTATAGGAGCTATTCGTTCCCTTTAAGACGGAAGAACGGACGGACAATTAAGCGTGCAATACATTGGTGATTGCGTGCTTGACAGCGGTGGAGGTTGTTAAGTGGAGATACGAGATATACAGGGTGTGAAAAGAATAATGCCGGATATTTAAACGGTGGGTTTCATTTAGAAAATAAACAACTTTTCCCAAGGAATCCATAGTTATTTCTCTCCAAAAAAATTTACTGTATTAGGGTCTATAGAAAAGTTGGTCACTTTCCTGAATAGAGATACGAAATATACACCTGTTAAAGTTTTCAGGAGTGTTTTTTTTACACCTGTATAACTATAGTAACTTAAGTATGAGAACTGTGTGAGATCGGTGAAAAATTGACATTGTGTGTTTCGCATATACTTACTAGTATTCAAAGAGTGGGAAATAACCAAAATAATGACTAACATAGATTACTTTTATAATAAACTGTATACTTTTCGGTGCACGGGACTGTACGTATTGTATGTAGTACTGTGCTTAGGGTGTCTTTTGGAATTTTCTGGTTGTTGATTTCAGAGTATGACAATTTGTTTACTTTTTCCTTTTAAGTTAACGTTTTCAACCGTAAGCGTGGTCTAGTGGCTAGTGCCCTCGTTTCAAATCAGGAGGTAAAGGGTTCGATTTCCAGCTGACTTGATTTGGTTTGGTGGTGGAGCGTTCTCTGCGTACGGGAATCTTGGTAATACCACTTCACTCTTTTGGCGTAATTATCAGTTACCATCAGATGAGATGATACCAAGTGCTTACCAAATGTAGATTTAAAAAAAACTACACTTGACTAATAATAATAGTTTCCGGGACAAAATCATGTGGTCCCAAACTAGGATTCTCTGTGCTATGGGAACCAGAGACTGATATACATACACATATACTTTTAAATACATACATATATAGATATTATAATACACCCAGACTCAGAGAAAACAATTCTGCTCATCACAGAAAAGTTTGCCCTGTGTGGGGATCGAACCCACGACTCTCGGATCAGTGGTCAGGATCGCTAACCACTTAGCCACCGAGTCAGTCTGATAAATCCTATAATATATTGCACAAAATATTAACAAACAACAATTTATCGTACAAATTCAGGTGACTTTGTTGCTCACACTAATATCTTCCAGGTACTCTAGCTAATAACCTCTCTATTTGTGAAAAAGTAACTCAATTTCGTTCAGAATTCAATGCTATTATTCGCTCGACCCCCACAATCTTCGGGAAACATGAAAAATTAGAGAGCGGACGAACATTTATCATTTTGAGAAGAGGACCCCGTTCGAATTCTTGGATACTTCTTCCTTCGTGGAGCGATTGACGTCAAAATCTTATTGAATTTTTACAAATTTATTGGAATTCCAAAGGTTACCCGGAGGTGGCTGTGAAAGTATGAATGCTGGGGTTTTGTTTGACTTTATTCAGAAAGGATAGGGTTCAAATACTTCTTTTCTTTTTAAAAAACAAAGAATGTAAAATTGTCGTTTAGTGCGTGTCACATCAGCATCACCGTCCTTTAATAGTCCACCACTCTGCCGACTTACCTTCACACTGCTCTGTCAAACTAGTGTGATGGTAATGAATAAATTTTACTGAACTTCATACTCTTTGTTTAGCAGTGTGAAGCGACCGCGTCATAGCTTAGCATTTATAACTATTTTAGGCAATCTACATCCAGCTGTTACCAGCAACCCTGCACAAATCATCGCTTCACCTAGCCAGTGTTTTTCAACCTGTGGGTTTCTAAAGGGGTTGCGGGAAAAGAAAAAGTAGGTGGTTATAGATACTACACTGCAATGACAAAATACCTACTTGCTATTTCAGTGAGAAGGCTGGTCCTGTTTATTTTTTAACAATTTGACAAAACGTGGTTCTATTTTGGAGACATTTATAAGTAAATCATTTTCTAATTGAAGAAGAAGAAAACGTAGTCTGTCAAATCACTAACATTTTGTATGTTTATGGCCCTAGGGGGGTCGCAAGAATTTTTTAACTTGCAAATACCCGACCCGGGTATTAAAAAAGGTTGAAAACACTGACCTAGGCGAAGGGTGTTCAACGCGACGCTTGCCCTAAACGCGGTCTCCACTGCAGAACTCGCTATCTCCAGCGTTTGTTAGTTCTTCAACATATTATGTATGTCCGGTAAACTACCACTTCAGTGTGCTGATTCTCCGAGCAATTGATTCTTTGGAGAAATACGTATGTCTGGCGAAAGGGCGTATGTCATTTGATTTGAAAAAAAAAAACAAAAAAGAATTAATAACAAATCATTTATTTAAACTTGAAAACCATACAAAATGTCAACATTAATTTGTGAGTGGTTTCGCAAAAAGGGACCTCAAGGGAAAATAATTGATTTCGAGTAAATCGCGTTTAAAATTTTGAGTCGAAATGAGTTCCAAAACTGCCTCGGCTCACTTAAAAATCCATGAAAAAAACTACGGCACGTAAAAATATTCTGATTAGACCGAAACAAAGCTGAAAGACAACAGAAGCAAAATTCATGAAAAACAAAAAAACCTTTTCCAATCCCTTCAGGTCCCATTTTGCGTGACCACTCACATTTATATATATTTTTTTACATCACTACCGGTAACTTGTACGAGTAAGTTTGTAAATAAAAAATATTTAATTTTTTTATTGATAAGCAAAGCTGCGATCATGTTATTTGTAATGAAAAATAATAATAATTTACCTAATTTACTCAAACATTTTTTGACAATTAATTCAAAAAAAAAAACGTCAACTTGATCATTAAAAGTAGTTTTTTTTATAAAATAGAAAATTGAAAGATAACATATTTTTCTTTAGATTTTTATTCAAATGATTATAAATGTGTCGCATTAGTAAATAAAAGTTATGAAATAACATGACTAGATTGTGCAATTTTTAAAAAATATATAGTTATTTAGTATGAAACTTTATATTATTTTTCGTTTATTTATCGATAATGTTTATAATATTCTAATGGGCAAAGTGGAGGGGAAAAGAAAAAGAGGCCGAGCACCAGCTACATGGTGTGACCAAACTAAAGATTTGCAACTCCACCTGCACGAAGCTCTTCACACCGCTGTGGACAGGCAAAAGTGGAAGTACCTGACTCGGCCCAAATCTACAGTTCTCACTGACTTGACCTCATGATGGTCACGATCCCCACTTCCTGGGGTTACGACTTAGAAGAAGAATAATGTTTTTACTTTCGATAGCTTACAGTATATAACGTGTGATTTACTAGTGAGATTATAAAATGCCTATAAAATGTAGACTAGAAATAGCTTTGGCACTTTTGTATCTTTTGAGCATGAATACATTGTAAAATAATTATCTAAAGATTTTTTAAGAACATAATATAATATAACAAAATTATGAGATAAAAGAAAAGTTTTATAATAATATATTTCATGAAAGTACCCAACCGTTTTGATAACATTTTTGTAATAAAAGTTATTTTTTTTGTAGTTTCTCTATATGAAAAAAATACGAGTACAATGTTACGGTAAAAATATTTTAATAAACTGTATTAAAATAGATTTTTTTGATAATGAAAGTATTTCATAAATGCTATACGTTTAACTTGAAATTAAAGTACAAACATAACATATTTTTATTCAGTATTAATCATTTAAATGCTAAAAATCGGGGTCAAAAATTGTACTGTACTTAAGATTTTTTTCTTTTTCTTGTTAGTGAAAAATAATTCTTATTTAACTTTTTCTTTACCGCAAAATATTATTCAAAAAATTAAGTAAAGAAAATATTTTTATTTAAATCAGAATTATCAACTATTAACGGACTATGGGCTACATTGGGTTCCTGTATTTTATTTTATTACATACTTACAAATTAACCTACAATTTACTCTCTCTGATGATACTTAGTCTTGTGTTTTACCTGTAACAAATAAATTTAAAATTTTAGTGAAATTAAGTGAAATGATTCGATGGTTTAGTGGTTAAGGCTGCGCTTCTGTCTACAGGGTGTTACAAAACTACCCCTAATGAATTAAGGGTGTTAAAGTGTGTCATGTAAGTAGTCCACGTTACTATTTTTTTTTTTGCAAAACGTTAAATAAAAAATTGCGAAAACTAATTATTTTTAATCATAAATAAGATTATCGACTATATAGAACCACAGCACTATTGTATTCATCTGTCAGTTCATGATAGGAGTACAGATAGCCGCGCTATGATAGGCTGCATTCATATGCCACTGCGCTATGATTGGCGCGTTTGCGCGCGGGGTCATGACCGCTAGAGCTGGAAAATTGTAAATATCATATCGATATTTTTGAAGAAATTCAAAAGACGATTTCTCCGAAACGTGAACTGATGCAGCAAAAAGAAAAAGTACCCAAAATTTAAAATGATTCACAGTCCACGCCGTTTCAACCATTATTTTATTACACCCTGTATATTACTAATCCGAAGATAGTGGGTTCGATTTCTCTGGGTAAATATTTATGTAATAAGCAGATTTGTTTGTTCTGCGTATGCGTGTATTATATCTATATGCGTAGTGTATATGTATTTATATAAGGTGCTACTTTATTAGTGCCCGATATTTTAGTCAGTGCTCCTACTCCTGATTCTGATTAACTTTCCCCAAGGAACCCATAGTCAAATCGCAAAAATTTTTTTGGGCTCTTCATACTAATTTAGCCGCTTGGCTGATCGATTTGTATGAAGAGTCCAAAATTTTTTTTTCGATTTGACTATGGGTTTCTTGGGGAAAGTTGATCAGAATCAGGAGTAGGAGCACTGACTAAAATATCGGGCACTAATAAAGTAGCACCTTATATGTAAATAACTTGTTTTTTTTCAGTCGTTTTTTAATCTTAATTCAGTCAGTTTAATCTCAATATCAGTCTGTTTATTTTATAGAGATAATTAGAGATAAAAGTAATGATTTACAGTGCAATTTAATTACTCAGCAAAACACCCATTAATCAATTAGTTTAGTGCTTTCTCGTTGTTTGCTAAATTGGTAATTGATTGCTAAATATGTCACATAGCTATAAATGATAGGAATATTTATTATTTAAAAAAATGTAAGGTGAATAACTTCTGTTTCATTAACAGGTTTCAAAAAATAGAACAGTAATTAAAAATAAAGAAAAAACTTGTTTCTTTACGTAATCTAACTTCTAAACGTTTAGTTTTAGGGTTTTTTTTATTAAAGTTTCTAATAAAACATAACCTTAAAAATCCAATTTATGATAAATTAACTATTATCAATTCCAATGAAAAATAGAATATCGCTCTTTTACTTTATATATAAAGTTTCTATTTGTATTCAGTAGTTGTTATAACTTATAACAAGTTTACGTGAGGATAGCACCACAAACGTAACAAAATTCAAATATTTTATAAATTTATAATTATTACTTAAATCGACAATACCTATACAATTAATTAATTTATATTGTATTACTAATTAATTAAATTACAACGTTTATTTTTTTATTTATTAATAAAGGACAAGAAAAATGTTTTTTTTTTAATTACCTCAAAACACTTGCACTCTATGGTTCTCCCTATCGCAAACGATGATGTTGCCATTAGACATGACTGCGATGCCTTCCAGACCCTTGAACTCGCCATCGCCACTACCCCAGGACCCGAAGGCTCGCAGGAAGGTGCCGTCAGGGTGGAAGATCTGGATACGGTTGTTGCCAGAGTCAGCTACCACAATGTAGCCTTGATCGTCGACGGCTACGCCCCTGTTGAAAAAAAAGTAAAATTAAGATTTTTTTTGTTTTTAGGTTAGAAGATGTATATGGCCACTATCTAAATATTAAGATAAATAAGTATGTATTGTAATTATTGTCTATCCTGAGTAATATTATAAACTTTAAAATGTTTTCGTTTGTTTGTTCTCTCTTAACACCTCAATGTTTTAACTAATAACTATGACGAAATATGGTATGCATGTAGCATAAAACATAGAGAAGGACAAGGCTATTTATCACAATTCCTAAAGTGATTATTTTGGTGGGATACCCAAACGGGCAAAAAGCTAACTATATGTAAAAAAGTCTTATAAAATTAGAAGTAAAGATTTTGAAATACTTTCAACTGTACCGTCCATTTTAGGCATTTATAACATCATAATAAATCTCACTGAGGTCTCTTATGAGGCTTAAGATAGAATTTATATGGTTTTCTATTTTTTTAACCAACTTCAAAAAAAGGAGGAGGTTCTCAATTCGTCGGAATCTTTTTTTTTATGTACACCGATTACTCGTAGACGCCTGAACCGATTTGGAAAATTCTTTTTTTGTTTAAAAGGGTATACTTTACAGGTAGTTCTGTATAAATTTTATCGAAATCGATTCAGCGGTTTTTGAGAAAATCGACAAAAACATAGTGGAGTTGTTGCGATTGAAGTCGGTTGTTTTTAACGTATTCAGCGTGGTCAATTATAAACCAAATGTATACCGATAATATCGCTGTCTGTCTTTCCATCAGCTGAAACACAACTATTAGGCTGCATTTACAGAGCGATTTAATAACAAGGAGCCTATGGTTAAACAAAGACTATGATGGTCAATCAATTTGCAACAAAATTTTTGGAATTCTCGTACAAAGTTGGCCGATCAACTAATCAAATTACGTATATTATGAGTTGTCCTATGTCCCATTTTGATTTGCATTTTGTCCATAGTTTTATAAGTAGCACGCACAGTGAAGTTTTTATGGTTGATAAAAAAAGAGTCCTTTGTAAATTAAAATCAGATTAAAGTTATAGCTCCTGCAAATTATTTGAATAATATTTATTAATAAATATCCAACTGAAATGAACATCATCATGATATTAGGTATAATAAATTACTGTCTAGTTCTAGCATTGTATTTGAAACAACGCGGGAACGCAGAGCTGGAGAAAGGGTTATAGAATCCGGGTCATATTGTACCGATAGGAATTCGGTCACGGCGTTCGGGAATGTATTTTCCCACTTTTATTGCATACGTAACTGTAACAGTTTATTTTGGTATTCAAAGATATATTGGTTAGGTGTGAACACTAAACAAAGAATCTGAATATACAGGGTAGGAACTAACTGTATAGACAGGATGCAAACCAGCAGACGGATCACCTGATGGTAAGCGATTACCGCCGCCCATTGACACCCGCAACACCAGAGCAGTCACAAGTGCGTTGCCGGCCTTTGAAATTACGCTCTTTTTTTGAAGGTTTGTAGGTCGTATTGGTCCGGAAATGTCGCAGGCGACAATTAATTCCATAGTTTGGTTGTGCGGGGCAGAAATTTTTAACTGATCACTTTTCTACAACCAACACATACAAAAAAAATGTTGTTAACCAATGGCAACATGATCATTTTGTATGAGAGACCAAATTTGTTTTGCTCCGTGGTGTAAGTTAATCAGTTTCATTGTAGCAGATGATGGAACAAAAAGGTAGGTATGTTACTCAGTAGGTAAAAAAACTCAAACAAACAAAACGGTTTTAAAATAAAATAAACCGCAAACCGCACTGGCCATCCAGCGTGGAAATGCGGCCAGCGTAATGGGTACGTTCCCACCGGGTGCGACTTGGGGCGGGCTTTTAGATAAGTAAGTTTGACGACTCCATAAATTGGAATATTATTATTTTTAAAATTTATTTCCTAAGATGTCTTCTTTTGTTGAAATAAACATGTATGAAAAATATAATTAATATAGGTATATTCCCAAGATATTATGGGAAGTATCCCATAATCCGGAAATAACGATATGACTTGTTAAAGACAGGTACTTAATTTTTCCCCTCTCCAAACGAAATTTGAAATTTTAGTAGACGAATTGCCTTATTATTAATTTCCTCGGACTTATAATTTAAAGCTTTTCAGGGGGAGAGTTAAAAGTATTTGTTTGAAATTATTTATCACATCTTAAATTTGACTTCAAGTTTAACAGTGAGATTGGAATCAAACGCTCCAAAACAAGAAATTAATATAACTTTGCAAATAAAGGCGGTTATCAGAGAAACAACTCTGAACCGGACCGTGAGCAATTTTGTTTTTGTTATTTCGGAAAAGTTGCAAAGAAAAAAAGGTTATTATTGTGAGTAAAGGCCCGTCTTGCAACACAATTTTACCTGTATTTCTTTTTTTTATGAGTTAGAAAAGATTGAATAAGTACCCTGATATATTTTCAGATAAATCAGGAGAGATTAAAGGGCCTCCGGGGATTGTTTTTATTAATATTGATTTATATTTATTTTAACAGTGTGTTCTACTTTTAAAAATAAAAATAAAAACTTTTACCATTGAACCTATACATCTTCAAAAATCATCAAAAAGCGAACTTTTCATACAAATTGACCGGCCATACAGCCAGTTTTGTATGAAGACTATTTATTTTTTAACTAAATTCGGGTTTGGGAAAAGTTGTTCAGTGTCATGAAACCCACCATTTAAGTAAGTTCTAGGAGTATTATTTTAACACCCTGTGTACTGGGGGATAATCTTCTTCTTCTTTGCTATGTTTATTTTGTTATTTATTTCAAAAAGTGCTGAGTAAATTCAGATAAAATTTATATGAGACCACCTCTTAAGTATTATCTACCGAACAGAAAAATAATCATCAAAATCGATCCATAATTGGCGGAGTAATCGCGTAACAAGCATACAAAAAAAGAAACAACAAAATACACCTGTGGCCGACTATCTTCCGCCTACTTTGCGTTATCAAGGCTCACTCCCACCTTATCAACTGATAACATAATCAAAGCCTATTATGGCTATTTTAGCTCTTTACTCAATTATGGCCTGGATTATGGATTATGGCTGCGGATAGGTTAAGGGTATTTAGACTACAAAAACGAGCCATTTGTATAATGGCTGGAGTGCCCCTGATGCAGTAAAAAATGCCACAAGTTATACATGTTTTGTTGCAAAGCTGAAGGAAATGTTGGTTGCTGCGGCATTCTATAACATTAATGAATTTTTTGACGGTTCGTGACCCAAGCAACTCAGAAAGTACCTAATGTAGGTACCTACTGTATAAAACTTGTCCCTGTATTTTAATTGTAATATTTACAAAATGTAAATACAAGTGTTTAATTTATTAATTTAAATTAAGTTGACGTGTAAATTACAATTATGTTTTTACAAATAAAGGATTCTATTGTATTGTATTGTATAGTCGAATTGAGAACCTCCTTCTTTTTTGAAGTCGGCGTTATATTTCGTAGAAATCAAAGGTTCGGCCCTTTGATTTCTACGAAATGTAACGCCATTCAACTCCGGCAAGATAACCTACATTTAAGACTAGGTTTATAGCGTAGTTCTAAACGGGAAGCCTTTATTGGTTCGTTTAATTAAAGCTCGAATTAACCAGATTGCCTAGACAGACGTGATTTGGAAGCCGGATTAAGTTTCTTTACAATCTAAGTAAGGTTTCCATTAAAACAACCATTTAAGTTAAACCTAACTGAGAAGGAACGGTTATAAGTTGAAGGGGTAAGTGTGCCAGTTTTAAAGTTGTTTTGGAGACGAATTAATGTTTGGTTGAACGAAATTAAAACGTATAGTTAAACTTAGAGAAAGTCTTAGCCATGGTATTTTTTTGGTTTAGAATGTATAACGGATGACTTTATATTAGTTCTTGATTCCAAAGTGTGTGCATGTGCTCATGATATAAAACGATTTTCCCTAAGAAACCTACAGTCAAATCGCAAAAATTGGATTCAATACATTACTAATTTGGCCAGTCAGTTAATCGATTTATATGGAGAATCCAATTTTCTTTTTCGATTTAACTATGGGTTCCTTAAGATAAATTGTTTGTTATCATGAGCACATGCATAGTATTTCGTATCAAGAATTAATTTAAAATCACCCTATATCTTGTTCATCCACAATAACTAAAAACTTTTTCCTCTTGGCATATTTATACTGACGGTGGGTCGAGTTCAGACCGAAGCCGAAGGTGAAATAACATTTTGAGAGTCACTTAATTCCGTAACTACTACGCAACGATGCAAGCCGCACTGAGCCACGATGGCTTCATATACAGAGATACTCGGTCACTGTGATATGTTAACAACCCATATTGTCCCCACTGCAGGGGCACGGGTCTCTTCCCACACTTCGGAAAGGTTAAGCCATACTCCAAACACGGGAATCAAGTCCGGATTGGTGAAGGTTGTGTGGCTAGTGGCCAACACCAGTATCAGAAGTTTTAACATGGCTTAACGACTGCCATCAAGTGATAGCAGTCGACACCAACAGCTTAACGTACTATACGAAGCACGGATATAATCCACTGTTATATAATCCAAAGATTAATTTTGTTTTTCTACGGTAAAAAATGTTTAAAAGTTAATACCTAGTGCAAGAACTTACCTTGGGAACTTGAACTGTCCGTCTTCAGACCCTTCCTCTCCGAAAGACGATAGGACCCTGCCATTCACGTCGAAGACCTGGATCCTATGGTTATTGGAGTCAGAGACCAGGACGCGGTTGGTGCTGGACACGGCTATGTAGTGGGGATGCTCCAGTTGCCCAAGTTTGGAGCCAAAGGATCCAAATTTGCCCACAAATGTGCCATCTGATTGGAACACCTGTGGAATTGAATTTTGAATCAATATTCGAGTAAGCTAAAGAACAGAAGCGACGTAATGGTCAATTGGTGATAAAAAAAACTCGCACACATCTATGTTTTAACAGTAAAAAAAGCATGTACGCGTATACCGTCTACCGTATACCGTCTCCACTGCAAGGACATGGGTCTCTTCCCAAACCTCGGGTACATTATGCCATACTCTAGACCAGTGTTTTTCAACCTGTGGGTCACGACCCCCTGGGCCTTTCTCAAGGGGTCGCGGGTAAAAGAAAAAGTCAGTGTTTGTGGGTCTTAAAGTGCAGTGAAAAATACGATTTCAGTGAGAAGGCTGGGCCCGTTTACTTTTTAACAATTTGTTAAAATGCGTTAAAATTTGTTAAATTTGAAACTATTTGAAGAAAATTATAAACATAATATTTTAAATCACTAACATTTTGTATGTTGGTGGCCCTAGGGGGGTCGTAAGACTTTTTTGACTTGTAAAGGGGTCGGGTATTAAAAAAGGTTGAAAAACACTGCAGTCAAGGGAGCAAGTCCGGATTTGTGCAGTTTATGTGAGGAGTATAAATGGCTATATTCGTGAATTAACCTTTACACGATTTTACATTGCATCTACTATAAAAGGGTAAAATTGAAACAAGCAAACAAACTATAACTACTCCAGACCATCAGTCCACCTCATGGTGATTCAACTCACCTGAACTCTATGGTTTTCCTTGTCACAGACGTAGATGAAGCCAAGAGCGTCCGTTGTGATGCCCCAAGGGTAGTTGAACTTTCCGTCACCGGTACCCTGGCTGCCGAATGCCCTGAGGAAGCGACCAGCTGGGTCAAACACCTGGAACAAAAGTTTTGTATTTAGTTTCTTATTGACATCATCGCACTTAAAGTGATAAAAATTCTATGGAAGGCAACAAGCTTATTAAAAAATCTAGTTGTAATCAGAGAACTGGTAAGTTTATAGGGACATAACACATCATCCGTATAATGTTTGGCGGTAAAATTTATTTATATAAGATTATCGTAGCTTCCTAAATGGGTTACATGCAGAGCGGGGTATCTGAGTAGAAATGAGAGTATTGTAACAGAGGGTTGGCTAAAACCAGAAATCCAATTCCTAGACTCAGAACCAGGAGTATGGTATTATACCTACTTTTCTTTGTGCTCCAGAAATGATTTTCAAACTAGCTATAATCTAAAAAACAAGGTTGTATGTCCAGAGTTAAAAATCATTAATAGCTTTATTTTCCTTAATCTTTATAGTAAAAACAAAAACCTAAACTAGGTCTTTTATTATAGAAAAATATTGATTCTTAGTTAAATTAACATACTTATTGGAATTTCCTCACAGAATTATGGAAATATTAATAATAAACACGTCACTAATAAAATTTTGGATACCACCTTGTAGGGCAAAATATTGGATATGTACCTACTCGTAGACTTTATGTCTTATATGTATACAAACAATAATACCAAAAAGCACCAGGTGCTGTACCGAATATAACATGAATGTTTTTACGTAATAAAACAAAATCTTACCAGTAAACAGAACCTGAGTTCGATAGTTATAAAAAGACCGGGCTAATCAAACAAATATAATTTTTAGATCAAGGAAATCAATGGACGAAGTACTGAGGAAGAGACAAATCATTCTGAGTTCAGGTACATTAGTGGTAGGTTCATCCCTTTCTATCTAAAGTATCTTTACATAAGTCAAAACTACTAGTCCCTCCAAATTCAAATAAACTCGAATCCGATAGCTCTCACTCCCGTGGGATTCATCCAAAAATTACCGATCGACATGCTGGTGATAGAGATTTAGGGTGGAAAATAATATGGAAAACCTTTCACTCCAGAAAAAAATTGCTTCAGGAAGTTTTGATAAAAAAAAACAGTCGACCCCCACAAGTGAAAATCTAGTATCGAATTGTTATATCTCGATTGCTTGACAACAGTTTAATCTATTAAGTTAAAAATTTAGTTTTTGGTGAGACTCGTCCACAGATACGAGTATAGGTCTCTGCTTCAGCGGTTTTTTCTGCGATACACTTTGCAGAACTTATAGAATTACATCCAAGATACATCTGGCTTACTAATATATTCATGAATAAATTATACAATTTGCTATTCTGCAAATGCATATTTCTTTAGAGTTTAAGACGGAATATTTTACACTATTGGATTTTGTATTAATTGAAAAGTTCCTCAGAGAATAAAGATAATTTTATTTCATTTATGCATCTATTTGATGAAGTCATATTTCTCTCTGTACTCCATTTTTTTAGGTATTTAAATTAATGTAAACAATCTTGACATGTCTTTTTATTTAAATGTGCATGTAAAAATTTCGATATTTCTTGCAAACATAGGTACTAAGTTTCTTTTACATCTCTATTAAACAAGCAATACATTCTACTAGTTTGAGAATTTTAACATGCAGATATCAATAAAAAGACATATCAAGATTGTTTACATTTCTTTAAATACTTAAAGAAATTGAGTATAGTTATGCGAGTTTTTTCGTTGGCAATGCAAAGTAGGAACGCTTCGCAATCTTCAAAGTAACTTCGTATAGATATGGGTGTTTGGAAGATATCGATTTTTAGCGATAAGTCTGTCTACATTATGATTTCAGTTATGGTAGGCAGATTTAACTTTCTTTTCTTTTATATTTTCTTTTTTTATGTAGTGAAAATTATATAGGGTTTCCTTGGGAACGTTCACTGGATTATTAAGGCAACGAAGCTTTGTTGATTTTCTTATAAATTTTGTTATAAAACCTAATAAAGTTAAAATTTTAAAACGTAAAGGTTTCGAGTTAATCTTTTATTATTTGGTAAGCTTCCCCTCATAAAAATCTTTTCGATTAAAAACATCGCACTGTGGAGCAGTCGCGGTTAGCAATTTAATTAAAATTTCATAGTTCTCCACTTTAACGACGTTATTATTGCACTTTATTAGTTTCACGCCTGTTCGGTTCCTTTATAAGCTTTATAAGAAGCCTTTTTATTGCTTTTTGCTTCGCTATTTTCCTTATCAATAGGTTACATACGGCTGCTCTTTTATTTTAGTCTCTGATGTAAAAAACTTTTTGAAAAGGGGTATATACTGTTTTTATTTTCAGGAGGTTTTTGAGAAGAGCAAAGACTAATGTTTCTGCACACAACTTTAAAGCCTTCAAAGTTATTTTCTTCTCATGGTCATCATCTCTTTTTTTCTACAACTATGCTAAAATCACTTTAAAAATGTTGGACTTTTTATACAAATCATCAACATTTTAATTATCTTAGAAATCATTTTTATTTTTGTTTCGTCCAAGTCTTGAATCGGTACCGTGTTAGATTCTTGCTTAATAGATTTATTTCTGGCCAATTTCCCCTTTTCATAACTTGACCCTCAATATCTAACAGTTTACCAGTTGAAAGCCTTCCGATAAATAAATAAACACGCAGTCAATATCCACAGCGCTGCTTCTCGTAAAACACTTTTATATTCACCATTACAAGATGTAACGTAAGACAATTCGCCAGCCTTTGTACCATTTCGTCGTATTTCGGTACGAAACCAGCGTCACATCGAGTCAAATACCCTATTTGTTCGACGAAAGCTTATTTCCAGACATTGGAACATTTTTCATGTGATTCTTTATTATTTCAAGTGCAGAAAGACTGAGTTGCATAACGTCTGAATAGCTCAAAATGTTTCTTTAATGTTTTACTAAGTACTACTTTTAAAATAACAAGACTTTTATGGTGATAACGATAAATTGGGGACTGTTTTTGGTTTAGGTAAAAATATCCGCTAACACTTCCCGAAACGTTGAGTGTACAAGTTCCGAGTGGTAGGAATTTTGTACTAGGTAGAAAAAAAAGACCATTTAAAAGTATGCATACAGCATCTACTTAAATAAAAAATATTTGAATTTTGAATATATTTGTTACAGATATCTATTCATTTTTTTCAAAATATGTATTATCTAAATTAGCTTGAGCCATGATTATTGTAATTGTGACTACAAAGTTGACACTACAACAAGTCTTTATGTGTTCTTAAATGTTTTTGTTTACGTTGTGTGCGTTGATTAAAACGGATTCGCCTAAATAATTCTCATAATTAACTCATCACAATTTATAATAAATATAAAAGATCAAACAAAGAGCAAAATGTGTTGCGTAGAATATTATAGAATAATTTGACGCATCTCTGCATTGCAAATATATATAGATATCACGTGCATGTCATTTAAAGAATTGGCCATTGTGCAACTAAAAACCTGTCTTTTTTTTTAGTACCTTCGAGTGGGGGAATAGTAAATGTTGTGTTGCGTCCAATGTTGACGTCGTTTTTGGATTTTTTACAGGATGATGTTTGCGATGCATTCGCGACTTTTTAACTTGAATCCAAAATTAATTCGTTGTGTTTCGGATTATTTTTAGAAAAGAAGCGCACGTTTCTCCCTTTTTCCAAGTTCTGTTGTAGGTAAAGCTAGAGTTTTTCGGTGGTAGTAGTAATGTGACTCATTATATAAGAAAGTATTTTTATTTAGGATGTAAGTACAAAAATGACGCAGGTCTTGTGTAGCCTTGCGTTTCCCTAATTGTATCCTAATGTCTGTGGAGATGATATTTCGGTCATATATTGAGTATCCATCACACGCAATTTATCATCTTTTTAGATGTAAAATTTTAATGATAATGATTAAGTATTTACAAAAGTGACTACCGCATCTTTATTAATAATTATTTTATTATTTGTTGTAGTTTTTAGGGTTCCGCAAAAAACGGAACCATTATGGATTCGTCATGTCTGTCTGTCTGTCTATCCGTCCGTATGTCACAGCCACTTATTTCCGAAACTATAAGAACTATACTGTTGAAACTTGGTAAGTAGATGTATTCTATGAACCGCATTAAGATTTTTACACAAAAATAGAAAAAAAAACAATAAATTTTGGGTGTTCCCCATACTTAGAACTGAAACTCAAAAATGTTTTTTTCATCAAACCCATACGTGTGGGGTATCTATGGATAGGTTTTCAAAAATGATATTGAGGTTTCTAATATCATTTTTTTCTAAACTGAATAGTTTGCGCGAGAGACACTTCCAAAATGGTAAAATGTGTGTGTCCCCCCCCGTAACTTCTAAAATAAGAGAATGATAAAACTAAAGAAAATATATGATGTACATTACCATGCAAAATTCCACCGAAAATTGGTTTGAACGAGATCCTAGTAAGTAGTTTTTTTAATACGTCATAAATCATAAACCGCAGTTTACCTACAACGAACTACAAGAACTTTTATATTATGTTACTTGCTGGTACGGAACCCTTCATGGGCGAGTCTGACTCGAACTTGGCCGCTTTTGTGTCTATAAAGTCGAGATTAAGTAATCAAAAAAGATCTAACACAGAGTAAATTTTTAACAGTATCTTATCAACTCCAACATTACATTACACAAAACAAACATTAAAATCATTGATTTGTAAAGGCAGTACAATATGTTGATCTTGCGAAGCCACTACAGAAATTGTTTTCCTGAACTGAAACAAATTTTCTAGCTTTTACTGACTTAACAACAAATAGCTCAGATTTAAACTAGCTAACACATTAATCTTCCGCGTTTCTCCTGACAACAACTGCATTTACTAAGCTTGCATTAATCAAAACACAACAACATGATATTAATCATGTCCCCAGCATATGGGGTTGGATGCAGTTGGTCGTAAATCTACGAACATCTTCTGGGATAAAGCGATTGACGTAAGCAAGTAGGTACTGTCACGCCCGGACACTCTGACAAGCTGTTGTGTTATTGATACCTACTCATATTACCTAAATAAAAATAATATAATGTTTCATAAGTTTGTAAATTACTTTTGAATTATTTTTTACATGATTAATGCTAATCAAGTGAAATGAGATCATATACACAGGGGAGTGAGGTCGACTTTAGCATGACAGGAAGTGGCTATGCAGTACCTAAACAGTACTAACGTGTATAGGTACATACACTGTAACTGTGTAGTAGTTGCAAGATGGGGTGTGATTAAATTAGGGTCATATTTTTACACGATTTCGTGGAAGCGATGATGTGGGATGAGACTGTACATTGTGTTGTCCCATCTCTTCAGACGAAGCGTTTCATATCATAAAGTTATCATAAAATTTCACTTATTTCCTTCTTACAAACAGTCCTGGCAACAAAAAGTCGTCTCTTATACTGAAATGACAGATTTTTTAAATTCTTTTTACTATAAATAAATAAATAAAAAAATGTTTCAATACGTCGTTCAGATTTCTAGTACTACAACTATACATATCGTCTGGATTCTACAGTCATAAAACTCCCCCCTCCTCAATTTGATAGTTTCGAAAATTGATTACATTTGGTCTGAATTTTATTGACCATTATTCTCACGGAACTTACTATATTGGCTTCACGTGAATTATCTATATTCTTGTAAGACGATTTTTCAGGCATAAAGTTTTGATAGAAGATCGAACTTTGAATATTAGATAGCTGAAATGATAAAAAAATTAAATCATAAGGATGAGTAGACATGTATAGATCTTCCACCTTTTTTTATTAGGGTGAGTAGAGGGAAGATCGAATGTTTTTTTTTGTGAGATGAGCAGTGTTGTGTTCAAAGCTTTGTAAAACAGAATGTAATTGACTTTTGTTGAAACAAACAAAATGTAAGAGGTAAGAAAGCAACAATTTAATTTTGTATTCTGTCTATAACCTTATGTTAATGCAGTCCCAATTTGTAATAAAAGATCATATAAAATACTTTTATCATAAAAATAAATCAGGAGAAAGGGTGACGGTGGTTTGAAA
This sequence comes from Coleophora deauratella, assembly GCA_958295455.1. Lineage (NCBI taxonomy): Eukaryota > Metazoa > Arthropoda > Insecta > Lepidoptera > Coleophoridae > Coleophora > Coleophora deauratella. The sequence goes on along the minus strand of OY282400.1, from coordinate 14,828,874 downwards.
TAGTTTCTTGTATCTAAGATAATCCAAATTATATGAGACGGGCCAGCACTAAAATTACCATCATGAATTAGGCGATAGGGGAGACTTTTTATCTTACCCCGTTTTTCAACTTCCCCACACTCACCCTACAATAATAAATTTGAGTGCGTTTGACTACATCTCACCTGATGAAAAGTGATGATGTAATCGAGGATGGAACACGTAATCTCAAATAATGGCTATTTTCTCTCGCCTTGAAGATCCCCAGATTGTAGGAATCGGCAAAAACAGATGCAGGTAAGGAGTTCCACTCCTTCGCAGTTCGCATAATAAATGAAGAAGCATAGTGCTTCAGCTCATAATTGTGTTGGTGGCATAAATTTTAATATAAATTAAATTTAAGTATGGGTTTTAAAAATATACCGATTTTTTGGGCTCAACTTTTCCTCTTTCTTCGCCATCTTTGTACTAGGTACCGAAAAAAATTACGATGACAAGAAAAATTCCGCCTTCACCGAATGAATCAACGGTGCCGGCACCGTCCCGTCAATTGAATGGGTATAAATGTATGGAAATCATATGAATAGTTTTTCCACTGACCGGAAAGATGATGTTAGGCGATGACCTAAGAAGCCATCATCGCCGTGTCGGAGCCACCAACCAGTTCGCAGTATATGTATATTCAATATGAGCCTTTAAAAAACTTGTCAAACTAAATAAGTGTCTTGCAATATACATGTAAATCTTATTTCCTTTGAAATTCTAAGTAAAATATGTGTAAAATATTACAAACTGTGCTCAAAAATTTAAAATTAACTTTATATTATTAATGAACCTCCTCCTGGTCTTTTTATAAATCTTTTAAAAAAAAAATCCACGTACTACTGTTTGTGTTCTGAGAAATAAATAAAATAAAATAAATACAAATAAATGATTACATATTAGTAATACAGCCCTGACCCTCTCTAAAGGCTACCTAATCCCTACTGGTGATGGTTTTCAAGGAGGTGCAAACTAAAGAGAATACTTAAACAAGCCTCGCGCCTCGACTGCGATTTATTCTTAGACTTTTTGTAACGTGGACATAATCTTCATAGATACTTAAAAAGTCAATCACTAACAACAAACTATACTCATGGACAAAAAAATCGACTCAAGTTTTGTTGCATGACTTTTAGAAAATTAACTCAATCTAGCAAAAAAAAACTGAACCAAAAGCTCAAAAACTGTCTGTTTATTGTTAAGTTTTTTTGTTCTTAGTTTTTAGCAGTTTTGTAGACTAAGTTATTTTGTCAAAAGTCGAGCAACAAATCTTGAGTTGATTTTTTAGTCCACCAGTGTATATACACACACATTTACCTATGTACAAACGTAAATTTTTATACAGTAAAGTAAGCACGTTTGAATGAAGTGTCCGAGGCATGGACCAGTAGAAAAACGCTCAGTCGGGAAGTTGACTAGTAAGTAATAGATACATTATAATTTAGTTACTCACTTGAATGCGATGGTTGTATCTATCAGCTATGATGTACTGGCCAATGCGGTTAACAGCTACTCCAGCGAGGCAGTCGAATTCGCCCTCGCCACTTCCGTACTGGCCAAACTCTTTCACGAATATGCCATTTGAATCGAATACCTGGGGACAAATGAAGTGAAAAAAGTTTTTATATCAGACTTGGTAAGGAAGTCTGAACCTTGAATATGTAAAGCTATTGGAGTTTAATTATTCGGTCCAAAGAGTACGTATGTAATCGCTACGTTTTAAGAGTCGGGAGTGCTAACATTTTAAAATGATTTTTCTGATCGTATGAACGTACACTTTCATCCAATTTCCGTTTTTAATCTCCAGATATGAGGTGAGTAATATCACTTTTGACTTCACATGAAACTATTTTATTCATGGTGGTTGTTTAAAAATCTCAGTGACTACTTAAATAAAGTATTTCTCCATAATATAAGATGAATTACGTTGCATACTCAATATTTCAGGCTCTAAAGGTCTGAAATACAACACATGTGTGAAACGACCATTGTGCCAGTAAGGTCAGAACTACAATCCACTATTCACATAGTTCACAAGTATAATTGATAAAGTTGGGTGGGACTAGGAATGTTTCGGATTCGTGTCACGACTGCCGGCACGGTCAGCGCTGGGTACCGTAATTCAGTGCGGTTGCATACATTCTGGAATTGGATGTAATATAATTTGTATGGGACGAGGAAACTGGAATTTGCGTGTAATATCAACACCTACTACTATACTGCCCGTATAGTAGGTGTTGGTAATATAGGCCTGATTTCCTGTCAATACTTTAAAGGTACTTAAATAATTGGTCATCAGTTTCTTTGTCAGTGCAATGATCTTTCAGATGAATGTAACTGATCAGAACTCGATGTACTTGCATGTACAAGATCCTGTAGGTACTCGTATTGGTTTTCGATCAGAAATAACAACAGAAATACGTTACTCACTTGGACTCTGTGATTAGACGAATCAGCTACGACCATACTGTTGTCGGGGCCTACAGCGATGCCACGAGGCCAAGTAAAACATCCGGGTTCGCTCCCCCGACTCCCCACGCTGAACTGTAGACGGCGTTTCTGCAGATACTGGCTCCTAGGGGAGGAACCTGCTGCTGCGAAACCTGAGACCAAAATAAACAATTAGTATCCACACAAGAACAAGAAACATCCTGGAAATTCTTCAAGCGTCAAACCTATTTACACGCCACTCTCGTCTCTAACCTGCTACCGCTGCTGTAGCCGCCGTAGGGGAGATGGGGGAGCCTGCCGCGTTTTTTGAATCGTCATCAGAACTGGCAAGCTCATTCGCCGAACGCAAGGGCAGCCCGAGAGACAGGCGACGTGACGTGCTCGACGTGGTGCCTGTATCGCGCTCTTTGCCCCGCGATCCGTACTTGTTCTTCAAATACCGCGCCCAAGAGCTGAGGGCTGCGCCGTCCTTCTCGCCAGCGGGCACTCGCTCTGGTGAGCTCTCTCTGGACTTTAACGCGTGTGAGGATCTGCTGCGAGACAACTCCGAGCCTCCAGCTCCGGAGCCGTATCGAGCCGCTAGATACGCGGATGGTGACGCAGTGGTGGGAGACACAGGATCGTCCTGATCGTCATCGTCTCCTGCACCAAAGCCGGTGTGGCTGCTTTTGCTTCTGGCGAGACGATTGCGGCGCTCTTTCAGGGCGAGGTATCTCGATCGTGCCGTGGGGTACTTGCTATCATCATCAAAGGATGACGTATTCTCTTCATCTCTGGGCTTGCTGCCGTAACGGCTGTAAGTTGAACTGCTTGTTCCGTAACGGGAAGCAGGCTTTTCTTCTTCTTCTGTCTGTGATGCTTGTCTTGTGCGGTATCGGGTTTGACTGGGCGTTTCTTTTTTAGAATCGTGGGTGTCGTTACGAGCGTTCGTACTGCGCGCGAGTAATGGACCAATGTCACTGCGCGCCATCGCCTGGCTCTCGGGCTTTCTTTGCGATGCAGGCTCCTCTTCGCTCTCCTCTGACGAGTCGGTATCCTCCTCAGAGCTCGTGTCGGAGTCTTCGTGAGCCGGCTCGGCGGGCGCCGGGGCGGGTGCGGGCCGCTGTCCTCCGACAAAGCGGCTTTGGACCCGCTGCGCACCGCCGGCTGTACCGTTCGTCGTTACTGGTGCTGGTCTTTCATTGCCTGCGGACAAGAAACGATTTGCAGGTTTTGGTGGGAGTCCTTCACTGCTATACTTCGCTTTTAACTCTGCGATGGATAATATCGCACCTGTGTGTTTCACCGCCGAGCCGGAACTTTCAGTAGAACCGCTAGATTCAGTGCTCGGGGCTCGAGCAGCAGGACGAGCATCAGAAGCTGAGGGTCTTCGCGCCGCTGGTACTGCGGGCTTGGGCGTAGGAGCAACAGTCTTGCGCTCGTTGCGTGTACGTTGATGAGAACCAACAGATTCATCAGATTCGCCGTCACTGGATGCCTGAGAAATATAGTTAAATTCTATATGGATACCAAAACGGTAGATACGTTTTTGTATACTTTGTGTGGTGTGAAAAATAATAACGTGGAGTGTATTATATGGAATGCCGTTAAATATTGCGTTTTTCTTGTTAGTAATTGTGATTTTCCTAATAACTAAATTGTACTTCTGCTCGGCACTTTTACTCTGTGTCTTCTTCCCAACTCACCTCCCGAGCGGGTGTTGGTGGTTTGCGAGTAATGGAGCTCCTTTCTTCCTCCGCGGTACGGGCTGCTGTTCGGTCAGGTTCTTGTGATGAGGCTGCTCCTTTGTTCTGTCGTTTAAGCCTTGTTATCTCATCATCTTCACTCTGCTGCCTCTGAGCAGGTTGTGGCGGACGACGCTGTGGTTGAGTCGGTGGTTGAACAGGTTTTGGTGGAGGTGGAGGCTCCTTTTTCTCTTTTTTCTTACCACTGTCTACATCCAATATTTTTTGGATTACACGAGGACAGTCACTAAGTTTGAATATACCACTAAGAGGTCCTTTTGTGGCATCTTCGGTGTCAGTAACCTTTTCTTTTTCTTTTTTCTCAGCCTCAGCTTTAGCAGCACGTGTCGGTTGTTCAGTGTCAGAGTCATCTAGTTGATGACTTTTGACAAAACGTGAGCGAAACCTGCGAGATGGTCGATGCTCGGATTCGTAACCGCTGTAATCATCAGTGGTTCCATAAGGATCTCTGGTAGATTTCTCTGGTGGCGGTGGTCGCTTTTCTCCAAATTTACGTCCACCAAGTATCGGTTCATCATTTTCATAGTACCCCTTCGCTTCCTCTTGTTGACGGAACTGCGTGGCCAGGCGATGGTCGCTTTTTGACCTCGTAAGTCCTTGGCTTTGAGGTATTGCGGCTCCGTATGCACCAGGATGACTAATATTGAGTTCTCCGTAACTAGCGACATGTAATACCAGCTGGTTAGGATCATGTGTCATGATGAATCTTATCCTACGATTATAATCACCAGCTTCATAGTCGAAGTTCCTAAGAAACTCGACAGTTTTTAGGAAAATTTCTTTGGTATCCACCAATTCTGTGTCTTCCCATTCAACGTCATCGTTCATGTACTTGTCGGCGAGATCACAATTGCTTTGTATATTACTTAACTCTAACTCTAGATTATCTTTGAGATGCGTCAGATTTCTTAGTTCAGTTGCTAGGTAACGGTCAACTTCATTTCTAAGGAAGTCAGTTCTATCTTTAAGGGCTTTGGCTAGTCGTTTATGGATTTCATCTATTTCTCCAGCAACTGCTCCGCAGTTAGTTTGGAGGTTTGCGGTGTTTCTTTCAACGATGGCTAAGATGTCTTGCAGACGATGGACTCCACGACGGATTTGATTATTAATCCTGGAGATTTCTCTTCGAAGGACTTCCATGTGGGCTGATTTGCAGTCATCGCAGACTTTCTTGTCGCAATGAGCACACAGTGCACAGTAAGCCTTCTCTGAGCAAACGTTGCACCGTTCCATAACCTGCCCAACGGTGGGATCTGGAAGTTCTCCAGCAATTTGGGCGTGAAGCTCTAGGAACCTCTGGAGGGTGACGTTTGTTGGGAATCCCTGTACCCCTTGGTAAGGGATTCGATGTTCGGTTCTGCATTCTGGACATTTGACCTGGAAAATTATTAAGTATTGAATATTTTAAACATGGCTACTATTGAAATAAATGAAAATCTTAACTAATAAGATAGATAAGTTCTTTAGATACAAAAATTGAAAATGATGCCAAAAATAATGAATCCCCCTAATACCCTTATTTTTAATAATATGATTTTATGACTGTTAGTATACCTGTCGCCTGACGTAGTCGACGAGGCCGTCCATGCACGGCTCCATGCAGTAGCTGTGCTGACATGGCAGCAGCTTTGGGTTCCTGTACCGGTCTAAACAGACGCAGCACGTCAGCAGTGATTCAAACTGCTCCATGACTGGTTAGGTATCACGTATCTGTTGAAGAAATAAAAGATTCTTAAAACATTTTTGATATTTAATTAATTTTAACAATTCTGTGAATATCCACCAAGCTAATCTATGTTAGAAATATCATCAGAAAAAGCGTCGCTTTGCTAATTTAAAATATTTATGACAACATTTTGACAGGTAGAAAGTTTTAGCAAATCTCAATTGAATTGTTTGAGTAAGTATTAATGGGGTTGTTGTGAGTAAAAAGAAAAAACAGTTCATGTGGTGATAAAAAATTCTTATTTCTGCAGCACTTCAAAATATTATACAATGGACCGAAAAATATAAAATCCTTTAAAATTCAATTTAAAAGTGTTTTCGAAAGTAAGAGACTTTTGCAACGCCTATCAAAATATGTCTTTGATTTATTTATTTTCATATTTTTGTAAACAAATCTACCAGTCAAGACAAATAACCAAGTAAGAAATATTGTATTACGGGATAAACATGTAGGCGGTTTTGTTCTCAGCAATCTCTTACAGACTCAGGTTTGCGCAGACTAAGACACAGGTTTGCGCGTTCACTGCCAAGAAAATGCCATTTGTCGTATCACCTCGTTTTGAGGACACTCCCCTTAATGCCTCAGCTAGTATCGGAATCCTTGGTGTCGACATATCGAGTGAAGTCCAGTTCCGTGGTCATCTAGAGGGTAAGGCTAAATTAGCCTCGAAGAAGCTTGGTGTGCTCAATAGATCGAGACGGTATTTCACTGCGGCCCATCGCCTGCAACTTTATAAGGCGCAGGTTCGGCCTCACATGGAATACTGTTCTCATCTCTGGGCAGGGGCACCCCAGTACCAGCTTCTCCCTCTGGACCGTATTCAACGGAGAGCAACTCGAATCGTCGGCTGCCAGGATATCTCAGATCGGCTTGATTCCTTGGCGCTGCGTAGAGATGTAGCCTCGCTCTGCATTCTCTATCGCATGTACAATGGGGAGTGCTCCGAGGAATTGTTCGGATTGATCCCTGCCGCCTCTTTTCGCCATCGTTCTACGCGACAGTATATTCATCCCCATCACATAGATGGTTGGCAGTCCACAACTGTGCGTTTCACTAGAAACTTTCTGCCTCGCACAACCAAACTATGGAATGAATTGTCGCCTGCGGTATTTCCGGACCGATACGACATTCAAACCTTCAAGAAAAGAGCGTACTCCCATATCAAAGGCCGGCAACGCACTTGTGACTCCTCTGGTGTTGCGGGTGTCTATGGGCGGCGGTAATCGCTTACCATCAGGTGATCCGTCTGCTCGTTTGCCACCTATGCCATAAAAAAAAAAAAAAAAAAAAAAAAAAAAAACTCTCATCCAGTCTTTGATGTGTACTCGTCAAAACATTTCAGACCTCTTAAGACGCTTTTTCTTAGTCTATTTATAAAACACTAATTCCGACATTGATAATGAAATGTATGTGTTTGTTGCATGTTACACGAAACAACTTGCATCTAAATATAGCAACGAACGAATCGATTTTACAGTGTTTTAGTGAAACTATTCTTAGAATAGAAACGAGCGAAATTCTTTAGATTCTTTACCTTTGCCCGACTGCCTCATAAAGAGAGTAATGATTTTTGGATGAATCTTTCTTGACTGAGGCTGTATATCCTAAAACTTGTTGGATTTTGCAGTTTGAGGTTGTGTCAACAAATTTCAGGGGGTTACATCCCTGAAAGTCATAAGTTAATAAGGATGACCTTTTAATTGTTGACACGTGCTAAATGCTACATTCGATTCGTGAAACTGGACAACTTAACCTTTGAAACTTATATTAAAATTGGAGGAAGAAACATTTTGAACTCTTCTAATTTGACTTTTCAGTTATTGAAAATTTGTATGTAAAGTCAAAAACTTTTTTGCTCCAATTTTGATAGATCATTGGGAAAAGTTGTTCAGTGCTATGAGTCTACCGTTAGTCAGTGAATTAAAAGTCACTGTATTTTAGGACTCAACTCGTAAATGATGTTATTCAGGAAATACATACATATTTTATAGCTTAATGTTTCAGTAATGAGAGGGTAATGAATATTTTCATGGCTTGTAAATACATAAAATTGTATTTTCTTTAACCTTCACTCACATTTTTCGCTAAGAAATATTTTCCTTGTTACAAGGACAATCATTTTTATTGACAATATGCTCGTGTGAGTACACAGACTCCCTATCTTTCCAGTTTTCTATGAATTTTGATAGAAATTTATGTGTATGGGTGCGAGATATACGATAAATGTGTTTGTCACCGTCTTTGACCATGTATATTTTATACTAGATAAGAAAAATGTGAAAGTAGTAGGAAATTTTGTACTCGGCAGAAAAAAAAGATTTAAAAGAAATTGAATGAAGGTAAAAGCATGTTGATTTTGAATATAATTTACAAAAGGAGGATTGCGGCTTCCACTTATGAGACTGGACAATATTCAACAAAAAGTTGGACTTCTTATATTCAATTAACGGATCAGCAGATTTTGAAAAAAGAAATAGACATTTGTATGGAAAGTTTTTGAATTTTTTTTTGAACTAAGAAACATGGTCCCTGAGGAAAGTCTATCGGCCCCATAAGTATAAACCAAAATTAAATGACATCGTTTAAAATTTCTACCCCTATTTTTATGACTCATTTGAAAGAAAAGGCCAAAGTATATAGATTACATAGATATGTATTTTTTTTTTCATGTTATATTTGCTACCCCCCTATCTTATTCTATCGATGTTTTCCTACCCAAAGGTTGCCTGGAAGAAATTGCTATCTAGCAATAAGGCCGCCTATTGTATCTCTTTTCCATTTGTAACCACACTTTTGTATAAGTATTTATTTATTACAATAAAGTATAATGAAGCTGTATCCGTATGTATAAGTGGCGATTGGCGATAAGAAACCTTGATTCATTCGTCTCATCACTAGTTGTATTTCTGCTTTCACACATGTTTCTTGACATTGTTTTGCACAAAACATCTGTTCAGTCTTCCGCACCGACCTTGGTATACAACTAGGTATAATGAAACAGAAAATGTTTTCCGTTTCAGCGGAAATTCTCGGACGTACTGTTCAACGTCAGAATTAGCTGGCATAGCAGCTGCGCGCGATCATGCGAAAGTATCATGGTTATTTATAGAAAAGCTATCCGCACCGCACGGCTCGGTTCTTAGGCTCTTTTGGTTGTGAGAAGGTGGTTCTGTTAATGGCATGAAATAGAGAGATAGAGAGATAGAGATATGGATATGTGATATCTCTATCTATCTCTATCTCTAACATATCAGTGCATGTTGTTATTCCTGTGCTCATTCCTTCAAAAACTGCACGCCATCTGTTGTCGAGTAGCGCGGTCAATGTTAGCAACAAAGGGCTCCAAGGCCTCCAAGTAATGTAATTCACTGGTAATTCACCTACTCGACAAAAGATGGCGCCATTAGTGAAATATATTTACAAAAAAAAACAACTATCAAAATAAATTCCTTATATGTAAAGACCCTCATAGATCCTTTGTAGATTCGAAACAACTAACCATAGATCGATAGAATTATTTTTGTTAGAATCGTTTTCGACAAAGATAAAAAAAAAAATGTAATGCACAGTAAATTCGAAACATAAACATTGTAGCAGTCGTTGATGTCTTTTATATAAAACTTGATAAGTCAGCGCGCGTCGAATTTTTTAAACAATACTATCTTCGATAAAATTGGTAAAAAATGTACCTACGTCATTCACGCTGCAGCACCCGATTTGAAATGTTCCAAATAGATTTTTGGTGATTTCTAACCCCTAATCTTAAAATTTCATTAAAAAGCTTCAAGCCGTTTTCGAAATCCTCGGGACACCTAACTCGTTTAAAAGTATAGAAATAATAATAATAACACAAATAAAAAGACAAAAAACAATAAAGTCTCGCGGGATTCGAATCCGAACCTACATAAAAGGAAGCGAGCACCGAACCATTAGGACAGTTCGCACTTAAAGGTAGTGTTAAAAATAAGCATCATATGTGTCTGTATATTATGTAATTTCGCTCATATCTCCCTTAAATGAGTTTTTCGAAGATAATTCCACCATAGATCGATTTCTGGTGATTTTTAACCCCTTATCCTAGATTTTCGTCACAAGGTTTCAAGCCGTTTTCAAAATCGTCTGGACACTTAACTCGTTTAATAGTTTAGGATTCTTGTAGTTCGTTGTAGGAAAATTGCGGTTTACGATTTATGACGTATTAAAAAAAAACTACTTACTAGATCTCGTTCAAACAATTTTCGGTGGAAGTTTGCATGGTAATTTACATCATATATTTTTTTTAGTTTTATCATTCTCTTATTTTAGAAGTTACAGGGGGGGGACACACATTTTACGACTTTGGAAGTGTCTCTCGCGCAAACTATTCAGTTTAGAAAAAAATGATGTTAGAAACCTCAGTATCATTTTTGAAGATCTATCCATAGATACGCCACACGTCCCATACGTGATAAAAAAATTTTTTTTGAGTTTCAGTTTTAAGTATGGGGACCCCCAAAATTAATTGTTTTTTTCTATTTTTGTGTGAAAATCTTAATGCGGTTTACAGAATACATCTACTTACCAAGTTTCAACAGTATACTTCTTATAGTTTCGGAAAAAAGTGGCTGTGACATACGGACGGACAGACAGACAGACAGACAGACATGACGAATCCATAAGGGTTCCGTTTTTTGCCATTTGGCTACGGAACCCTAAAAATTGGCAGTGAAAAATAGACCGTATATAATTTTTAAAATGTGTCAGTTTTTTCACAACTTTTGAAACATTGAGAGCGCTTTTATAGTCACGCGAGTTTCTGCACGCACATGCGGGCCGTGCGCATGCGTGCCGCCCGCAACCTATCGTTTCAGTCCATTTTTAGGTTCCTTTTATTGTCATGCGTGTCACACGCATGCGGGTCGCTTTGCAAACACCGCACGCATGCGGGCACGGCACGCATGTGGGCAGAAACCCGCCTGACTATAAAAGCGCTCTGAGTGTTCACGTTGTAGGTAGAAATATACCTATTTATAAAGTGTGTAAATAATGGCTGTAGGCTTTATGAACAGTTCTATGGCCCCCTGCCTATAGATCTGCCAATGTTTTTCCTTCAAATCTGTATATGAATGTTCATAAGTCGATATAATTGGGACGGACATATAAAAAGATTTTACCATTTATTTCAAAAAGACGTATAAGGGTAAGGACCAAATTTTTTACCCTGTAGCACAAAGGAAATCACAGTGGAAAAGTGACACAAATGAAAATATGTTTCACAATAGAAATTGTAAAGTGTGTTGCACACAACTGTAAAATAATGCCAGTTCATCCTAAATAAACGCTTGCGTTGTGTTTCGACGAGTGAGTGAGGGTACCGGAGGCCCAATCTCTCCCCCCAATCCTCCCCCCATCACCCCATCCCATTTCAATGGTCGGCAACGCCTCTGGTGTTGCGGGTGTCTATGGGCGGTGGTAATCGCTTACCATCAGGTGATCCGTCTGCTCGTTTGCCACCTATCACATAAAAAATAAAAAATGAATAATATATTAATATCTTTATTGTTTATTAAATTCATTTTCTTTCCGATTACAATTTTTCAATAAAGAATAAAGAACTCTGTGGAAATATTACAAAAAAAAGGAACCATCGAGCCTGAGCATACAGTTCAAAGATTTCGAACCGTCTGAATGTATTATATTTTACATACATATTACATACTGATGGTATAAATTTATAAATGTATAGGTACCATCAGTTTGTAACCACCAAAGTGCTTTTATGTTGTATATACTTACAATGCACAATTCATATTATAATAATGTGCTCGTGGTTTCTTCATAATATCCATTTACAGTGCACATAAAAAAACTTCAAAAACATCCAAAAAAACCTTGGACAAAAAAAACTTGGAGTGTTTAAGCAAATAGTCGTGATTTGTTAAAAAAAAACATCGAAATAAGCTTTTTATAATCTATCTTGAGTGCATGTGCCCAAAAGACTATTTCCAAAAACATTTCACAAAAACCAATCTGTTCCATTAATAAAATTATATCCAGCCACATTATTGGTTAGTAGTTTCTCAATCTGGCATTTGTGGAATCCACTGAATATAATACGTACGTATATAAGCGATCGTTACGTCAATTGACAAGTTTTTTTTACCTCCAATTTTTTTAAAAAAACCTACAATTTTAGTCTGTGTAGGGTTATGGAGCCTTACTCTGTATAGGTATTGGAGCTTTTTTTAAACTATACCTTTGGCGCCCATTTGGCTAGGCATCTTCCGTTTATGCAGTCTTAAAAAACTATAACAGAGGAAAATAACAATATTTCGAGAAATACGTAGGTACCCTTTTACTTAATAAAAATTGCTAGTCGGTTAAAAAATAACTGTTTTTTTTTTTAATATAAAAATTCTTTTACTGTGTTAAAAAGTGAAAAGAGATGTTATGTAAATACGAGTAGGTAAGTAATTGTTGTATTTCAGTAAGAAATAAAAGATTTATTTTTTTCTTTTTCGCAAATCGCTTTGTTTTCTTATAGGCACAGCGTTTTAATCTAAACATATCTTAAATATCACCATCACTTACCATATAAAAATGCCATGAATTTATACCAGTTTGAATTTAAAAAAATACCTTCCTTTATAAAATCTACAAATATACTAAACCATCCCCAATATAATAAGAAATCGTCTGTTCGTTTGCCACCTCTGCCATAAAAAAATTAAAAAAAAAAATAACTTCGAGAACCACAGTCAGCAGGCATTTCCTTAATGCGTATCAAGCAGTTTATTTTCGTTTAGCGATCTCTTTTTGTATGATATTTTGATATCAGACGTTTTTTAGCGATCTTCGTAATATGTGCTACGTCATTTATATCCACGACGTCATGCTTGAAGATTAAGGCGCAGAAAAATAACAAAAACAAATTCTGCGTTCATCGATATAACAAGAAATGAGCTTTTTTCTCGGGGCTGAGCAGATAAACTGCCTCCGTGGCGTATCATGCGGTTGCAAGTTCAATTCCCGGCGGGGACTAACTTTGTAGGACTCGGTTTGGTAGGACATTTTCTTACCAATCCGGACTTTGCCCCGTATGTGGCCGGACTTTGCCCCCGTATGTGGCCGGACTTTGCCCCGTATGTGGCCGAACTTTGCACCCGTATGTGGGCGGACTATGCCCCGTATGTGGCCGGACTTTGCCCCGTATGTGGCCGGACTTTGCCCCCGTATGGCCTAATCTTCCCTAGGTTTGGGAAGAGACCCCTTCACCAGCAGCTGGGATGATATAAGTTGTTAACGAGGAAATGTGACTTGCTATCAAACATCAATGTTAATAGGATTTATGTGTTTTGACATGGAGATAAGATAGCGAGTTCCCCATAGTGTTAGGGAATCTTGGTAGGCCTGCTTCCACTTCCATTTTTTACAATCGTCATCACTTACCAACAGATGAGATGATGCCGAGAGCATACCAGTTTTTCAGATTCAGATTCAGATTCTTTATTTGCCAATAAATAAGGTACATGTGAGATGGTATTTACGATATAGAAAATTGTATCACTTATTTAGCCATAGTCATATTACAGCATGCAAATTATTAATATATTTATACACATTTATAATTAAAAAATTCAGAACAGAATAAAACATATTTTGAAGTAGCCACTTATGTAACTGTGTTTTGAATCTTCTCATTGGTAAATTTTTAATGTCTTCAGGAATTTTGTTGAATATAGTACGACCCATCCAGAAACAGTTTTTTTTGAAGCATGTGAGGAATGTCATCCATAACCAATCTATTGGGATCTCTCCTGCTTCTGCAGGACATTTCACTGACTCTTTTATAGTAAGCCACATTATGCAGTTTGACGAATGTGGCCATTTCAACGACATATAGGCAAGGCAATGGTAGCACATTCGCTTAGCAAAAAGAGGTCTACATGATACATCTGATGCTACTCCAAATATGGCACGAATACACTTTTTTTGCGATATGAAAACTTGGTTTATATTTGTGCCATTGCTCCATATTATAGACCATACCGCAGGACTGACTCCACGCATGCATGATAGGCTGTGACTGCTGTGATTCTTGATGCTACCTTGGTTAATTTGTAAAGTGCAAAGGAAAAACTATTTATCTTGGCACATACCATATCAGTTTGCTCTTTCCAGTTAAGCTTATCGTTAATGAGAATACCTAAAAACCTTGTATGTAGTGAGCTCTGTAAAGATTGTCTATTGTAATGTATATTAAGGGAATTATTTAAATTATTATAATTTACGAATGTCGATTTAGTCAAGTTTATTTTAAGGTTATTGTTGTGTAGCCATTGAATTATTAAATATATCACTTCATTAATGTCCTCTTCATGATTTTGTAATGTCGATTTTTTGTCAGTAGTTACTATTACAGAAATGTCATCAGCGAATAGTATGGTCCTATGTTTTATGTAATTCGGGAGATCATTAATATATAATAAGAATAATAGCGGTCCGAGCACACTGCCTTGTGGTACCCCAGATTTATTGATTTTGAACCCAGATCTATATAAATAAGTCATTCCTTTACTATCCAATTTCGAGACTTCCACACACTGTTGTCTATCCCGCAGATACGTTTTTAACCACTTATGCGCTGGCCCCCGAATACCGTAGTTTTCTAGTTTCAGTAATAACTGTTCATGTGATACAAAGTCAAAAGCCTTTGTGAGGTCGAAAAATAGTACAGTAGTAAACTGTTTAGAGTTTCTGCTTTGACAGATTCCTTTAACTAAATTAAATGAAGCCAAGGTCGTTGATTTATTTTTTTGAAATCCATACTGACTAATGTTTATAACGCCAAATCTAGTGAAAATATCCATGAGTTTCATATGCATTACCTTTTCAAAAATTTTTGAAAAGATAGGGATCAATGTAATGGGTCTGTAATTACCCATTTCATTTTTGGAACCCTTTTTGAAAAGTGGTTTTATGATTGAAACTTTCAGTTGTTCTGGGAATGTACCTTCTTCTAATGAAATATTGACAAGGTATGCCATGACACTACTAATTTGATCACTACATGCCTTTATGACCTTGGTACTAATGTTGTCGTAGCCTTCGCAATTTGTATTATTAAGTGATGCAATCACCTTTTTATACATTGTGAATCAATAGGTGATGCGTAAATAGTGTTATGCTGTATATTTTTAGTAAAATTATTGAGCTTATTATAATTATCGTTGTTTGACAAGTTGATATAATAATCATTAAAGTGTTCAGCTATTTTAACAGGGTCATTAATTGCTATGCTATTCTCAACTATTGTCTCAATATATGTATTTGTATTGATCTTGTTAGACTCACTATTGAAAACATCCCACGTAGCTTTTGCAAGGTTTTTGCTGTTTGATATATAATTATCGTTCTTATTTCTTTTTGCACTATATAAGGTGCTACTTTATTAGTGCCCGATATTTTAGTCAGTGCTTCTACTCCTGATTCTGATCAACTTTCCCCAAGGAACCCATAGTCAAATCGCAAAAAAAATTCTGGACTCTTCATACTAATTTGGCCGCTCGCGCTCGGCTGATCGATGTGTATGAAGAATCCAAAATTTTTTTTGTGATTTGACTATGGGTTCCTTGGGGAAAGTTGATCAGAATCAGGAGTAGAAGCACTGACTAAAATATCGGGCACTAATAAAGTAGCACCTTATATATATATATATATTTTTTAAAGTTTTGTATAATTGTGATAGGTAGACTTTCTTTTCTTGGTTATTTCCTGTGCTGTAATATCTATAGCGAAGCTGTTTTTTTGTCTTGCAACATTTTCTCAGACCTCAGGTTATCCAGTTATTAAAAGGCTTTCCTTTCTTTGTTGTTGTTGTTTGCTTGTTGTTGTTTGCAGTTGAGGATAAAGAAAAATATAATAGCTGCTGAATCAAAAATGGGCGTCAATCAACGAATATCGAAACGAATTCGAAATGACAAAGGATTGAGGAAACAATGTTTTTTAATAGGGGCGTAATTTTTTTGAACTAAGCACACATGGAATGAAAATTGTTTTTTTTTTATATAATATTTTTTTTTTTTTTTTCGACAGGTAGTAGTACTTAAAATTATGTTAGTAGATACATTCAATTCATTAAGTATACAGGTTAATTATTTATTATTTAGAAACATATGTAGTAACTATTTGGGACACTGGGTGTGTACACGTCAGTATTTATCTAGTGACCCAATATAGGACAGTCCGGCTTCTCTGATATGGTCTGGCAGTGGTGGCAAACGAGCAGACGGATCACCTGATGGTAAGCGATTACCGCCGCCCATAGACACCCGCAACACCAGAGGAGTCACGAGTGCGTTGCCGTTTTGTTTTATGAGTGAACCTCAAATTGTTATATCATACACCGACAGGATGGAGGAAAATTTTGCCCTCATAACAGAGAAGACCGCAAAGTATTTGGAGTTTCCGTATACTTTGTGACCTTCTTTCTTAAAACGGCAGAATTGGCGTTGGCCCGTAAACTGAGGAAAGAATGAAACTAGAAACAATTTTTAGAAACATTTAAATCTGCAGTACAGCCAGCAAAGTCAAAGTCAAAGTCACCTTGAAACTATTAATTATATGATTAACTAGATTCCGCCCGCGACTTCGTCTCCGTGGACTTCAGAATTGGGTCCACAGAGAAAGAAAATGTTAAGGTGGCGCAATCTAGTGACGAAGTGGAAATTTTAAGTTTTTAAACAACCCTTCGGGAACCCTTAAGTTTTTCGGGATAAAAGTATCCAATGTGTTACCCGAGTGCTTTATCTATCTACCTATCAAATTATATCCAAATCCGCTCAGTAGTTTCGGCGTGAAAGTAGAACAAACAAACAAATAAACAAGCAAACAAACATCCATACTATCGCATTTATAATATTAGTTAAGTTATGACGAAGTCGTGGAAATTATATAATAATTGAAAACAGTTCAGGCGAATTTAAATCATTAATAAGGATTTAGATATGAATCTGAACAAACTCGTGGAAATTACTCGATAGAAGCACTAAAAAAAATTAAATAATCTCAGCCCAACGGAATATGAAAACCGAATAATCAGAATAAAATCTCTAAACGTATTCTCATTAAATGCAGCTAAGATCCACCGTAATGAAAACTGAATTTAAATAAATAAATAAAAACACATTAAATCCATTCAAACCATCTAAAATCACGATGACAACTTACAGCATCTTTTTTTTTGTGATGAGATGAATGATAATACAGAAAGCTACAAAGTTTCTATTTTCTTATTTACTTCAAATATACGCTGTGTTCATAGTTATAAAAATACATTTCTGTTGTTTCGCCATCAATGGTTTGCCTACGCCAAATCTTCGCAGTGCTTAGTAAAACTGAGGTAAGTCCCAAAAATAAAGATAGTGTTTCGAATGATAAACAAAATTATTCACGAAGTGTTATGGTTGCCGTCATATTGTGGATTTCGTGAAAAAGCGTCCCATTCGCAGGCTTACCAAATAAATTCAAAGCGCTTAAAGGACGTTCTCATCTTACTGATTTAGAAGAGAACCTAAAACGTGTTGAAACTTTTAGTAACGCTAATAAATGAATATTTATATCGTGACCAGAGAAATGGCTTGTTGGAGAGCTCCAATAAAGCATATATTTTGACCACCTCCATAGCATAGCGGCTAATACGCTCGCTTCACATCAGGAGGTCGCGTGTTCGATTCCCGGCGGGGTCCAACTTTGTAGGACTCGGTTTGGTTGGTAGGGCATTTTCTGAGTCCGCCTGACTAGCTACCACCGTCTTATATAAGTCTTGCCGCCAAACATCAATGTTAACAGCATTGATGTGTTCCGGCATGAAGATAAGATAGCCAGTTCTCCATTGCGTCGGGGAATCTTGGTAAGCCCTTCATCTTCGGCATCATCATCACTTACCATCAGATGAGATCATGCCAAGGCTTACCAATTGAGGGTAAAAAAAATTATTAAATAATAATAATAATAATAATAATAATGTTTATTGAATAAAAAGTGTACAAATTAAACATAAATTGCTAGAGATTTACAAAAATACAAAAGGTATTATGTGCCTGAACTAGGATAAACCTGTGCTTCAGGCAAAAGGTGCAGACATAGTTTCTTATGGACTAAAAATATCATAATAAACTACAAATATACTTATTATTAGTGAACAGTTTATAATATAACGTTTCTAAACCAAAAATAAATAATTTATTTAATTACCAACAGCATATTTTCAGTATCTTCATAGCTCAAGCTTTGTAAAAAATTCTTCACAATAGTTTTACAGTTATACAAGTTATGGTCATATGTACTTATTGTTTTATTAATTCTGTTGTATAGGAAAGGTGCAAGAAATGCAAAAAATCTATTTGTAAACACATGTTTTGATGTTAAGGTTGCAAGAGTAGGGCAAACTATGTCTTTTCGCCTCTTACTATTAATAACGTCAGGTCTATAAGTTAGTGCTTTGTGTTGTTTTAGTACTGTGTTCAGTATAAAAAGCTGCCGAACAGTCAACACTTTGCAGGAGTCATAGAGTAAGCTTGTAGGAAATAGGAATGGGCGGAAAGTGGACACTTTTAGGATGGCTCTTTGCGCTCGCTCGAGGGTGAGCATTAAGGTTTTCGGCGCCCCTCCCCAAGAAGTGATACAGTATGTGATTATTGATTCACACAAGGTCATATATACTAGTTTGATAAGTTTTGGATCGGCGATGTAGCGTAGTTTTTTGAAGACAAATATTAATTTACGCACTCTATTAACTAATGTAGAAATTTGTTGTTGAAAGGACAGGGTTGTATCAATAATAATACCTAAGTATTTAATGCTACTTGTTTTCATTATATTAGGACAGTTGCACGTGATGTTTGGAGGGCTGTTGCAGTAATGTGCAATGATGTTAGGATAACTAATGGTTTGACTTGGGTTACGCATGCAGAACTTAATATATTTAGTTTTATCTGCATTTAGGGTTAGCAAATTATGTTGAAGCCAATTATTTATAATATTAAAACCTTTCTGTGCATATTCGTAGACTTGCTCGCTCGTGCTAGCTGAAAATAGTAGCGCGGTGTCATCTGCGTATGATATTATCCTACCGTGTTCCAGCTTCAGGCTACAAAGATCATTGATGTAAATCAGGAAAAGTGTAGGGCCCAGGATACTTCCTTGAGGAACGCCAAATTGTGAGTTTTTCTCATCAGTGCTAGTGACATTATCTATTTTCACACACTGTGAACGATCATTTAAATAGTCAGAGAAGAGTTTTAGCTGCAGGTCTCTGATTCCTAGGGCCTCTAATTTGTGCAGAAGTATGGGAATAGATACCGTATCAAAAGCTTTAGCTAAATCTAGGAAAATACCTATAGTTTGATTGCCTTTACCAAGTTCTTGGGTTACAAAATCTGTCAGATGATGTACCGCATCTGCTGTTGATAAATTATTTCTAAACCCAAATTGCATTGGTGATAATAATTTATATTTCTCTAGGTATTTAACGAGTCTGTTGTTGATCAACTTTTCTAGGATTTTAGATATTGACGGGAGAATCGAGATTGGCCTGTAATTAGTAACTAAATCTTTCCTTCCAGATTTGTATATTGGAACAACTACCGCTTTTTTGAGACATTTGGGAAAAATACCTTCATTAAAACATAATTGAAAAATATACGTAACGGGAGGAACCAGAATATGTTTAAATTTCTTTAAAATGTAATTTGGAATGTTATCCCAACCAACTGCACAATCGTCTTTTAGTCCTAGTATAATCCGTTCCACTTCACTTTCGTCTATATCCAGTAAAACGAAAGACGACATACTTGAGCAGGTGGTAGGCGTAACTGAATTATCTGATTGGCTATAGTTTTGTTTCAATATCTTTTCTGCTAGACTCTTCCCTACATTAACAAAAAAGTTATTTACTTTGTTGGCTGATAAAAGTGGCAATGAGTGCGTTTGAAGTAAACTCGAATGTGATTCCTGCTGTTTTGTCGTAAAAGTAACCTTTTTAATGTGTTTCCAAATCAGTTTGCTATTTTTTCCAGCTTTTTGTATTTCTTTTTTGTCATATTCAATTTTTAATTTCCTTAGGAGATTATTGCAAAAATTCCTATACCTTTTGTAAGACGTTTGTAATATACTATTAGAAGGGTTAGATTTAGCTCTCATATGCAATTTGTCTCTGTGCCTAATACACCGAATGAGTCCTGGTGTAATCCAAGGTTTGATGGCAATTTTTTTCCGAGAGAGTTTTATTTCTATTGTGTTATTTATTATCGCTTGTTGTACATTTTTTATTACGTATAACATGGAAATGTTAACGTCAGTTGTATTGTACACGGGAGAGAAGTCTATGTTGCATAAATCATATTCGAGTTTATTTACATTTATTTTAGACTTTGTCTGTGGGCGAGTTTGCTTAGGTAGGCTTAAATTTAAGGTAAGTAGGACAGCGCGATGGTCAGTCACAGTGGAGTTAGTAACAAGCGTTAGTGACGGTAACCTAGATTTGAGCATAACATGATCTAGGCAAGATCCACTTTGATGGGTAGGTATAGTGTGTGCTGGTAGTAATCCATGGTAGGAGCACAGATTAAGGTACTCATGTGATCCCGGGTCAGTACACTCGGGGTCAATATTTATATTTATATCTCCTGTTATAATAATATTCTTGTAACTAGATAAGGATTGAAGGGTCTTATTTACAAAATCGTGAAATAAATTTAGCGTTTTAAAACAAGGCGGTCTGTAAGTAGCAATAATCGCTGTGTCGATTCCATACTTCAAAATAAGGCAGTTACATTCTTGAACTGAAGGTTCAGTTACTGTAATATTTAAAGTTTTCTTAGCATAAACTACTATCCCGTCATTTTGGTTGTGGTTTATTCTGCTATAAAATATATTATACCCAGGTATTTCAGGGAGATTATCGTTACATTTTGATAGCCAACATTCGGTTAGTACTAATACGTCACAGTCAAAATCCAGCCTATGAAGAAAAACGTTAAGAATATCTATGTTTTTATAAATACTACGTATATTTTGGGTAAGTATTGTTAGTGAATTAGTATTGGAAAGATATTGCTTGCAACACTCAACATCGCATGATTTTGAGACAGACACTGAAATATTATCTATTTCGTTACTTAACTTATCCATATTTAAAAAGTAAAGGTTACTGCTAAACTTATTATAATAAACTGGCGCTCTTAGGCGCCGTCATAATCAATCGAGAAATATCGTCGAGGAACATGCAACGGCCCGCTCTATACAGGGTGTAACAAAATTGGCGTAGTACCCGTTAACTGGGGATTCTACTCATCGTACTGAACAACTTTTTTTCTACGACTTTACTCAAATCGCCAAAAAAAAATGGACTCTCCATACAAAATTGACAAAACATGATCAATTTGTATGAAACGTCCAAATTTTTTTTTTTTATTTGAGCAAAGTCGTAGTACAAATGTTGTTCAGTGCGATGAGTAGAATCCCCAGTTAACGGGTCCAACACCAATTTTGTTATACCCTATATACAGTAACCCCAGTAACCTAAGATAATTAACGATATAGCCAGTCATTTCATGATCTGGCCATGATATTACAAAAAAAAGCAAAGAAAGTGCAAGTTTATTTTCCTTTCCTTCTTTGTAAATTAACCAAAGAAACTAACTCTACTCCAAAGAAGTTTTATATCGTCACTCCGGGGGGAGCGGGGGGAGCGGGGTGCGTGTCTATGCTCTACTTATTCTAACCAAATTGTTTTCTACTACTATTCTACGCTGTGTGAAAAAAAAACTCTTCTATCATCTTTCAGCTGATCGGCCAACTTAGTACGTGAAGTCATTTTTTTTTAGAGAGTTTCTTGCGAAAAGTTTATATTATTTAGTTTCCGCCCGCGACATCGTCTGCGTGGACTTCAGAATTGAGTCCGGAAAGTAATATAATATTAAGGCAACGCCATCTAGTGACAAAGTAAAAAAATAAGTTTTTACCCATTTCTCTGGGAACCCTCGACTTTTCCGGGATAGAAAGTAACCGAAGTGTTAGCCGAGTGCTTTATCTATCTACCTATCAAATTTCATCCAAATCTGTTCAGTAGTTTCAGCGTGAAAGTGAAACAAACAAAACAAAACAGCCATACTTTCTCATTTATAATTAGTGATCGGAAATTCGGATGCAATTATACCTAAAATTGGGGAGCTAGCATAATATGGACATGCCGTTTTGAATGGAATTGGAAACTATTGGTCATACATATGTAGTGTTAAATTTTTCACATTTTAGCCCCCCTATCACCTCCTACAAGGATTACCGGTAACCCTGTGTATACAAAATAAGTTGTGGATATAAACACATAATAGCATACATAAAATTTTCAATAATATCAACATCCACTACGATTACGCTTTTTTATGATCCCGGTATCCCGGGATTTTTTTCTATGAAAGTCTATAAATTTATTGGAAAAGGCATATACATACTATTCTTTCTAAAAACGAAATTGCATCCGAATTTCCGATCACTATTTATAATATTAGTGAGATGAGATGAGATCATAATTGATAGCTCTCGGTAATAATAAAGAATATTAATATCCGGGACAAATAACACACGGTCATCTGGCCCCAAACTAGGATTCCCTGTGCTATTGGAACCAGAGACTGATATACATACGCATATACATTTAAATACATACATACAAAGATATAATACACCCAGACTCAAAGCAAACAATTCTGCTCATCACAGAAAAGTTTGCCCTGTGTGGGGATCGAACCCACGACTCTCGGATCAGTGGTCAGGATCGCTAGCCACTTAGCCACCGAGTCAGTCAAGGTGGAAGGACAATGTACTTTGAAGTCTTCAGTATGCTATATTGTCAACTCACGCTTCAACCTTTTGGGACATAAAGGACAAAGCTGTTAGGCATCTAACACCGATCAAGCAAGAATATTTTTAGGAACAAATCAATATTAATCTTCCTATGATTAAGATTTATGATCTCGACACCTCTTTCAATATTCCAAAGGTCAAGTTTTAAGAAAGGTTAGGATAAGATGTATTAGGTGCTTACCTATGAAATTGCCGTTTCAGTTTTGAAAGTGCAACAGAATAATATTACCCCAAAAACGAATTTACTTCCATTAAATTATATATCATTTTCTAGCTACATTCAAGGTCTTTCATGAATTAGTGATGTCATGTCTCTCATGTAAAAACTGACTGAGTAGGATTCCATTAAATACTGTATTGGCGTTTTCTTAGAGGTCAATGGGGTCAATTTTTTCTACCAAAAACAAAAATCGAAATTATCTGAAACCGTGAAATATTATGCGCAATATCTTCAAAAATACATATGGTAACGTATAACACGCTGGGATAAGCGTAGCCTTCAAAAATAAAAAAAAGTATTTTTTTAACGAAAAAATGGCGATTTTCAGTGACCAAAAAATCCATTTTCATAGCTTCTACACCATTGTGCTCTCAAAATATTCAGACAACGTGCATTTAGTAAGCATTATTTTATTTCTTTATATCCAATGGTACTTTGAAAATAGTTGTTTTAAAACCTTAATTATTTTATATTAATTTTGTCTTTGAACGTTTTTAACTAATCGGCAATTTCATAGGTATGGTTCATTCCAATCAAAAAAAAGGAAAACGTAAACAAACTTACTATGGAACTGACACATGTCAGTGTCATCTGCATACTACGTTTGTTTACCATTTGCTTTTTTTTGATTGGAATGAACTATAAACACCTAACGCGCGCGCTGGTGACGAGCGCGTGTGCTGCATTTATTGTAGCGATACTGTATATCGCTTCAGTTAGGCGTTATTGAGCGATCTAGAATGTTAAGCTTAATAGAGTAAGGTCGGGTTATAGACTGGTGTTCCTCCAAAACCTCCATTTTAAGAGCATTAATGTGTTCCGACATCTAGCTATAATAGCCAGTTCATTCTAAACAATTTGCTTTGATCATACGGGTACCCAATTCTGAAGTCCACGCAGACAAATTCGCGGGGGAAGCTAGTTGTATATATTTAAGCTGTACGCCTGATATAAGGTCTAATAATATTAGCTGAAACTATTAGGGATTGCACTCATAGAACTGAAAAAAATACCTTCCCGAAGAAATCCACCGTAAATCAGTGAAAAAATGTTCGCCCCATACTGAGACGGCTGATCAGCTGTTCGACTATTTTGAAAGTTTTTTTTTTCTCGAAATGACTAAGTCCCTTGGGGATATTTTTCAGTTTAATTAGTAAAAACCTTATAAGTATACTATACTCTAGGTAATCTTCATTATTTTTCTTATCTAGCAGTCTTCAAGCACACACTACCTTTTTTTAATATATACAGGATGTTAAAAAAAGTGCGTTTGAAATTTTAAGGAGTTACTCAGAATCAAATATAGATACCAGGAAAAATATTGAAAAAATCCGCTCTTCAAATTTTTTTTACAGTTTTTCATACAAAATCTTGATTCACTATCAGATTTAGTATGAGAATCTGAAAAAAATATTTGAAGAGCGGATTTTTTCAATATTTTTCTTGGATTCTATACTTGATTCTGAGTAACCCCTTAAAATTTCAAACGCACTTTTTTTAACAGCCTGTATATTATTTTACTTGCCTTCTATCCCAAAAAAAAAATTGACTACTATTACCATTTATTTAATAATAAAACAGCAATATGAATCATTTTAAATATGCGTGACAAATTTTGTCACATGAACATTTCTTTTATAATCCTATTAATTATCATAACAAAAACACTGAATCATCTCTCCGTATTCGTGACGTGTCAACAAAGAAAATTGCCATGTCATGTCTGTTTTCACGTTTCCGGTAAGAGATTGTTTTGTATGGTTTTTCTGCGAGTTTTTGTCTGACTGTCTAAGGACAAGGAAGGTAATGTTTTTTGGTGTATTTATCGTGTGTATGTAGGTGCGTTTCTTTCTGACCATAAGAAAAACGACGGAGTGAAAACAACGATATCGATACTTCTGGGCTCAAAAGGCGTATACGCTTAAGGTCTATTTAGCGTTTACGCCCTTTGAGCCCAGAAGTATCGATGTAAGTTTCAGATTTGAGTTTAAGTAGTGTTTTTTTTTAAATCAAGTTGGTACCTTGTTAATTATACAACCTAACTGCAAATGTTTCTTTTCATTTTGTTACAGTAATGGAGAGATTACGAAGAAAATAATTATAATTTGAAAAAAAAAGAACAAAAATTCCAACACCAGCAAAATGTCTGCCATGTTTATGGTCTTACGTAGATTTTTGAAAAAGTCTGTTCTCCATCATCAAGATGGTCTTATACCGTAATGAATGATATGATATAACGTAGACACCAATAAAAAATATATGAGTTTCATATTTTTTTTCGAGAAAATAAAAGAAAATCACATAGCCACTTGCCAAAATAAAAACATGCATTATGAAAAAAAGGAATAATTTCGTTCTAAAACTTCGTCGGTAACTCAAACTTACACCTTTTAGCAACACCCTGTATTATGAGAGCGAAACAAAGTCATTATCGATGGTAGCGCTAACTGAGATGACATTTGAGTTTTTTCCAGTACATTGCGCAGAAAGTATAGCGATTTCAAAAGCTTTTTACACAAGACGCAATGAGAAGAAAACTCGGCGCTAAATGGCAGTTAATGTAAGGTTTATGTGTGTTAGTATAAAACTTTTTGGTGTTTTTCGAAGCCAGTTGACTGAAAAAGGTTTTAAAGGTAGTTAGAACTCTTTGAGAAAAAACGGGTTTAACTTAGACATGTTTAAATAAAGTACCGTACTATCCTCCTTAATTCTGTAAGGTATTTCTTAATCAGATTTTGTGATCTTTATCGACCCAGTTTTGCTAACCCATTCATGTCCACAACAGTACTTAATAAGCGTCGCCAACATAGCGGTAGGGGGTCAGAAAAAATAATAAAAGACAACGAAAAAACCTTTAAAGTGGTGCAATTCTGACGTCATCAGCGGTGAATTAAAAAGAGAGGAAGCGGATATACTTACAGCGTCAAATTATTGGCACAAAAAAATAACACTTGGGTCACACAAGCAGGACGGGTTAAGGTCAGGTCACACTGGGCAAGTCGTACTTGTCATTTTGCGGAGCGAAGGCGGCACGGCACTTTTGAAAATCGAATCGACTAGGTTTATCACAGGCTGGGGTGCGTTCTGGATCGCACGCTAGACAATACTGAGGGGAACTCGATATGTCTGCGTAGGGTTTTATTTTGGGAACGCGGTCGGTGCGCGTGCGCGTGCCTGAAGCGCGGTCTGCGCTTGCGTTTTATTTGCCGTCACAGTTTACTTTTGGACGTGAAAAGGTCATTGGACAACGGGACGCGATTATTTTCAATCGGCTTTGAAAGAAAGTTATGTTCATTATGACGTAGTATCGATGTTTTCAAAGTCGCAACGCCATTTTTGTCTATTTCCGTTACAGTAGTACGGAGTAGACGTGTACTCGTAGTGTAATGATGGATATGTGACGACGTTTGTATGGTGCAAGCCAAAAACGATTTACTCTTACAATTGTAAGCCATGAATCTTTCGATGTGGGGGATCTTCAATGCGAGAGTGAGTAGGCGTTTTTTTGGATCGCGTCTTCACCATAGACCACATGACATCAGGTGCGGTAAAAGTCAAACGCTGCTAAATTAACAATGAAAATATACGCAAGAGAATCTAAACCGCCCCGACGGACTCCAATATAAAATGTCAATGACTTTGCATATCACACAAATAACGCACCGATGTGAACGCAGGCCAATAACGCGAGCTATTCGCTTTGATCGCACAATTGCCTCTAGAGGTATGCGACCGAATGCTGCTCTGCTTTCATAAGAAAAAAGGCCGCAAAGCATATGGAGCTTCCGTATACTTTGCGGCCTTCTTCGTAATGAAGGCAGTGTTGCTGCTTACCCCAATTAATGGTCCTAAAAATAATTGCTACAGGTAATCGTGCGGAAGCCGTCGTGGCTCAGTGCAGCTTGCGTGGTCGCGTCGATCACACAGGTTAACTGACTGCTTCATCATCTTCAGCCGAAGGACGTCCACTGTTGGACAAAGGCCTCCCCCAATACAACTATAATCCCCCAACTGCTGATTACATACACGGTCATACCTGGATGGGTTTGATTGTTAGTGGTATTTATTTCGACTGTTTCCGTGTTTCGCAAGGCACGTTAAGCCGTTGGTGCCGTATTGCTAGGCGGCTTGAAAACCTCTAACACTGGGGTTGGCCATTAGCCCCACAACCTCCATCAATCCGGACTTGGCCCCCGTGTGTGGAGTATGGCCTAAGCTTCCCGATATATGGGAAGAGACCCGTGCCCCTGCAGTGGGGACGTAATGGGTTATTAACAATACAATTAACAATAACAGGTTATCATCATCGTCTGTTCAGCTTCAAACGGCAATGTTCGAACTTCGGTCTCCATTGTTTTCCATTGAGTAAGGTCCTAAACAAATTACTTAATAATAATAATATCCGGGACAAATCACACACGGTCATCTGGCCCCAAGCTAGGATTCCCTGTATCTTGGGAACCTGAGACTGATGTACATACACATATACATTTAAATACATACATATATAGATATTAAATACCCAGACTAAGAGAAACCAATTCTGCTCATCACAGAAAAGTTTGCCCTGTGTGGAGATCGAACCCACGACTCTCGGATCAGAGGTCAGGATCCCCTCTACCCGTTATTACTAAGAAAAATTAAAATTTAATTTTCTCAGAAAATTTACGTGATGGAATTTTTTAATTTTTTTTTTCCTAGCACCTACCCAAATTACTAATTAGTTTTTTAGGAGGGAAATCATTACAGGCCTGTAAAATCATCATCATCGTTATCAGCCGAAAGACGTCCACTGCTGGACAAAGGCCTCCCCCAAGGGTTTCCACAGCGACCGGTTCTATTAGTATTGCAAGTTCAAAAGGTTTTTTGTAGCGATTGTAGGTTTCCGTTCTTCAGGTAAAGTTGTATCAAAAGTCATCCTGTATATTCAGGACTTCGCTCGATATTTATGTTCTTCTTTATTTCATTTGTTTAGTTCCATGAATACCATCTACTGTTTTCCGGTTTTCTACGAAAATCTGCCTATCAGTTATGTTTTGGGTCACACAACGGAAATCCGAGATACCAATTTCTGTGTACTTCAGTGTTACCCTCTACTTCATGCCCTTTTTCTCAAAACCCTTACTTTAAAACTATTTTCATTCCTACAAGAGGGGAAAGAAAAATTAAATTATACTATTAAATTAACAATATGTAATTTCGAGAACAGAACACATGCTCGTATAAATTAGTAATTTCCTTAATGTTACCCTGCGAAGTTGTGATCAAAGTGAAACTCGCAACTTTTACAAACTCCGTCCAAACAAAGAGGATCGGAATGTATGCTAATTACTTGCGAAAGCTTCTAACGATCTACAGATTTATACGAGGCTCAAACATTATTTTGTAGAAATACCTCTCATTTTCATACTTTGCTAAAATATTGCAGGTTTGGAGGTAATCGCATTTTTTCTGAGTGCGTAAGTATTTTCTACTTTAAATACTTTTATCGTATATTATGGTTGTGTAATAAAATAAAGTAGCGCCCGTTCACAGGAACTTCTAGTAACTTTAATTAAATATACAGGTGTTAAAAAAGTTCATTTTTTTTGTTTTTTGTTTTTTCCTTTTAAGGGTTTACTCAGAGTCAAGTAAAAATATAAAAAAACGGTAGATCGGATTTTTTCAATTTTTTCCTGTACTCTATACTTGACTCTGAGTAACCCATTAAAATTTCAAACGCACTTTTTAGGGTTCCGTAGCCAAATGGCAAAAAACGGAACCCTTATGACTTCGTCATGTCTGTCTGTCTGTCTGTCTGTCTGTCCGTATGTCACAGCCACTTTTTTTCCGAAATTATAGGAACTATACTGTTGAAACTTGGTAAGTAGATGTATTCTGTGAACCGCATTAAGATTTTCACACAAAAATAGAAAAAAAAAACAATAAATTTTGGGGGCCACTTTTTTTCCGAAATTATAGGAACTATACTGTTGAAACTTGGTAAGTAGATGTATTCTGTGAACCGCATTAAGATTTTCACACAAAAATAGAAAAAAAAAACAATAAATTTTGAATACTTAGAACTGAAACTCAAAAAATGTTTTTTCATCAAACCCATACGTGTGGGGTATCTATGGATAGGTATTCAAAAATGATATTGAGGTTTCTAATATCATTTTCTTCTAAACTGAATAGTTTGCGCGAGAGACACTTCCAAAGTTGTAAAATGTGTGCCCCCCCCCCCCCGTAACTTCTAAAATAAGAGAATGATAAAACTAAAAAAAAATATATGATGTACATTACCATGCAAACTTCCACGGAAAATTGGTTTGAACGATATCTAGTAAGTAGTTTTTTTTTTATATTTCATAAATCGTAAACCGCAATTTACCTTTCATTCAAGTTACAACGAACTACAAGAACTTTTATATTATGTTACTTGCTGCTACGGAACCCTTCATAGGCGAGTCCGACTCGCACTTGGCCGCTTTTTTAACATTCTACTTATAAGAATTTTCTATTTTATAATTCTATTTACAAGTATATGTATTTGCCAGAAAATTGTTGATCTCTTCATACAAATCGTTCAGCTGTTTGGTCAACTTTGTATGGAGAGTAAAAAAGAACTTGCGAAACAGCAGAGTCTTAAAACAAATGTTTAGTATAACAACGCGTGCAATCCCACCAACATAGAGAAGAAGGAAAACTCTGAAAATTTCACAAGAAACCCTCGCCAACCCGTCTGCCAAGCGTGGTGAGTATATGGCAATTGCCCCTTATATCATTGGGGAAGACCTGTGTCCAGCAGTGGACAATTATAGGCTGACTAGTACAGCAGTTGAAACTCCAGCTTATAGGTTTTACAACTTTTTTCTTTTTTGCCTTTAAGAACAGGTTCAGATTCATTTTTTTTCCATTTCCACCTTTCCGTAAGTTATTTATTTCCTGTATTCATTACTAAATTGTCGTTAACAATAACTAAACATTTTGACAGAGACACAGATTCTCTAATAATAAGATAATTATATTGCTTAGCTTCAGGAACGTCTTGACGCTTATTATTTCAGTATCCTACACCAAAATACAAATTGCAATTTGCCAAATAATATCCAATCAAAAATATTCATCAAGAATCACAAACAAAAGAACAATGACAATCTGCTACCACAAATTCTCTTCAAGTCGTTCTACATTCAAATTTGAAATCCGGATGTCTCGTGTATAATTTCAAATTCTAAATCCTCAAGTAGCGTACAAAATACGAGCGTAGCACCCCTCAGGCTAACGTACACATGTGGATTTTGTCACTGTGACTATTCCGTGGTTCTCACCACGTCCAAGGGTATGAATGGTGTGACAACTAGGTTACACTCCATATACTGATGACAGTGACGAAGCTACCACGGTGACAAACGGTAACTCATAGGTGTTACAAACTCTTTTCAAATGCTTGTCGCAGAGCTTAATAACAATATAGTTAGGAGTAATGAGAAAAAAAATAGGTGCTTGTATTATGTTACAATAACTGCTAAATGTAACAATGACAATAGGTAACGTTTGAGCGAAACTAATGTTACGGCCCATCGACACGTAAGGAAAAAAATAATAACCATAAAACAGAAATGTTATTTACACACTAACTCTTGCAACACAAAATAAGTATCTATTTACCTGTCGTAACATATATCAAATGTAGGCCAAGAGCAGACAAAATAAAAATAAAACAAAATATGAAATGCAAGACTTGTCGAAGTGTCAAAATATCGTAGTCCATTTCACAATATTACCAACATAAAACTTCTGAAAGCTTTTTAAACAAAGAATAACAGATTTAGCTCTTTGCAAGTGGTTTTGGAAGATCATCTACCGACCTTGTAGCTCTGTCACCGCCATATTTAGCGCACCTGCGTGGGCGCAGGCCCGTGCTAAATTTTACGTTTATCTTTCGCTAATATATCATAAGCAAAATTGGAATAAAATGAGAACGTTAGTTTACAAAGTACACTTAGGTTCTTGAGAGACTGTAAGTCTTTTTCAAATTTGAAAAGACAGATACATATTTCGTTAATTCCCTAGAGACAATTTATTATTGGAAATTTTAGGTTAGATACATCAAGATATCAAAGGTGAAGCTAACTATATAGGGTGTAACAGAAAGGTGTGACAATACTTCAAGGTTGGCTTTTACCCATCAAACTGAACAACTTTTGTTCTACAACTTTGTTGAAATTTGATCGATTTGTATGATAAGTCCAAAAAAAATTTGCAATTTCAACAAAGTTGTAGAACAAAAGTTTTTCAGTTTGATGGGTAAAAGCCAACCTTGAAGTATTGTCACACCTTTCTGTTACAGCCTGTATAAATACTTTAACCAATTCAATAAGAAAATAACACCTGACTACATAAAATGTATCCAGATTTGGACAGTAAGACGATCTAACGCTACTTCCTGCTCCGAGCCATTTTGGCTTTATTTATTTATTTTAAAAAAAGTGCGTTTAAGATTTTAAGGGGTTACTCAGAATCAAGTATAGAATGCAGAAAAAATATTGAAAATATCCGATTAGCATTTTTTTTCAGTTTTCCATACAAATTCTTGATTCACTATTCAAAATAACTATGGGAATAGGAAAAAAGCGGCCAAGTGCGAGTCAGACTCGCACATAAAGGGTTCTGTAGCAGCAAGTAACATAATATAAAAGTTCTTGTAGTTCGTTGTGAGTGCACCACTTGACTGCGACACACACTACCGCGAAATGTTCGACTACAACACGCAACTGCGAAACACGGAACTGCGACAAGATTTTACTCCGACACACATTACTGCAAAACATCGAACAACACATAGTTAGGCTTTCCTACTCAAAAAGACAACCCCTAACAAAAAATAAATTAAAATAATATAAAAACAAAATATAATTATAATGATTTCAATCCGTTAAAATAATAATAAAAGCCACTCAAAATTATTCTAGATAAGTAAAAGAAATATATGTAAAAATTATATTTTAAAATAATAAATAACATTTTTGATATCGTCTTCTTATCGTGTGGTACATTTAACCGTTCTATCCACAATATAGGACGGCGGTATTTCTGAGATAACAAAATAATAATCATAATTCGAGGGTTCACGGGCGACTTGTATTAAGCGACATTTTTAGAAATGTTCAGGAGACTGATTTAAAAAAATATTTCTTAGAAAAATAATCATTAAAACTTAACTTTTTAGTATTATATAGATTCTCGATATTCTTAATATTTTAAATATTATTCAGAAGTTATTTTTTGTGAGGTATTTTGTAAGAAATAAATTTTTAAAGTAGAGGTTACTTGTGTTTCCAAAAATGTCGCTTAATACAAGTCGCCCGTGAACCCTCGATACACTTATATATATTTAAAAAATAGAATAACAATAATCAGAATATTTGCATGAGTTATTTAATTTTATATTATTATTATTTTTTTATAAGAGCATGTACTAAAAGACAATGCCAGGCCGGCCATACTTTCGTGCCCCAGCCCGAAAATAGTATACTCATATTACACGAATTATTCATATATCAAACGATAGTTGTTTGATTGCTAAATAAAACCGTATTACCATTTCATCTTTAAAAGTTGGGAGAACAGAAATATTAAGTTGGAAGCTAAAGTGATGTTTACCTAAGGTACGATGGGGTAATAACGGATAAATTTTCAGTGCCTTGTAATAATGATGAATAGACATATATTTTTCACAAATCTTACGCATGTACATATTCGTAAAATTGATAGGAGATATGAATCGTTAATAAAAAATATAAATTAATTACTAAATGGTAAATTTTCTCGTTTTCCCCTCTAAATTGTGAATTTTCTTCTTGACCCACATCCCATTTTACCCCTGCAAACCTTATAAAACGTCACTTAATGTTTATATTATTGAATGAATGATAATGATTATAAGGTATAATACAGATGAGGTCTATAATTCTAATCTGGAGCTTATGTCCCAATTCCAATAGATTTATTTCACTGTCTTTTAGGTAGGTCCACTAGTGGACGGTGAATGTTAATTAAACGTAACTTTAAAATGGTGACGGTACTTTTTTATTGTACTTCTTATTTCAATCTGAACATCTATGTTGTAACATTTAAATCACTAAAGGTTTCACGTTAAGGTACGTCTCGTTATTTGACTTAAATATAGAATCATCCCTGACAGGTAACTTAAAAAAAAATTATATCCGGCGTAACAGAATATTTTATTTTAGTGATCACTAGATTAGTTACTATCTACATATTTAAACCAAGGTTGTCATAAATGTACTGAGGCAATTGAAAATAAAAATAAAAACTTTCAAAGATTTGTCAGAATTTTTATTTATATAAACCTTGTTGGTTTGTGTGAATGCAGCATGGTGTATTTACGGCCGAAAATAATTTGATGCTATTTTGTCAATTATTCTCTGGAGATCAAATGGCAGTAGTAGGGATGTGAATACTTCATGAGATTATGTAAAAATCGATTTATTGATAAAGAAACTCTTTAATAAACAACTTTATTAAAATGTCAGAGAAATATTTGAAACTCGTATTATCACAGATAACTTTCAGACATACGTATGATAGTATAATAATATGGTATGATAAATAATGGGTAGTTTTAAGGTTTTTACAAGATCCGGATCTGGGATGTGATTTAACTTCAAGAACCAATGGATCTAGATTCGATTTGCTTTCGTAGTTACTTCAGTTCAATGAAGGATCTGCGGTTCTGGCTTTTACCCATCTAATATCTAGATAGGTAGTAGGTATTTCAATCTATGATTATTTTACCTGTGTGAAATATTTGGTTAAATCATTCAGATATAGCTCGGTGTGTTCACAGTTTGGGTAATTGAACAAAATAATGTAAATGTAATTCCTCTCACCATTATAAGGTAAACAGGAAGAGCTCCCGTAAGGGATAAGTCCACCCTTTTTTAGTTTTTCCGTTTTTTTAATGTATTATTCTTTGTTTTTTATTACAATAAAGAGTATACAAACAAACAAACAATAATTTCAGGATTAAAAAACTGAACAGAGAAGTGCATATATAGTACATGGAGTTTGCGTTAAAGATAAAAACTATGTAAAATCTTTTAAAATGAATTGAAATATAAGTAATATCAATTTTTATTGGTTTTACAAATTCATATAATCATTGGTATTTTTAAATACTCGTTAAGGAAAAAGTATCGGTATTTTAATATCATTAAATTGATACATTTGTTTCGTTAATTTCACAACACTATTGAATGAGGTGAATGAAAATGCAATGCATATCAATCTTTTATGTATCGGTTACATAAAAGTATTTTTTTATTTATTTATATCTATTTTCCAAACTTTAAGAGGCAATAGAGAATACCCATAATTATTATTTTAATATTTTATATCGCGTCACGTAACCTTATTTTTGTAATACGTCGGAGTAAAAATTATTGAATATAAGTCCAAAAATGTTTCCATCTTCCTAAGGTGACCCATGTGAATTAGTCAGATATTAACAATTACTTTTTTATCTTTTTTCTCCCAACTTTTACATACATTTTGAAAAATGTTAAATGTTGAATTATTTGTGTTACGTTTTTTCACATTATCTTATTTTTGTAATATTTCAGCAAAAAATAATGAAAATATAAGTACGAATATGACGCTGGGGTACAAACGGGCATTGTATTTTATTTTGTTAATGATAAAATTAAAGGCTTTTTCATTTTATTATTTTATTATTATTTTAGAAGTTATTGTATAATTACAGTGTATAATTTCAGATTATATTCTATGTTTCCTCAAAAAAAAAACATGACCACATAATCAAACACTCAAAGGAATATCGTTCGAAACGATTAACCAATGATAACCAATCAGCTGATATAACAAAAAAATGATTAACCAATCAGCTGATATTGTAATTCATATAGCAAGATAATATAGAGAGTTGACTGCATGAAAAATATTGTAAATTTCTGGAACTGCGTGGAATTTAGATTTGGATCCGGAGAGAAAGAAAATTTTAAGCTGGCTCCATCTACCGACGAAGTGGAAATTTTCGAGTTTTTAAGCATTGCTCCGGAAACCCTTAAGGTTACCGGGATAAAAAGTGTCCTATGTGTTAACCGAGTGTAGAAAAACTTGATCACTTTAATTTTCATTACATTTTAAATTAAATAAAAAATAGATTAAATAAATTCGTTTTAAATTAAAGGGGTCCCCATACAAGAGAAGTATTTTTGGAATTTCTTGTATGAATGGTACCAACTCTTCATGCGCGAGTCCGACTTGCACTTGGCTGGTTTTTTGGGACTGTCGGTCGTAGAAACTTGTTTCGGAATAAAATGTGTCGAAGTAGCATTTTGTGGAAGTTCCATGTTTTCGGAGAAAAATGTGTCGAAATAGCATTTTGTCGCAGTTCCATGTTTCGCAGTTGCGTGTTGTCGTAGTAGACCATTTCGCTGTAGTGCGTGTCGCAGTCAAGTGGTGCACTCGTTCGTTGTAACTTGAATGAAAGGTAAATTGTGGTTTACGATTTATGACGTATTAAAAAAACTACTTACTAGATCTCATTCAAACCAATTTTTGGTTGAAGTTTGCATGGTATTTTTTTTAGTTTTAGCATTCTCTTATTTTAGAAGTTACAGCGGGGGACACACATTTTACCACTTTGGAAGTATCTCACGCGCAAACTATTCAGTTTAGAAAAAAATTATATTAGAAACCTCAATATTATTTTTGAAGACCTATCTTTAGATACACGTTTGAGTTTCTATGTATGGGGAACCCCCAAAATTTATTGTTTTTTTTCTATTTTTGTGTGAAAATCTTAATGCAGTTCACAGAATACATCTACTTACCAAGTTTCAACAGTACAGTTTTTATAGTTTCGGAAAAAAGTAGCTGTGACATACGGACGGACAGACAGACAGACAGACATGACGAATCCATAAGGGTTCCGTTTTTTGCCATTTGGCTACGGAACCCTAAAAATTTACGAGCGGAATTTTTCAATATTATTCCTGTATTCTATACAGGAATTTCTATATCTATACTTGATTTTGAGTAACCCCTAAAAAATTTCAAACGCAATTTTTTAACACCCGTATACATAAATACACACAAAGCATAAATACACGCACACCACTGAAGGGGTAGATAGATAAAAATCTATACTCGTAGATTATAATAGTATTTTGTATTTCAGGGTTGCAATTTCTGGTCCGATTTTTTTCTACCCTCTTTCTTTTTTATTTAAGTGAAAAAAATAAGTCATGCAAATATCATAGTCTCTTTCAGCCTTCATATTTTGCAATCTTCATTGTTTGACAACAAAACAGTCTTTTAGGACAAAAACGAAAAAGTCAAACGTACGAAAATACACGGGCTCGGCAGAGTGCCAGTGAGTGGTGAAATACGAAAATGGGGAAGTGCGTATTATTTATTATAAGGAGCTTGCCTATGAAAGAAGAACGTAGATTGTGTAAAAATGGTTTGAAAAATAGCTGATATAGGTAGGTATGAAAACTATATCCAGTAGTTAATCTTGACTGACTCGGTGCCTAAGTGGTTAGCAATCCTGACCTCTGATCCGAGAGTCGTGGGTTCGATCCCCACACAGGGCAAACTTTTCTGTAATGAGCAGAATTGTTTGCTCTGAGTCTGGGTGTATACAATTGTATATGTATTTATATATGTATGTATTTAAATGTATATGTGTATGTATATCAGTCTCTGGTTCCCAAGATACAGGGAATCCTAGTTTGGGGCCAGATGACCGTGTGTGATTTGTCCCAGATATTATTATTATTATCTTTTACCGCTGGATGCGGGCAGCGCAAGACCGCTTGTTTTGCCTGGTAGGAAGGTCTTTGTCCAGCAGTGGATGCCTTTAGGTTAAGCTTAATCTGATGATGAAAATTAAATATTAATAATACATTAGATAAATTTCCAAACAATGATAGCATAAATAAACAGAATAAAGAACGTCTGTAATACTTGCATTTTTACAAGTAAATATTGATTAGTGATTTTCCCAATTTGGTTTCTTACAAAACTCTCATCAGGGCTTTCAGAATAAGGATAATCTTCTACGCGAAATTAATCACATTAAAATAACACTTAAGAAAATCAGATAAACATACAAAAACATACATATAAACGCTTGAAATAAATTTTATTAAAAAAATACAATGTAATTTGTAGAAAATTTGAAATAAATTTTATAAAAAAAATACAATATCATTTGTAGAACATAATTATATAAAGTAAAAACAACATGTCTCAACACCTAACAAAAGGTCCGGGTTCAGAGCCTGGCTAAACACACAACTGATCTTCACGAAAGCTCTTCATTCCCTAGAGAATTTGTAACCTAAATCTTCGAACGCAAATAGTGCGACAAAGTGTGTCACTGATTGTGAATAAAGCTGACCATAAAGTGTATTTGTAGTGTTAAGTGGACAGTTGCTGGCCGCAAGCCAGAATATTAGATGATTTCTCCTGTTTAGAATATGTGTCCATAATGCATCAAATGAAATGATGAGTATTAAATTATGAAGAAAGAATAATTTAAAATACTGTTTATGAGGTAAAACCTAATACGGGTGGACTTATATTCTTTGTTGTTAGACGATTAGACAAATATCAATTGTTGATGTAAAATTGCTAACAAAATCAAAAAAAATCAAAATCAAAAGATTTTTTATTAAGGTTTAACGTCATGTTTGTGTACTTAAAGCTTTAACTAAACACCTCTTCTCTTTATCTTAAAAGCTAGGCTCTTGTAATTGGAGTAACCGCCATTATTTTCTACTCCTCGCCAACTTCTTGACTTCCTGGTACGACAAGACATTGATTTTGGCTGACTAAACACTACATAAGATGAAATTTGATAAAAGGTTGCGTCACTTGCGAAGTAAGCTGATTTCGTTTCCAATAAGCCAATAATCTAAAAAAGAGCGTGATCGCTCCACGTCAAAATGGAACAGCTGATACTCCGATAAGAATATTTTATGCGTACAAAAATCCATATCCAAGGCTGATTCAGAGAGCTTACAAATGTAAGTAACTTGCTTATACATACATAGGTAGAAATCGTGATTGCGAATACTACGTCTTGTAATTTCCGTTCCCATCTGTCTACAGCAAAAATGTTTATCGCTGAAAATTCGTATATTAATATTTTTATTATTATATATTTTAGTGCGTTTGGCAACACCTCACCTGATGTTAAGTGACGATGCTGCCGAAGATGTAGCACGCAGGCTCAAATAGTGCCTGTTCACTCACACCTTGAAGATTCCTAAATCATACGAATAGGGGAACACAGAAGCAGGTAGAGAATTCCACTCCTTAGCCGTCCGCATAATAAACGGTGACTCAAATCGTTTAGTGCGTATAGGTGGAATATCTACAACATAAGGTAGAAACCTCCACCTACGCCTGGTCGTCCGATGATGGAATGGAGAATAAGAAAAAAGCGGCCAAGTGCGAGTCGGACTCGCCCATGAAGGGTTCCGTAGCAGCAAGTAACATAATATAAAAGTTTTTGTAGTTCGTTGTAACTTGAATGAAAGGTAAATTGCGGTTTACGATTTATGACGTATTAAAAAAAAACTACTTACTAGATATCGTTCAAACCAATTTTCGGTGGAAGTTTGCATGATAATGTACATCATATATTTTTTTTAGTTTTATCATTCTCTTATTTTAGAAGTTACGGGGGGGGACACACATTTTACAACTTTGGAAGTGTCTCTCGCGCAAACTATTCAGTTTAGAAGAAAATGATATTAGAAACCTCAATATCATTTTTGAAGACCTATCAATAGATACCCCACACGTATGGGTTTGATGAAACAAAAATTTTTAAGTTTCAGTTCTAAGTATGGGGAGCCCCCAAAATTTATTGTTTTTTTTCTATTTTGGTGTAAAAATCTTAATGCGGTTTACAAAATACATCTACTTACCAAGTTTCAACAGTATAGTTTTTATAGTTTCGGAAAAAAAGTGGCTGTGACATACGGACAGACAGACAGACAGACAGACAGACTTGACGAATCCATAAGGGTTCCGTTTTTTGCCATTTGGCTACGGAACCCTAAAAAGCAAGAAATAAATATCGTCTGTTTCTTTAAATGTTGCTCATACAGGATGTGAATAATTGGCAACGCTAAACACGTTATAAACAACTAAACCGACTTCATCGTAACAACTACAGTTTTGCTACGTTTTTTGTTGTTGTTGTTTGTTTTTTTTTTCAGAAAGTGATAAAATTTGTATGGGACCACCTCTGAAATATGACCAACCAAACAAAAAACAGAATCATCAAAATCAGTTCATAATAATTGGCGGAGTAATCGCGTAACATACATTAAAAAACATGCAGTTGAATTGAATGAATGAATGAATGAAAACACTTTATTGCACAACAAAACAGGAAAATAAAAACATAAACATTAAAAAAAATGTTATACAGGTAGGCGGTCTTATCGCTAAAGAGCGATCTCTTCCAGCCAACCTTGAATGTAATAAAAACATCACCAAACCATTGAATGAACCATTGAACCATATGAACCATTGAATTGAGAACCTCCTCCTTTATAAAGTCGGTTAAAAAGACGTCTTCTGGTTATTAAAACTGGGAGTTCTAATCTTTATACTGAACAACTTTTCCCAGGGAAACCAAACTGAATTTTATTTTCTTTGATGTTTTTATTTTCTTGTTTAAGTTACTCAGCCGATTTCACTGAAATTTAAAAGATATCGGAAAGATTAAAGATATCCCAGGATCATTGTCGTAGTGAAAATAAAAACAGTGTTCGACGAATAAGATGAAAGGTTTGTCACTCACTCTTTGAGGCTAAAACGATTGAATAGATTTCACCAAAATTTGGCTAATAATTTACTGTTTTTTCACTACACATAGATAAGAATCATCGCGATGAAATTAAGTGAAAAAATAATAATCGAAAAAAGTGGTAAGGTACTTTATACCTCGCCTTAAGAGATTTCATTAGGTTTGTCGTAGATAAATGTTTCTCGGCGCGACGTACACTCATTCTGAGGAGGTTGATGCATGATAATATAAAATCGACCGTAACGCCACTCATTTTAAGTTCAGATCAGTGTGGGTACCGTCGCGGCGGTTACGTCAAGACCCAACGCAAAATTATCAGGATTTCGATGTTTTTATTACTTTTCTTGGCTTTCAAATAAGTCAAAAAAAATCCGTTCAAGGTAAACTGAAGGTATCAAAATGGCCGATTTTTGGGTGTTGGTTTCAACATAAACAAATATTTTGTTTCCGAGAGAATTTGCAATTAATACAAAATACAGGGTTTACAGGTTTTTGTTTGTAACTTGTTTTATATTGTTTCAAGTATGTTATATATTTTTTCCATGGTGATAGCTTTAAGCATTATCTCAAGAATTTGAATTGAATATTGCGATTTGGCTTTACTTACCGCCTTAACAACACAGAATAGCGGCAAGACACTGCAGTACATCATCTGTAATAGACGCAGAGGCCATTGATGTGTCGAAGTAGCATTTTGTCGCAGTTCCATGTAAAGCAGTTGCGTGTTGTCGTATGATAGTTGATACATTTCGCGTTAGTGTGTGTCGCAGTCGAGTGGTGCACTCAAAAAAATCATAATCAGCGCCTTAATAACTTAAGTGTCATAGACAGATATGCGTGTCATTTATTAAATCAATGGATACACATGTATAGGTTACAAAACCTCTCTTTTGCGTCGGAAGCTATATGAAGAGTGTTCCATACATATTAGGTGCTTACCTAAGAAATTGCTGTTTCAGTTTTGAAAGTTCAACAGAATAATATTCCCCCAAAAATTAATTTACTTCTATTAAATTATATATCATTTTCTAGCTATATTCAAGGTCTTTCATGAATTAGTGATATCATGTCTCTCATGTAAAAACTGACTAAGTAGGGTTCCATTAAATACTGTATTGGCGTTTTATTAGAGGTCAATTGAGTAAATTTTTCTACCAAAAAAAATCGAAATTATCTGAAAATTGTGAAATATTATGCGCAATATGTTCAAAAATACATATGGAAACGAAGAACACACTGGTGTAAGTGTAGCCTTCAAAAATTAAATATATTTTTTTTATGAAAAAAAAAATGGCGATTTCATAGCTTCTCCACCACTGTGCTCTCAAAATATTCAGACAACGTGCATTTAGCAAGCATTATTTTATTTCTAAATGTCCAGTGGTACTTTGGAAATAGTTAGTTGTTTTAAAACCTTAATTGTTTAATATTAATTTTCTCTTTGAATTTTTGTAACTAATCGTCAATTTCATAGGTAAGCACCTCATATATTAATATGTACCTGAAAAAAGTTCACTGTGATTTCTACTCATGAGAATTTTTCCCAAGAAACTTATACAATACTTTCCATACAAAGTTATCGCATCATCTTTTTTATCAACATTTTAATTAGTATGAGTAGCCTTCACTTTTATTTAAGAACACTATACAGGAAGTAACAAAATTGGTGTAGGACCCATTAACTGGGGATCCTACTCATCATACTGAACAAGATTTGTTTTATGACTCTGCTCAAATCGAAAAAACTTTTGGGACTCTCCATACAAAAATCGCAAAACAGATGATCAATTATTATATATAGTATGAAATGTCCACATT
The DNA here is from genome assembly GCA_958295455.1 of Coleophora deauratella. Classification (NCBI taxonomy): domain Eukaryota; kingdom Metazoa; phylum Arthropoda; class Insecta; order Lepidoptera; family Coleophoridae; genus Coleophora; species Coleophora deauratella. The sequence goes on along the minus strand of OY282400.1, from coordinate 14,787,124 downwards.
TTTTTGTGACTTGAGCAAAATCAGTTTTGTCAGTTTTTTCAGTTTGATAAGTAAAATCCCCAGTTAACGGGTCCTACACCAATTTTGTTACACCCTGTATATTATAAAGCATAGTGAGATGAGATTAACCATTCTACATGCGAACTAAGCATCGTGTCACCACAAAATAGACACAGAAGGTCCGCTCAATACAAACCACTAAAATCGTAAGCATATACATGCTTATAGTAATATACGGTCATTCGAGGCAAGGTCACGATCGCACAGTACGTGATCGTGCCTACAACGACCGTATACGTCTATAAGCATGTATATTCTTAGGATTTTTGTGAGCGTATTGAGCGGACCTTCTGTATCTATGTATTTTGTGGTGTCACCAAAGTTGAAGTCTAAGAATTAAGTTTTAGAGCAGCATGTGTCATGGTTAACAATGTGGTGTGCACCCCAAGTTTCATGTATGCAACAATTTATCCAGTTTCAAAGTCTCAACGGTACTTTCGGTAGTTACATTACTACCACTAATTAATGACGTAAGTATTCTAGTAGCAGTAGGGCTTTTTAACCTTATTATGCAAGGTCTGACAGGTAAATTGTCACTTCTCCCTTTATACTTCAAACCAAATACCTTAGCGTACTGTGTTTCGATGGTTGGGAAGGTAAACCATTCTGTGGTTACAGATGTCGTCAGTCCTTTACAAAAAAGACTGTCAACCACTTTTGTAGCTGCTTATCTAACAAAGCAACACGGTTCGGTTGAATCCATTCTGTTTCTACTATGATTCCCAACTAGGTATACAGTATACTAAAAAAGTGCGTTTGAGATTTTAAGAGGTTACTCAGAATCCAGTTGAGGATACGGGAAAAATATTGAAAAAATTCAATTTCCAACTTTTTTAAGTTTCCCACAAAAAAATCATGATTCACAATCACAATTCAAATTAAGTATAGGAAAATGAAAAAAGTTGTAGATCGGATATTTTCAAAATTTTTCATGTATTCTTTTACTTGATTCTGAGTAACCCCTTAAAACAAACGCACTTTTTTAACACCCTGTTAAAATTTTGAACCGAGAGATCCGAGAGTCGTGGGTTCGATCCCCACACAGGGAAAACTTTTCTGTGATGAGCAGAATTGTTTGCTCTGAGTCTGGGTGTATTATATCTATATATGTATGTATTTAAAAGTATATGTGTATATATATTAGTCTTTGGTTCTCAAGATACAGGGAATCCTAGTTTGGGGCCAGATGACGGTGTGTGATTTGTCCCAGATATTATTATTATTATATTAAAATGTCTCCAATTCGTGTATCCGTTTGTAAGTTATGATGCAACATACAGACACACACAGACTTGCACCCCGCTCCCCCCAGAGCGACATTACAAAACTTCTTTGCTGACACATATAAAATGAAACCTAATAACAGCATTACCTGGCAAAATAAATAATGTGAACCTCCGAAGGTTTAAATTATTTATTTTGCCAGGTCTATGCATACATAATAATAATACAATAATATCTGGGACAAATCACACACGGTCATCTGGCCCCAAACTAGAAACTAGAAAACTTTGCCCTGTGTGGGGATCGAACCCATGACTCTCGGATCAGAGGTCAGGATCGCTAACCACTTAGCCACCGAGTCAGTCTTCTATTATTTTCATTTTCAAAAATCAAAAACCTGCCTATGATGTTATTGCAAATTCCTTTAAGGGTTCTGGGTCTCGAGAGGAAAATAAGCCTTCATTACATACATTAAGTACCCGTTTTGAAGCAAGCTCCATCCAACGTAATAAATTCATCACCACGGCTTCAGGGAATACAAGTACTTTTTAATCCTGAGATCGGGTTGATGGACGTTGTTTCTCCTGTATGGGTACATTTTAAACTTCATATGAAAAAGCTTAGTAATTAAATTAAAAACAAAAACATTACTGGTTGAACGAATAATTGACCACGCTGAATACGTTAAAAACATCCGACTTCAATCGCAACAACTCCAATTTTGATATGTTTTTGTTGATTTTCTCAAAAACCGCCGAATAAATTTCGATAACATTTATATGGGACCACCTTTGAAGTATACCCTTTTAAACAAAAAAAGAATTTTCCGAATCGGTTCAGGCGTCTTCGAGTAATCGGTGAACATACATAAAAAAAAAAAAGATTCCGACGAATTGAGAACCTCCTCCTTTTTTTTTGAAGTCGGTTAAAACATAAAAGTATAGGTAGATGCTACTCCATAAACTGGAATAATTTTTCCAAGGGATCCATCTATACATATATGCAAGAGCATGTAAAAAAATTAAACTTTCATACAAAGTTTGATCATAAACTGTTCAATTATTGAAAATTTGTATGGTAAGTCAATTTTTTTCTCAGATTGTATAGGTTCCTTGAGGAAAGATGTTCAATTTTATAAGTAGCGTCAACTATTTGCCGCTTATCGTCGAATAAAAAGTCACAACAATGACTGCAAGTGTTGAAACTGAACAACTTTTCCCAAGAATCCATAGTTAATTTGCAAAAAACTTGTTGACTTCGCATGACTATAAGTTTCTCGATTAGCTGATCGACTTTTTGTTATTCAAAAACTTTGTAGGTATGCCTTGGGGAGTTGTTCAGTTTCCAGAGTAGTCCCAGTTAAAATAGTCTCAGGTTATTTTGTTAGACGTTTAGGTTTACCTAATATTATAGTAATTTATCATCTCAGTCTATATTTTGAACCTTTCAAATAAGTACGTACTGATTTTTGACTATTCTTGCTATAAAGCTTTCAAAAACCCGCCATCCCCACCTATCCTTTGCTAGTACCTAAAATAATTATCATTATTAATCATTCTCAGTGCGCACATTAGCAGAATCTGTTGTAATTTGAAACAGCATCGGAATACGTAGCCGTATTACGGCTCACGGTTTGATTATTAATAACATGCCACCATACGCTGTGAGGAGACGCGGAATTATTAAAACTGAAACGAGAAGCCTAAATAAGACATAAGTATATGATAATTAACACATCATCCACTAATTACGCCATTAAAAGTTCAGGTTGGAGTGCAGACGGGCAGTTGAAACGCTGAATTAACCAATTACGGAGGATAAGACACGTTGAAAAAACAGAATTTGTTTCGTTTGATGCGATTCGAGTTGACGATAGTTCCGTACTGGTCATCATCATCAGCCGAAAGACGTCCACTGTTGGACAAAGGCCTCCCCCAAAAATTTCCACTCTGACCGGTCCTGTGCTGCCCGCATCCAGCGGCTTCCCACAACCTTCACTAGGTCGTCGGTCCACCGAATCGGAGGCCTACACTGCGTCTTCCGGTGCGCGGTCGCCACTCAAGAACTTTACTGCCTCAACGGCCATCTGTTCCTGTTCCGGTGAACTGTTCATTCTTCATTCATTCTGTTTCATTCGATAAAAAAACAATACGTAATCAATTCGTATGGAAAGTCAAAAAATGCCCCTTCAGCAAGGTTTAAGTCTTGTCCCAGTTATTACTCCTACGCCTATTTTATTACACCATGTAGGGTATAATCTAAGAACAAAAAAAAAACTTTCAGACGCCAGTCTACAACAAAACATGCAAAGTTTCCTCTTCTCTCTAAATAATTGCGTGAATTTGTGTGTAGCAAACGACGATATATTTCTCTCTCACTCATAACTCAGTTATGTCACGAGTATCACGTTCACAGCCTCCATATGGCCGCAAGGGTGAGACGTAGGCATTTGTTAAAATATCTTAATCTAGTCAACATCTCAAAACATAAGAGGATCTAATTTTAATTAAGAATATTTCAGTTTTTGTACTCCCAGTCTTATTAGAGTTTTATGCAATATTGTGATAAGAATGGGGCTAAAAATAAAATACCGGTATTTTTTTATATTTAAACCGAGACAAATCTCCGTTAGGGTATATTATACCTTTTTATATTTTAGTTATGGTTCAGTTGGCAAATGCATTTTACGAGTACGTCCATATTAGCCGTTACAAATTTAACGAAAGAAAGTAAACTTTTCCCTAGTAATTAGTCCCTTAATAATATAAAAAATTTATATATTATGTTTACAATGGGCTTTTCTGCATGAAAGACTAATTACCAACTGTTATGTTTCGTTATCTGCTCAGTAGGAGAGCAGTGTTTAATAAAATAAAATGACAAATAAAGAAAATGTTTTTTAATAATAAAAAAAAATACTGTGTCGTAAAAAGTAACAATTCATAAGAATAGCTAACAAATTTAGAATTTCTCCATAAGAAAGGATAAAGAAAAACAAATTGCAAAAGTATAATAAAGGAGTATTGCGTTACCTTCATTATATAGAAAATTATTCTTTTATTTTTAGCTTCTGCGATATCAAATTCAACTGCGCAGTGTAACATGAGTAATTTGCTTATAAGTTAATGAGATCTTTTGGAACAAAAGTGAAGATATGAATTTATAACGTAACAGTAATAAAATAAAAATAAATATTTCCCATCCTAATTTTTATAGACTTTGTCTTTGATCCATGGAATCAGAAATTAGAGAAACATAGGAGAACTAAAGTAACCGATATAGCTCACAGAATCGATAAACTGTTGTGGAAATGGACTAAGCTAGGAACATAGCTCGTAGAACAGATGGGCATTAAGGTCACTCAGTCATCGTCACTTACCATCAGGTGAGATGATGCCAAGGGCTTACCAATTGAGGGTAAAAAAAAAAGTTCTCGAGTAGCGGTCGCACACCGGAAGGCGTATCGAAGGCAGGACTCAGTGGACCGATGACCTGGTGAAGGTTGTGGGAAGCCACTGGATGCGGGCAGCGTAACCCAATCGATGTGGGAATCCTTGGGGAGACGCGTTTGTCCAATAGTGGGCGTCTTCTGGTTAATGATGATGAATAGATCCGATTATAAACGAGAAACTATTGATGTTATTTGTTTCTTTGTTTGTTCGGTTTTCACACCTAAACTGCTGAATGAATTAAATGAAATTCTGTAGGTAGATATAACTAGCACTGGTTTAATAACAGGCTACTTTAGAATTCGGAAAAATATACGCCCACAAACTTTCGGCACAAAATTTCATTTCATATTTCATTCATAGAATAAATATACGATATTCGTTCAGATTGGTTTTGTTTCTTCAAATATTAACCCACTTTTCCATTGTTAAGTATTCCAGGTCCGTTGCTTATTTGCAAGTTACAAGAAATTGTTGTCTATTTCCGGGAAGTATATTCCCATTTGCACTTTCGTGAGATCCGCCTTTGCCTTGGAAACACGGGGGATTTACGCCTCACGAATTCCCACAGAAGAAATACACTTAAACGTTTCTTCCATACTGTTTATTCTAAATCGTCCTTTGGATTGCTTTCCCTACGAGAAATCGAAACCTGATAGTGCGAAACTTGTTACTGCGAACAAAGGTTTAATAGTGCGATGTTTTATCGCTTCGAAGTTTAATTAGTGCTAATATATCGATAACCATATATCAATTATAAACTGAAACTACATTATTTTAACTGTGGCTTTACTTATGAAGATTAATGTTTAACGTTCACGCAGGTCAACTGACTGCCGGCACGGTCATAGCCTGGATAACGGTAGGAACTCATAGTTCGCGAGAAAAATATATGAATGCTCGCAGTAACAAGTTTTGCACTAACAGGTTTCGATTTCACGTAGGGAATCCTTTAAGGGGGTAGTGGGGGGGGGAGAAAGTGACACAGATGTATTATAAAACATAAGTGGTGTTGACTGTGGTTAGATACGGTAGAAACACAGTCAGAAATATGTCATTTATTTTTATTTTATTATGTATTTTAAATTATATTTTACCTGGTTTATTTTGAAATTTGTAACTAGAATAATATTTATTACTATTTTAATTTAATAGTAAAATCATTTTGTGATTTCACTTTTTAATTTACATCCGTATAATTTTATCCGTAAAGCGAGAATAATAATTTCATTCTTTTGGATGTTTTTGACTAACTCAAATTTTTTGGCTTTTATCCGGGCACCGGCTAACCTGGATGAAATTAGCGACAAAAAAAAAACGTAAATTGCTCTCGTACTACTGTCATTTCTACTTATGTTTCGTATCTTTATATTTTATGTGGTAGTACAAATAGCACTTTTTTAATTTTCATCCGCAGGGTCGGCATAGCTCAATATATAGGGTTGGTAAAAAAAGTCTTGCGACAGTAAAAGTAAATTTTTAAGACAAGTTACTTTATTTTAAAAATAACGTCAATTTATAATAATTACGTAATCGCCATTCATATCTATAACTTGTGCCCAGCAATGGGGCAAACGTTGAAAGCCCTCCAACCAATACTTCTGTACAAAGAATATACTTTCAGGTTGATTACAAAGTGTCGCAAGACTTTTTTACCAATCCGATATTTGATTTGATTAATTATGGAAACTGTGGAATAAATTGTCGCCTGCCGTATTTCCGGACCGATACGACATTCAAACCTTCAAGAAAAGAGCGTACTCCCATATCAAAGGCCGGCAACGCACTTGTGACTCCTCTGGTGTTGCGGTGTCTATGGGCGGTGGTAATCGCTTACCATCAGGTGATCCGTCTGCTCGTTTGCCGCCTCTGCCATAAAAAAAACTGGAGCACAGTAGAATAGATCCTCTCGAATTCCAGCAGAGGGAACAAACTCCGTCGGTGGTTTGATAAATGGTGCGTAAAATGAGAGGTTCCGGCAAACACAGTGCTTATTCTGCAAAGAGTTATCCTTTGTTGGATACTTTGATATATTTTTAGGAGGTAGCTATGGGGAAAATATTTGTTGAATTTTTGGTAAAAGTTTGACTCCTGATATGGCTCGCATCATCGATCAAAAATTGTACAAATCCAATTTTCCATAATTGAACTACTTAGTTATGCTATGCATCTACATAAAAAAGATAGTAGAATATTATTATTGCAAATTAGATAATATCAATTATTTTTAAAACTTATACAAAAAATATAAACTCATATAAAATAAATAATTCTAATATAAAAACTGTGCATGAGTGTTTTTAAAAAAAAAACTCCACGTAGATCAGCGATTGATGTGGATAGACCGAATGTATTTTCGTAAATTGATTACCAATTTCTCAAGAGGATTGATAAATTTTATAAGTAGAAGCCCAAGAGTACTTCAAGAGTACTTTTAAAACCTTACAGGGTGTTAAAAAAATGCGTTTGAAATTTTAAAGGATTACTCAGAATCAAATATATGTAGAATACAGGAAAAAAACTTTTTTTTCAGTTTCCCATATTGAATGTGAATAGTCAATAATTTTTATAGCAAACTAAAAAAAAGTTGTAGATCTAATTTTTTTGTATTTTTCTTGTATTCTATATTTGATTATTATAAGTAAGTATTGATTATACGTAAGTTTCGTCAAACTGCATAATGTGGCTTACTATAAAAGAGTCAGTGAAATGTCCTGCAGAAGTAGGAGAGATCCCAATAGATTGGTCATGGATGACATTCCTCAAAGCACATGCTTCAAAAAAAACTGTTTCTGGATGGGTCATACTACATTCAAGAAAATTCCTGAAGACATTAAAAATTTACTAATAAGAAGATTCAAAACACAGTTACATAAGTGGCTACTTCAAAATATGTTTTATTCTGTATCTGAATTTTTTAATTATAAATGTGTATAAATATAGTAATAATTTGCATGCTGTAATATGACTATGGCTAAATAAGTGATACAATATTTTATATCGTAAATACCATCTGACATGTACCTTATTTATTGGCAAATAAAGAATCTGAATCTGAATCTGATTCTAAGTAACCCCTTAAAATTTCAAACGCAGTTTTTTAACAACCTATATTTTAAGGAGTATTGGATTTCCAGTTAACTAGGTATTCGCAGTTCCACTGGATTGAATCCGACAAGCAGTCTATTGCTATGCCTATCTTATTACTCGCATTTCTTTTATTCTAATGTAATCAGATAGACAGAAAATGAAATCCTGATAGGAATTTCGCGAGGACGGAAAAAAAAAACGACTTTGCTCGGGAACCACTTTGCATATCTGTAAGGTAAAGGAATATAAAGAGTCTCGCTAAATTACCTAAAAAAGTAAATATATAAAGTAAACGCACTTGTGACTCCTCTGGTGTTGCGGGTGTCTATGGGCGGCGGTAATCGCTTACCATCAGGTGATCCGCCTGCTCGTTTGCCAGCTATGCCATAAAAAAATAATTGAAAAACACACTGAAATTTAAATATATTTTGTAACTTTCCATAAGCCACATATTGTTTCCAAGTATTTATAGATAAGTAATAATAATTATCGATAGTCCTTATGTTCAGAGCCATCTGTGCTCTTAAGATGAAACTAAGTGGCGACATCTATTTTGTCCGCCAAGTAACAGTGTAACTAGAATTAACATATTATACTTAATTTGTCTATCAATTAGTTAGATAGTCTTGCACCTAAGTAATTAGTTTTTCTAGAGGGCGCTGTCCAAAAGTATATAAGCTAAATCATAACCAATGTCTCGTCCATTTTTCACCGACTTTGTAAGAGAAGACAATAAACCATTTTGTACCAAGAGATCGAGGTTTTGCTGTAACACCTTATTTTTAAGTCTTGTAAATGAATCTTCGTGAATGAAGGGTCTTGGTCCTTACCTTCGCACCCAGCTGTCAACAATCTTCAACATTACCTCCACCTATCATAACGGGAGACATCCCAAATCATGTTTGCATATAAGCGTACTCCCAAATCAAAGGCCGGCAACCCACTTGTGACTCCTCTGGTGTTACGGGTGTCTATGGGCGGCAGTAATCGCTTACCATCAGGTGATCCGTCTGCTCGTTTGCCACCTCTGCCATAACAAAAAGGGACTACTATCTTTTTTCTCTTCTTCTTTCTTCTTTTTTTTGCCTCCCTTACAAACGGAAATCAGGTGTTCGATCTGCGTGAAAACACCTTTTCTTTACTATTTGATTCAAGTACTAGAGCTTTTTTTAAGTTTTTTAAAAGTTTTTTAGTTTCACAAATGAAAGCTTGCCCTTACTAAACCTATTTTAACACTCTGTATATACCTTCCTAGCTCATCGTTTCTATATCCAGAGTTCAATTTCAGTATAGATTGTATCATTTATCTGAATTGACATTTCAATTTTTTCCCGCAATCTTTACTAGTACTTACGTAGAAAAAGCAATAATATAAAACTAAGATTTCTCAAGTTTTCTTCAAAATATATTCATATTCGTTTGACATCATGTTTTTTTCTTAAATTTGGGTTTTTAAGGGTGTACTTGCCCGGTTAAACATGATAGTTCCACTTTCATGTTTAAGTCCAAACGTTTTTTAAAAGCCCGATGCCAGAAAATTATAATTACACTACAGTTCACTTCAGAAAATTTTACGTTCACAAAAGTACGAGTTTCCGCCGAGTTTAGTGTGGGACAAATTTAACGCAGCAACTCGTAGTTATAAAATTCTAACAATGCGCCTACAATTTCAAAAATACTGGAATGGAATTTGAGATGCATTTTTAGTACGAATTTTGTGAAATGGGTTTCGTTCTCGTAAAAAAAAACTATTTTTATTTTCACTATGGTAACGTTTAGTTCCGCGAATTTTTATTTAATGTTTTTTTTATTGCATTTTAGAAGCATCTGAATAGGTTCTTATGACATTGTGTTTAGTCAGTTTTTCACTTGGCGTAACGGTCTAATATACAACTAAAACTAAGTCATTGCTATAATTTCTCAAATAAAAAAAACAACTTAACTTAAAATAAGTACTCAAAATGTTTTAGTACTGCCTATAAAATCTATTTTATAATAGTAAAGTTTTCCAACGGTAATTTAAAATAAAATAACTGCATAATTTGATCTCAAAATCCGAAATAGATAAACCACGTAAAATGTAAATATTTTCCAGATTCTTCAAAAAAAAAAACATCGGTACTTGAAAAGATAAGATTTGTATAAAAATATCAATGTAATAATGGTTTTTCCGACCTCCAATAAAATAAATAAATAATAAATATCGAAGCACCGGAAAAACCTTTCCTAAATATTTTTATTTGGGGTTTTTGAAATATGAATGAGCACTGGAAGACATCCATTGTTGTTCCCAAGTCACGATATCTTATTCTGGCAACACATCACTATCACTAATCACTAATATTATAAATGCGAAAGTATGGATGTTTGTTTGTTTGTCAGTTAGTTTGTTTGTTCCGCTTTCACGCTGAAACTACTGAACGGATCTGGATGAAATTTGGTAGGTAGATAGATAAAGCATTCGGCTAACACATAGGATACATTTTATGTCGGAAAACTTAAGGGTTCCCGTAGGAATGCTTAAAAACTCAAAATTTCCACTACGTCACTAGATGGCGCTATCTTAACATATTCTTCCTTTCTGGACGCAATTCCGAAGTCCACGCGGACGAAGTCGCGGGCGGAAGCTAGTATAGGATAAATTCGTCTCTAAGTTGGCAACAACTCACAAAAGTAATTTACTGAATTTCAAACTTTCGCAATTGTGCAAATTTAGAGAAGACTCGAGAATGAACCGACATCAGAACTCGCATTTACCTTTTATTTGTTGCTAATTTTTAATCAAATTCATAAAACAGACATAATAATTACGGGAAATAATAAAGGTATCGAAAAACAAATGAACATCCAATGAATTAACGAAAATTAACACAAAATATACCTTAAATAAATGTCATATTTATCAAATAAACATAGCATATTCAAATTACTATTCTACGAAAACACAAGTTATATTACTTATCATATTATATTAATTTAACCGTAAAATCTCTTCCTATGTATTTGAATTAGAAAAGTCAATTTGCAATCGTGAATAAACTTAAAGGACAGAATCTAGTAAAGAAGCAGTTTTTTCTATGAATTTACAGAAATTAAAAAAAAAAAGACTTTTCGTAGAAATATATTAACTGATCGGCAAAATTAATTTCATAGATTTTGCTTTTATGGTGAGGAAAACATTTTGAGTGAACCTGCAAATCTGATAGCTAGATGTGTATGACGATCACGTTGCACACTTCCCGTTAGTGAACTCGGGTGGTGCTAAGTGCAACACCAAGAAATCGCCATCTATCCCTTATGATAGACAGAATTATTCAAATGAAAAATAAATTCTTTATGTCACGAATTTTGTGACTAGCAGAGCTTGGTAATAACTTGAAGTAACCGACATACCTAGCTCACAGAATCGCTAAACTGAAGTGGCAGTGGGCGGGGCACATAGCTCGTAGAACAGATGGCTGTCGGGGCATTAAAGTTCTCGAGTGGCGACCGCGCATCAGAAAACGCAGTGTAGGCAGGGCTCCCACATAGTGAACCGATGACCTGGTGAAGGGTGCGAGAAGCAGCTAGATGCCGGCAGAGCAGGACCGGTCAGTGTGGAAATTCTCGGGGGAAATTCAGCAGTGAACGTTTTTTGGCTGATGATTATGATAGTCATCATACATAGAGTATGGACACTCCCTGACGATCTTTAAAGCGACTTCACCTTGCTGCGGGTAAGATCCAGATGGTCGCTTAGCGAAAGCTACGTAACATACTCATTTACGCAAGTAAAAACCACACCCGGACACTTCATACAAATATCGCGTTATTGTTAACTACTTAGAAATTTGATACTTCTTCATGTCTGTACACGTATTTAGGGATGCTAAGGCTAAGGCTTCTTGGTCATACCGCCTTGTCGTAGGTTACAACTTCTTTTTGTTATTTTGACGTTTTTAGTAATGACGTTTTCGAAAACAGTAAAACTGTTAAACAACAGATATGAACATAAACAACAGACTTTTACAATAGACATTTTTAATAAAGTGACCTCTCTACTTCTCTCCTTATAAAAATAAAATTGTATTTGGTTTGCCAAGCTCCTGACACATGGTCACACATCGGTCACACAGGGGGCGGGGGGGGGGGGGGGGTGTGAGGCAGCCTTCAGAAAGCGGCAGGGAGTATCCAACTGTATAATATTCTTATACTGTTGTGAAAATGTTTTATTTTTATTTAGAACTAGCTTCCGCCCGCAACTTCCTCTGCGTGGACTTCAGAATTGAAATAAAATGTTAAGATAGCGTCATCTAGTGACGAAGTGGAAATTTTGAGTTTTTAAGCATTCCTACGGGAACCCTTAAGTTTTCCAAGATAAAAAGTATCCTATGTATTAGCCAAGTGCTTCATCTATCTACCTACCAAATTTCATCCAAATCCGTTCAGTAGTTTTGGCGTGAAAGCGGAACAAACAAACATCCATACTTTTGCTTTTATAATATTAGTGAGAAGTGAGATGAGATGAGATGCAAAGGTAATATAACGCCTAATTTATATGGAATGTAATAGTGCAATGAGAAAAACATTATTTTATTTTCGCTACTTGATCTACCCTCTACCCTCATTATGAGATAAAGTTGGTAAGGCTAAATATATACACTGAAAAAAATCATGGTTAAATAAGTTACAAACTTGCTTAATTGAAAAAAATATGACTGAATCATTCAAGGAAATATAAAAAACAATAATTGACGGTTTCTTGCCACAATAAAGCTGAAATGATTGAACGTTTATCAAATTGAAAGTGCTGAATTCAATAAGTTTTCTTTATTCATGAATCAGAATCAGAATATATTTATTTGCCATTGAGCTGGGTACATAATACTGGTCATAAAACATTTTAGAAGAATCGCCAAGCTCAGCTATGATATTATAGCATGCAAAACATTTCAAATTACAATTAAAAATTAAAGTAAAACATTAAAAAATTCATATTGAAGATATCTTCAATCATGTTGAGGCATAGTCAGTTCTATCATCAACTTATTTAGATTCATCAAGTTGCTTTATTATTACTACACATTACACTTAGTTCATCCAATAAGATATTATAAAATAATGATTAAAATTGATTTAGCCGACAATTACTTATAGGAATGTACTATGTATGCTTGTTTCGTTTCTTAATCAAGAAGGCTTGATTCCCGGAATCACAAAGCTTTGTGCGCTCGTATATAAACAAGTCACTTGATAATATTAAACATCTTTTTGATGTATTTTTAACAATTATTTTTTTCAGTGTAGCTACAGTTAATAATTATGTGTGGGCGTAAGTATCAGTAATTTAACTCGTGAACGAGTATTGAACCCAGAATGTAACCCGGCCGTTTTTTTATAGCTCTTTCGTATTTATGTTGTTAATTAATTTTGCGCCAGAGTAAAACGAGTGTTCTAATTATAGTATGTTTGCACTCTGTGAATTTTAGATTTGTTGTGTAATTTTAGAAATTTATTTAGTGAGAAATCCGCAATTTTTTTGTGAGATATTTAGTACTATTATACAACATGTAGAATAACAAAGACTTTTATTAAATATTTGACATTGAGAACTGTGAAATTACAGTGACTAAACTGACTTGCTGTCTTAGTACTTATACGCCAAAGACAAATATTATAATGTAGGACTTGTTAACTAGGATTTTTACTTATCCTAATTACTGAACAACTGTGGTACTACGATATAGTTCAAATCGCAAGAAATAAATTTTCATGTAAATTTATTGGCGTTTTTGCTGATTCTGTATGTATTTTAGTCTTTGGTTAGTTTAACCTTCTAACACTAGAGAACTCTAGAATTGTATAGACACCTAAGTTTACAATAAAAGGTAACTTTTAACGTGTTTCTCCATTAAACAAAAGTGCTTATTCATCGTTACAGTTACAACTACTCACTCGTAAATCTGCCTTGAAATACAAGTTAAAAGTAAAAAAGGCGAGTTTCTAAAACTACAAAGTCATTTTCACCTAAATCCTGTGTGAAACAGCCGAAGGTAGAATCTAACCGACCGTTAAACTTAGAGGCGTACACTTGAGTCATTTGGAGCAGGCTAAGGTGAGGTCTCACTGAAATAAAGCGGATGGAGCAAATACTAAAGCTAGCGGAAATAACATTAAATTGACCACGCTGAATACGTTAAAAACAACCGACTTCAATCGCAACAACTCCAATTTTGCAATGTTTTTGTTGGTTTTTTAAAAAACCGCTGAATCGATTTCGATAAACTTTATATGGGACCACCTGTGAAGTATACCCTTTTAAACAAAAAAATAATTTTCTAAATCGGTTTAGGCGTCTTCGAGTAATCGGTGAACATACATAAAAAAAAAGATTCCGATGAATTGAGAACCTCCTCCTTTTTTGAAGTCGGTTAAAAAGACGTGCTTAAACTTATGTTTTAATAAGTACAATCTTATCAAACATATTCTTCAAATCAACCTAGTAGGTACAGAATTTCTACCATGCGGAACTTGTATTTATACATTTAGTTCATTCCGATCAAAAAAAGCAAAAGGTAAACAAACTTAGTAGGCAACTGACGTTGACGTGTGTCAGTTCTATAGTAAAGTTTACCTTTTGTTTTTCTTGATTGGAATTACGAATAAGAAGTGCAAGCGAAGCCAGAAGAAATTTTGAGCCTAACAGAAAAACATTATTTTTGTTGTATTTACTAAAAATATCATAAGGACCATTAGGATCCTCCGGATATTATTCGTATAATACTATTTCACTATCACACATGCATATCTCCCTCACACACACACACACACACACACACACACACTCACACACACACATACACACACAAACACACACACACACACTCACACACACACACACACACACACACACAAACACACACATACACATACACACACACACACACACACACATAACACAAACTCTCATGCACATGCATTAAAACCTACTTGTTTAATGTTTAATTTTATATCTCTCTCAATTTGTATCATAATACAGTAACCTAGGGCGCGGGGTGAGAGCCTGGCAATCTGTAACACAGGTAACCCCTAGTATAGATACCAGTCTCTCACAAAGGAATTGCACATTCACATATTTCTACTGTTTTTGCTAAAAATTTTGTACCTTTGTGAAAGAGAAATAAAACATTTTATTATTATTATTATTTATTATTATAATTTGACCGTCTCTTCAAGATTATTAACTGCCTAGTCTAGTGGCTACTCCACTCGCTTCATACCAGGAAGTCGCGGGTTCGATTACCGGCGGGGTCCAACTTTGTAGGACTCGGTTTGGTTAGTGATAGGGCATTTTCTGAGCCACCTAGCTATCTACCAATATCTTATGTAAGTCTTGCCGCCAACCATCAATGTTAACAGCACTGACGTGTTCCGTTATGAAGATAAAATAGTCAGTTCCTGTCGAAGTTCAGCCTGACACTCGTTTCCCAGTCTTTCGGCATCATCATCACTTACCATCATTTGAGATGATGCTAAGAGCTCACCAATTGAAGGTAAAAAAAGAACCTGTTTTGTTATGCAAGTCACTGAAATTACAGTGCTATAGTCGAAGAGAACGTTCGTGACACGCGAGGTTGTAAAATGTGCGAACGGAGTAGCGTATATTGTGCGCTCCCTTGCACTTACAGGCCTTATGGGCGGGCATAGTGATGTTCCATTTTCTTATCGATTTTTAGTTCGGTACATTTTATTCGTTAAATTAAATAACGCATTTATTGTTTTAAAGTAGTGTGGTGCGTAAATGATTTAAGTATGATCATTAATTAAATAAAATCATTTTTTTTACCTAGAATCATTAGCTTATTTATTAGTATTACTATAATATTAATATTAAATACTAGTGATTTCCCTAGGACTAATTGGCGCACCACTTTTACATTCGTCTCTGATCTTGGCTACAGTTCTTAGACTTACACCGCAAATCATCCCCGCAAGGTCACGTGGTTAATTAAAATCGATGTCAGGTCTTGCAATTTCTAAGGATCTTCTTTAATTTCACATAAAAAGGTTAACACATTATTAATCACACGACGAGTTTGGAGATTCACTTCACCACCTATGATTATAATGTTATTTTAAAAAACGCCTCAATGCTGAATGCAAGTGCAAACATAAATTACCATATGCAATTGTCACCGCCGCCGACCGTAATACGCTGCGTGGTATTTTATCGATGACTCATTTCAATGGCACGCGCAACCCTAATGACTGACGTCACTGGTGCGTTTTACAGCCCCGTGTGCCACGAACGTTCTCTTCGACTATACCACTATATTATGGCGCGTGGCCGAAATCAAAATTTTCAGAGATTTTTTTTTATGGCAGAGGTGGCAAACGAGCAGACGATCCTTCCTGATGGTAAGCGATTACCGCCGCCCATAGACACCCGCAACACCAGAGGAGTCACAAGTGCGTTGCCAGCCTTTCAGAGGATAAACAAACAAATTTTATTTATTTTATTTATTTATTTATTTTAACTTATTAAGGAAATCAAACAGCTGTTTCTTAAATACTGATACAGAAGTTAGACAAATTTAACATTGTAAAGCCTTAACAGATTTCCACGTATTTACAGTAAGCTAAGACATCGATTAATAATATTAAACTGATGCAAACTCCTTAAGAATAAAATATAGAAACTATAAGATGTCAAACATAAAAATATTGAATGGAAGTTGTACCGAAAACAAACAATATTTGAGTAAATACAATAATTTCGAGATAAAGATAATAAGAAACGCTAACTTAAGAACCTACGCATATAAAGGAATACATGAATAAAACTAACAAAGATAAATATTTACAAGAGCGATAAAAAACCCTATAGTCTATGTGTGTGTTTGTGTGTATCTGTGTGTAAGTGTGTATGTTTTTTTTATGTTGTGATAAATTCCTGAAACAGCTTTAATCTATAAGTATTTTTAGAGTTTGAAAAGGGATCAATTTCACAAAATTGTGTATTGTATGTGCGGGACAAACGTGTTAATACTGAATTCTTTGCATAATTCATTCGATGGTAAGGAATACGGAGTAAGGCAGTATGACGGGTGAGCTTATTAGGGGCACTTAGATAAATCTGCATAACCAAGGATGGACAGTCAACTCTTGAGATCAGGAGATCATATAGAAAAAGAATATCAAGCATGTCGCGGTGTTCTGTTAAAGTTAAAAGCTTATGGTAGTGACAACTCTCAGAATAATCCCGAATGTATGATTTGGTACGATAATTTAATTGTTTAATAAATAATTTTTGAATACGTTCAATTCTTTCATCGTATACTTTGTATTGAGGATACCAAATAATTGATACTCAAAATTTTACGTACGTGTGCATAGTAAATGACTTTGAGACAGCCTACATCAGAGAATACCTTACAGTTTCTCTTAAGGAAGCCGAGATCTTTGAACGCTTTATCTGTTATCGTGTCAATATGATGATCAAATAATAATTTCTTATCAAGATAAATGCCCAGGTCACGAACATTATCAGTCTTTACTATAGAGTTGTTATTGATGTTATAAGTATAGACCACGGTGTTCCTACGATGTGAAAATGATACCACTTGACATTTACCAACATTGACCGAAATTCTATTAAGTTTATAATATAAAGATAAACGATTAAGATCCTCCTTAAGTTTAAAGCAGTCGTTATCATCACGCACACTCATAAATATTTTAGTATCATCAGCATACATCAGGAAGTTACTGTGCTGAAAACAGGTATAGAAGTCATAAAGGTAAGCATTATATAACAGAGCGCCCAGATGGGATCCCTGGGGAACACCTGAGGGAATAGTGATCATGTCCGATTTGCAACCACCGATGATTACAGCCTGCGAGCGATTTTTAAGATAATATTCAACCCATCGCAACAAGTCACTGCGATTGCGATTAGCTTCTGTAGTAGGATGGCGTGATCCACACGGTCGAATGCTTTTTCAAAATCCGTGTACATCACGTCAACCTGTTTGCCATCTTCCATTTCCTTCAGCAGATAGTCTGTAAACTGACATGAATTTGTCGTTGTGGATCGACCTTTTAGAAAGCCGTGTTGTTGAATAGGGATTGCTTTGGTTATTACACTGTAGATTCTGCTATAAACCATTTTTTCAAATTTTTTGTCAATGTTTATTTATAAAGGGAACTCTTCCATGTAACCATTGAATTAATTAAATGTTCCTTTTCCACAGTGCTCGAAATATGCTTCTACTGTAATAATATACATACCACTTTAAATTATTACTATGATAATAGTTTGTGAAACTCAGTATAGTGTTGGCTTTGCTCCTCTCAATGAACAGTCACCCTTTACCTGCTCATAGGCAGTAGACCTTTTTTGATGACAATGTACCAACCCACCTGTTCCTCTTCATGAAATTTTACTATCTTTCTCCTGATTTTATACAGCAAAAGCTCAGAGTTTACTGCTTGCCTCGTAAAATCTACTAGAATTGAGGAGTCAAGTGGTTTACAGAGGAATCACTTGCCATTATTTTATGTAAGAAAATAAGTTTCTCGGGTAACAAACCAAGTATAGTATATTACACAGGGTGTAACTAAAAGACGTAGCAATATTTGATGGTGAGCTTAAAAAAACAGCTTTTGTTCTAAAACTTCGCTGTAATGTAATCGTAAATAAAAATTACAGCCTGT
Organism: Coleophora deauratella; assembly: GCA_958295455.1. Lineage (NCBI taxonomy): Eukaryota > Metazoa > Arthropoda > Insecta > Lepidoptera > Coleophoridae > Coleophora > Coleophora deauratella. The sequence goes on along the minus strand of OY282400.1, from coordinate 14,768,606 downwards.
TTTGTATAGAAGGAAACAGGCTGAGATGAATAACACTTAGAAACACAACCTTTGTTTTATAACTTTGCAAATTTTTATTACAGAATATTATGAGAATGTTTTGGAGATACTTTACATAAATGGCCAATCAGCTTATCGGATGTTTGTCACCGTGAACAACTCACAACGGCCCCACTGCTGGAGCACGGTTCTCTTCCTATAGTTTGGGAGAGCTAAGCCATACTCCACACACGAGAGCCAGTCCAGTGGTGGAGGTTAGCGGCCAAGCCAAGAGCCAGAAGTTGTAGTCAAAAGTAGCTACCTAAGAGTATAATAAAGAGTTGTAAAAACAGCCTTAGCTACTTATGGTCAAGACACAGAATACCCAATGTCAAGACAACAGAAAATGCGACTATTATTGTTTCTTAAATACTAAATAAATACTTGACACACAAAGATTGGTTCAAAATTAGAATATTACATTAAAATTGTTACAATGTAATACGAGTATATGTTAATATTGTAATCTTGTGGCAATCTTTGCGTGACGACAATAAATCACTTGAGCAAGGGCCGCTTAACGTTCAGTTAAATTGTATCACTAATATCGTAAACTTCATTGTCAAGAGTCCTAAACCGGTCAGGGGAGTTCAACCTTAATAAAATTTTGGGTCGCATTTAGGTTGCAAATATTCGCAAGAAAATTTATAAGTAAGTAATTTTATTAAAAGAAAATAATACAGAAAGAAAAAGAACATTTGAAATATTTATGTTCTGTTTATACCTTCCTAATGTAATTCGGAAACGCCCAATATTTTCGCTAGACCTGTGTTATTCCATACATAAATCTTGCAAATAATTTTATCTTTAATACATAAATTTTGGTGTTCCGGCCACCGAAAAAAGTAAAGATAATACTAAAAAACTTTACTTTTTTATTATATAAGGTGGCGAAACAGTTTTGCGATACTAGCAACGTTATCATGAAAAACATTTATAATACTGAATTGAAGATTTCGTTACTTTATTAGAGACCTTGAAGTAAACCTTGGAGGAAAAAACAAAATGCATTTTCGGGATAATTTTCCAAAAAACGCAACGATGTGAACATATCAAATCAAAACTATAAATTAAGGCCAAGAAAGTTGTAATGGGTGGCTATAAACAGAGTATAAATGCAAATTCATATTTCATATACGATGGACTTTATTTACAAAACTGCATAACTTTGGCCAAGAAACCCATACGATATGCACTAAAAATCTAAATCTGCTGTAGAAAATATTGCCATTCGTGGAGTACGTATCGGGCCGCAAGTTGGTAACTTCTGCCTAATGTTACATAGAAGGAGCTACTCTCATGCAGTTTTACGAGGCAGTAAAATCGCTTCATAACGTTTTATTAACGCCCTAGTAATTGTTTATAAAAGGCAACGTGTCTAAACAGTATAAGATAGGTATAGGTGTATGAATATCACTTGATGTGTCGATAATATGATCATAAAGAAATCTATAAAAAGTAACTGCAGGGTAAAAAAGTTTCTGCTCTGCACACACTTAAGCTTGGATGAATGCGCATTGTCCTTTATGTTCGCTGTATCGACGTGGTCAATACTAACAAAGTATTGACTATGCTATCTAAAATAACTATTGTAATTTTTGTAATTCCGTACCTCAAAAGGAAAAAAAGGAACCCTTATAGGATCACTTCGTTGTCCGTCCGTCGTCTGTCCGTCTGAGAATTTGATATACAGTTCAAGACATGTGTGATTATGAATTTATACGGAACCCTCGGTGCTCGAGTCCCATCGCACTTGGCAGGTTTTTTAAAGGTGTACTGGCTTTTTAGGGTTCCATAGCCAAATGCAAAATACGGAACCAGACATGATTCGTCATGTCTGTCTGTCTGTCCGTCCGTATGTCAAAGCCACTTTTTTCCGAAACTATAAGAACTATACTGTTGAAACTTGGTAAGTAGATGTATTCTGGGAACCGCATTAAGATTTTCACACAAAAATAGAAAAAAAAAATATTTGGGGGTTCCCCATAATTAGAACTGAAACTCAACAATTTTTTTTCATCAAACCTATACGAGTGGGTTATCTATGGATAGGTCTTCAAAAATGATATTGAGGTTTCTAATATCATTTTTTTATAAACCGAATAGTTTGCGCGAGAGACACTTCCAAAGTGGTAAAAAGTGTGTCCCCCCCCCCTGTAACTTCTAAAATAAGAGAATGATAAAACTAGAAAAAACATATGATGTACATTACCATGCAAACTTCCACCGAAAATTGGTTTGAACGATATCTAGTAAGTAGTTTTTTTAATACGTCATAAATCGTAAACCGCAAATTACCTTTCATTCAATCAACTCAAATATAAAAAATATAGAGTTCAAGACATGTGTGATTATGAATTTATACGGAACCTTCGGTGCGCGAGTCCGACTCGCACTTGGCCGGTTTTTAAATGTGTCGTTTTGCACGTTTAAATTACAATTTTATATCGAGAGTTAAAAATGGATCTAATAAAGTAATGGTCTCTTATCTTATAAGGACTGCGTTCCATGGCTACGCTCTGATAGCAACTGTTTTGTGCCTTCCCTTTATAGCTATGTAGTATAGGTTCCTTAGGGAAAAATTTACAGTATTATGAGTAGAAGCCACTGTAACAAAAATCTGGTGTTTTAGAAGAACCTATATAAGATGACTTTAAATTAGTTCTTGATACCAAAAGATATACATGTGTCATGATAATAAACAACTTTCCCTACGGAACCAATAGTAAAATCACAAAAAAAAATTGGACTCTTCATACTAATTTGGCCGGTCCGTTGACTGATTTGTATGGAGGGTCCAAAACTTATTTGCGATTTGACTATGGGTACCTTAGGAAAAGTTATTTGTTATCATGAGCACATGCCTAGCCTTTCGTATCAAGAACTAATTTAAAGTCACCCTATACAGAATGTTAAAAAAGTGCGTTTTAAATTTAAAGGGGTTACTCAAAATCACGTAGGTATAGAACCCAGGAAAAATATTTGAAAAATCCGCTCTTCAATTTTTTTTTCAGATTCTTATACGAAATCTGAATAGTGAATCAAGAATTTGTGTGAAAAACTGAAAAAACAAAAATTAAGAGCGGATTTTTTCAATATTTTTCTGGATTCTATACTTGATTCTTAGTAACCCCTTACAATTTCAAACGCTTTTTTTAACATCCTGTAAAATCAGTTCATCTGGGGAGAGGGGCTCTCTAACATTACGTCTTTCGTACCTTAAAACCCTTTCTTCCTCATCGGTTATCAGCTCTGCTAAACTAGGCATAACATCACCGCGAATGTAAGTGTGTTGTTTTATAGGTAGGTAGTTATTATTATATTCCCAATCTAAACATCGAACAACTTAAAATGAAAACAATGAACTTATTACTCAAACAATAAACTTATTACATCGAGTAATAAGTTTATTGTTTTCAGAGAAATCAGTCCCTTACTTGACTTGTAGAAGAACCTACCTATGATGATTAAAACCACCTTCGGGTGATAAAAATCTCAATCCTAATATGTACTATCAAATGTGAAAATGTATGTTTATTATCTTTTAACGCTTCAACCAATCTTCGTTTATCCCGATTCCATATTTATTTATATTCCACATTTACCAAAAATTTTTTTTTTTCTTGAAGGTTTGAATGTCGTATTGGTAAGTACTTACCATTCGATGTTATTTTGTTGTTAGTGAGATTTTTACGGCGTCCGGATTCGATTCCCAGCAGCGATTCACTTTGTAAAATTAATAATGCCTTAATGATTAAGAAACTAAGAAAACATACTCGTAATAATAATTAAAAATCTTAAATCATTTACTAACAAAAACTTACAAAAGTTTATGGTCTTTGATTTTTGAAGCAGGCAAAAATACCTGAAGATTGGATAGGTTTAGTATTTCTGTGTTCATTATTCATTGATTTGCTGAGTGAATCTATTTAACAAGATAGAAAGCAAATAGCCTATTCAAATTAAAATCTCCCTTCTGAAATCTAAGTGTGAATAAGGAGTAATTACTCTATTTTAAATCGTCTTTAATCGTCCCATTAATCTTTCTATCCAGACAAACATTCAGGGACCATTAAGATACCCTTTTAAAATTAAATTGGTCGGATTACTTTTCTAAGGCTTTGAATCATTAAATAGATTTAATTAATTTACTATAAGATAGATGGCAAAATTCATTAATAAAATAGAAATCAAAATTAACAGTTAAATACGTCAGCTTATTTCAGTAAACTTTTCTAATACAAATCATCTATTGGTGAAACTCAGTTTAAAATATCCATACTGTTATTTTGAGGTGGTCGTGGCTCATTGAGGCTTGCGTGGTTGAGTTCGGATATTTAACTCATCTTTTCCGTGCTTCGCAACGTCGCATCACAAGGCACGATAAGCCGTTGGTGCCAGGCGGCTTGAAAACTTGTGACCTAGGACCAAGTAGGCGTTTCTATATTTTATATTTTTTGTTGGTCAACGAACTTACAATTAGTAAATTGAATTCACTAAAAGGTTCTTTTGACATATTATGAATTTATAGCTCGGTTAATAATTAATAAATGAAATGTCAGTCTTTTGTAGATTAAAGAGTCTATGGAATGTATTGATCATTTCATGATGTGGCCGATTATTTCATGAAATGGTCGCATTTCATGAAATGGTCGTATTTCATGAAATGGCCAGCTAAAACTGACCATATCCTTTAAATGTCAACGTTTAATGATATGTCCATTCATGTTTGGCCATATCATTAATGTAGGTTTCCATGATATCAAAGGTTTAATAAAAATAAAACTAGGTTGAAAAGTTACTGCCATTCGTTAAATCTGAGTAATCTTGGTCAACAGATAAATTATACTTCAAGGTTTTTACGTTATGCTCGTTTTTTGATTGACTTTCGAAAAATTATTGTAGTTTAGTGTCGTAACGACATTTAACTTCTATTTTATCTTCAATTTGCGCATTATTATAATATTAGCCTTTTTTTATTAATAATTATACGCCGCCATGATGCATCACAAAAACAAAAAGATGTCAGCGCCTCTAACAGTGGATAATGTAAGTATTTTACGATATGATCACTTATGCTTGACCATTTCTAGAAATAGCCGTGCGTTTAGCTGTATATCGTCAAACGCTGATATATTCATTGATCTGGCCAGACCATATCATGATGTGATCAGCGGATATTTTCCATTTCATGAAATACGACCACTTCATGAAATGGTCGACCACATCATGAAGTGATCAATTCTATGACCTGTCCACATCATATATATTTATGTTACTTGGATTAGGTTTGGGTTTACCTCTCTCCAAATCATTATTTTTTCACATGTACTCAAAGATACATATTTTCCATTCCCCGTCAAATAACTAACAGGATTTTTATTACCACATAGGGCCTGTTATTGAACTACCCACATTCCCTCGATCGAGATGATGGACGGCGACGTAAGGCCACGTACATAGTGATGGAAGGAGCGATAGCGGAAGCGGGATTGGGTGAGGATCATATTAAAACCGCGATCTAAATAAATAAAAAACACGGACAAGTTATACACGTGCATCTAACCCCAAACTAAGATTACCCGTGTTATGGAAATCAGAGACAACTATCTTTTTGTTTATGGCAGAGGTGGCAAGCGAGCAGACGGATCACCTGATGGTAAGCGATTACCGCCTCCCATAGACACCCGCAACACCAGAGGAGTCACAAGTGCGTTGCCAGCCTTTGATATGGGAGTACGCTCTTTTCTTGAAGGTTTGAATGTCGTATCGGTCCGGATACTCGTATACCGCAGGCGACAATTCATTCCACAGTACACATACAGTATACAGACTACATACTCATATATGTTTAAATACATCAATCAATGGCCTTTGCGTCTATTATAGAGGATTCACTGCAGCCAGCGTCTTGATGCAACGCTTATGATAATATACCAGAGCGATGCGAGCACAACAGCCTCGCCCGCAGGCCTTGATACTAGTAAGCAGCAGATGTACCTACTGAAAAAATATATACATACAGGCTGTAAGGGACAGGTTTCCGAAAATTTATGGGCTTGCTCAGTAGACGAAATTGAACAACTTTCCACAAGAACTTTTTTCAGGAAACGAAAAAAAAATCGACTTCTCCATACAAAATTATAAACTTGATTGAACAGTTTGTATGGAGAAGCCGATTTTTTCTTCGATTCCTGAAAAAAAATTTTGGAAAGTTGTTCAGTTTCGTCTACTGTGCAAGCCCTTAACGTTTCGGAAACCTGTCCCTTACACCCTGAATATGTATACGGGGTGTTAAAAAAGTGCGTTTGAAATTTTAAGGGGTTACTCAGAATCAAGTATAGAATCCAGGAAAAATATTGAAAAAATTCGCTCTTCAATTTTTTTTGCAGTTTTTCATACAAATTCTCGATTCACTATTTAGATTTAGTATGAGAATATGAAAAAAATAATTGAAGAGCGGATTTTTTCAATATTTTTCCTGGGTTCTGTACTTGATTCTGAGTAACCCCTTAAAATTTCAAACGCACTTTTTTAACACCCTGTATAGTAGACCCATTCTGAATCAACTGAATCAACCAAACCTCTTCATGACAGAAACATTTGGCCTAGGTAGGAATGGAACCCACAACCCTAGTATCAAAACTATTAGGTAGTCACCAGCGCTAACCGATGACTCAATAGGAGTCAGCCGAAATCTTAGATGTAACCTCCACTAATCCGGACTTGGCCCCCGTCTGTAGAGTACGGCCTAACTTTCTGCAGTTATGGGAAGAGACCCGTGCCCCTGCAGTGGGGACGTTATGGGTTGCTAACAAGTCATCCAGTGCGGGGTCGCCAGTCAACATTTTTCCTGTCCAAACTAATTTTTTTCTTGTACGTCACCCACTCGCCGTTCTGTGAGCTATGTAGGTTCAGACTAGAGAGTATGTGGCATATTTTAGTTCTCCTGCGTGCGAGTGGTCCTCATCTTTATGTCTGATTCGATAACGATTATAATTAACTAGCTTCCGCCCGCGACTTCATCTGCGTGGACTTCGGAATTGGGTCCAGAGAGAAAGAAAATGTTAAGGTGGCGCAATCTAGTGACGAAGTGGAAATTTTGAGTGTATAAGCTTTTTTCGGGAACCGTTAAGTTTTAGTAATGTAATAAATTAATTTAATAATGTAATTAGTGAGATAAGTGAGACAAGATGATGATAATTTTTTGTCTATAGTATTATGTAGGTATTATATATATGTATGTATTCTTTTAAAATTAGGTATAAGTTTGTATTGTTTCAAAATTGTTTTTATCCTTGTTTTTGTACACGTCTGTTCTGCCATTTTCCTACAACTTTCCCTGTCTTAGGTCTGCTGGAAGAAATTTCTTTTAGAAATAAGCTGTACCTTTTGTATATTCTTTCCTTGTTCATGTCTGTTTGTGTCTCTTTTCTGTGTACAATAAAGTGTAAATAAATAATTATTTATTTTGCCACGCTCTGCTTATGCTTCCGCTTTCCGCTATCACAATGAAAGAGCAGTAAGGGAGCGAAATCCAATATTTTTACGGAAAGGGAAGTGCATAGTATTATACGTTATTCGATTCCACAGGGAAGATTTTCTCATTTCCGTCTTCTTTGAATGGTCTGGTTTCCTTTGCAACGGAACTTTTTATTATTGAATGGTAAGTTTACATTTGAATTAAATTTATGAGGGAAAAGAAAAAATGTAGGTACAGAAAATAGAATATTCTTCAGTATGTGTTACAAATTCATATCTGAAAACGTAACTGAAAACGTATTAATTTTTATAATATCTAGTAATTTTTGTGCGGAAAGTTAAAAAAGTAACCCCGTAAAATTTCAAACGGACCTTTTTTTAACCTCCTGTTTTTATACAGACAACTTTTATTCTGTAAAGGTCACATTAAGTTTTATACATGTGTGAAATATTAGAAAATTTTGGAATTTCGAAGGTGATTAATTCAACTCGAGACTAAAAATATAAATTAATGTAATAAATAAGTTTAAAAGGGTTTTTTTATATAATTTTGATAACTTTATGTTTTTAGCAGTCCTTCTTCATTTTTTTTTTCAAATTTGTTTAGGAATTTTATTAGTTAACACCTAGACAAAATATAAAGATACTTGCTACAATGAACGAGGTTTTATTGTACAAAAAGCAGGAAAATATTTTAGAGCAAAAATACTATAATATACGTATAACAACCGAACATATTTAATTTCCGTAAGTGAAAAACTTTCCCCTCTGAAAAAAAAACTGACATCAAAGCCAATTTTCCTTTATTTCGCGGTTTTATTTCCTTGAAACAAAGTAACTGAGACATAAATAAAAACAGAACCTTTAAAAAAGAAAAGAAGAAAAAAAAATCCAATTATGTGTCTAATTTCACAATTCCCAAACGAAATCAGAAAGTCGTAACAAAGTGTTTTTTCTTTTTTAAATATTGTTTTTACCTAACCCAGTGGGTTCCAATTATAAGAAGTGACGAGGAAGGTTCGAGAGTGTTTCCGTTTGAGGGATAACAGTAATGGTATATGCAAATTGGGCTCGGCTACCACAGAATTGCCTCGTTCCAAGGTTATGTTACAGCCAATATTCACTACTGTTGGCTTCACAAAAAGCTCAGGTCGAGTTCACTTAGAACTGAATAAAAGTTCAGGAAAATTAGTGTTTTTGTCAAAAGGCTGATCGTTGTGATGTTTTCCAAACACAGTTTAAAAAATCATACAAATCCTTAAAAACTTTGAATTTCGATTCAAGATCGAAGAATTGTAATAATCTACATTACTGTCTCCATTTTCAACTTTGTACGAGTATCTATAGAGATTTGGACGTAAACAACCCGTCACCAAAACAATTTAATAACTATTTATTTTTCAACCTTCGACGCAAAAGAGGGTGTTTGTTTTAAGTTAAAGCGTATGAGAGAGAGTTTATGTTCATACAGGGTGTTAAAATAGTGCATTTGAAATTTTAAGGGGTTACTCAGAATCAATTATAGAATTGGTGGTTGGTGCCGGCTGCTATCGCTAGCAGTCGTTAAGCTATGCCAGAGGCCTTATAGGCGGTTTGAAAACTTCTCACACTGGGGTTAGCCACTAGCCCCACAACCTCCACCAATCCAGACTTGGCCCCCGTGTCTGGAGTATGGTCTAAGCCTTCCCGAGTTATGGGAAGAGACCCATACCCCTGCAGTGCGGGACGTAATTTGTTGTTAACAAAAACAGCAATTATAGAATACAGGAAAAATATTTAAAAAATCCTATTCCTACAACTATTTTCTCAGTTTCCCATATTAAATCTTAAATAGTGAATCACGAATTTATATGGGACACTGAAAAAAAAATTTTTGATCGTTTTTTTTTTTTAACATTTTCCCTGTATTCTATACTTGATTTGAAGTAGCCGATAGCCCCTTAAAATTTCAAACGCACTTTTTTACATATCTGTGTCTGTATATCTGTGTCTAGTGTAATTTGTCGATTGTAGAACTAAAACGGGTGAACCGATTTAAATGCGGTTTTTCCACATGAAAGCAGGTTTCCTCACGTTGATTTTTAGCTATATTAATTATAATAATAATAATAATTCATTTATTTCAGACTACATAATATGGTCCATATACAGTTCTGTTAGTAAAAACTTAAGACACTAAGTTAGTAATTAATTAATTGAAATAAAAAATTAGAATAAAATACAATACAATACAGGCATGTCAAAATTGTCCAAATAAAATGTCAAAATATTACAAACACAAGTCAAAAACAAAATCCGGCACATTTTATAGGTCTGGCTACAAGTATGGCGTTCCAGTGCCTGATAATTGGGCACTCGTACTTGTCACCGATCATCCTCAGGATGCTGCTGCCACTCCCCCGTAATCTGGACATAAGCGACGCAATTTTTTTCCGCATGATGGCTGGCTATGTTTGTTAAAAATCCGTTAAGTACTCTACGAATTATCAGACTTTAATATTAGGGGCAAACGTTTGCCAACTTTCAAATACCTTGCGAACCTGACATGTTCCATTACACGGCGTATTTCGATTCGCCACGCCACTATTTTCATCTTCTTCCTCATCGTGTGAAGGTGATCAGCAACCTCGTATTGGTCTTGTCAGAGCTGTCATGCAATTTTGGCCAGTAATTTTGCTGCCGCGATTGCTTTGGGAGTAGCCTATTTAATTACCATTTAGATCGTCTACATTAATCATCTTCAGTCACACCAACTTAGCGCCAATACGCCGACTAAAAGTGGAAGTGACGACCACGACCGAAGTTGGTCACTATCAGACGTTGTATTTTTTTACTATACTTGCAAAAATCACACACGTTTCTTGAAGTCGTATTTTTTTTACCTAGTACAAAGTCCCTACCACGCGCAACTTAGTTAAAGAATAGTTGTTTTTTTATATTTTTTCCCTTCACCTATTACATTTAGAGTTTTTTTCTAATCTTCTTCTTAGCGAATCGATTCTAAGGCATATACAATTTTTGAGGACAAGTAGTACTGAAACTAAGTTAACAACCCATTACTTCTCCATTGCAGGGGCACGGGTCTCTTCCCATAATTCGGGAAAGTTATGCCATACTCCACACACAGGGGCGAAGTCCGGATTGGTGAAGGTTGTGGGGCTAGTGGCCAACCCCAGTGTCAGAAGTTTTCAAGCCGCCTATAAGGCCTCCGATATGGCTTAACGACTGCCATCTAGCGATAGCAGCCGGCACCAACGGCTTAACGTGCCATGCGAAGCACGGAAACGGTCGAGATATATGCCACTAACAGTCAAACCCATCCAGGTTATGACCGTGTCTGTAGTCAGTTAACCTGCGTGATCGACACGATCACATAAGCCGCACTGAGTCACGACCGCTTTCTAAATTGTCCGGCCGAAACTAAACTGCCCCTTATTTTGATTAGCAAACACAAACAACACAGCAATTTAGCTGTAGACATTGCCGGTTTTTTCAATTTGCATTTAAAAAGATGGCCGCCATTGCCACACTGAGATCATGTGAAGCGAAACGTAGTCCTCTTAAATGGGACTATTACATTTAACGACTGACTGTAATTAGGTTACTTGTTAGATTTTTTTTCTAAAAATCTCTTTTTACTTCGCACCTTAATTGAAAAAAAAAAAGTAAAGTGACGGTTTTTACAGAAATTGGCTGCCGTTTGTGTTTAAGAGGTATAACATTTGTTAATCAGGTTGGAATTTTTCAAGTTTTTATTTATTCTGTTAACAAATAAACATTGTGTGGGAATTAATTACTGTATCGTACTGTCGTATTTATATTATTATTGAGAAGACAGACCATTAGCATTTTGACATGGCCATTTGACATGGATGGGTGACAGACTCGGTGGCTCGTGGTTAGCGCTCCTGACTACTGATCCTAGAGTCGTGGGTTCGATTCCCACCCAGGGCAAACATTTCTGTGATGAGCGGATTTGTTTGCTCTGTGTCTGGGTGTAATAATAAATAACCGGGACAAATCGCACACGGTCATCTGGCCCCAAACTAGGATTCATACATATACATATATGTATGTACTTAAATGTATATGTGTATGTATATCAGTCACATGTTGTGTGATTTGTGTTAGATTTTATTATTATATATTATTATTATTATTATACTCTTGTTTCTACCAATAAGTGAGTATAAGAACTTTTTGTACTACTATAAAACAATCTTAATTTATTTCTAGTGTAACTTACTGTTGGGTTTTATTGCGTTTCTACAAAAGCAAGACTTGAAGCTGAATTAAAGATGAGTGTGAATATAGTAATATAGACTAGAATAGATTACAATAACATGGAGGGTTGTGTTTGATTTATGCGACATCTATTGAATTAATAGATTCAAGTTTCAAGTCAGAAATTTATAGGTTAAACTAAGCTCAATTCCGCATAGTGGACATATCAACTATACCATCGCTTGCTCTATAAAGTAGAGAGGGCTGATATGTTGAATTTTGAGTATTTTCAAACGCTCCGACCGGTCTCATCGGCACTAACGGACGCAATCTTAGTGAGGGTGATGTAGTGTTGATCACCGATGTTGGCCTTCCTCGTGGCCTATGGCCCCTGGGAAGGGTAGCGAAGGTCGGGGCGGTTCTCGTAGTAGTTGTCCGCACTAAGCTCATACCTACCAGAAGTTTTTTGCGAGATATTTGTAAATTTCAACTCCTTATATTTTTTTTCATGTTACGCTTATTTTTAAACGTTAGTTGGCTTATAGAATTTAGTTTCCCTTCTATTTATAGTTCGGATTGGATTAACAGATCTACCTACACCCTTTTAAATTTAATAGCCAAAGAGATAAAGGAAAAATCGATATGGGTAGAACAACCCACTAATTACAAGAGTTACGTTCATCCTTTACAGTTAATACCACTATTATTAGTCCTAACGTGTCTATTAATGATATTAACCTTTTCAGGGTTCAACAAGCCTATCATCTCACTAATATTGTAAATGCGAAAGTATGTATGTTTGTTTGTTTGTACATTTCACGCTGAAACTACTGAACGGTTTTGGATGAAAGTTGGTAAATAGATAGATAAAGCACTCCGCTAACACATAAGATACTTTTTATCCCGGAAACTTAAGGGTTCCCGGAGGAATGATTAAAAACTCAAAACTTCCACTTTATCACTAGATGGCTCCACCTTAACATTTTCTTTCTCTCTGGACCCATTCTGAAGACCATCTTGTGACAAAGCGAAAAATTCCGTTTTTAGCCATTCCTCCGAGAACCCTCGACTTTTCCGGGACAAAGAGTATCCTATTTATTAGCCGAGTGCTTTATCTATCTACCTACCAAATGTTATCCAATCCGTGCAGTAGTTTCGGCGTGAAAGTGGAACAAACAAACAAACATCCATACTTTCGCATTTATAATATTAGTAAGATAAGATAAGAAGTAAGATAAGAAAACAGTATTCTTTCGAGTCGTGTGCCGTGCTATTGTATGTAGCTATAAAAGTTTGCATTTTCACAATTTCCCCTGTATAGCGATCGTCTTCATACAAGCTGGCGCTAAGTTGGTATGGGTAGTCGGAATCATTTTTCACGATTTCTGCAGTCTTAGAAAAAAGAAAAACTTTTTTCGTTCTATAGGTAGAATTTTACTTTTTTAACAACCTGTAGATTCAGACCATATATAGAACCTAAGAACTACAACAAAAGAGAACCTAGACATTAAAAATAAATGTAAGATAAGCTTATAAATTTTATTACAATTAAAAACACGATTGCTCAGAATTAATGATAGTTTTACAAAATATCTGCCAGGATTTAAACTGAGCTTTCTTGGGAAAAGTAGAGCTTTATGAGTAGAAAACTCACCAAATTTATTTTTTTATTTTTTATGGCAGAGGTGGCAAACGAGCAGACGGATCACCTGATGGTAAGCGATTACCGCCGCCCATAGACACCCGCAACACCAGAGGAGTCACAAGTGCGTTGCCGGCCTTTGATATGGGAGTACGCTCTTTTCTTGAAGGTTTGAATGTCGTATCGGTCCGGAAATTACACAGGCGACATTTCATTCTACAGTTTGATTGTATAAATAAATTACCATTTATTTCAGGTCAATGACTCATAAAACTGTTACTAACTCAGTATAATAGCTTGAGCCCTACCAGATATTTTAAGAGCGCCGTATATAGGGTCCTTCTAAAATACCTGATAAAAAATTAACAGTGGCTTCTACTCATGAAACTGAACAACTTTACCCAAAGAACCTATACTCAATTCGCAAAAAAAAATTGACTTCTCATACAAAATTGGCGGTTCAGTTGATCAATTAGTATACAGTATAAGTCCAAAAAAAAATTTGCGAATTGAGTATAGGTTCCTTGGGGAAAGTTGTCCAGTTTCATGAGTAGAAGCCGTGGTTTTTTGGTTTGTGGTTTTTTCAGGTATTTTTTAAGGACCCTATATAGGCTGATTTTAAATTAGTTCTTGATAAGAAAGACTCACTAACGAACTAACTAACGAACCCATAGTTAAAAAAATGGACTCTTTTTACTGATTTGGCCGGTCAGTTGATCGATTTGTATGGAGAGTCCAACATTTTTTTGCAATTTGAGTATGGGTTCCTTAGGGAAACTTGTTTGTTATCATGAGTACATGCATAGACTTTCGTTTTAAGAACAAATTTAAAGTCACCCTATATATTAATTAATAAATAAATTAAATATATCGAGACCTCAATCGCCACGCCAACAAACACCCACTCTCGAGAAACATTACCTCCTCCTTAAGTTATTGGGTAAAGAAAATAAAGGGAGTTACATTAAAATCGAAGGTAATAAAACTCCATTTCAAACTCAAAACTTTTTATCTCTGAAAAGCACTCAATTTAAAATTGCCAAAATTTTAAAGCAAGTTATGTTTGGTGGCCTTCAATTAAATTAAATTAAATTAAATTAAGGGGATTTAGTACCATTAAATCCTTTCTGTGGTTCTTATTCTAAAGTGTTGAAAACTTTGGCTTTGAATTTGGTAACAATACTGACTTTTTTGAGTTTGAGTTTGTATTTTATTTCAAGTGACTGATTTAAATTCAGCAGCCTTTTTTTATGTTATAGGTGGCAAACGAGCAGACGGATCACCTGATGGTAAGCGATTACCGCCGCCCATAGACACCCGCAACACCAGAGGAGTCACAAGTGCGTTGCCGACCTTTGAAATGGGATGGGGGGATAGGGGGAATGGGGAGGGGGGAAGGGAAGCGTTGCTTCACGCCGGTTAAAAGTCATTCTTTATGTTATGTGTGTCGTGGAAAACTGTAAAGGTTCTTTTAAGAATGAGCTGTTGTTTTTCCAAAAAAAAAACAATAAAGTCTAAAGATCCATTCTGAGGCTAGGATGAAGCTGGATTAATCTTTAGCTGAGGGGTTCTTCGCAAAATATCCTCTGATAGGAAAAGGTACCTTTCGCAAAATGTCCCCTGGTAGCAAAAGGTCCCTTTCTCAAAATGTCCCTTTCGCTAAAGGTCCTTCTCCACCCAGACAACCTAACAAATTGACATGTTAGAATTACCTATTTCTACGTACAAATATATGCCATTTTTATGTGGCTTCCGCTAAGCTACTGGCACCAAGATCTTACCCAGAGGGGTGTGAGGCCTTTAGAGAGTGGCAGGGAGTAGTAATACTGTATGAACTGGAGTGGTAATACTGTACTTCTTCTTCTTCTTATCGTGTGGCACAATTTAACCGTCCTATACGGGCCGTTCCCGCATGCGTGCGGCGTTTCCAAAGTGACCCGCGTGCGTGTGACACGCATGACAATAAAAGGGCCCTAAAAACATGAAATGAAACGATAGACATGCGGGCAGAAATCCGCATGACAATAAAAGCGCCCTGTAATTGTTTTTTTCATTTTCCTATACTATTACAAATATAAATTTGTATGAAAAACTGAAAAAGTATGTAGCTACCTTTATTTTGATTATGAGTAATCCCTTCTTTTAAACGCACTTTTAAACACCCTGTGTACTTAGTGTAATCTTTTCTGTACAATGGTACAGAAATTTAATGAAATGTGACATAAGTTTAGGTGGATCTAGTATTTCATTTTGAAGGGTGACATTCGGCAGTCTTTTCATTTCAGTTACAATTTAAGTGTTGTAAATTAATTTTTCATTAAATTAGCCCCATGAAAACATCAGTTACACCGGTTAGTTAGAGCAAGGCGTATTATACATGTATCACCATTCTAAGGATTAGGGTTTCGGAAAACGGCAAAATATACAATAAATACAGTAATAAAACAGTAGCATATCAACATGTGCCACGCTTTTTTTTTGATAAGTAAAGAAAAGTCTTAATATTGTTCACTTCGCGTCGAAATTCGCATATCCAGCTGTGGTTTAGTTAAATATTCGTTTAAACAGGGCCACCCTTAGTACTCTACATAATTGACAATTGACGCTTAACATGTCAAAGTTAGTTTTTAATGAGTATCGTTTTTAAAACGTGATTTTTAAAATGATATCGTTAATATTTCCAAAAATTTCACTTAATACAAATAGCCTTTCCCTCGTCGATAAGTAGATGCTAGTACAAAGTCACTATGATTCTTATATGGACGTAGTTTAGCAGAAATGACTCGATCTTCAAACACATAGTTTAGCAAAAAGGACTCAATTTCACAAACCTTAAAGTACTTAATCCACTAACAAAGGTTTGTGGATTGAGTCCTTTCTGCTAAACTACGTCCATATGATCCCTATAAGGTTATTTATGTTCTTGGGCTCCTTTTTTGAAAGTTAGTTAAAACAAAAAAATACTTACATGAGTGATGGGACACCGAGAAGTGGCGGGCCCTACCTAGAGGCGGGCCCGCACGGGTCTTCGGTGGTGACCCTTTCCTTACAGCGAAAAAGGTTACGCCTGAAACAAAAAAAGGCTCGAATAAAATTGTTGTCAATATTTTCCTGTATTCTATACTTGGTTTTGAGTAAACCCTTAAAACAACGCACTTTTTTGATAACCTGTATAATATATTGCGCCTTCTACTCAAGAAACTAAACAACTTTTTCCAAGAAATCCATAGATATATATTTTAATTCAGTAATTCATTTATTCAGGTACAATAAAATATTGTGTTTGAAATCATTGCTTAAAACAACTAAAACAAAAATTAAAAACAATAAAACTGATCATATCACAAATATTAATTAATTAAATGAGCAAATAATAACAACAATTACATGCAGTTCATAAATTACATTCCAAATTACAAAAAATAAAAATGTCAGGAACGTAATATTAAAGTAAAAATATAGATTGCGTGAAATATTAATATGTTTATAATCATAAATATTGCATTATAAACATATTAATATTTTACGCAAGACACCCTACATATCCGTCAAAACTTTTTTACTAACCAAAAAAGCAAATGTAAAAAATTTCTGCCAATTTTTATGGTAAAACCTAAGCAAAATGAGGCTCGTAGACTATCTGTCGGTAGGAAGAAAGCTTCAAATTAAATTTCAATTCAATACTTTATTTAATTACTTATAAATTAATTACTTATAAATTAATAAATATTTTTTTAATTATAATTATAATAATAATATCCGGGGACAAATCACACACGGTCATCTGGCCCCAAACTAGGATTGCCTGTATCTTGGGAACCAGAGACTGATATACATACACATATACTTTTAAATACATACATATATAGATATAATACACCCTGACTCCGAGCAAACAATTCTGCTCATCACAGAAAAGTTTGCCCTGTGTGGGGATTGAACCCACGACTCTAGGATCAGAGGACAGGATCGCTAACCACTTAGCCACCGAGTCAGTCTTGTGTGTTTACAAAATATACCGAGGTGGTGAATTGTAAAATGTGTCAACATAGACCCTGAGTAGGGCACAGCAAGATAGATTCACATTAGCTAAATAAATAAACTTTAATTTAAAAGCACATTTAAATAACAATAAAAATAGTCGAGGTATTTTAAAATTCATAATTCAAATTTAAATAACAATAAAAATAGTCTAGATAATTAAAAAATAATAAAAATATAAAAAAACATAACATATTTGGTCAATTTTACAATTATTGCAATGTCACATTTGATAAGTATTCTAAATAAAATTATTATAAAAACCACATCAAATATGCGAGGTCGCGAATAAAAATCTTGTGACTATAAGTAGAATTTCTTACACTTTCTAACAAACTTACAGATCTCTAGAATATACATCGACGTGAGAGTAAGTATAGTTTGTTCTTTGAAATGTGTTTGTTCTACAACTTTCCATTTGCCCGATATTAACTAAAATTCTAATACATTTCTTTTGCAGAATAGAAGGTTTCTTAAGAACAGAGGCAGATTTTACAGAGAAAACTACACAAGAATAAAAACATTTCCATTCCCTTTAAGTACCAACCTTACAATTTGGTTCCCACAATTTATTGGGTAACGGATAACGCAACTTTTAAATAACCAAACACTACTCTACACATATTTTTGTCCACTTTTCGGGGATACCAACATTTTAAATTCAGAATAGTTGCTACCTATTCAAATATTATCCAAGCGTTCCTTCAACATCTGGGAATATTCAGCGAATCGTGAATTTCGTATGAAATTCTATAAAAATCTCTTTGCATAACGTATATAGAATATATTATAGATATAGGGTAGGGATTGTCCCGTTGTGAAAAGGTAGTTTTCCCTATTCATTTTGTTGTACCTCTGTATCTCGGGATGCAGGCAGCGGCAGTTGGCTTAGTGCCAGGTGGACCCGGGGCCAAGTGACAGGCGAATGATGATTTTCCTGTCGCTTGATATCCGTAGACTGATGTAAATCTAAATACCCTACACGTGACCACGTGTGTTCCTAAGTGCAACAACAGGCAACGGTGGTCTATCCTTTGTGATAGTTCGGTTAAATTGTGCCACAGGATAACAGGACGAAGAAAACGACCAGTTAGCACGGGTCTGATGTGCGTATTTTTAGCAGCTTCATTCATTCGTTTTTTCAATATTCTTATTTGCAGAAACAAACATAACTATAAGAAAATACAAATTATTTTGACTAGAGCATGAGTGGGAGGCCATCTGAAGCTACGTTTTACGTATAACCCGCAGTTCCATTAGATAACCTTTCTTGTCACTTCTTTAGTTCCGCAGGCTGTATGGTCTACCCATTGCCTTCAACTTGATTTTTCTGTAAAATATTGTATGTTTGAGAATATAAACTAACTGATTAATGGAGATAGGTAAAAGTTAATAAACTGCTTTGTAATTTTTTTTGTGCATTATACATTATCTTGTCACTTACACCACACACCACAACGTTTCCGCCGCTCTTATTCACGCGCGGTAGAGTTCAGTTTGACCAATCCACAGGTTGAACAGCACATGTTTGTGACAATACGTTCCGGCCGCACTATATCTTGTTTCCTCCATGTTTCACTAACTTTATTCAGACTGTCAGATAATATGGCCTTTTTCATGTTTTACTTGCAAAATATTTTGTCGTTTACAGCTGAAGTACTTAAGCTATCAATAGTGCTCCTTGTTAAAAAAGTACTGTCAAAATATTTAATGTAATGGCTGTGCAGTAATGAACTCGCCCTCCTAAACTATGAAATGAAATGAAAATATTTTATCCGAAGTAGGTAGCAGTGTACACTTTTCGAACGTCATTCTTTTATCTACCTAATACGAGGTTCCTACCACTCGGAACTCGTATACCCACCGTTTCAGGAAGTGTTTGCGGAGTGAGAAGAAACGGTGAGCCCTAAAGAAACTCCCTCTAACACATTCTATTACATCTGAATGCTAGATCAATAAATGAATTATACAATGTCATGTCTGTAAATAAAATATACAAAAATAAGAATAAAGAAAGAAAGGATTCAATAGAGATAAAAATAAAAATTATTTGTAGCTAATGACTAACAATTCCAAAAACCAATGACAAGAGCAGGCGAGTTCACACGGATAGCACCCGATCACGAGTATAACGCGAGAGTCAGCCATCGCTGCCCTCAACCATATTTGAGGGAAAGGAACGACTATGTCGTAGGGTTCTAAATTTACATCAATGTCTTCTTTTATTGATAATGCACGAAAGGCTATGAAGTCACTTGTTTTATAAGAAAGTTGACATACAAACCGCGTTCAGTGGTAAGACCTTATTATAAAAGGTCCAACTGGGTATACTTAGCCACAAAATAGACACAGAAGGTCCGCTCAATACAAACCACTAAAATCGTACGATCGTTCGAAGCAAGGTCACGCGGAAAAGTATCACAACAGTATCATGACCTTGCCTACAACGATCGTATACGTCTATAATAAGCATGTATAGGCTTAGGATTTAAGTGAGCATACGCTCCGGAATATACATTGAGCGGACCTTCTGTATCTGTGTATTTTGTGACTTATCCTTCAAGATTGGCAAGGCACTGCTAACCGTTCCGGGGTTATAAATTGTCATAGGCGGCGGATGCCGCTTTCCATCAGGTGGGCCCATCGACGTAGAAACAAATGGACTTCGGGTCAGCGCTCAAAAGTGTCTGAACCAAAAGAGTAGTAAAACGCAAAAAGAGTTGTAATTTCGCGCCAGTCTTCATATGGTCGGCTGGCTGACTGCGCGTCTGAAATGCGTCGTGAAAAGTTGTAAAAACTATTCAAGTAAAGTGAAAAAACAGGATGGAGTATCATATTTCCGTTATGTAAACTCTCGCTTTATCATTTTAAAGTATAGTTTTGTTAATAAGCACAGTAGTTTATTTTAATTTGAATTACGCATTTAGTTTGATTTCCATGAGCGAACAATCGAACATCACAACTTTGGAACAAAAATTTTATAGAGTCGCTTTTAAGTATAAAGTTTAAAAAATATATATTTTGTTCCTTTTTTCTATTGTTTTTATTACATGAAATATTTTATTTATTTTAGCGAGAAACCCATAATGAAATAGCAAAAAAATTGGACTTCTCGTACTAAGTTGGCCGATCACCTGATCGACTTAGTATGGGAAGCCAATTTTTTTTTGCGGTTTAACTATAGGTTTCTTCGGGAAACTTGTTCAGTTTTATGAGCAGAACAAAAGGTCATTGGAACAAAATGTCTAAAAATTCACCCTGTATAATTCATATTTAAGCGTGTTTCTGTGTTTGCTATAAAAAAATAAACAATATTCTGCAAAAATAAAAAATACTTATAAAACATAGCCAACAAAAAAACATTATAAGTGAAAGCTACTCCATTACTCTCGCACTTATGTGGAATAAGACCAGGTTTCCTGAGGTCTCTGTGATTAACTGTTCATCAGATAGGATAATTGCTGTCCGTATAACGCTTGCTCTTCACTCGTTCTTAGTAATTAACTTATACATGCCTACAGATGAACCTGACAATCTCCCCGACTTCACTAACTGTCTAGCAAGGGTGAGTGCTATAATTGATGAAAGCGGAGCACAGGCTGTATACGTATTGGGCGACTTCAACGCCCACCCGAGTGCGAGGTTTGGCCGCGAACTGTTAAATTTTTGTTCTGAACAGCAGTGGCACTGCGCAGACATTATTAAACTTGGTACTGACACTGATACATTCACATTTGTTAGTGATGCGCACGGTACGTGTAGATGGTTAGACCACTGCGTCGTCACCGAGGCAGCTTGGGGTACTGTGGAGCTTATCGAAGTACTGTATGACGTGTCGTGGTCGGATCACTTTCCGCTGCGTGTAGTGTGTGATATTGAGTATGTGATGGAGAGCTCTGTGTCTTCGAGTGCATCGGTGACGGTTGAAAGGATCAAATGGGGTTCTAGGGACAACAAGCAGATTGAATGTTATCATGATTATTGCAAACGTAAATTATTGTGTCTAAATGATTGTTTTAAGTGCGACGACTGTGATATTTTAAAAAATAAGTTAAACTGTGATTTGTATTGTCCGCATTTGAAAAAGCATTATTTATATATAAATAAATTATACGCATCTATTGTGCGTATATTACAAGATGGTGCAAAACTGACTTTCGGTTCTCATTCTGATGTCAAAAGAGCTAAAAAACACAAAGAGGTCGTGGGGTGGAACTTCCATGTCAAGGAATGTCACCAGTTGTATAGGCTGCATTTTCAGTGCTGGATGGTAGCCGGCAAGCCAGCCACAGGTGCTATCTATGAAAAAATGATAACTTGCAAGAAGATTTTTAAGAACAAATTAAAATGGTGTCAAAATAATGAAGAAAAAATTAAGTTAGACGTTTTGGCAATTAGTCGTAAAGAAAAGAATTTTGTCTCATTTTGGAAAGGTACCAAAAAGTTAAATTACAAGCAAAACTTACCGGCATCTGTGGATGGCTTGCAGGAACCAGCAAAAATAGCAGAAAAATTTGCAGAACATTTTAAAATTAAACCCTTACCTGTGGAGGGGCCCAAGCTCAGGCAAAAGAAGAATTTTAGACAAGGTCCGTCCATACAATTTACGCCCGAGGAAGTTGGACATAGTATAAGAAAAATGAAGAAGGGTAAATCACCTGGGCACGACAACCTTAGCCTTGAGCATGTACTCCACGCAGGTGGGGAACTCTGCGTGAAACTATGCAGTCTATACAACTTGTGCGTGAAATACTCATATCTACCGCCAGATATGATGAAAACTGTTGTCGTCCCGATAGCGAAAAATAGGACTGGTGATCTGGCTAGCCTTAAGAACTACCGACCGATATCGCTCGGTACTATAATGGGTAAGGTGCTTGAACGGCTGCTGCAGCCGGAACTGCTGAAGTCTATTAAATTGGATGACGCTCAGTTTGGTTTTCGTGCTGGTCTCTCGACAGATACTGCAATACTTAGCCTAAAACATACCATCGAGTATTATAGGAACCGTAATACTACGGTATACGCATGCTTTTTGGACCTGAGCCGGGCATTTGATCTGGTGAATTATGAAATTCTCTGGAACAAATTGCTCGGTTCAGGAGTTTCTCCGTATGTAGTAAATCTGTTGGGATACTGGTACGGAAACCAAACAAACTATGTGAAATGGGGCGACGCGACCTCCAACAGTTATATGCTGGAATGCGGGGTACGCCAAGGAGGGCTCACTTCTCCGGATCTCTTCAATGTATATATAAATGATCTTATCGAGGAGCTGAGGAGCACTGACGTTGGTTGTCGTCTGGGTGAGATTTGTGTCAACAATCTCAGCTATGCCGATGATATGGTGCTTCTGAGCCCCTCGATAAAGGGACTCAGGGAGTTGGTTAAGGTCTGTGAGAAATATGCTAATTCTCACGGCCTCAAGTACAACTCTCTGAAAACAGAGATGATTATATTCAAGTCTGGAAGAGGTCCGGAGAATGTGCCTGTAGTAAAGTTGAACGGGTCAGTGGTTCGGGTTGTGCAGAAGTTTAAGTACCTAGGCCATATACTAACCCCAGATTTAAAGGACGACCAGGATATCGAGCGAGAGAGACGGGCGCTCTCGGTTCGGTGCAACATGCTTGCGCGCAGATTTGGCAAGTGTAGCAACGAGGTTAAGTTAACATTATTCAATGCATACTGCCAGTGTTTCTACACTTGCCAACTCTGGGTAAATTTTACACGCAAAGCCTACAGTACCATGAGGGTGCAGTATAATGATGCATTCCGCATCCTCATGCGAAAGCCACGATACTGCAGTGCATCAAGTATGTTTGCCGAGGCGGGAGTGCCCGATTTCTTTGCGGTGATGAGGTCGCGGGTCGCTTCCTTTTGGGAGAGACTGCATGCTTCTAACAATAGCATTTTGAGAGCGGTAGATTCGGGTCTGGACAGTCCAATTTTTAAATTCTGGTTGTCCTTTCATCAGAATGAGAACCGAAAATAGTTTTATAGTAGGTTTCTTTTTTTTTTTTTTTTTTTTGTATTTTTACTTTATATGTGTACATTTGTGTCTGTGCCTACTACTTTTTAAGACTATACAGTGTTTTGTATTTTTTAACTATGGCTTTTTGGCTGAAATAAAGAACTTATTATTATTATTACTTCTCTGTCTTCACTCGAAGCTGCGTAAGGTGAAGTACGTTTCAGTCGAAGCTTCGTATGGTGATAAATTGCTGCAAACAAAAATCAACCGTAATGCAATGACACACGATCTAAATTCAAATCTGTTGTTTCTATGCATATAACTACGTGTGTATAGGTTAACTTCGGACGCTTTTTTCGTGAATTATGTACTAGACCCGTCGTCCATTTGTTTCTACGTCGATGGGTGGGCCATCAGCTTTTTGTCATCTCAAAAAAACCCTATTAAATATTCTGTGTCCACATAGACTCGAGTCAATATACCGACTCCTTTAATCGAAGATTTATCTAATCTTCTAACGTACTTATAAAAGTACCACGTTAAAAAAGAATACTATTCCATGTTAGTATGTACTTAAGAAAATCACTAGTCCCAGATATAGAAAAAAATAAAGTCCTTGCTAACAAAAGTATTACAGTAACAAAATATGTATAGCTATCTTATAGTATCAACAAAAATCTCTTAAGTATTAAATAAAAAAAGTAAATCTGCTAAAAGCTTCTAGTATTACAAAGCATTATCTATTTCTTAATATTTCTGTTTGAAGAAAATCCGGTCCCTAAAGAGGTTGAGAAGATTGCGATGAAAATACAGGATGTTAAAAAAGTGCGTTTGAGATTTTAAGGGATAACTGAGAATCAAGTATAGAATACAGGAAAAATATGAAAAAAATCCGATCTACACCTTTTTATTTCAGTCTCCCACACAAATTCTTGATTCGCTAGTATGGGAAGGAATCTGAAAAAAAAAGTTGTAGATCGGATTTTTTCATATTTTTCCTATATTCTATACTCGATTCTGAGTCACCCCTTAAAATCTCAGACGCACTTTTTGAACACTCTGTATAATACTAAAAGCTTGAACAAGAAGATATTATTTAAAAAATATGTTTCTAGGTCTTTAGTGTGAAAGATAAGTTACAATTTCTTAGATTTGTATAGATAAAAAAGCATAGAAAAAAAAGGGGATGTAAGTATCTTGTTTTTGTTTCCTCCGGAATCCGGAATATGTCTATACCTATTCATTGACGTCATTAATTTTATTACATTTCTTCATTTTTTTTTTAATTTATTTCTTGTATTCAAAATCATGTATTTTTGTTGTATTTTAAATCGAACTTCTTAACATATTTTTATTTGAATCTATTTAGGTATTAATGCATTATTTTTTATTTTATTTAGAAAATGTTTAATTGTAAAATTGCATGCTACTGGAGTAAATATTATAATTGCTGTTTTCCTTTCATTGTCACATAATTTTAGATACATACGTTTTTTATACATATTTTGATTATTTTATACTGATTGTTGTATCTGTGATCTCACTAATATTATAAATGCGAAACTATGGATGTTTGTTTATTTGTTTGTTCCTCTTTCACGCCGAAACTACTGAACGGATTTGGATGAAATTTAGTAAGTAGATAGATAAAGCACTGGGCTAACAGCCTAACACATAGGCTACATTTTATCCCACAAAACTCGAGGGTTCCCGGGAGAATGGCTAAAAACTAAAATGTTTACTTTGTCACTAGATAGCGCTGCCTTAAAATTTTATTTCTCTCTGGTCCCAAATCTGAAGTCCAAGCAGACGAAGTCGCGGGCGGAAGCTAGAGATAAATAAATGAGTATACGAATTCTCAAAAAGTAACGTGACTGAGTTTACCTACTAACAGACAGCCTATATCATTGAATATACAATAGGTATATAGGCTTGAAACACACTTCTTTTTAATCGGGGATTAGAACAGAGGAAAGCGTATTACCTACCTAAATTATACATAAACAATTTTCAAACAAATAAAATGGTCAGAATTATAAAATGGTCAGAATTCAGAACTTGAAATGAAATAGTGTTTATCGTCTCAAACATATTTTAAAACAAATAAAATCCCTACTCGGAACAAATCCATAAACCACATACTTGCAATGTTTATTAGGTCGTGTACACACTCCAGATACTTGGAGGTCGTGACAACCCGCCGCGTTAGTCTGGCGTGTGGCCAAGTGAAGCTCGTCGTGCAGCCAGCCTTGCACGATATGCGTTTTGTTTTGGTTCGACTAACGTTTAATTTAGGCTTTGGTAAGAGTAAGAAATACAGCTTTTTTAAGTTAACTCTGTCGTTTCTATTGGGAAGTAAAAGACAAAGGCTACTGTTATACAGCTTGGTAATTCCGTCCTGTCTTTTGGCAAGTAAAAGCCAAAGGCTAATAAGGTTATACAGCCTAGTCTGACGACTCTGACGTATTTTTATTTCTTTATAAAACCTTACTTAAAAAATAATTGTCTATCGTGAGGTTTCAACAATGTCTTTCTTTGTTAAGCAAAAATGTCGATTTCACTACTGCTGTTGTTAATGGTTAATAGCGCTTTTATTTAATTGTATTGCCTCATTTCTGTTTTAAGGCACTTCTCAAGAAAAGCTGAGGTCCTTTTTTATTTGTTTCTGCTTATACATATAATATCGAGGGTTCACGGGCGACTTGTATTAAGCGACATTTTTAGAAATGTTCAGAAGACTGATTTAAAAAAATATTTCTTAGAATAATAATCATTGAAACTTAACTTCTTAGTATTATACAGATTCTCGATATTCTTAATATTTTAAATATTATTCAGAAGTTATTTTTGTGAGGTATTTTGTAAGAAATAAATTTTTAAAGTAGAGGTTACCTGTATTTCCAAAAATGTCGCTTAATACAAGTCGCCCGTGAACCCTCGATATCGTTTACCACATAAAAAAAAATTGGAAACTAATTATTATTAATTATTATACACAGTTATTTGGCCCCAAAACTAGAACTCACTACGCTAATACAAATACTTATCTTAATAATCAAATAAAAATACGTTTGATATCAACATAATGTAACTTAATTTGTACATATTTTACGACGTTTCTGAAATCTTGGTTTTATATGGATAATTCAAAAACAAGCCACAGTACAATTAAAGACAGTCATAAATGTCCTCATCACGTTACTGTTTCAAAAATGTATCGAACCCACGACTTGCGGTGTAGAAGTTAAGAAAGCTCTACATTACACCACTAAGTAAGTAAATCAATATTTTGCGACTGCAGTAAAGTAGTATGACAAAAATGTTCTAAAAAAAAAAACAAATAATATAATAATAATATCCGGAACAAATCACACACGGTCATCTAGACCCAAACTAGGATTCCCTGTATCTTGGGAACCAGAGACTGATATACATACACATATACATTTAAATATATAAATATATAGATATAATAATACACCCAGACTCAGAACATACAATTCTGCTCATCACAGAAAAGTTTGCCCTGTGTGGGGATCAAACCCACGACTCTCGGATCAGAGGTCAGGATCGCTAACCACTTAGCCATCGAGTCAGTCAGTAAATAGATATCTAAATTTAATTATTGCCACACGTTTTTGAACACACCCCTGATCTTTTATAGTGCTCTTTAACTACCATGTTCGATTCCAAAACTTCAGCTATTCTTGAAAGTTTTGCCAAAACTTTCTCTATTTTATCCGTCCATTGTGCGAAATTGGTTATTATACGTAATTTATCTAAACTAAATTTCTGCTTAGTTTCAAGAAATTAGCTTCACGATTAAACTATTTGGCAGGATTAAACTCAATTAGAGTGTTCTGTCCTTTTCTTTCAATATCGAAAAGACAAGGACAGGACGCCTAAATTACGTTTAGTCCTGTCAAATAAGTTTAATTGTAAACACCGAATCGAAAACAATGAATCGAAAAGGCACAAAAGCCGTTTCTGCTTAGTTGCTAAAAGTCCCACATTAGTCAATCGGGATAGAATGTGAAGGTAAAAGCATTTGTTTACTATGAGGGATTGTCTTGTTTATGCTGTTAATGCCTGACAAATTTATAAACTTGATTGGACAGTTTTTATGGAGAAGCCGATTTCTTTTTCGTTTCCTGCAAAAAAAAAAAAAACTTGTGGAAAGTTGTTCAGTTTCGTCTACTGAGCAAGCCCTTAAAATTTTCGGAAACCTGTCCCTTACACCCTGTATACAAAGGTCGCTAGTGATCTAGACTTATTAAATTATCATTTTAACTTGGATTCATAATATTTGTTTTTATTTTTTATTTTTATTTAAATTTTAACAATATTCTTCTTCTTATCGTGTGAGAAACTATTAAAAAACCTGCCTATTAGTTTCTATGCAAAATAGTTTACACTGAAGCAAAAAACAAAGTAATTGACCACGCTGAATACGTTAAAAACAACCGACTTGAATCGCAACGACTCTAATTTTGCTATGTTTTTGTTGATTTTCTCAAAAACCGCTGAATCGATTTCGATAAAATTTATATGAGACCACCTGTGAAGTATATCCTTTTAAACAAAAAAAGAATCGGTGAACATACGTAAAAAAAAGATTCCGACGAATTGAGAACCTCCTCCTTTTTTTGAAGTCGGTTAACAAAATAATTTATAGCGCCACACCATCTACTTTTAAGATAATATAATTTGGTTTATGTGATTCTCAGTATGAATGTTGGAAATCTATTTTGATTTTGATTATGTTATTATTGTTTTTGTTAGCATACATAATATCCTCCGCAGCCTGCAGTGTGTAACAGCGCCCTTAAATCAGATATTCCACCTCTACAATAATATTTTATTAGGTTAGCCATTACTTTCATAGAAAGTGGACAAAAACAATAAAATCCTATCCTGCCTTAAGGCTCGAGTTTTCAGATTAAATAAATCATGGGCCATATCTGAAAAGCCTTACTTTTGATTGCCCTTCTTTAAGATATATTTCCCAGATTGCGGGCCTTAAACTTTCAGACCGATAAGAAATTTTGGTGGTAACTTGAAAAGTTGAAAATATTATTGGAAGTTTTCGTAATTGGTTCCAACAAAGCTTTTCAAAGTTACAAAAATAATAGGCTATCTGCAGGCTCTTACACAAATGTGCAACAATCCACTTGTGAAACTGGATATCTAGGCTTTTCATTAAAACTGAATTGTTCGGATTGATCCTGCCGCTACTTTTCGCCATCGTTCTACGCGACAACATTTCCATCCAAATCACTTAGATGGTTAGCAGTCCACGACTGTGCATTTCACTAGAAACTATCTGCCTGAAACACCCGAATAATGGAATGAATTGTCGTCAGCGGTATTTCCGGACCGATACGACCTTCAATAATTGACCACGCTGAATACATTAAAAACAACCGACTTCAATCGCAACAACTCCAATTTTGCTATGTTTCTGTTGATTTTCTCAAAAACCGCTAAATCGATTTCGATAAAATTTATATGGGACCACCTATGAAGTATATACCCTTTTAAACAAAAAAAGAATTTTCCAAATCGGTTTAGGCATCTTCGAGTAATCGGTGAACATACATAAAAATATATATATATAAGATTCCGACGAATTGAGAACCTCCTCCTTTTTTTGAAGTCGGTTAAAAAGAGCGTACTCCCACTTCAAAGGTCGGCAACGCACTTGTGATTCCTCTGGTGTTACGGGTGTCTATGGGCGGCGGTAATCTCTTACCATCAGGTAATCCACCTGATCGTTTGCCATCTATGCCATAAAATAAAATAAAAGTGCAATCGGACTGGAGGGTTGGTTGCCGGGACTTGTACCGAGCACACGTCTGCTGAGTTAATTTTTTAATTATTTCCGTTTTAGAGTAGTCTCAACGTTATTTTTGTGATGGGAAAATAGCTGTGATTCCAATTCAGTGATAAGCGATCATAAAAAGAGGATTAACTCGGGAGACAGCTCCGTTTTCCGAGTTCCAGCAGCAAACCACCACGTGGAGCATCTTTAAGTGCCCATCACCCTTGGGGCCGCGTCTTTCACTTGACATTGGCGTTTCGGCATTTTTTTAATTGAAGATTCTCCCATTTTTCACTTGACTTTGGCAAAATCACGCTCGTTATGAGATGTGGAATGCCAAATAGAAAAATAGAATAGAATAGAAAAGTGTAATCGAATCTTATCAGCAGGATGGGGTGGAGTCGCCGTTAGAGAGAGGCAGGGAGTGGCCATATTGTAAGACAGTATCAATGCAAGATAATGAAATCTATTGACAACCATTTTTATGTGAAGAGGTGTGAGAACTAAAGTTGACATATTTGACTCCAATATTAGCCTTGAATATTCGTATCCGCCATTGAAAAATAAATTTAAGTTTACTGTAACCGCGTTAATTTTAATAGTTCAAAGTCCAAAATAGGGTTGGTTAGTAGATAGGTATTACCAGTAGAAGATAAACAAGCAATCTTACCATAACATACAAATAAAACACAGACCTGAATATTAAGAGGTACATAAGGCATTTAGGCAATACCCGCGATGATGGTAAATGGGCTCTTAGTGCCCTCAACAAAACACTTTCGATTGTTTATTTCGACTGGCCGTAAGCAAAACAAATTGCTTTCACCGCCTAAGGCTCTGTTTACACGTAGTTAGTATATAATAAATAAGTACCACGCCGCTCCTAACCAAAGGTGTCAGGTTCAAATTCTAGCCAATGTGCTAATAAGGTTTCGATACGTACATTTTCTAACAGATAACTTTAACGGGTGAAGGAAAACTTCATTGTGAGGAAATCTGCACATCTATCTATATAAAAGTCGCGTCACACACGTCCAGAGGTTTAAATCTAAATGCCGTACACATGACTGCGGGGTTTACTAAATGCAATGCCAATTAACCGCCATCTATCTATCCTTCGTGGCAGCACAGTTAAATTATACGATACGATAAAATGGAAAGACCGCAAAGGTCGGTGTCGTGTCCTGAAATGGCTCTGAGACATGAAATGAAAATAGATCACATTGCTTTGGTGCGGGTGTCTTCACATATCTTGGGAGGGGCAGGTGCGTTCAGCCACAAGTAATCACAACACCCGGCCCATGGTCAAATCCCTAGAAAGGTGTGTTTTTACTTATTTTGTATGCGAAGCAGTTGATTCCATATCAGTTTTTTACGTTTTTTTATTTCTTTCCATTTGTAATTTTTGTTATATTTATTTGCTTTATACATATATGGAAATGAATCCAATTTATTGATACACTATATATATTTTCCTCTTGTGTCTCTATAGATACCCAAGTAGCACAGGTAGCATTACAAAAGATCACGTTTGGTATAACTCGGAACTTAAGGAATTAATAAACACTTAATATGGTTCAACTGAGAACTTAGAGCTGCGCATTACGCTTTGATCTGTATAATAGCATTATAAAAGTAGCAACGGACACTACTGTTACGGGATCAGAGTTAAAGCAGATGTCAAAAATGCTTTCTTACAGCCTTTATCGCATTGGTTGCATAAGAGAATTTTAGTGGTAGTAGAATATGATAATTGCTGTATAAAGACGTAGAATTATACCACTATAATGCTAGCATTTTAAAAGAGTCACTGTGAACTACCGTACAGCCAATAGTCTTAGAGTGGTGTACATTTAGAGTGATTTCACGCAAAAAGTTCCACATTGGTTCACCTCGACTCTGTTATTAGCCTCTTTTGCAAAGTTGCATAAAGGTGTTTAATTAACACACGTGAACACCAAACGTATTTGGAGATCCTCTTCTAACTCTGAAATACAGCATTTGGCTGTAAAATGGTTCACTTGAACTCTTATTTACTGCAATAAGCATAATAGAGGAACTGGAGTGTACTCTTGTATAGCCATGGTAATTTATTCAGGATTAAAAGAGTTCACATAGGTTTCTTAAGAATGCGCCATTTTGTTATAACCTAAACAGTATATCATA
This sequence comes from Coleophora deauratella, assembly GCA_958295455.1. Classification (NCBI taxonomy): domain Eukaryota; kingdom Metazoa; phylum Arthropoda; class Insecta; order Lepidoptera; family Coleophoridae; genus Coleophora; species Coleophora deauratella. Next base: position 14,737,220 of record OY282400.1, on the reverse strand, counting down.
TAACAAGATTATGTTGTTATTTATGTTTTACTAATAATTTCTGCTTTTAATTACACCTTAAACATACACTTATTATAATATAATATAAAACTTTGCATAATTTTATGTAAATCAGACAAAAATATTTTAACGTATTAGTTTTTTCACAATATTTCTAATTAAAAACGAGATATTTTCGAGGCGCGTAAATTTTTTGCTTTTAAACTTTCACAGTGCACTTGCAATCCCAAGTGTTTTCACATGCTAATAACATAATAAAAGTGTATTTATACCTAAGTTACCAAAAATTCTCAATTATAACATTCACTTAACCATTAATCACACTCTGGGAAATTCTGTATCCTCGGTGAAAAACGCTATAAGTCGACTTATATCACTTTTTGTTTTTTTAGACATTTAGAACCAGTGTAAAATAATATATTTTTCTGTCTAATCCACGAAGCTCTAACTGCTTTAGATCCGGAGATATTTTTCGTGCGCAATAATACAAGTCGACTTGAATCATACAATAGCTATTAAAGCCTCGCGTATAGTGATATAACTTGACAAACACACATTTAATTTAACATTAGTTACTTAATTGATACGTGTAAGATAATATAAATTCAGTTGAATCATCATACCCATAGATAGTATAATAATAAAAGATTGTGCGTGATGATACAACTACAAATGTATTGTTATTCACGACTCAATCTTTAAATAATTCTAATGTGAATAATGATACATTTCTATATAGTACACTTGAAACTAGATAGACATCGTTAAAATTTTGTGTAATCTGATATATATCTAAATATATTATTTTTCACGAGAATACTTATAAACGATTACGTTCGTGTCTAACAATACAACTCACTTATATCAAAAATGTTACCAGTTCCTTATCAGTAATACAAACAATATTTTAGTGTCAAGTGATACAAGTTGTTTTGGTACTATCTTCTTCTAATACATAAGCTTCAGACAGACGCAAAAGAGACAATTATAAACAGCGCACTTTCGCGGTGCAAAGTGGTGAGATAAATGCCGCCTAACACCTCGTGGCGGAAGCACGCGTAATTTTTTGGAAAAAATATCGCGCCAGGTACGTCACTTATATCATTTGACACGAAATATTTCCAGAGTGATCTGAGTTATTATTAATGTAACATGTAGGGCACAGCCGACTTGTATTAACATGCACAAGTTTTATTACGATTCTATTAGTTGTATAAATGAGTAACTAAAATAGCTTGATCATGTCATAAAAACATGTGAAATTATGGCTATTTGCTGCTTGTTAATTTGTTAGCTTATTATAAAAATCAACTATGTTTTATAAAAATTATATATAATATTTAAAAACTACTACGTCTTTTCCGATTATATTCAAAATTACATTGCAATCGGTATATTATAAACATGAAGTTTATTTATTTGTTTCTTGCACTTTTACTGAATCAAAGGGACGTAGATAGATGACTTTAGCAGCATGAGTGTAATGGAGCTACTTGTGACTAAAAAATCCGATTCTGGAACGACACATACGGCCACACTTCTAACACGTAAACTGAAGCTGTGGGTCTGACAAGAGACGATGGTGCCTTTGGGCTCGCTTGTCGGCCAGGTCCTAAAACCAGTCATTTTTGTGTGATTTGCAGCCATCAGATATAGATTTTCTTCACTCATAGCTGTTGGACGCAATCCATTTGCTGCCGCCGATCTTAAACGCAACCATGTCTCGCTTAGCACAGTATTTAAATCGTAGCAAAGGTCATCCTTACTTTCGTTTCGCGAATGCTACTTAGCTCAACAAGACCTACCTAGCCGATCGATAAGGGTCCATTCGATGCACATACCCTAGCCACTGCAGGTGATGCTAGGTAGCTGCGCGATCTCCAGCGCCCCGTCATTTGCTACCCTGTCTTACCACATTATACCTAGATTGCTCCGAAGGTATTCAGGTGCCACTCCTGCCTGACATACGATGTCCACTTCTCAGCTCCGTACAAGAGTATACTCAAGGCGCAAGTTTGGAAAACGATCATCTTGGTTTTTACTGTAAGCTGTTTATTATTCCATATTCTTGTAAAAAGCCTACTGAACATCGTGGCTGCCTCGTCGAAGCGAGTGTTAATCTCTCCATCAATAGAAAGATTGCTCTACACAGATGACCACAAGTAACAAAAAAACTACTTCAAAAACTTCAAAAGTCACTCCATCCACAAGATGCTAGGCTGGTATGAGTAGCCCTGTGCGAGAATTACGGTCTTTTTGGTATTAACTGACATGGACAACTGGAATCATGCATGAGCAAATTAGTGCAGGAGAACTTGGAGCTCTGATTAGTTTTCACCACGAAAATTGCGTCTCGGCAACGAGCAAGGTGTTTACGTCATGATTGCAGTGAGACTTTAAATGGGCGAGGTTGAATAATTTGCCATCTTCTCTCATGTCTAAGTGAACTCCTTGATGCGAATCGCCAATAGCGACTTAAACCATGGAGAATTTGATAAATAGTGTTGGTGTTAAAACGCTCCAACGCTCACGAACTGCACATTTTGAAAGGATCGGAAGTGGAACCATTAAAGATTATGGTACTTTTCATATTATCATGAAAGGACTGATCCATTTTCAGCAACTTTGGGAGAAATCCTAGTTGTGAACCCTCCTTGTGAATCGTGTCAAAGGCGTTATTTAAGTAAAAAAATGCGATTGTGCGTTGCGTTTTGCTTTTTGCTCATGAAATTTTTTCCTGGAGTTGGCGAATCATCCGTAGTAGATCTTCGTAGTAAATCTCACCAGATGTTTTGGTGAACAAATCTTTAATGATATCCCATTCCCTTTCCATGAGGTTCACTGGTGTCCCAATTGGCTTTTTTCTATCTCACAAAGGTACTTAAAGTATCCGAGATTGAATTTGATTTGATTGAAAATATTAATATCGAGAGTTCATGGGCTATTTGTATTAAGCGACATATTTGGAAACACAGGAAACCTCTACTTTAAAAATTAATTTCTTACAAAATACCTCATAAAAAATAGCTTCTGAATAATATTTAAAATATTAAGAATATCGAGAATCTATATAGTATTAAGAATTTTAGTTTAGATGATTATTTTTCTAAGAAATATTTTTTAAAATCAATCTCATAAACATTTCTAAAAATGTCGCTTAATACAAATAGCCCGTGAACCCTTGATATAGTAAAGATATTATATTATTTTCCTGCCTTAACGATTTATATCATTTGACACGATCCAAACCTTTAAACTGTTACAAAACAAGTTGAAATATATCATTAAACACGTAATTTTATGTGATATTTTTTGTATTTTTTAATTCATCACTGTTAATTATGTAGTTTATTGTATTTAATCTACTGCTAAGTAAAGATGCAACTTTTTTGCGAGAGTTTTGTTTTGGAACTTTTGTGACTTATTAGTATAAATGTATTTAAATGATATCTCAATACGTAGATATATCATTTTTCACCAATAACATTAAAATAAATAGTTGTGGTGTAAAGTAATATAAGTGTTCTTATATTACATTACACATGTACATTCTGATGTGGCGAATAATATAAGTCACATTTTTTCTTATTTGCTCCTAATGTATTAATTTAAATGCTACTCTTTATACATCATAATAAAGATGCTTAAAATTATATCCTGCAACATTTTCTACATCATAAATAAAAATAATAACAAAAAAGTTATACGCAAGTAAAGGTGCAAAAACTTTAAAGCAGTTTTTCTCAAAACTGCAATTTCGGACTTATAGCGTTTTTCACCGAGGATACAGAATTATCGGCACCGCTATAATGCTATTTAAAGCAGCTATGGCAAATAAAATAAAGTTTTCTAGTGATCGAAGAATATTATAGAACCTAAAGCGTTATTTAAGACTAGCAGTCACCCAATCCTAGCGCTTAGTCTGTATAACAGTACAATCGTATTCCGTTAAGCAGCTTATAAACAGCCTTGTGAACCATAATAATTCCAATATAGTGCTACTATAATGCTTTTAAGTAGAAATGTGAACCAAATAAGAACCATAGGCTGAATAATTTGTGCCCAAATAAGAGTTATATCGGTGTTTACAGCGCTGTAAACACCATTATAACACTGTCTTATACAGCTCTTAGTTTCCGTGTACACCAAATGTGGTCTCTTATAATGCTACTTGTGCTACTTGGGTATACCTTTATGTACAAAATTGACTGTACAAAATTTACCACCAGATAATACAAAGGATTGGCTAACAAGCAAAAAAATATACAATATACAAGACTACTGAAAATCTAATTAGTTTCAGAAATTATAAAATTATATCTCTGACATCTAGTCATTCGAAACAAATAAATTAAGCACAGGGCATTAATTTCAAGAGAAAATCAATTCCGTTTTAAGCTTCATAATCGCCTAGTGTGAATAGACCTCCTGGCTCAGACTGGCTTGAATCCGTTTATTTATTGTTTATAGGAGGCGCGTAATAAACGTCAATCCTAAAGCCGACCGCAGGCTTAGGCGGGCCATTGAAAACGGCAGCTGTTCTCAGGGTTTAGGGCTGGGTTCAACGACATTAAAGTCTAACATTGCCTCAAGCCGTTAGTACCAATTGTAGTCGCGAGTCAAGTTATAGACGGCTCAAAAAGTTTTAATTGTACGTTTAACCACAAGACCAAATGAACTTGTTTTTTTTTGGCATTTAAAGTTGTAGATGTTTAGCTCTTATCAAAAGTAGTAGTTTTTTTTTTTTTTTTTTTATGGCAGAGGTGGCAAACGAGCAGACGGATTACCTGATGGTAAGCGATTACCGCTATGAAGCGGTCGTGGCTCAGTGCGGCTTGCGTGGTCGCATCGATCACGCAGGTTAACTGACTACAGACACGGTCATAACCTGGATGGGTTTAACTGTTAGTGGCATTTATCTCGACCGTTTCCGTGCTTCGCAAGGCACGTTAAGCCGTTGGTGCCGGCTGCTATCGCTAGCAGTCGTTAAGCCACGTCAGAGGCCTTATAGGCGGCTTGAAAACTTCTGACACTGGGGTTGGCTACTAACCCCACAACCTCCACCAATCCGGACTTGGCCCCCGTGTGTGGAGTATGGCCTAAACCTTCCCGAGTTATGGGAAGAGACCCGTGCCCCTGCAGTGGGGACGTAATGGGTTGTTAACAAGCGATTACCGCCGCCCATAGACACCCGCAGCACCAGAGGAGTCACAAGTGCGTTGCCGGCCTTTGATTTGGGAGTACGCTCTTTTCTTGAAGATTTGAATGTCATGTCGGTCCGGAAATACCGCAGGCGACAATTCATTCCACAGTTTGGTTGTGCGAGGCAGAAAGTTTCTAGTGAAACGCACAGTTGTGGACTGCGAACCATCTATGTGATGGGGATGAATATGTTGTCGCCTAGAACGATGGCGGAAAGAGGCGGCAGGGATCAATCCAAACAATTCCTCGGAGCACTCCCCATTGTACATGCGATAGAGAATGCAGAGCGAGGCTACATCTTTACGCAGTGCCAGGGAGTCAAGCCGATCTGAAATATCCTGGCAGTCGACGATTCGAGTTGCTCTCCGTTGAATGCGGTCCAGAGGGAGAAGCTGGTACTGGGGTGCCCCTGCCCAGAGATGAGAACAGTATTCCATATGAGGCCGAACCTGCGCCTTATAAAGTTACAGGCGATGCGCCGCAGTGAAATACCATCTCGATCTATTGAGCACACCAAGCTTCTTCGAGGCTAATTTAGCCTTACCCTCTAGATGACCACGGAACTGGACTTCACTCGATATGTCGACACCAAGAATTCCGATACTAGCTGAGGCATTTAGGGGAGTGTCCTCAAAACGAGGTGATACGACAAATGGCATTTTCTTGGCAGTGAACGCGCAAACTTTTGTCTTAGTGGGGTTAAATTGGACCAAATTAAGTCGACCCCATTCTGAGATTTTCTTTAAAGAGGCCTCAATTTCCGACACAAGTTTGTTTCGGCTCTCGATGATGTTTTCCCGAGAAATGTTGGCACGGCCGGTATAGGAGGCATCACCTGTGCTGTCATCCGCATATCAATGAGTGCTGCTGATTTGCAGCATATCATTGATATGCAGAAGGAACAGTGTAGGCGAAAGCACACAGCCTTGAGGGACATCAGCATTCACAGACATAGAATCTGAGCATGCACCGTCTACTACGACCTTTATGCTTCTGTCTGCAAGAAAACTAGTGACCCAATTGCGTAATTCCTCGGGAAGCCCATAAGAAGGAAGCTTCGCAAGAAGAGCTTTGTGCCAGACCCGATCGAAGGCCTTCGCTATGTCCAAACTAACGGCCAAAGCTTCCCCCTTAGTCTCGATCGTCTGTGCCCAACGATGTGTCAGGTAGACGAAGATCACCAGCGGACCGGCCCTTACGGAAACCGTATTGTCGGTCACTTAGCAGCTGGCGGTCCTCTAGATACCGAAGGAGCTGGCTGTTGATAATGGATTCCATTATCTTTGAGAATAAGGAGGTTATGGCTATCGGCTGGTAGTTGGACGGATTCGAGCGGTCACCTTTTTTAGGGATCGGGTGCACCAAAGCTGTCTTCCATGACTTCGGGACTACGCCAGTGGAGTATGAGAGCCGAAAAAGGCGCGTTAAAACTGGAGCCAACTCTGGAGCACATACCTTCAACACGATAGGAGGGATTCCGTCGGGCCCACTCGACTTATGAATGTCGAGGGAAAAAAGTGCTTTACGCACTGAGCGTTAGTGGAACCGGATATCCGGCATACAGCTCGTGCACCGCGGTATGGTCGGCGGCTCATTTTCCCCGTCATCCAGCGTTGAGTTGGACGCAAAGAGTTTGCCTAGAAGATTGGCTTTCTCCTTTGCGTCGTGGGCCAATGAATCATTTCCCATGTGCAGTGGTGGAAATGATGGCGTGCAGAAATTCCCTTGGACAGCTTTGGCCAGAGACCAGAACGCACGAGTTCCCAAAGGAAGATGCTCTAGTCTCTCGCCAATTCTGCCTATGTGCGCTGACTTTGCCCTGGCAATGTCTTTTTTGAAGGACCTGGAGGCAAAGTTAAACTCCTTTTTTAATTCGCTGGTATTTTCATCCCGTACCTTCGCCGCATTTGCCCAGGCTTGGTAACATTCCTACTTTCGGCGAGAAGCCTTTTTGCAGGACCCACCAAACCAAGGCTGGGATTTGCCGCCAATGGGGACCACCGAGGATGGGATAAAAAGCTCCATACCCTGCAGCACCACATCAGCGACAGAATCGGCAGCGAAGTTGGGATCATCCGGCGTGAAGCAAACCTGCCCCCAAGGGTAGGACGCAAGGAAAGACCGCATCCCATCCCAATCTGCTGACTTATAATGCCGTAGTAAGTAGTGGAATAATGTAGAATGAAAAAAGACAAATAAGATTATTAGGGTAGATTATTTTATCACTAAGACTGGCATAAAACTGCCATCCCACCTTATAAAAAACATCCCTTCTGCTAATGGAATTTATTACCCACGAAGGGTTATAATTGTCTCGCCGATCCTAGAGAGCCAAAGGCAGAATGCCTCTTCTTAGTCAGTAATTATCCTGAAAATACTGAATAAACAAAGCATGGTATTGGCGACAAATATAGCGGAGTACCCACTAATAATGATTCTGGGATATTTTTTTACAAAGTGTTTTCTTTATTGTACTTTCGGTAGCAAGACTAACAAACCAAACTTAACGTTTCACATTTAAAAAAAAAATACTCAAATGATAAGAAATCAAGTAATAAGTACGGAATTGGTGGAGGCAGCCCTAAGTCTCACTCGAAGTGCGTGGTATTTACGGTGTTTTGTAAGTGGGAGAGCGGTGGTTTAGCAGAATTAGTAAATAATAAACCAGGAGAGGTTGGTAACTGATAAAGGTTCGATCGATTTGTTTCCGTTGTATGGGGGTTTAGGTAAAAACGAACGGGCTTAAGCCAAATCAAAATATGGTCCTTAAATAATACAAATCGGTAAATTTGACGGATATCGGTTCCAATTTGAAATTTAGTTTGTTGACTGTTACTTTTATACAAATTGTTTGTTATTTGTTAGGAAATTTATTTTACAACTTACTGATTTATAGGCTTTGTGAGACACACACGGTTTTGTGAACTTTTAGTTGAGTAATAAAATAATAAAAAAATAATTTTGGAATTAAGGAAAATTTTCGGTCACAGTACAGTTTATACAGAGTGTTACAACATAGGTGTAGGACCTATTAACTTGACTTTCTACTCATTTTACTAACCAATTACGAATTTACTGACCTCAAATAAAAGAAAAACATTAAACTCTCCATATAACTTCGGAAAAACAATCTGTCACTATACGGTTTATATGTATAGGGTATATTACGATACATTCAGCAAAGTCATAAACCGATATTTTTTAAGTATGATAGCTAGAGAGTTCAACAACTATTTTTTACATGCTGTATAAATAATTTTGTAACAAAAAAGTATGATACGAGAAGGGTAATAAATCCCAAAACCCTTTTTGCGACACATGTTGACGTTTCCCTCACAAAGTGTCAACAGGGGATCTTGACAATACTTCAAAATAAAACTTACTTTTTAGGGTTCCGAATTAAGTGTAGCTTCCTGAAACCCCATACAATTTGAACGAAAATGTAACCACTCAAAATCAAAATCTTTTTTATTTAAGTAGATGCTGTACGCATTCTTTAAATCGTCCCATTTTTCTACCTAGTACAAAACTTGTACAGAACTTGTACACTCAACGTTTCAGCTCCTTCTCTTGCTTCTCTTTCTAGCGTTTTGGAAGTAATATTTGAGTAATATTTGGTGCATGATGTGGCTGCCTGTAATAAGAGTTGCAATAAGTATTTGTTATTAACATATAATTTTTATTTCATGTAAAATTGTAAACTCTGTTGGCAATCCTTAAATAAATAAAATAAAGTGAAGTGAAGTGAAGTGAAGTGAAGTGAAGTGAAGTGAAGTGAAGTGAAGTGAAGTGAAGTGAAGTGAAGTGAAGTGAAGTGAAGTGAAGTGAAGTGAAGTGAAGTGAAGTGAAGTGAAGTGAAGTGAAGTGAAGTGAAGTGAAGTGAAGTGAAGTGAAGTGAAGTGAAGTGAAGTGAAGTGAAGTGAAGTGAAGTGAAGTGAAGTGAAGTGAAGTGAAGTGAAGTGAAGTGAAGTGAAGTGAAGTGAAGTGAAGTGAAGTGAAGTGAAGTGAAGTGAAGTGAAGTGAAGTGAAGTGAAGTGAAGTGAAGTGAAGTGAAGTGAAGTGAAGTGAAGTGAAGTGAAGTGAAGTGAAGTGAAGTGAAGTGAAGTGAAGTGAAGTGAAGTGAAGTGAAGTGAAGTGAAGTGAAGTGAAGTGAAGTGAAGTGAAGTGAAGTGAAGTGAAGTGAAGTGAAGTGAAGTGAAGTGAAGTGAAGTGAAGTGAAGTGAAGTGAAGTGAAGTGAAGTGAAGTGAAGTGAAGTGAAGTGAAGTGAAGTGAAGTGAAGTGAAGTGAAGTGAAGTGAAGTGAAGTGAAGTGAAGTGAAGTGAAGTGAAGTGAAGTGAAGTGAAGTGAAGTGAAGTGAAGTGAAGTGAAGTGAAGTGAAGTGAAGTGAAGCGAAGCGAAGCGAAGCGAAGCGAAGCGAAGCGAAGCGAAGCGAAGCGAAGCGAAGTGAAATGAAATGAAATGAAATGAAATGAAATGAAATGAAATGAAATAAAATACATGGTGAAATTGAAATCGCGGATCAAATTTAAATGTGACTTATAATCATAACACTGACCAACTTTTTGTAAAGAACCAATTCAATCGGAGCAAAAAAAAGAATTTTCCTTACAAAGTTGTCTACTCGGCTCCTCGATTTGTATGAAGAGTCAATTTTTTTTGCTCCGATATAATTGGTTCCTTACAAAAAGTTGGTCAGTTTAATGAGCAGAAACCACTGTTAAAATTTGATCGTGATTTCAATTTCACCCTTGATACGGAGAACGACTGTATGACAGCAAATATTGGCAATACCGCTGAAATTGTAGGCAACGTAAAGGAACTGATCGTCTGAGTAGATCCTGTAAAAAAACTACAGGGACAGAAAAGGCTGAGGGTTTGAAAGAACTATTAAGAACAAACAAAATTGGCAGGAGGACAGAACTGTCGCTTTTTTCGTGGTAATAATTATTATCTGTCAATAGGATTTTAACGAGACCGTTTTTGTAAGCCTCTGCATTTCCGTCTGTCTACTACCAACACTACTGTAATTAAAACAAACAAAAAGCTGATAATTTTCTTTAAGATGTAAAAAAAATGTTGCTACTGTTTTTGTCATGGACAGTTTTATTAATAAAACAAATGAAAGGTAAGAAAGCCCCACCAGCGCATGGAAATTAATTATCATTATATTCACGTCGCCCACTGTCGCACATAGCCCTCCGCCATAGACTTTCTCTTAGTACGGTTTTGAGCCACACGGATCCAGCGGCTTCCTGCAAGCCTGATTAAATAGTCAGTCCACCCGGTGGTGAGACGTCCACGTCTTCCGACCCAAAACGAACGTAAGTTAGTACCTTTTTCTCTAGATACCATAGTATCCAGGGACGTCAGAGTGGCTTAGTAATAGTTTAGTAAAAAGTAATGTTGAGAGAACTTGTGTCGGTGGGGTTTTTGTGAATAAGGAGAATGTTCTTGTGGAGCCAACCCACAAACAATGGCCCATTTATGTATTGGCTTGCCCCTAGTACCCGGACACCTGCACTATTGAAGACCTTTGGGAAGCCACAGATAATGCTGTACGCGTAATGCTCTATGCCTTGTAGGGTAGCTTTGTAAATAGTAGTTTAGGGTAGTTTAGGATTAATATTTAGATATAAGGTAGAGTTAAGTAAATACGTAGTTATAGTTGTAGAATATAGATTAGCATTTAGTATAAATATAGGTGAAATTTCATGAATAAGGACACTCGCAACTGAGAGCTAAACCAGCAACTACTCTTTTATTGACTCCTCCACTGGACCTTCTAGTTGGGACGCACGTATCCGACAGCCTAATGGGCCGATAAACTATAAACCATAAATAAAAACCATCGACTTGAAAAGAAGAAGAAGACTTAAAAATACTGTACCTATCACAAAAGATATCAATCACAGCAGCCATGTTAATGACCCATTGAATCGCGATAAACAGAAATCAAACGGAACCTTTTTGCCTTAACTCAACTCAGACTTGCCCACTTTATTTTTGAATCACGTATTCCGGCATCCGTGAACGTAAATGTCAAAAAAAATTCACCGTTTCGCCGAGAGTGTAACCATTTTTCATTAACCCCAAAACAGAAAGCTGACCCTTTTCGGGCACTATTTGTCTTGCTCTTGTTATTTCCCAAGAGATGAGGGGTTTTAGTGGGAGCATTTTTGGTAATCCTAGAAAAAACGTTTACATTGCTTACTTGGTGAAAGGGAATATTTAATAGCCACATAGCGGTGTACTTCTTGTAAATTTCCTATCACTTCGGAATATAAATAATTGATATAAATGGACTTTCAAAACCCTTAAAATTTGGGGCGATTTTTTCTCTTTTTTACTCAAAAAAGAAGGAACGAAAAGATTGGCAAATTTTCCTGACAAATATGTATAAAACGTACACCGATTTAAGAGTTGGCCTAATATATGACGAATAACCCAACGAAAACCGGATCCAAAAATATACAAGATAACTTCTTCTCGATAATAAGTTCCATAGTAAAATAATCTTGAGATATTATTTTAAATGGACACCTTACATATAATTTCTTGTTATAAATTTACTCGTAAAAATTTACCGTGCATGTTTTTAGGGTTCCGTAGCCAAATGGCAAAAAATGGAACCCTTATGGATTCGGCATGTCTGTCTGTCTGTCTGTACGTCCGTATGTTACAGCCACTTTTTCCGAAACTATAAGAACTATACTGTTGAAACTTGGTAAGTAGATGTATTCTGTGAACCGCATTAAGATTTACACACAAAAATAGAAAAAAAAAACAATAAATTTTGGGGGTTCCCCATACTTAGAACTGAAACACAATTTTTTTTTTTATCAAACCCATACGTGTGGGGTCTAAGTCAACTATGGATAAGTCTTCAAAAATGATATTGAGGTTTCGAATATATTTGTTTTCTAAACTGAATAGTCTGCGCGAGAGACACTTCTAAAGTGGTAAAATGTGTGTCCCCCGGCGCCGACTCAAAATTACTTAGGTATACTTACATTAGTTTAAGAACTTAGTTATTAGGGTTAAATAAAAAGGTTTATTATTTTCTGCTTTTCAGTTTTTTCGGCGGTTAATTTTTTTTGTTAAAAAGTTTTTTCTTCTTTACCGGTATCTAAAATAAACAACGATGTAACTCCAATTAAAAAATCTGATTCACATTTTATTAACTATAAACGGAGTGTGATAATACATATTTTATATGCATGTACATTATTTATACGGTAGCCTTTGCAACCCGCAAAGCCTTGCTAATATTCATCACACACAAAAATCCGGAGAAACAACACGAAAATGGATAATACGAAAATTAAAGTCGACCTCATTTTTCATTCTGCAGTCGCAAAGATATGGAGATAAACAAAAATACATATACACCGACCTTATGTATCACACCGTAAAATATGCCCAGGGGGAAGGTGAAAGGAAGGGCAGAAAAATGTTGGTAGGAAAGGTCCTACTTTCAGCCTTTGTAAGAATGACTCCTGATCCGAGAGTCGTGGGTTCGATCCCCCGTTCCGTGTATAACATGCTTCTGCTCATGGAACTAAAAAACTTTCTATAAGAAACCAATTAAATCGGAGGAAAAAAAAAATTAACTCTTCATACAAATCGATGACCTTTGTAGCCAAGTTTTTATGGAAAGTCGAATTTTTTTTTCCGACTGAACTAGTTTCTTAGAGAAAGTTGTTCAGTTCCATAAGTAGAAACTAGTGTGAAAATTTGTTCCACGGTTTCAATTTCACTCTGTACATACAGGGTGTTACAAAACTACTCCTAATGAATTAAGGGTGTTAAAGTGTGTCATGTCAGGAGTCCATTGTATTTTTTTTAAGAAAACGTTACATAAAAAAATTGCGAAAACTAATTGTTTTTAATCAGAAATAAGATTATCGACTATGTAGAACCACAGCACTATTGTATTCACCTGTCAATTCATGATAGGAGTACAGATAGCCGCACTATGATAGGCTGCGTTCATATGCCGCTGCGCTATGATTGGCGCGTTTGCGCGCGGGGTCATGACCGCGACCAGATGATCGCTAGAGTTGGAAAATTGTAAATATTATATCATATCGATATTTTTGAAGAAATTTGATAGACGATTTCTCCGAAACGTAAACTGATGCAGCAAAAAGAAAAAGTACCCAAATTTTAAAATGATTCACAGTCCACGCCGTTTCAACCACTAGGGGTAGTTTTGTAACACCCTGTATGTATGTATTAAAAAATATGTATATGTATATCAGTTTCTGGTTCCCATAATACAGGGAATCCTAGTGTGGCGCCAGATGACCGTGTGTGATTTGTCCTGGATATTTATTTATTTATTATTTAATGAAGGTCCAAACTGGAAGGGCCCCAATGCTCGTTATATTTTGCCAAGAAACGTGCTGTAATCCGGTAGCTGGGGAGATAGCTAGCGTAATTACAGACTGCAATTCCATCGTAGCCGTTTCGGATCGATATAGGGCATTGATAATGTTTCTAGGTTTAGAAGTGTCCATAGGCGGCGGCAGCCACTTACCATCAAGTAGGCCGTTGCCATTTTACAACGTTATACACAATAAGAAATAGAAACGATTAAGTAAAACTTGAGAGTTCGGTTTTGTGCGGTGAAAGTAAACAAAAGCCTTTGTCTAATTTACAAAATAATTTTGGTCATTGTTGGCGAAGATATGTTACTGGAATTATTGAATCAATTTTGTATTTACCTAAATGTTGTGATGTCTGTTAATCTTCCAAATAAAATAAATCAAAAATTAGCTGAAGTATTTTGACACTCGGGTACATATAAAACAAAATAACCGAGAGGCCAGGTCTTGTTTCAAATGTCTATAAACATACATGTACAAAAAATAGAGCTCTAACGAATGAAGTATAATACAGGCGAACGCGGAATACAATATTGTTTGGGAGAGGAGTATTTTCGAGAGTATACTAGTAGAATTTTAGAAACGTATGGTAAAGGGAACTAAGGTTCTATCAATAGCATGGTGAAGTATCGTAATTTGCACGCGATGATTGTTTTAAGGTTAAACGTTAGTGCTCCCTGGTTGAAAAAATCCGTTAGATGGCGTTAATCTGACTATAACTTGGTTTCTCGATTTAAAAATAGTATAAATAACCCTAAACCATACTACGTAAAACAGCGAGCAGTTACAAGATCAATGTACGCTAATAAACCATAATAATGTTAATTAAATAAGGATTTCGATATATTTGTCCCCTTACAATTATAGTTTTGCGTTTATCTTGTATGAATAAGGGCTCGAATTACGCACACATACATAATTTTTTTACGTATATGAAGCTTATTTTTGACTTACCTCTATAAGTAGTCCGTAACCCAGAGGTGCAAGCGGCAAATTTTGTACGAACCTTTTTATGTTATTGCTTTTAGGTCCGGGTTCGTATCCTACGAGACTTTATTGTTTTTGTCTTTTAATTTTTTTTATTTAGTATGAACATAAATAAATATGTAAATAACAAGACCCAAGAGCGATAAAAGAAAAGATTTTTTAAAAGAAAAAAATCATTTATTGAATAACAATGTCGCATAGCAATCATTCATAGCATTGGCCTGCAAGGAGATATGTATCACGTCTCCCCCGCGAATCAGGACACCAGGGAAAACAGTAGCAGCTGGTCGAGGTGACGGATCCACAGGAGTCCCCCATCGGTTCTGACTTCATAATGTACTCCACCCAGACGTCGGGTTATTGTGCCGAATTCAAACTTCTGGGCAAGAGAGGAGTAACTCCTGGCCACCTTGTCTCCAGGAGAGAAATGTCCTCTCCTTGTCCTCTGACTACGTGGCTCCGGTCTAGGTATGGGACTACCATGGCATGTAGCTTAGTTCTAAACTCTTTTCCAAACATCAGTAGGTAGGGAGTCCCTCTTGGAGTTTCTGTCTGCCTCAAGCGGACTGAGGTCTCCCCATGAGTGGTGAAGTAATAGGTACTTAGTTTTCGTAATGTAGTTTTCAGTGCTATACACAACTCCTCAAACTCGAATCTGTAGAAGGTTTCTTCCTCAAGATGTTCATCTTCGGTTTCTAGTTCTATGTTGTTCTGTATTTCGTGAAATTTCTTTATTGTTTTGTCGAGTGACTCCAAGCGGGGCTATATACTTACTTGGGTCTTGAGTGTCGAGCACATTTTCTGTGCGCGTTAATAAACTGTACTGAGCTTCATGTACGTTTACATGTTGGTAGGAAAGGTCCTACTTTCAGCCTTTGTAAGAATGACTCCTGATCCGAGAGTCGTGGGTTCGATCCCCCGTTCCGTGTATAACATGCTTCTGCTCATGGAACTAAAAAACTTTCTATAAGAAACCAATTAAATCGGAGGAAAAAAAAAATTAACTCTTCATACAAATCGATGACCTTTGTAGCCAAGTTTTTATGGAAAGTCGAATTTTTTTTTCCGACTGAACTAGTTTCTTAGAGAAAGTTGTTCAGTTCCATAAGTAGAAACTAGTGTGAAAATTTGTTCCACGGTTTCAATTTCACTCTGTACATACAGGGTGTTACAAAACTACTCCTAATGAATTAAGGGTGTTAAAGTGTGTCATGTCAGGAGTCCATTGTATTTTTTTTAAGAAAACGTTACATAAAAAAATTGCGAAAACTAATTGTTTTTAATCAGAAATAAGATTATCGACTATGTAGAACCACAGCACTATTGTATTCACCTGTCAATTCATGATAGGAGTACAGATAGCCGCACTATGATAGGCTGCGTTCATATGCCGCTGCGCTATGATTGGCGCGTTTGCGCGCGGGGTCATGACCGCGACCAGATGATCGCTAGAGTTGGAAAATTGTAAATATTATATCATATCGATATTTTTGAAGAAATTTGATAGACGATTTCTCCGAAACGTAAACTGATGCAGCAAAAAGAAAAAGTACCCAAATTTTAAAATGATTCACAGTCCACGCCGTTTCAACCACTAGGGGTAGTTTTGTAACACCCTGTATGTATGTATTAAAAAATATGTATATGTATATCAGTTTCTGGTTCCCATAATACAGGGAATCCTAGTGTGGCGCCAGATGACCGTGTGTGATTTGTCCTGGATATTTATTTATTTATTATTTAATGAAGGTCCAAACTGGAAGGGCCCCAATGCTCGTTATATTTTGCCAAGAAACGTGCTGTAATCCGGTAGCTGGGGAGATAGCTAGCGTAATTACAGACTGCAATTCCATCGTAGCCGTTTCGGATCGATATAGGGCATTGATAATGTTTCTAGGTTTAGAAGTGTCCATAGGCGGCGGCAGCCACTTACCATCAAGTAGGCCGTTGCCATTTTACAACGTTATACACAATAAGAAATAGAAACGATTAAGTAAAACTTGAGAGTTCGGTTTTGTGCGGTGAAAGTAAACAAAAGCCTTTGTCTAATTTACAAAATAATTTTGGTCATTGTTGGCGAAGATATGTTACTGGAATTATTGAATCAATTTTGTATTTACCTAAATGTTGTGATGTCTGTTAATCTTCCAAATAAAATAAATCAAAAATTAGCTGAAGTATTTTGACACTCGGGTACATATAAAACAAAATAACCGAGAGGCCAGGTCTTGTTTCAAATGTCTATAAACATACATGTACAAAAAATAGAGCTCTAACGAATGAAGTATAATACAGGCGAACGCGGAATACAATATTGTTTGGGAGAGGAGTATTTTCGAGAGTATACTAGTAGAATTTTAGAAACGTATGGTAAAGGGAACTAAGGTTCTATCAATAGCATGGTGAAGTATCGTAATTTGCACGCGATGATTGTTTTAAGGTTAAACGTTAGTGCTCCCTGGTTGAAAAAATCCGTTAGATGGCGTTAATCTGACTATAACTTGGTTTCTCGATTTAAAAATAGTATAAATAACCCTAAACCATACTACGTAAAACAGCGAGCAGTTACAAGATCAATGTACGCTAATAAACCATAATAATGTTAATTAAATAAGGATTTCGATATATTTGTCCCCTTACAATTATAGTTTTGCGTTTATCTTGTATGAATAAGGGCTCGAATTACGCACACATACATAATTTTTTTACGTATATGAAGCTTATTTTTGACTTACCTCTATAAGTAGTCCGTAACCCAGAGGTGCAAGCGGCAAATTTTGTACGAACCTTTTTATGTTATTGCTTTTAGGTCCGGGTTCGTATCCTACGAGACTTTATTGTTTTTGTCTTTTAATTTTTTTTATTTAGTATGAACATAAATAAATATGTAAATAACAAGACCCAAGAGCGATAAAAGAAAAGATTTTTTAAAAGAAAAAAATCATTTATTGAATAACAATGTCGCATAGCAATCATTCATAGCATTGGCCTGCAAGGAGATATGTATCACGTCTCCCCCGCGAATCAGGACACCAGGGAAAACAGTAGCAGCTGGTCGAGGTGACGGATCCACAGGAGTCCCCCATCGGTTCTGACTTCATAATGTACTCCACCCAGACGTCGGGTTATTGTGCCGAATTCAAACTTCTGGGCAAGAGAGGAGTAACTCCTGGCCACCTTGTCTCCAGGAGAGAAATGTCCTCTCCTTGTCCTCTGACTACGTGGCTCCGGTCTAGGTATGGGACTACCATGGCATGTAGCTTAGTTCTAAACTCTTTTCCAAACATCAGTAGGTAGGGAGTCCCTCTTGGAGTTTCTGTCTGCCTCAAGCGGACTGAGGTCTCCCCATGAGTGGTGAAGTAATAGGTACTTAGTTTTCGTAATGTAGTTTTCAGTGCTATACACAACTCCTCAAACTCGAATCTGTAGAAGGTTTCTTCCTCAAGATGTTCATCTTCGGTTTCTAGTTCTATGTTGTTCTGTATTTCGTGAAATTTCTTTATTGTTTTGTCGAGTGACTCCAAGCGGGGCTATATACTTACTTGGGTCTTGAGTGTCGAGCACATTTTCTGTGCGCGTTAATAAACTGTACTGAGCTTCTTGTACGTTTTCATTTCTTTAAATCCATTGAATTGGCCTCGTCGCCAATATTAAAAACATAAAATATCTGTTCAGTCACATAACATTTATTGAATAACAACGTTGCCTAGCAATAGCCTGCAAGGAGATACGTATCATGCAAGGAGATACGAAGTGATGTCGAAAATTTGTGGAGGCACGGCCTTGCAAGCCTTTGCAAGCCAAGTCTTACGCTATTTGGAGTCACGGTTGTGCCTCCGCAAGCTAAGGAGAGTATCAAACTTAGGAATCACAGATAATTTTTATGTATATGTCATAGGGAATAGCCCCCTTATTACATCCGTGAAGTGGCAGCATGAAATTCGTTTTCATTGTCGAGAAAAATAGATTCATTTTTTTATTAATTTTTTCAATTTATTTTATCCATACAGATGAAAGTTTTTCAATTGATAAAATTGATTAAGAAAAGTTGATGTTTTGTTAATTAAAATAACATAATTATCAGTATAATCATTTAAAGAATAATAAATTACTCCAATATACATTTAAATTCAGTCACTCACTCTCACGGTCTCATCAGATTGATTGACAATAACACATTCGCTGGGATGATAACCATCATAGTTACTTAGTTAACAACCCAATATCGTCCCAATGACTGAATTTAAATGGGTTTTATAATTTTAAAATAATTCATTGTAATATAAATAATGATACTGATAATTTTCTTATTATATTGAACTAGCTGGGAGACCGAGCGTCGCTCGTTCAATCGGAGTTTTTATAAACTAAGATAACTTGTTTAGTAGAACATATAAGATATATTTTCTATGAAACATTTTGCAGGGTGTTGTTTTAGTCGGTAGTGGCCTTCTAAGGGACGAAAGGACAAGCAATATTTGTTCTGAAAATATCTATAATTTTTTTTTATAATTTGATTCTATTGAAAAAAATGCATGCAAATCATCCTTTTTTTTTGATAAAAAAAATAGAAAAATATTTTATGATACGTAATATTAGAAAGTTGTTCATCGTTTATAAGTCAGTAATATCAATCAGTTTTGGCGACTTTTTAGAGATTTTCTTATTGCAAAGGTTATCAGCGCCATCTGGTTAAGTTTAGAGAAAACCGTGGAAAATTTCCTATTTTCAAACACGGGACAGAGCGGCACAATCACCAGGTATGTAATTAACTTATATGGCCAAAGATGGCGCTATTTGTCTCTAAAATACAGAGGTTAAAATATATTTTTTTATCACTCTTAAGTCTTTTTATTTATTTTCATAATATTTACATAAGTTCACACAAAATAAAAAAATTAAAAAACAAAGAACTATAAAGTCTCATGGGTGGTATTCGAATCCGGACCTAAAAGCAGCAAAACGTAAGTGGCTCGCACCAAAACCGCTAGTCTACCAATGTACCTATAAGCGATGGTTAAATTTAAGCATCATATGCGTTCTCCTTCTATGTAATTTCGATCATTAAATGAATTCTCCCTTAAATGAATCTTTTCGAACATAATTCCCTCATAGATCTGGATTTATGGTGATTTTTAACCCCTAATCCTAGATTTTCATCAAAAGGTTTCAAGCCGTTTTCGAAATCGTCGGGACACTTAACTCGTTTAATAGTATAGGATAAAGCATCTAGTTATTTAGGGTTCCGTAGCCAAATAGCAAAAAGCGGAACCCATATGGATTCGTCATGTCTGTCTGTCTGTCCGTATGTCACAGCCACTCTTTTCCGAAACTATAAGAACTATACTGTTGAAACTTGGTAAGTAGATGTATTCTGTGAACCGCATTAAGATTTTCACACAAAAATAGAAAAAAAAATAACAATAAATTTTGGGGGTTGCCCATACTTAGAACTGAAACTCAAAATTTTTTTTTCATCAAACATGTACGTGTATGGTATGGATAGGTCTTCAAAAATGATATTGAGGTTTCTAATATCATTTTTTTCCAAACTGAATAGTTTGCACGAGAGACACTTCCAAAGTGGTAAAATGTGTGTCCCCCCCCTTTAACTTCTAAAATAAGAGAATGATAAAAGTAGAAAAAATATATGATGTACATTACCATGCAAACTTCCACCGAAAATTGGTTTGAACGAGCTTTAGTAAGTAGTTTTTTTTTAATACGTCATAAATCAAAATTACTTTTCATTCAATCAACTCAAATAAAAAAAATATAGAGTTCAAGACATGTGTGATTATGAATTTATACGGAACCCTCGGTACGCGAGTCCGACTCGCACTTGGCCGGTTTTTTTGTTGTACTGATGATAAAAAATGTGTTTTAAATGTGCCATTTGTAACTTCTGTTCTGAAATACATTTAATTTTATTTGAATTCTGGGTACACAAGGTATTTTTTTTAATGGCGGATATGAATATTCTATAATTCATAATAATTCATAATTCATTTATTTTCTCTGTACAGGATAAAATACAAAAATACAAGGTACCTAACATAGCACAAATAATTATTTTGTTTTAAAAAATCTTCCTTCACTGTTGGCACCTGAATAGTGTAAGCTTATATGTATCCGAGGTCAAATTTTATGACTAAAGAAAACCACTTGGCACACGTATATGATACATAAATAGAAGCTGATTTAGCCCGGTAGCCACCCCACACCCCCTGGCAGGTCTATTTGACCTATTATCTTGAACTTGGTATCGTTTTCGAATAAACCGAGAATGGAGCTTTCATTTTTTGTATTACTTTTGTTCAATCTATTACTCTTATTGTGAAAAAATCTAATAAAATAAAAATAAAAAAAACCAACAAGATGCTATAGTTTAAAAAATGTGCACTAATGGCATAAACAATTTTTTTTTGTAGAAAACCAAACTAATCAAAAATAAAAAAAAACAGAAACACTAACTGCAATTACTAAATAAAAAGCTTCAGAAATAAATTTTGAACGTTGCACGGCGCAAGGCATGCGTGAGCGTTTTAATCTGCCGCGCTTCAGTTAACTATTATATTGGGCAATAATCTTGAATTTGGTGTAGTTTTCGGATGAACCGAGGACGCAGCCTTCAGTTTTGGATTGATTTTGTACCATGTCAGACATAAAAATTAAAATTTACAAAAATCGAACCTGCTATTTTTGATAGCGATAAGACCGCCTTTGCATATCAATGTTTAAATATTTTATGTGTTTTCGTTGTTATTTGTACTCTTTTGGTGTGCAATAAAATTTTCGTATAGGTAACTAATTTAAAATAAAACCTTAACATGCTGCGATTTTAACACAATTTTAAGAACATAAAAAGCAACAATGCTGCCCATACTTGATACTGAGTGATACTGTTTTTTAGCCTTTAATTGAAGAGAAAAGAAAACCGCGTTCGAAACCTGGAATGCCTGTCTTGTGGAGACATTAAAAGCGCCAAAAAACTTTGGAAAAAATTATCATAACCATGTTTGACAAGTGAGTTTGAATAAAACGAGGTTTTGTACATAGACGATTACGTTTAGGAATATATTTTGGTGACAAAAATTATTGTGTAAGTGAATAACTGTTTATCCTTTTGTGAGAAATAAATTATTCTATAACCTGAAACTTGGTGCTACATGGCGGGAATTCATTACTTTTTACAGTCGAGTCTATAAATATTGACGTGTAAGACTTTTTACTTGATATGTGAATGTTTTTGTCGGGATTTTACTTTCCGTGTATGAAAATCTACATATCTAAGGTTCGGGTTGTATCACGTGGTTGCTGGTAACTACTTACTTTTTGTCAAACGAGACAATAATAATACACCCGGAAAACCGCCTCCGTTGTCTAGTCGCTCGCTTCACATCAGGAGGTTGCGGGTTCGATTCCCGGCGGAGTCTAACTATAATATGTAAGACTCCGTTTGGTCGGTGGTAGAGCATTCTCGGAGCCTGCCTGGTTAGCTATCATCTTTTTTTTTACCCTCAATTGGTAAGCCCTTGGCATCATCTCACCTGATGGTAAGTGACGATGATGCCGAATACGAAAGCGGGCTTACCAAGATTCCCCAACGCAGTGGGGAACTGGTTATCTTACCTTCATGCCGGAACACATCAATGCTGTTAACGTTGATGTTTGGCGGCAAGACTTAGATAAGATGGTGGCATATGCCAGGCGGGCTCAGAAAATGCCCTACCACCAACCAAACCGAATCCAGAAAGTTACACCCCGCCGGGAATCGAACCCGCGACCTCCTGATGTGAAGCGAGCGGACAAGCGGAGGCGGTTAAAATTTGAAATGGGGCATGGTATGAGTCTAAAAATTTTTGAATGCACCTTATACAGGCTGTAACTTCCGGAAACTTTAACATACCAACCCATACTAAATTCGCATAAAAATGAAGTTTTCATATAATATGGTAAGATAACCGACCAATTTTGTATGGTGTGTCCAAAAATTGTCTTAAGTATTCAGCATTCTTAAGGTTCATTCGGAAAAGTTGTTCAGTTTCATGAGTGGATCCCATAATTTAAATTTCCAGGAGTGATCTTTTTACATACTGTATAAGTAAAAATATCAGCCTGTATATCACAAATATCGAGCTGAAACTCACAACTAGACCTTGTTGGGTGAACAATATTTTCGTCTTTCAGATGTCCCTGACGTGAGACTGACAGCGTCTTTTTTTCTGAATATAAAAAAAGTTTGCCAGCATTAATTACTCAGACTAAAAAGTCTTTATAATAAATTTGCTACTTTGGTAATGCTCAAGCAAAATGCAAGATGGCGCTAAAAACGAAATCCTGGGCTAAACAAAGCTTAACAGACCAATTGAGATTGTAGTTACTGTAATATCAGAAAGGTGGTGCTGAATTATACACCACTACATGCGTAAAATTTATGGTATTTTACTGCAGTTTTTAATGATATTACAGAAATAAATAATATAATTATATACATTTGGAGAAAATAAAAGGTTGCAAAGTTTACGTTGGACAAAAATCGAAAATATAGTGGTTATTTGTGTAGTTAATAGCCAGGTAAATTTGTATGAAATAGGGTGACTGACGTTTAACCTTAATAGCATTTATTTCCTTCTAAAGCCAAAGAGATTACTAACTCCTTTCTTTCACCTGGCGCGACAAACTGCTTTAATATTTTTTTGTTTCTCGAAAAAACCTATCTTTAACTACCCATATCTCCCCCACTGCAGGGGCATGGGTCTCTTTCCATACTTCGGGAAGGCTAGGCCATACTCCATACACGGGTGCCAAGTCCGGATTGGTGGAGATTGAAAAAACCTTTACCATCGGGTAAAAAAAAATATTGAATAGTTTGCAAACTTTGTATGTATTATTTATATAAATGTATAAATAATACAACAATTGATAAATAAAAATCTATGTCCAATTCTGATATTTCGAAGTCTGTGGTTTTTAGAATACCGCTGGCAGGGTAAGGCAAAATTAGAGCGTGCAATCTATGCTATGCGTGAAATTGGGGAACGAAAATTACGTGCTGTTTTCGGATCCCCGAGGTTCTGTGCAGACTCTGCACTGTGTTTTCTGGTCTCCTAGGAAACTGGTTTAACTACGATCTTTATCAAAGAACTTGAAAATTCTTGGCTCAGTGCAACTGGCGTGGACTGATCGATCACAAAGATTACCTGACTAAAGACAAGGTTATGGATGGGTTGGGCATTATTATCACACTAACTTGTGCACTCTACGTTTCGGGAAGTGTTTGCGAAGCCTACTTAAGAAATATATAAAATATTTCTTATACATTTATCTCCTGAATCCCTTACCATTACCTGATAATGGTATAATGGTAACAGATCCACCGACAGAGACTCTATCTCATATACTGCGACATAAGTTAAGCCCTAAAGCCAAAGAAAAAGCGACTGAAAACACAATCCACTCAATCTTGATAAAAACAAAGCATTTCTCCATACATTTCGAAGACGCTGGCAACTTTACATTTCACCAAGGAACCCTAAATTGAAATGGGAGTCAGTTTATCACCCCTGTAGATGTTTATCGACACAGAAAATGGTATGTGGTCCTTTAGCAAGATAAGTTCGTATGTACGCAGTAGGACCTGTTCTCAAAAAGTCACGTAGATTCAAAAAGTTATACGACTATATGTTGAAATATAATACATGAAGAAATTTAGTAAGAGGAAAAACGTCGCTTAAAAACAATTTATGAGCAACATCGCTGTTTATTGTTAAAATCCATATCTGCCAATGATTGTTCAAAATGTACCTTTTAGGATAACATTTTGTGTATTTTTGTGTTTTTTTTTCATGAAGATCTCGTAATTGTTTTTTATAAATGCATCCAAACAAAAGTTACGGATAAATTCATTAAAAACCGCATTAAACAATCTTACAGTGATAACAACCCATTACCCCACTCCTGTACCCACTGCAGGAGCATGGGTCTCTTCCCATAACTCGGGAAGGTTAGGCCATACACCACACACGGGGTCCAAGTCCGGATTGGTGGAGGTTGTGGGGCTAATGGCCAAGCGCAGTGTCAGAAGTTTTCAAGCCGCCTATAAGGCCTCCGACATGGCTTAATGAGTGCCATCTAGCGATAGCAGACGGCACCCACGGCTTAACGTCCCTTGCGAAGCATGGAAACGGTCGAGATAAATGCCACTGACAGTCAAACCCATCCAGGTTATAACCGTGTCTGTAGTCAGTTTAACTGCGTGATCGACGCGACCACACAAGCCACACTGAGCCACAGCCGCTTCTTATGTACATCTTTAATCTTACAGTGACATGAACAAAATGAAAAAACTATGCTCTTATATTTTTAGCAGCTGAATGATTTTTTTTAACATTTTTCAGCATGGACTTTGTTCAGCATGGACATCTTTCAGCTGATGGTTATTGGATGTTTGAAGAGAATACGACATTTTGCAAATCTCACATTCTGCGTTAGAGGAAGCCTAGTTCGATTCTCACGGGTTTTCCTTTTTACCGAAATACTCTTGGAATTGAATCAGACAATTCGTCTTAGGGATTTTGTGAGGACGGATTGAAAGTTTTATCAGTGCAAAGTGTGAAAAAGCTGGGGTACATTGGCTATAGAGAGTGGGACCAGCGATAAAGAAATCTTAGAAAAATTATACACATTTCTGTGATTTTATGATTTAAGCTTTTAAAATGTATTTTAGTGAAGGTTGTTTTGTTAGTACCTATTGAACTTATTAAATGTCTTTTTACTTATGGTTGTTTCATTAGTTTCATTACTGTCTCCACTGCAGGGCCACGGTTCTCATCCCATAACTCGAGAGGGTGGGCCATACTCCACAAACGGGTGCCAAGTCCGAATTGGTAGAGTTTGTGGGACTAGTGGCCAACCCCCATTATTAGAAGGTTTAAGACCGCCTATAACATGGCTTTACGACTGCCATCTAGTGATAGCAGCCGGCACCAACAGCTTAACGTGCTTTGCAAAGCACGGAAACGGTCGAGATAAATGCCACTAACAGTCAAACCCATCCAGGGAGTGACCGTGTCTGTAGTCAGTTAACCTGCGTGATAGACGCGACCACTTCAAGTTTATCAAATGTTTTTTATTTAAGGTCGTTTGTTTGTTTGTTTGTTTGTAAACTCTTTATTGATAAAATAAAATATGTACAAAACTTTAACAGGAGTAATATACAATGGCGGACTTTGTAGTAGTTGTTTTGTTAGTATCTGTTGAACTTATCAAATGTATTGTTACTTATGGTTGTTGTAGTACCTAGTGTTAGATCATATGTTATTGATAAACACATTATTATCACCATTACACTTTTTTTTTTTTTTCTGGACCATTACACTTAACAGAACGCTTTTTGAATTGTTTACAGTTTTATTACTTCAATGTCGTACTGACAGGTTATTCTTAGTGTTGCCATTTATGTAAAATAGGTTCGCATTTAAATCTGAAAACCGGTAATTACAAATGAATCGTTCCATAGACAAATTCTTTATGTAGCAGGTTGCTCGCGTCGCGTATCCGCACTCTTTGCTAATCAGAGACTTTATCATAGACAAGATGTATATTTGAATGTAACGTTGTTGGTTAACGGATATGAATAGTATTTAAGCGATAACATGTAAACAATTAGGTTCACTCTGCTGTATCAAATCAAAGAATAAAGAAGTATTACATACGTGTGCTATTTTTACTTTAAAACATAAATCAATATATAAAATTAATATTAAAATAATACTGATATGAGATGTTTACCCAAAAGCGCGTTCGCCATCTTTCGCGTTGGGGAGGTTTATTTTCAGATCATCCATTTTTACTAATAGAGTAGTTGACTGCTAGTCATTTGAGTTACTTTTTATCAAATATCAAAAACAACAATTTATTCTGAAAATGTTTTAAATAGCAATTTTGTTAAGTCGTTTTCATATTCATTACGAAATTATTTTAAAAACTTCACATGTATTGAAATTCCATGCTTGTAACTTTTCATTGTTTCAATGGAAGAGCTATTTCGTAAAAAATATTTCATAATTAATTGTTCATGAGATTAATTTTTTTTTTTTTTTTTCAATTCAATTCAATTTGATTTTATTTATTTAATGACAAATACTTACTTAAGCTAGTACAACAAAAACCTTAACAGATTTATCCGTGCACTAGTCACTCGTCGTCGTACACGCATTAATGTAGATTACTTATAGGTAACGAAAAACAATCGTCTAAAAATCGTAAAACTCAAGATATTTGAAAAAGTGGGCAATAACAGTAAAGGTTTCCCTCTTCAATCACATACGTAAGACAACAAAAACAACAAACATCAAAAGGCATAATAGGTGAGCGAGCCACCTGCACTATTTAATTGTGTAGATGTCTTGATTTTAATCTCATCTCATCACTTTTACATCAGAGGTTACAGAAAGATGTGTGGAGCGATCGCGTTTCATGCGATTCGTTACTCGCACTTTCCCAATTTATTTATTCATGCATGACACGTGCCCCTTTCAATGAAAAATACCTATCCACATAGCACTCATACACCTCGAATACCTTTCGTAGTGTCCTATCATTCAGACAGAGGTCAAATTCTCACAAATTCTCCATCTATTTTCCGCCTAATACCGGTTCAAACCGGCAATAAACGGTAAACGGTAACTCGTCAGTTTCGGTTTTTGTCCCAGTATTCAATGTAAATTGACCGGAACGTCTATTGTGATCCTGGTACTAATATTTTGTTGGAGGCTTCCTCAGATAATGTCATAACTGTAACATGAAAGTTTAGTGTTTGCTCAATGGTATGAGGGTAAAAGTAATTTCTTTTCGGCTCTTGTTTATAGGGACCGCAATAGTTCGTTTCAATTGCTTCATTTTGTTTCAACTTATTTTGACGACAAAATAATTGTAACTTATTTTAACTTGCTTGTGAAACTGAGCTCATAAAGGCTTTTGATCAAATGTCAAATAAATTGGACTTCTCATAAAAAGAGAAGTTGATTGAATAAGATGTCATTTTTTAACCGACTTCAAAAAAAGGAGGAGGTTATCAATTCGTCGGAATCTTTATTTTTTTATGTATGTTCACCAATTACTCGAAGAAGCCTGAACCGATTTGGAATTTTTTTTTGTTTAAAAGGGTATACTTCACAAGTGGTCCCATATAAATTTTATCGAAATCGATTCAGCGATTTTTAAGAAAATCAACAAATACATAGAAAAATTGGAGTTGTTGCGATTGAAGTCGGTTGTTTTTAACGTATTCAGCGTGGTCATTTTATTAACACTTGACCTCATCTATAGTAAAAGTCGATCAGTTCGTAAAAAGTACTGCTGTATGTATTTTTATACTGATCAGAACACAAACAGTCAAACCTTCAAGAAAAGAGCGTACTCCCAAATCAAAGGCCGGCAACGCACTTGTGACTCCTCTGGTGTTGCGGGTGTCTATGGGCGGCGGTAATCGCTTACCATCAGGTGATCCGTCTGCTCGTTTGCCACCTCTGCCATAAAATAAAAAAATAAAAATAATAAAAATTGTTAAATCTAACAAGGGATACTGTTTTTTGCAAATAGACCTGGAGGTTCACTACTTAATATAACAATAACATTTTTGAGTATTTAAATTCAATACAAAGTAAACATATTTGAACTTGGTAGATATTTGAATTTGATGTTAATTAACAAGAACATAAACATTAACATAAACATTAACACAAACATTTTAAACTTTGTAACAAGGTAATTTAGGTAGGTATTAACGTATAATTATCGTATTTAATCTAAATGCATATTTTTTGTATAACTACGTTTTTTTTAATTTTGGAATGTATTTAAAAATAATCCAGTATCGCTATTTTTTACAGTAAGTTAATGTGATGAAGGCTTTCAGAAAACTAATACAAAGATGCATGTGAAAGATGATAAAGATAATGCT
The DNA here is from genome assembly GCA_958295455.1 of Coleophora deauratella. Taxonomy (NCBI): domain Eukaryota; kingdom Metazoa; phylum Arthropoda; class Insecta; order Lepidoptera; family Coleophoridae; genus Coleophora; species Coleophora deauratella. The sequence goes on along the minus strand of OY282400.1, from coordinate 14,708,677 downwards.
GAAAATGAAAGCGAGCAAAATTTCTCGAGAATATTTCAGACCGTACCCTAAGACATGCCAGATGCCAAAATTAGGATATTACTGTTTCGTTGATGCCTTATCTTATAACAGAAAGTTTAGTCTTAGATTGTTATTTTTATTTTATCGTGTTAAACATTACGCGATATAAAAACGTCTAGGAAGCTTTTTATTTATTTTTCTACAAATTTCATTTTTATTACTTTACCGAGCTAATTTACACATAATATGTACCTATCGGTATAAATTTATAGAAGGGCCAGAATTATTTTAGGTTGGAATTAATAATAATAATAATATATAATAATATCTGGGACAAATCACTCACGGTCATCTGGCCCCAAACTAGGATTCCCTGTATCTTGGGAACCAGAGACTGATATACATACACATATAATTTAAATACATACATATAGATTTAATACACCCAGACTCAAAGCAAGCAATTCTGCTCATCACAGAAAGGTTTGCCCTGTGTGGGGATCGAACCCACGACTCTCGGATCAGAGGTCAGGATCGCTAACCACTTAGCCACCGATTCAGTCGAGATAATGAATTCTTCAGTACTCGAAATAGATAAAATACAGTGATTATTAGTATTATCAACATAATGTAAGACTGGCGAGAATTTCTCTGTTGGCACCAAATCTCAGGTATGCGCAGAAAGAAATAAAAATTAAAGTTATGCTGACACACAGAAACAGTGTAGAAGCATTCGAATGCCCTTCAAAAAACCGATTGTCGTACGATACAGGACTGAAAAAAGTGTGAGCATTTAGTGTCGGAAGCCATGATCTTCTTGGATGCTGAGCCAGCGAGCATTTTTAGGTAAGTATGTAAGTAAGTAAGTAAGTAAACGTTTATTTGCAAGAAAACACACTCAAATTACAAAGAACGATAGTAAAATATAAGCATATACAAAAAATTAGGTTTAAAATAAAATAATAATGAAAACAAAATAAAAGCAAGAAGAAAAAGAAAAACAACAAAAATAAAAAACATTGTTAAATATAAAAAAATATGATAAGCATAGAAACAAGAAAACAAAACTAAAATAATTTGTACTTAAACTAAAATAAAGACCAAACAAAGACAAAACAACTGATGAGTGTGTTGCAATGCAAATAGGTCATAGCGGTGATCCGTCTGCTCGTTTGCCACCTCTGCCATAAAAAAAAAAAAAAAATACTTTGCCCCTGTGTGAGAGCAAAGCACTGATTTTCAGCTAGCAGTTGACACACAGTAAGCAATACTTTGGAAAAAAACATACTTGGAGTGCTGACCGCAACAGAACGTGATAAACGCCTGGAGAACGATGATGATGGGCCACAGTGCGAGGGAAGTAAGAAGAGTTTTACCCCCTCACGTCATTTTCAGAACAGATATTTTATGGTATTCCAATGCAACCCAATATTTAAATTTAACAGCATCCCTTATCAACTTGAAAGGGTTGGTAACGTCATAGAAACAAGATTAAAAAGAAAAGGGTCTACTATAAAGCCTGTTTCAAATTGACCCGATAAGCGTCCAATACCTTTTTATGGAGTTGAAAAGGTATATCTAGATTCTATAATCCCTAGAGTAAGCTATAAAGTTAAGAGGTAAAATACAATAACATTCTTTATTAGGTTTCCACTTAAATGTTAAACTACTTATTAATACTTCTTATTTGCCGATAAGCTGTTCGATAAATGGTAGGTTTGACTAAGGGTTCGATCAAGAAGAGGTTTTATCTCATCACTAATATTATAAATGCGAAAGTATGGAAGTATGTTTATTTGTTTGTTTGTTCCACTTTCACGCCGAAACTAATGAATGGATTTGGATGAAATTTGGTAGGTAGATAGATAAAGCACTCGGCTAACCCACAGGATATTTTTCCCGGAAATCTTAAGGGTTCCCGGAGGAATGCTTAAAAACTCAATTTTCTACTTCGTTATTAGATGGCGCCACCTTAACATTTTCTTTCTCTCTAAACCCAATATGAAGTCCACGCAGACAAAGTCGCGGGCGAAAGCTAGTTTTTATTAAGTACAATTCTTTCTTGACTGTACTTTGATTGCAAATTACTGTAGTTACCCAAAACTAAGTTGGCGAAATTCTGGAGCGATGCTAGTCTTGATAACGTGTTCGCAAATTAGAGTCGGTTTTCTGCAAGTGCCTCCTAGTTTTAAAAATAGACCACCGTGAGAACATATTATTTGTATAGTAAAATCATGGAGATTTTCAATATTTATGCTATAGTGAAATATTTTTGTTTTGTGTTTTTTTCTGAGAGTTATGCTATGTAAAATAATAACGCAAATATTTTTATATTTTGCAATAGAGCATGTCCTCTTCTCTCCTAATATTGCTGTACCCAAACTGGCCCATGTTGCACTTTTCTGTATTTTATGTCCATCTTTAAAAACTATATGAATCAAATCAAAAAAACGTTTATTCAAATTCAGTACACCTTGAGGAAAACGCTCAATAATTTGACGTAAATAGCTTCACGGACGCATAGTTTATTCCGGAAAAAATATTTTTTTTGTATTTTCTAAATAAAACATATCAACCAACTTTGAAAAAAGTTTTCTCAAAATCTATAAATAATTGCCACTCGGGATTTTTGTCTGGTATTTAGAATATCGAAACGCATCAATCTCTATAAAATGTTCGGTCCGAAAGGTTTTTGGCACACTGTGCAGCGTCAACTTCAAGTTGTTTGTGGCGCGAGTCCCGTCTGAACACCTGGACTTCTTCATCAAGGAGGAGTTTTGGTCGAAGGGTGTGGTGTTCCGCAAATCCGTGGGAGCCTGCTAACCACAATCACCTATGCAGCACTACCGACAGCTCAGTCAAAGTAGTTTAAAAAATAATTGTATGTATGTATAGTATTTAAGATAATTTATTGTATAACTTATGTTTATCTATGGGTCTGTAATAATTTACTAACTCGCCTAAAATAAAATATGAAATAAATAAATAAAAAATTAATAAATTGTTTAGTCTACCTAATGAGAAGTCCCTACAACTTTGAACTCCAACTTATAGGTACCCAACGTTTCGGAAAATGTTTTCGGAGACAGAACAAACGTCAGCATTGTTTGCAATAACGGTATTGAGCATTAAACGTGTAAATTCAGTTTTTATTTGTATTCTTAGGGGTCGTCCATTAATCAAGTGATGTTTTTAGCAACTTTTAAAACCCCCCCTGGGGCCTGGTGATACGTGGTGAGGTTTTAGACTGACCCCCCACCACTACCCAAAATCACGTGTATTTTTCGGTACAAAATATTATCTTTAAATACAGGTATAACGTTATTTAATTCTGGAAAATTAAGCAACGTGATAAAAATTTACAGACATACATTAAGGTTGCAGGTTGCAGGTCATTTCTGACCGCCTGAAGCCGTTTCGAACCTTGGGAAGAGTAAAAAACAACATAACAACAATAGTCCGACGTTTGGAAATTACTCTAGAAATAGCACGTTCATCGAAAAAATAAATACACGTGATATCTCAGTACACCCCTCCCCTCCCCCTTGTGATAGTTCGTGATTTTTTCTGAACCCCCTCCCCCCTTTTGAGCCTCACGTGATTAATGGACGAGCCCTTACCCTAGGAGTGCGATTTTTTGTACCTATAAATGTAAAACTTACCCAGAATCGAATGTTGTTTAGCAAAAAGTTCGAGATCTCGCTGGATTGGCGCAATAAAATTCCGGAATGAGTCGGAAGGGACGGTCGCGGCACTAAAAACTAGTATCTACCTGTTTTTGGGACGATTTCATGGGTTTTTGCAATAGACATTTTGTTCGTTTTACGATGGAATGTAGTACGCTGATTGAATATGAAATTTGGCGATATTGATGTTGGATATAATAAAATAGAGAGAGAAGCTGAATTTGGATTTAATTTATTATTAAGTCGCTTATATCAGTCTTAGATAAAAAATACGTTTTATTAACAACAATTCATAATATTTTGGGATAAACTGCACACGTTCATCAGTTCTACAAATATAGGATTTCCTTTAGTATTTGAAACAAAGTTTGCTATACGTTCTTATACTCTTTTTAGGGTTTCATACCTCAGAAGGAAATAAGGAACCCTTATAGAATCATTCGTGTATCTGTCTATCCATCTGTCACAGCCAGTTTTCTCCGAATCTACTGGACCGATTAAGTTGAAATAGATTTCTGTGACTCCGACACGGACATCTAACCTAAATAAATGAATTTTGAGAGTGGGGGGTAAATTAAAAAAAGTTTTGTCACGGGAGGCTTTTTTTATTACCCGACTGCGTCAGAAGAATGGTTATTTTTTTTAGTGTATGTATGTATGTTTCTTTGGCACGCTCTGTAACCTAACATAGTATAAGGAGACTACATAGAATACATAGATAGTGACATAGGATACATTTTAATGCAGTAGGGGTTTTTTTTTAATACGGATATTGCTAAATATATAATAGATCTTTCTGCTGGTTTGCCGCCTATCACATAAAAAAAAATTGATGCAGAGACTAGTACTCTTTCTTTCCAAGCACATTCGATGGATTTTCAAAACTAAATATGGACTCTCATAAACCTATCAGACTTTCTAAACCGAATGAGAAAACTTTATATGTTGAGTATACACATTCCTAACTTTCAGCAGTTAGGGAACTCTGGTCCGTTTCCCCTGGAGGAACTTCGCAAATAAATATTTTTCCCACAATCTCACATTTAAAAATCCCAAGTTTGAATTTTATTTTATTTATTTATTATGTACTAAGAGATATTTTTATTAAGGTTAAAAGATATTCATTTTCAGTGTACGAGTTTATACAGAATGTTAAAAAAAGTGCGCTTGAAATTTTAAGGGGTTACTCAGAATCAAGTATAGAATACAGGGAAAATTCCCATACGAAATCTGAATAGTGCATCAAGACTTTGTACGGAAAACTGAGAGAGAAAATTGTAGATCGGATTTTTCCAATATTTTTCCTGTAATCTATACTTAATTCTGATTAACCCTTTAAAATCTCAAACGTACTTTTTAATACCCTGTATCTTTATATTATAACCCATATTATCTCCATTGCTAGGGCATGTGTCTCTTATCATACTTAGGGTTTTTACCTGATCAACCCGTTCAAAAAAAAAAGACAGAGATAACAACAAAATTTAGGCGAGTAAAACCGCCGATAAGCTAGCATTTACTGTATAAATTAGGACCGTATAAAAAACACACCCAACCTGCTTTTACTAGCGCACAGCGTATCCTTTCATTTTATTTTTTACCTTCTAATGCTTAAAGAAAATACTATCATCCTAATTCCATTTCTTACAAATTCAATAACAATGCCTGAATGTGAAAGAGAACATGCATAAGCCTTATCAAATCTGAGTGGTAAAGATACGTGAGAATAAAGTATTCCATCTTGAAAATACGAATATCTTCAAACTCAAGAGAAAAAGGTCGAATATTTTGTGATGAAATATTGTGATATCGTGTACAAGGAGATTATGATACATGTTCATAGACATGATTTTAAGGTTGCAACGCATTGATATTTTCGGTTTGAAATTAAAGCTTTTTAGCTCCACAGACGTTTTTTTTGTTTTATTTTACCCCGAGATGAGGAAGGCAAAGGATCAGAGCCATATAGCCTAGTCTGTTGAAAATTTTCTATCGAATTTATAGGCCAAAAGCCATCCGTCTTTAAACAGCAAAATGATAGCACTTTTGATGAAGATTTCATGGACTTCTTGAGAGCACTCGAAACGCAGTCTACACACTTTTATTTCATTATCCTACATAATAGACACTTAAATGGCACTTTATTGAACAATACACTATCAATATTATGCATTTCTGCACCCTTTGTGTATATTTTTTCGGATAATAAAAGAAAACTGACAAACTCTTGCTACGAGTTCCCGCCAAAAAGTCGCACCACAGACTAAAGAGACTTTGTGTTCTTATATCTATGTTTACCACCTCAGACTAAAGTCTTATTTTACCACACATTTAGATAAATGTGAAATTTCAACAGACATCTTTTTCACATGTTTGGGAGATAATGATGTGTATCAAAAAGGTGATTATAAAAAAATTACACCGTATGTATCTGAAAACAATATCTTTTTTTATATCAATAAGCTGGATGAAACTGAAGTTATGTTGCGATTTTAACAAAATCGTATTTTTATTTTTTATTTTCAAAAAGTTCAAAATACGAATATCTTCAAACTCAAGAGAGAAATTCCGAACATTTTGTGATGAAATATTGTGATATCGCGTGTGCAAGGAAATTATAATACATGTTCATGGACACGATTTTAAGGTTGCACACAACTGATATTTTCAGTTTTAGATATTTTTACCACACATTTTTTTGCGAGATAATGATGTGTATCAAAAAGGTGATTGTAAAAAAATTACACCGTATGAATCTGAAAACTATATCGATTATTATAGGGCTTACCAATTGGGGTAAAAAAAAAATTCATATCAATAAGCTGGATGGAACTGTAGTTATGTTGCGATTTTTGCAAATACCATCCTAAAATATTGCTTCATCTTTTTGTAACCAACCTGTGCATTTTTTATTTACTCGTATTTATCTATTTAGTCGTATGGCATTTTGAGTTGCTCTACATGGTCCTACAAATTAATATCTAAGTTTTCTATCCATTGGGCTGCATTTTCGCTTAATATTAATAGGTCCAGGGAATGTCCATTATACTTCCTCTTTGGGTAGTCGTGCACAATATGGTAGATGGACTGTACAGGCGCTTCACAATCCCACTGCGGTGTATTTTTTAGGGTTCCGTAGCCAAATGGCAAAAAAACGGAACCCTTATGGATTCGTCATGTCTGTCTGTCTGTCTGTCTGTCTGTCCGTATGTCACAGCCACTTTTTTTCCGAAACTATAAGAACTATACTGTTGAAACATGGTAAGTAGATGTATTTTGTGAACCGCATTAAGATTTTCACACAAAAATAGAAAAAAAACAATAAATTTTCGGGGCTCCCCATACTTAGAACTGAAACTCAAAAAATTTTTTTCATCAAACCCATACGTGTGGGGTATCTATGGATAGGTCTTCAAAAATGATATTGAGGTTTCTAATATCATTTTCTTCTAAACTGAATAGTTTGCGCGAGAGACACTTTCAAAGTTGTAAAATGTGTGTCCCCCCCCCAGTAACTTCTAAAATAAGAGAATGATAAAACTAAAAAAAATATATGATGTATATTACCATGCAAACTTCCACCGAAAATTGATTTGAACGATATCTAGTAAGTAGTTTTTTTTAATACGTCATAAATCGTAAACCGCAATTTACCTTTCATTCAAGTTACAACGAACTACAAAAACTTTTATATTGCAAACTTCCACCGAAAATTGATTTGAACGATATCTAGTAAGTAGTTTTTTTTAATACGTCATAAATCGTAAACCGCAATTTACCTTTCATTCAAGTTACAACGAACTACAAAAACTTTTATATTATGTTACTTGCTGCTACGGAACCCTTCATGGGCGAGTCCGACTCGCACTTGGCAGCTTTTTTTTTATTGACAGCTCGTCATTTTTATAAACGGTACAAGGTATGAAAGGTTTAAAAAATAAAACCCCATAACTAGGGGTTCTACTCAACGCTGTGGTTCAGTTAACTGCTCCTACCTATACACACCTATATTTTTATGTGGTAAGTAATGTTTTGGTATTATAAATGTGTTCAATTTAGAATTTCTGCTTCAACGAAGATGCACTAAATTTTTTCTTCCAATTTTCTATTCTTTCTTCGATTTGGTTCCAACAATAACTTTACCAAGTTTAAGAACCAAATTTACTCGTACGTAGTACGAACAATATTTTTTTAAAACTCTCCTCTAATAGCCGCTTAAATAAACTTTAAAATTTCTCTCAACCCTATTTACAGCTGAATTTATTTACAATTTCACCCGAAGAACACGTTTAGCTCGTTCCTCGGGAATTTATCGAAGGAATTGCCAAAAGTAATTCGGAGTTTTAACAACTTTGAACCCGGCAAAGATAACGTCTCGATAGCAATTTTATGAAACTGCAGATGTACCGTTGGTAGGGGTTTTTTGTAACATTTTATATCTTGATCTTCGCTTTGAATAGACAAACAAATAAAGAGGGAAGGAGGAATCTTTGCTTTATCTGTTATAAAGTATTAAATTTTAGACAAAAAAGCCTTAGAAGTCTTACTTAACTGCTCAATTTTGACCTGATTTCGATGCTTATCTGAAAATTTTCATATGGTTCCTTTTTCAGAGGATAATATAAAGAATTTTCATCTTTATGGTATCGCAGAAAATTTGAATTTGTTCTTGGATTGTGAGCAGAACTTGCGAATCAGAATTTTTAAATTAAATAAAATCGTTGTTGGACCACTTGTATTTTGGTTATTTGTTCAACAATCTTTATTGTATTGTACTTACAACACAGTTACAAACACAAGTAAAATAAAAATAAAGTCCAAACACACAACAATTTTTAATAAAAACAGTTAAAATGAAAATTGAAAAGTGACTTGTGCGTTTGTTTGAATTCGATTTTAATCTTAAGATACTTCCATTTTTATTTAGGAGAGTATGAATGCCCCTATTTTTAACCAACTTCAAAAAAGGAGGAGGTTCTCAATTCGACTGTATGTTATTTTTGTTGTATGTATTTTACGCGTTTACTCAGCCAGTTATGAATTGATTTTGATGATTCTTTTTTTTCATTGGTAGGTGATACTTCAGAGGTGGTCTCATATAAATTTTATCGAAATTGATTCAGCGCTTTTTGAAAAAAAAAACACAAAAACTAAAAAAAAACATAGCAAAATTGTAGTTGTTACGTTTGAAGTCGATTGTTTTTAACGTGTTCAGGGTTGTAATTATTCACTTTCTTTTTCTTGTTATGCTAGCTATCACAAGGGACTGACGGAAGTTGCCTGGTTTTGCACTTAGCATCATCTTTAATTCAGTTACGTATTTGAAATTTACCTTTCTAATTCTTCTACTTAGCGTTATCCCGGCTGGAGCCAGGATCCGCTTTCCTATACTCAATCTACTCCAATTTTCCCAATCTTCAACATCCTCTTCAGTGGTTCAAACTCAAACTCAAAACTCAAAATGTTTTTTATTTAAGTAGATGCTTTACACATGCTTTTAAATCGTCAATATTTTTTTTCTACCTAGTACAAAGTCCCTACCACGCGGGACTTGTACACTCAAGTTCTTCAGTCTCTTGAGTAGTGATTTACCCTTATCTTATAAAAATGAAAGAAACACGTAATAACAATGTTTTGGTAAGTCTTGAGCTCAGCTGTGTCTTTCTAACAAAAGGTTCGTTCACAAAGAGCCTTCCTTTCATCAGTATAACCTTCTATGGCGCCCGCGCCCGTTGGAAATATCATATAAGGATAATGGAATAATCCTCTCGATCGTGTGGCCACGTGATGGTGTGACGCAGATATGACAGTCCTATGAATTCATCAAATTCTTAGATATTACGTCTGAAAAAATACTTTATTTACATATAAAATTACCTTGGACGCGGCAGAAATAAGAGGAAGGGAGGTCTCAACACAATCAGGAGGAATGGTTACTTGTAATCTAATGTCACGCTCAACATAAGTCCATATTTTTTACATGTTCATATTATTGTTACTAGTGATATTTTGACTTAAATGGTACACATATTTCATGAAGTTTCTTTAAGTAGTAGTTTCGATATGAAAATTATTTATAAAGAAATGACAAGTCGATGTCAATGTTAATTTTTTTTTAAATCCACCTTTGGTAAAGCCTTTAGCATTACCTATTTATTTCATCTGATGGTGTTACTATTTTAACTTCACCTTCACACACGTCCACAAATCTTTAAACAAACGTCATTTCTGCCTCACAACTCGATCATCTATTCCTGTGGTCACCATTTTATCTTGTCAAAGAGGCGGCAGTCCCGAAAACAATATCAAAGGCGAGACCCGAGCATTATTTGCAAATGGCTGAGAACGTAATTTTGGTCCATTCGGTTCAGCCCATTGTGTGAGCAAACGGGAATTTTTGTCACACTATATTTTGCATTTATGCTTACACAGAAACTCTGTTGGTAAGCCTGTTAGGGTAAAAATTGACGCGCCTTTGTTTTGTGAATTTTTATGTTCTCATAAAATTGTGCCCTAGGCAAGGGCCTAGGTTTTTTCTACATTGATTATCCTGCCGCTACATTCGTCTCGATTTTTCTGTTCCAATAAAAGTAAACTTAAAAATTAAATATTGATTTCTATTTGTTAATGTAATTCTCCAAATACATATATCAAGTCATTAATGTATAAATTGTATCGGCAAATTTTTCCATAGTAAACTAATTGTATTTTTATTTCATTTTTATGGTTTTATTCGCAACTTTCATTACATTCAAGCATTACACGAAATTTCAATTACGTATTTATCTTTGAAGAGGCCGTATCTTGGTGAGGCTAGCGTGTTCACGTTGACGTCGCAGGTTAAGTGACTGTATCGTTAACAACCCATAACGTCCCCACTGCAGGGGCACGGGTCTCTTCCCATAATCGGGAAGGTTAGGCCATACTCCACACACGGGGGCCAAGTCCATATTGGTGGAGGTTGTGGGGCTAGTGGCCAACCCCTGTGTCAGAAGTTTTCAAGCTGCCTGAAGGGCCTCCGACATGGCTTAACGACTGCCATGTAATGATAGCAGCCGGGACCAACGGCTTAACGTGCCTTGCGAAGCATGGAAACGGTCGAGATATATGCCACTTACAGTCAAACCCATCCAGGTTATAACTGTGTCTCTAGATAGTTAAGCTGCGTGAACCACGCAAGCCGCACTGAGCCACGACCGCTCGATCCAACTGACTACATATACGGTTATAACTTGAACGAGTGTGACTATTATTCGCACTTCGCAAGACACATTAAGTCGCTAGTGCTGTTTACTATCACTATTCTTTATGTTAAGCTGTATCAGAGACCTCATAGGCAGCCTTAGAACATTTGACAGTGACGTCGGCTACCTAGCCCTAGCCAACTAACTCCACAACCTAAACTTATCCGGATTTGGTACCCTTGTGTGGAGTATGACCTAACCTTTCTTTCCGAGCTATGGGAGTAGACGCATGCCCTAGCAGTGGCCACGATATGGGTTGTTATTATGAAAGCTGTTTAAACGCTGAATAGCACCTCTGAAAGTCCATTATATTCTTCCTAAACTGTAATTAAGAAGTTTCTTTCTACACTTAGGCAGGTACTTTATATAAAAATGTCTCCCACAAAGTATAGCCATTACTCTTGAAACTCATTACGTCAAATCATAAAGAAGCAATAAAATAATGGTCATTCTCTCTTATCGAGAACTTTTACGTGCTAACGCTGAAAGACGTCATAAAACTGCAACGACCGAGGTTTTCAAGTTACTCAGTTTAATATAGGGTGTTTAAAATATTAATAATACCTTTAGAGGCTGTGGACAAAAGAGGACCGTCGTGGGTTGCAAGAGAAGTCATAATCATGACTTACATGTTCATGTTTGTGTTTTTTTTATTGTATATCAAGTATCAATGTTTACTGTCGAACTATAATGACGTTATATAACTACTGTATTTAATGCTGCTATGTGCCTTTAATTCCTGTGAAGGTTCTCTATCCACTGCCACAGTTGGCAAGAGTTGACACTAGTTCTCGTGCCCAAGCCAAAACGCGATTTGCGAAATTTATATTATTTTATGAAAATAAATATGTCGCAGGGCCATTATTTAACGTTGTTATTTTTTGTCGGACAGAACCGGCCGGCGTTCGCGCGTGGGCACGATTTTTCTTGTGCGGCGTGGCGGTCAAAAGATTTAAAATATTTTAGTCACTACTTCATCACTATAAATGGCCTAGCCGTAAGTGATTTAACAATTATAATAGTCGACATTATGATAAGAAGAAGCTGCAGTAAAAAGCTTCTACATCTATTGTGCCACATCCTTTATATCAAAAACATATAGAACATTCTGATATCAATTTGTATGAAATTGTATTGTACGTTAAGTCCAGCTTATTTTGCGGCAAATACTTCTTCTTTCTCCACATCCTATAAAACTTGGCCTCTTTAAAGAACGGTGCTGGCGATGCCAATGGCGGTAACATAATACTTTAAGTATAAATGGGCACTTAAGATCTTAAAAGACTGATCTTCCGAGGATGGGGACACGCAAGTAACCAGGTATACTGACCTATCACAATTCGTGAGGACGAGGCTACCGGTATAACTGCCATTTTGTCTTAGCCCTCTCGGCCTGGCAAGGCACTGATAATTCTCCTGGGTTTACAGATGCTTAAAGTCAGCGGTAGTCACTTTCAATCAGTTTGGACATCACAGTGGAGCCACTTCATAAAATCAATAAGACTATTGACGTTGAAAATGACACTATTTTGGTGAACTCGTTAAGTATGTCAGTTAGTCAATAAAGATGGCTATGACTGGCAATAAAACCAGTTGGAATCAATTTTCACGTACACTAGCGCACAGAGATATCTGAACCTCTAAGTTTAAAAACATAATTCGCACTTTGCTTCGAAACACCATCTATCGCAATTTTCAACTGGTAGGTGTCTACTCTGTATTCCATCCATTGTTACATACAAGGTGTTAACAAATTAGCTGTCATTACTTAAACTGGGGCTTCTAGTCATGAAACTGAACAACTTTCCCAAAGGAAGCCATAGTGAATTCGCAAAAAAATTGGCCTTACCATACTAAGTGGGCCGATTAGGTGACCGACTTGTTATAGAAAAGAACAAAAAAATTATCGCGAAATGACCATGGGATCTTTGGGAAAAGTTGTTCAGTTTCCCCCAGTTTAAGTAATGATCACTAATTTCTTAACACCTTATACAGGGTGTAACAAAATTGGCGTAGAACCCGTTAACTGGGGATTCTACTCATCGTACTGAACTGAACATTTGTTCTACGACTTTGCTCAAATCGTAAAAAAAAAAAATTTTCACTCTCCATACAAAAATGGCAAAACAGATGATCAGTTTGTATGGAGAGTCCAAAATTTTTTTGCGATCTGAGCGGGATTCTACTCATCGTACTGAACTGAACATTTGTTCTACGACTTTGCTCAAATCATAAAAAAAAATTTTGACTCTCCATAAAAAAATGGCAAAACAGATGATCAGTTTGTATGGAGAATCCAAAATTTTTTTGCGATCTGAGCAAAGTCGTAGAACAAAATTTGTTTAGTGCTGTTAGTAGAATTCCCAGTTAACGGGTCCTACACCAATTTTGTTACATTCTGTATAAGGTTCAATCTTTCGTGATACACGATGTTACGGGGCATTCAGATATCTTTGTGTCTGTAAATACTAACTACTGAGAACATTTAAAGCAAGCTTTTTGTAAAGACCGGTCCTTACAATAAGGTCTTTGAATAAAGGAGCGTTATTACAGCTCGTTCAGTGCCATCCTTAGTGTGATATCCTTTTTAACAGTAATACTGTAAATTCCAGTATACGAGGTATCATCATAGTCAGAGATATTACAGGTGTCGGAAACTGCTGAGAGTCTCCTAGTGGAGACTGGAGTAGTCTCCAGACATGACCCAAGTGTGTGGGTGTGACTCTTCATAAAATACAAGAACAAAAACTTTAATATACTGTTTCCACTTAAGTACATATAATTGTTGTAAAATTATATTATACAATGTAAAAAAGTATGTTTTGTAGTATGTAAAAAAATTGCTGTAGGAAAGCTTAGAAGGAGCCCATAGTCAAATCGCTAAAAAATTGTTGGACACTTCATACAAATCGATCAGCCAAGCGCGCAAAATTAGTATGAAGAGTCCAAAAAATTTTTTGCTATTTAAAAAGGGTACCTTAGGGAATGTTGATCAGAATTAGGTGTAGAAGCACTGATTAAAATATGACGTATTACTAGATTTACATCCTGTATATGTCAGTTTGATTTTCGACCATTGTTTTCAATGAAAAGTTACTTTTACCGACCGCACACAAAAATAAAACTATATTATCGTTAACTTCAGTGAAATATCAAGTACGTAGCGACGTTACTTTCTGCTTTTATCCGTAAATGAAAATAAAGTCCAACAAGCAATTCTTGAAGTAAACTGTAAATAAACTCTCATACATTTCAATTTGCTTCGTTGAAAACTTTGGTTGGTTTAAAGCACGTCTCGAGAAGTAAAGAAAACGTTAGTCGCATAATAACAGAATTTCATTTTTGAATGTATGAATATACAACAATTCTATAAAGACTAAACGGAATAAGTTTTTTACTACAACTTTGCCCTAGTTGTATTATAATGTCCAGAAATATCTTACTTTTTGTTTTTTACATAGTTTTTAACCGACTTCAAAAAAAGGAGGAGGTTCTCAATTCATCGGAATCTTTTTTTTATGTATGTTCACCGATTACTCGAAGACACCTAAACCGATTTCGGAAATTCTTTTATCGTTTAAAAGGGTATACTTCACAGGTGGTTTCATATAAATTTTATCGAAATCGATTAAGCGGTTTCTGAGAAAATCAACAAAAACATAGCAAAATTGGAGTTGTTGCGATTGAAGTCGGTTGTTTTTAACGTATTCAGCGTGGTCAATTATTTTACCTCGGTTTCTTTTTTCCATGATTTTTTTTATGAATTTCGCGTGTAAAATAATTACAATACAATTTACGTTTCTCGTCGTCATGGTCGTCATGGAAATCCTTGACGTCTATTGCCTGATGATGATTTTGATTTAATAACAAAAATAGCGTATACAAAATAGGATATTATCCCAATGAAATTTTGCATCTGCTGCATTTTGGGGATCGGATAATTTGCAACTTTACCGTGTCGAGTTCCTGTTAACTTCTACATTCGGTTAACTTACACTGCAGTTTCCAGTTAACTGTGTTTTATTTGAAGACGAGAACTGTAATATTAAAATCTGGAAGAAAACTGAATTGTTAACAGAAGTGTATAAATGAATGTATCATTATTATTATAAATTATTTTTTATTGTATTACGGTGTACTCAGTTACTTAAATTATGGGTAAAGAATAAAAATGAACTTTTCCTTTGAAAAAACTTTATATTGTATTTATGAATATATTTTATATTTAACATGTTAGTTATCTAAAAATGTCTTGGTGGAATATTTTTATAAGAGAATGTAAATGCGAAAAAATAAAACATTTAATAGTCCATGTTGATTTAGGTTTAGGGCAGTGTGAATGATTAAACACAACTTGTTCTACTTTTCTTGGTTATACTTACAAAACTTATTGCACTAATGTAAAAAACGAATTATATTTTCAGGACTCGACCACACATTTACAGGGTGTAACAAAATTTGTGTAGGGCCCGTTAACTGGGGATTCTACTAATCGCACTGAACAACTTTTGTTCTACGACTTTGCTCAGATCGCAAAAAAAATTTGGACTCTCCATACAAACTGATCATTTGTTTTGCCATTTTTGTATGGAGAGTCCAAATTCTTTTTTAACGATTTGAGCAAAGTTGTAGAACAAAAGTTGTTCAGTACGATGAGTAGAATCTCCAGTTAACGGGCCCTATACAAATTTTGTTACACCCTGTAAATGTGTGGTCGAGTCCTGAAAATATAATTCGTTTTTTACATTAGTGCAATAAGTTTTGTAAGTATAACCAATAAAAGTAGAAAATAAAATATATTCATAAATACAATATAAAGTTTTTTCAAAGCAAAAGTTCATTTTTATTCTTTACCCATAATTTAAGTAACTGAGTACACCGTAATACAATAAAAAATAATTTATCATAATAATGATACATTCATTTGCACACTTCTGTTAACAATTCAGTTTTCTTCCAGATTTTAATATTACAGTTCTCGTCTTCAAATAAAACACAGTTAACTGGAAACTGCAGTGTAAGTTAACCGAATGTAGAAGTTAACAGCAACTCGAGACGGTAAAGTTGCAAATTATCCGATCCCCAAAATGCAACAAATGCAAAATTTCATTGGGATAATATCCTATTTTTAACCAACTTCAAAAAAAGGAGGAGGTTCTCAATTCGTCGGAATCTTTTTTTTTAATGTATGTTCACCGATTACTCGAAGACGCCTGAACCGATTAGGAAAATTCTTTTTTTGTTTAAAAGGGTATACTTCACAGGGTGGTCCCATATAAATTTTATCGGAATCAATTCAGCGGTTTTTGAGAAAATCAACAAAAACATATCAAAATTGGAGTTGTTGCGATTGAAGACGGTTGTTTTTAACGGTTTCAGCGTGGTCAATTATGTATACGCTATTTTTGTTATTAAATAAAAATCATCATCAAGCAATAGATTCAAATAGACGTCAACTGATGCACAAAGCCGGAGGCTTTCCATGACAACCATGACGACGAGAAATGTTAATTGTATTGTAATTATTTTACACGCGAAATTCATAAAAAAATTCACGGAAAAAAGAAACCGAGGTAAAATAATTGACCACGCTGAATACGTTAAAAACAACCGACTTCAATCGCAACAACTCCAATTTTGCTATGTTTTTGTTGATTTTCTCAGAAACCGCTTAATCGATTTCGATAAAATTTATATGAAACCACCTGTGAAGTATACCCTTTTAAACGATAAAAGAATTTCCGAAATCGGTTCAGGCGTCTTCGAGTAATCGGTGAACATACATAAAAAAAAGATTCCGACGAATTGAGAACCTCCTCCTTTTTTTGAAGTCGGTTAAAAACTATGTAAAAAACAAAAAGTAAGATATTTCTGGACATTATAATACAACCAGGGCAAAGTTGTAGTAAAAAACTTATTCCGTTTAGTCTTTATAGAATTGTTGTATATTCATACATTCAAAAATGAAATTCTGTCATTATGCGACTTACGTTTTCTTTACTTCTCGAGACGTGCTTTAAACCAACTAAAGTTTTCAACGAAGCAAATTGAAATGTATGAGAGTTTATTTACAGTTTACTTCAAGAATTGCTTGTTGCACTTTATTTTCATTTACGGATAAAAGCAGAAAGTAACGTCGCTACGTACTTGATATTTCACTGAAGTTAACGATAATATAGTTTTATTTTTGTGTGCGGTCGGTAAAAGTAACTTTTCATTGAAAACAATGGTCGAAAATCAAACTGACATATACAGGTGTAAATCTAGTAATACGTCATATTTTAATCAGTGCTTCTACACCTAATTCTGATCAACTTTCCCTAAGGAACCCTTTTCAAATCGCAAAAAAATTTTTAGACTCTTCATACTAATTTTGCGCGCTTGGCTGATCGATTTGTATGAAGTGTCCAACAATTTTTTAGCGATTTGACTATGGGTTCCTTGGGGAAAGCTGAACAGAATCCGGAGTAGCAGCATCGATTAAAATTTGACACACGACTCGATTTACAGCCTGTTGTATACAACATCATTTTCTGCCGAAGACTATAAAGCTGGCAACAAAATAAATTTAAAGGTTCCAGACATCGGTAAGTAGGTATCACTGCTCGCTCTATACCTGCTGCCAAACAGCGTGCTATTTTTTTTTTTTGGTTTACTAACGAAAGCTTACATTAAAACGTCGAAAAAAACAAGGAAAAAAGAACTTACTTAAATGTAACATTCACTTATAGGTAAACACAACATGCGCCAAAACGTACTAAGTAATTAAATAATAACTACCTTTCACAGCCAGCGCAATTACCGGCATAATATGCGTTACATCTAAGTCCTTAAGGATCCGCAAGGCACTGATAAACATTTTACTATTAACAGCCTTTTATCTTTCATAGTAAAAAATCTACTCACAACTACAGCTCCTCGACAACACGGGCATAGTGAGAAGACTAAAACGGATCAAACCGTTCGAGTTAGTTTAGTGTGAGTGATAATTATAGTGGTACTTACAAAGAACAGAGAGAGCCATGGGAGCCATTTACCGTGGGAGAGCCATGCTTCGGTACGAATGGGCCGGCTCGACCGGAGTGATACCACGGCCTCACAGAAAACCGGCGTGAAGCAACGTTTGTTGTGTTTCGCCGTGTGAGTGAGGGTACCGGAGGCCCAACCACCCGCCCTCCCCATTCCCCCTTCCCCCATCCCATTTCAAAGGTCGGCAACGCACTTGTGACTCCTCCGGTGTTGCGGGTGTCCATAGGCGACGGTAATCACTTACCATCAGGTGATCCGTCTGCTCGCTTGCCATCTATCCCATAAAAAAAAAAAAAAAAAAAAACACATGAACAAAGTGTCTTCCCCTTAATAGAGACAATAAGAAAAGTGTTAATGGACACATTCTTTAATAATATCATGTAATAGTTTAAGTTAAATGTAAATTACTTATTAGTCTTTAGACTAGATTGTAATATTGATAAGGATTTATTTAAATAAATCTTTGTTAAACAAAAAAAAACAACTACAGCTTCTTCCCTCCCTTTCTATCTCTCTTGTTCACTCACTCACTCTTTTGATGCTTCCGTGTATATTACATTATCTTATTAAAGCCAAACGCTATTAAGTTATTACCCGAGGCGTAATTCCTCCGGATGAGATGTATAATAAATTATGACACACTCTTGGATGATATTTTGTCAATTTGAAACTTTATTACTTAATGATAGAGTCCAATACGACGCTGGTAGAGAATTTCCTTAGTAATTCTGAATAAATACTGTACTAAATTGATATCCCTTGAGAGGATAGAAGATTATAGTAGTAATAAGAATATTTAATTTAATTACTTAGTATATTCATTAAAATTCCGTGCATAGAAGAATAAACTGTTTGAACTTTTCAATAAAATTTTGTGAGATAGGTCAGAAATAATTATTTTTGGTACACAAAAGTATAGGTGGTGGTGGCTGGTTTTATACCGACTTCAAAAAGGGGGAGATTCTCAATTCGACTGTATTTTTAGGGTTCCGTAGCCAAATGGCAAAAAACGGAACCCTTATGGATTCGTCATGTCTGTCTGTCTGTCTGTCTGTCCGTATGTCACAGCCACTTTTTTTCCGAAACTATAAGAACTATACTGTTGAAACTTGGTAAGTAGATGTATTTTGTGAACCGCATTAAGATTTTCACACAAAAATAGACAAAAAACAATAAATTTTGGGGGCTCCCCATACTTAGAAATGAAACTCAAAAAATTTTTTTTCATCAAACCCATACGTGTGGGGTATCTATGGATAGGTCTTCAAAAATGATATTGAGGTTTCTAATATCATTTTCTTCTAAACTGAATATTTTGTGCGAGAGACACTTCCAAAGTTGTAAAATGTGTGTCCCCCCCCCCGTAACTTCTAAAATAAGAGAATGATAAAACTAAAAAAAATATATGATGTACATTACCATGCAAACTTCCACCGAAAATTGGTTTGAACGATATCTAGTAAGTAGTTTTTTTTAATACGTCATAAATCGTAAACCGCAATTTACCTTTCATTCAAGTTACATCGAACTACAAAAACTTTTATATTATGTTACTTGCTGCTACGGAACCCTTCATGGGCGAGTCCGACTCGCACTTGGCCGCTTTTTTTATTTATGGCATAGGTGGCAAACGAGCAGACGGAACACCTGACGGTAAGCGATTACCGCCGCCCATAGACACCCACATCACCAGAGGAGTCACAAGTTGCCGTCCTTTGAAATGGGAGTACGCTCTTTTCTTGAAGGTTTGAATGTCGTATCGGTCCGGAAATACCGCAGCCGACAATTCATTCCACAGTTTGATAGACTGTATGTTTTTTGTTTGTTTGTTACGCGATTACTCCTCCAATTATGAATTGATTTTGATAATTCTTTTTTTGTTCGGTAGGTCAAACTTAAAAGGTGGTCCCATTTAAATCTTATCGAAACTATTCAGCGCTTCCTGAGTTAGCAAAATTATAAATAGTTATTTGTTATAAATTAAATTATAAATATTAAAGTCGGTTGTTTTAACGTATTTAGCGCTGTCAATTAACGAGCGTAAGCAGTAGATTCGGAAGGCTCTGAAAAGAAGAGATTATAGACGAAACGGAGCTCCTTTTTACCTAACTGATTACGGCGAAGTAAAAGGGGGTGACGATTTAAGTTAGTTGAGCGAATGGACTTGAGCTTTAAACCGTAACGAAGATTGTCGAGATTCAGCGTGGCTTGCGTTGTCGCATCGACCACGCATTGTTAATGGCATATTTTATCTCCCGTACTAAGCAAGATTTAAGCCGTTCGTTCTGGTTACTGTTACTAGACTGCACTGATGATCTATATTAAACGACTTATAGACGACTTTGAAACTTTTGATATTGTTCGTCGTTCGTCGTTCCCTTCCCTCAATTATGGTTGAGGGGAGCGATGGCTGACTCTCGCGTTATACTCGTAATCGGGTGCCGTCCATGTGAACTGGCCTGCTCTTGTCATTGGTTTTTGGAATTGTTAGTCATTAGCTACAAATATTTTGTTCTTTTATCTCTTTTGAATCCTTTCTCTCTTTATTCTTATTTTTTCATATTTTATTTACAGACATGACATTGTATAATTCATTTATTGATCTAGCATTAAGATGCAATAGAATATAAGACTTTTTTTTTTAATGTGTTGGAGGGAGTTTCTTTAGGGCCCGCCGTTTCTTCTCACTCCGCAAACACTTCCCGAAACGGTGGGTATACGAGTTCCGAGTGGTAGGAACCTCGTATTAGGTAGATAAAAGAATGACGTTCGAAAAGTGTAAACTGCTACCTACTTCGAATAAAATATTTTCATTTTCACTGGAGTAGCCCACTTACCCCACAACCTTCGCCAATCCGAACTTGGTCCCCGTGTGTGGAGTACCTATAGCCTTACTTTCCCGAGGTATGGGAGGAGAAGGATGTATTTAAATATTGTATTATAATTTATATGCTGACCTCGGCTAGATATGAGAGACCTCTCAATAAAAAACATCTTGTAATCACCATATTTACGACAAATAAAGAATTTTTGAATTTTTTGAATTTTTGATCCATGCCCTAACCGTGAGGACGTTATTTTTGACAACAATGGATTGATAATTAAGAGAATTCATTCTCTTATCACTGTCGGCCTTTTATTATCATTATCATGACATCAACCTTATTATCAAAAAGACAAGAGATTAGTTTTAGATGACATGTTCCGCCACTGTATACAAAATTACATCAAAAAGTTATAATTAAAATTGTTCGACCAAACTATTCTTTTATGCCGCCATCTGTTACAAACTTGTTTCATTTTAGATATATCCAATAAGTAGAAAAGTTCGCAAGTTTTGCAAAATACTGTTTGCAAAAAAAATACGTGGTGCGTTAATAAAAAATTAAATAAAAATAATACAAAAATGTACTGTCAAATATTTCCGTTTTGTCAGAAGGGCGACAAAGCACTAGGCTTTCAAGACTTTTTGATCGCTGATTGAAACTTTAAAAATAATACTTATCCGAATCAAATCAAAGCAAATCAAATTGTAATATTCAATTCGGGATCGTAAAGCGAGTCCGATTTACACTTTGCCCGTTCTTTATTATTTGCACTAGCTACTGCAAGCCACTTCGTCTGCATGGTCTTCCGAATTGTCATTTACTAGGTGATCCGTCTGCTCGTTTGCCACCTATATGTTTTAATCCATATTATAAACGTTGACATGTAATGATTTTATTTTCTTTTTTATATTATGAATAATTTAAGGCTATGTAAAACAGAGATTTTAAAAAAATATTCTTGTTTATTATTAACCTATATACTTACATTAATTAATTTGCATGCTATCATAAAATATAGTTGAACAATTGAATCTAAATATGACACTTACCCTAAAAACTACTGACTGTACCTTGTTTATAAGCAAATAAAGATTTCTATTCTATTCTATTCTATAACTATACTAGTGAGTATGCCTTTCATCCAAATTTCCATCCGTTTAGCCGTTTATGCGTGAATTAGTAACAAACATCCAAACTTTCACGTTTATAATGTAAAAATTGGGTTAAGTCATGGATTACTACTGAACAATGCATTTGTAAATTTCAATTTATTACACCATTTTCATATCAGCAACTTCGAGTACTTAATAATTGAGGCGCTAAGAGCAAGAATGGTTTAAGCAACATTTTTTGAAAATCTTGTTCTTGTTTTCTACGCATCGCTAATGATGTATACCTTGTAACTTACATGAATAAACGAATAATTTTCTAAAAATTAATATTCTATAATAAGATATCTCATATCATATCTCAAACATCTCCATTAACCGAAAATGGGGCTACACCATTATTACTCTCAGCACCTCAAGTAGAGATAACATGTTTATCTTTATCCAAAGACAATACTGCACATCTCACTTACAAACCAGTACAAGGGATGCAACTTTTACACGAACAAAGCCAGCTGCACTACTAATGGTTTGAACTTGGAACCAGATTATCTGATGTGCCAGTGCTGTATGCGGAAGCTTGTACGAGTACAGTCAGCAGCGAATTTATGTAAACAATACCATTGCTATTCAGCAGTTGGTAGCGAATTTGTGTGAACTTTGCTACCACCATTATCATCAGCCGAACGACGTCCACTGCTGGACAAAGGCCTCCACTAAACTTTGCTATACAGTACCACGGGGTCTCATTTCATATAACGAAAACCTTAGTTCATTAAAATGACAATAGATGGCACGAAAAGTATCGATTTGTAATCGAAGTTCATGCAAAATGAAGAAAAAACCCATTAAGTTGCTAAAAATAAGTGTTTTGATTATTGAAATAATCTAAAAGTATGACAAAGGCTGATAATTCACTTTATTATCAATTTCTACAAATTATCTGATGACATCGATGCATGGTAACAAAATCAAAACTACTTTCGTCTTAACTTGTCAGAGTTGAGCAATGACACGTACTGAGTTGAGTAACAGTTTATAGCGCGAATTGATAGATGGCGCTGATACCACACGATTAAAAAACGTAATAGGTGGTATTACGTTTTGTTTTTCATATTTCAAATTTTGTATTTTTATTTAGTATTTAGTAGGTTATGTGCAAAAAAAAACAACAAAAGCAAATGAAGGTACAGGTAAGCAACCAGAATGTCTTCATTTATAGCCCGCGCCCTAGATGTCGCTAGTAGCGGTAGTTCTCAATGAGTGAAAAAAATAGCCCGAAGAATAGCCCGAGTTACGGCAGTCGCATTTCGTTGTATGACATGAGGTATCTGTACGTTAGTATTATAAAATCTGTGACAGTACTTTAAATCTTATTACTGTTAACGAGGAATTCTAGCATATTCTGGGTTCTACTCTTCCTAATTGAGACCATTACTCATCATACAGAACAACTTTAAACCTATTTCAACTATTAACCTGTCCTACACCTACAAATACGTATGTCGTTACACACTCATGAAACTAAACAACTCCCTCCAAGTAACATAATATCCTTAGATTAGAGTAATATAATATATAAACAAGTTTGCTTTATCATAAAAAAAGGAACTCCAAACAAATAAATCAGCTAATTAATCTCCTTTGGTGTTTCGGGTGTCTATGGGCGGCGGTAATCGCTAACCATCAGGTGATCCGTCTGCTCGTTTGCCACCTATCACATAAAAAAAAAGTTTGTCACCTTTGTATGGAAATTTCGAAAAAGTTTTAGCTACTTATTAGAGAAGCGATAGGCAGTTGCAGTTTGACTGCAACAACTCAAGAGTCTCATGATATTAAGGATTCCATAATCCATTAAGGCATATCCATTAAGACATATCCATCAGTACATAATTTTCCAAAATCTTTCAAGCTATTTAGGCTAAAATCTGAAAAACCGACACGAAACATTATATTTCCCCCTTCTGAAAAATTGGGTAAAAAATGTCTTCGTTTGTAACCATTGCAATTGAGAGAAACAAAAATATCTTCTTTGGTTCCGAAACACAGTTACGATGGCGGCCGATAGGGAAAAAATCAACTACATACGCTCGGCCACTGTACAAAAACTACTTACTAGTATAACGAACTCATGCATTCCCATCACGACTTCTAGTTGGCAGAAGCTCGCCTCATTTGACATAGCGGTGTAGGACGTACGATGCTGCATGTATGAGTCAATTCGCATTGTTTATTGGCTCTTTACAGGCCAAAATTGGAACCTGGTTTCGAATTGAAATTGAATAGATATTTTTTCGTGTGACTGTACATATTAATCTTACACGCAATTAAAAACAGTCACTGAACTAAAAACATCAGTATTTCATTTTATTGTTGTACATATAAAAGCATTTAAAAATAAGATCATTATAAAAATACTAAGGATCTCACATAGAAATGAGAAATTCTACGGTGTTTTTGAATTTCATTTCATACAATGTCAAACAATGACTTTGGAGAGGTAAATTCTTTAATTTATATTTGTGAGTTATGTATCAGAATCCAATTAAAAAAGAAAAGAAAGTTACAAGTTGAAAAGAAAGTCAATTTTCAACAAACTTCCAACAGAAGGCGAGCTTCTGAATTCGACTGAATGTTATAATGTTCCCCAAGAAACCTTAAGGTCATTATGCAAAAAGAGTATTGCATTCTATAATATAGGATGACTTTAAATTAGTTCTTGATACGAAAGGCTATGCATGTGCTCATGATAACAAATAACTTTCCCTAAGGAACCCATAGTCAAATCTCAAAAAAAAGTTTTGGACCCTCCATACAAATCGGTCAATGGACCGGCCAAATAAGTCTGAAGAGTCCAATTTTTTTTTTACATTTGACTATTGGTTCCTTAGGGAAAGTTGTTTGTTATCATGAGCACATGCATAGCCTTTCGTATCAAGAACTAATTTAAAGTCACCCTACATGAGCCGATCAGTTAATCACCTTTAGTATGAAAAGTCTTTTATTTCGCAAACTGACTACGCAAATCCGGTTACAACGTCGGTCAAATCACAAAGGGGCGTATCCAACAAATTCTTGATCTTGAGTTATACATATTAAAGACAAACTTAAAATACACCTAAAAATTAAAGGGAGTCTAAAAATCACTCTACTGTAAAGTTGTAACGATTTAATTATTGGTCATTTGCCTTTCTGGTATCCTGCGTAACACTTTTGGATTAACTATGTTTTTTATAATAATAATAAAATTGTTTATTTACAAGAAACCATAGGTTTTTTATACTAGGTCTGATTGTAAAATCTCTTTTCATTTTTTTTTTCAACGTGCACGTAAGTGTAAAAATATTTTGACTAGTACTACGAAACTTTACCACAATGTGTTTATGCAATTATTCGCGTGGGACATTGCGACATTACGAAATCTGCAATTTTCTGATCTATTTTTTTTTGTTTTAAATTTTTAATTTAATTTTAATCTATTTTGTATCTTAATTCCATTTAAAATTATGGAATGAGTTGTCTGAAATTTTTATTTTTATTATTATATTTGTTGCGTTTTTTAATTGTATAAGTGGGCAAACTGACCGGCCCAAAGAAAAAATAGCTACCGCCGCCCGCCTCCTGGCTTCTGTAAGTACATAAATCATCCCTAAAACCCGAAGTTTATTATTAGACTGAAGATTTAAGTCTAAACCTATTACAACCTCCTAACTATATCATCCCTAACATAATCCTTACTAAGTTAGTTACAAAATTCTCTTATTGATAAAGGGCTGAAGACAATATGATTTGACCTTTACGAAAATGAATTAAGATGAAAGTTAGGTTCTCATATATATAGGGTGAATTTAAATTAGTTCTTGATACGAAAGGCTATGCATGTGCTCATGATAACAAACAACTTTCCCTAAGGAATCCATAGTCAAATCTCAAAAAAAGTTTTGGACACTCCATACAAATCGGTCAATGGACCGGCCAAATTAGTATGAAGAGTCTAATTTTTTTTTTTTTGATTTGACTATGGGTTCCTTGGGGAAATTTGTTTGTTATCATGAGCACATTCATTGCCTTTCGTATCAAGAACTAATTTAAAGTCACCCTATATATACCTAAATTTAATCTGCGACGAAATTCTCGTCAAAGGCTTTGAGTAGACTAAAATATTATACCTATATACATCAATCAAATTTGTATTAATAATGAATAGTTTATTTTGGTACTATTGAAGATTAAAGGCAAAGTCATTTATAGTGTATAAAATATAAGTAAGTAAGCTCCTAAAATACCTAAAAAACAAATCGCACTCGAATTTAAAATTAAAAAAAATAACCATAGCTTCCACTTTTGAGACTGAATATGACATGTAAAATCTTTATTTTACAGAAAAAAAAATATTGTATTGTAGTGGTTATATACAGTTCTAAAAAAAACTTCTCACGTAAAATCTAAATAAAAATATAAATCTAAAAGATATAAATCTTATAACATACTGATTCTCCTCCTCTCTCCTCGTTCTCCAACCGATTTACAGATATCTTACTTCTTATCTTATCTTACTAATATTATAAATGCGAAAGTATGGATGTTTGTTTATTTGCTTGTTTGTTTGTTCCATTTTTACGCCGAAACGACTGAACGAATTTGGATGAAATTTGGTAGGTAGATAGATAAAAACCCAGAGGAATGTCTGAAATTTTTACTTTGTCACTAGATGGCACTTGACATTTTATTTCTCCCTAGACCCGATTCTGAAGTTCACGCAGACGAAGTCGCGGGCGGAAGCTAGTAAAAATATTTTTCACACAAATCGATCAGAAGAAAAGGCCTTTTTTGAGAATTCAGCACGGATTCCTTGCAGAATATTTTTTTTTCTTAAAAATTAATATTCTATAATAAGATATCTCATATCATATCTCAAACATCTCCATTAACCGAAAATGGGGCTACACCATTATTACTCTCAGCACCTCAAGTAGAGATAACATGTTTATCTTTATCCAAAGACAATACTGCACATCTCACCTACAAACCAGTACAAGGGATGCAACTTTTACACGTTCAAAGCCAGCTGCACTACTAATGGTTTGAACTTGGAACCAGATTATCTGATGTGCCAGTGCTGTATGCGGAAGCTTGTACGAGTACAGTCAGCAGCGAATTTATGTAAACATTACCATTGCTATTCAGCAGTTGGCAGCAAATTTATGTGAACTTTGCTACTACCATCATCATCAGCCGAAGGACGTCCACTGCTGGACAAAGGCTTCCACTAAACTTTGCTATACAGTACTCTAAATCTTATTACTGTTAACGAGGAATTCTAGCATTGCATATTCAGGGTTCTACTCTTCCTAATTGGAACCATTACTCATCATACAGAATACCTTTAAACCTAATTCAACTATTAACCTGTCCTACACCTACAAATACGTATGTCGTTACACACTCATGAAACTAAACAAATTTCTCCAAGTAACATAATATCTTTAGATTAGAGTAATATAATATATAAACAAGTTTGCTTTATCATAAAAAAAGGAACTCCAAACAAATCAATCAGCTAATTAATCTCCTTCGGTGTTGCCGGTGTCTATGGGCGGCGGTAATCGCTTACCATCAGGTGATCCGTCTGCTCGTTTGCCACCTATCACATAAAAAAAAGTTTGTCACCTTTGTATGGAAATTTCGAAAAAGTTTTAGCTACTTATTAGAGAAGCGATAGGCAGTTGCAGTTTGACTGCAACAACTCAAGAGTCTCATGATATTAAGGATTCTATAATCCATTGAGGCATATCCATTAAGGCATATCCATCAGTACATAATTTTCCAAAATATTTCAAGCTGTTTAGGCTAAAATCTGAAAAACCGACACGAAACATTATATTTCCCCCTTCTGAAAAATTGGGTAAGAGATGTCTTCGTTTGTAACCATTGCAATTGAGAGAAACAAAAATATCTTCTTTGGTTCCGAAACACAGTTACGATGGCGGCCGATAGGGAAAAAATCAACTACATACGCTCGGCCACTGTACAAAAACTACTTACTAGTATAACGAACTCATGCATTCCCATCACGACTTCTAGTTGGCAGAAGCTCGCCTCATTTGACATAGCGGTGTAGGACGTACGATGCTGCATGTATGAGTCAATTCGCATTGTTTATTGGTTCTTTACAGGCCAAAATTGGAACCTGGTTTCGAATTCAGTTGATTGAGAATTGAAATAGAATAGATATTTTTTCGTATGACTGTACTTATTAATCGTACACGCAATTAAAAACAGTCAATGAACTAAAAACATGAGTATTTCATTTTATTATTGCATAAAAGCATTTAAAAATAAGATCATTATAAAAATACTAAGTATCTCACATAGAAATGAGAAATTCTACGGTGTTTTTGAATTTCATTTCATACAATGTCAAAAAATGACTTTGGAGAGGTAAATTCTTTAATTTATATTTGTGTGTTATGTATCAGAATCCAATTGAAAAAGAAAAGAAAGTTACAAGTTGAAAAAAAAGTCAATTTTCAACAAACTTCCAACAGAAGCCGAGCTTCTAAATTCGACTGAATGTTATAATGTTCCCCAAGAAACCTTCATTATGCAAAAAGAGTATTGCATTCTATAATATAGGATGACTTTAAATTTGTTCTTGATACGAAAGGCTATACATGTGCTCATGATAACAAACAACTTTCCCTAAGGAACCCATAATCAAATCTCAAAAAAAAGTTTTGGACCCTCCATACAAATCGGTCAATGGACCGGCCAAATTAGTATGAAGAGTCCAATTTTTTTTTTGAGATTTGACTATGGGTTCCTTAGGGAAAGTTGTTTGTTATTATGAGCACATGCATATGTTTTGGTATCAAGAACTAATTTAAAGTCACCCTACATAAGCCGATTAGTTAATCACCTTTAGTGCGAAAAGTCTTTTATTTCGCAAACTGACTACGCAAATCCGGTTACAACGTCGGTCAAATCACAAAGGGGCGTAGCCAACAATTTCTTGATCTTGAGTTATACATATTAAAGACAAACTTAAAATACACCTAACAATTCAAGGGAGTTAGTTCTTTTTCTAAATGATAGCCTCGTTAACTACGTAAAAGCATAAGGCACTAAGTTCGAATAGTTCATCACTTTATAAAATATACTTTGTAATTCTAATGTTTGCATGTTAGATTATGGCTGTCTAAGTCGACCTGTCTTACATTTTTAATAACACCTAATGTAACCCTTGGACATGGCAAATAAATATTCATTTCATTTCGTTTCAGTAACTTTTTTTTAAATCACTTTACTATAAAGTTGTAACGATTGAATTATTGGTCATTTGCCTTTCCGGTATCCTGCGTAACACTTTTTGATTAACTATGTTTTTATAATAATAACAAAATTGGTTTTTTACAAGAATCCATAGGTTTTTTATACTAGGTCTGATTGTAAAATCTCTTTTCATTTTTTTTTTCAACGTGCACGTAAGTGTAAAAATATTTTGAGTAGTACTACAAAACTTTAACACAATGTGTATTATTCGCGTGGGACATTGCGACATTACGAAATCTGAATTTTCTGTTTTTTTTTTGTTTTAAATTTTTTTATTTCATTGTAATGTATTTTGTATCTTAATTCCATTTAAAATTATGGTCTGCGTTGTCTGAAATTTTAATTTTTTTTTATTTATTATACATATTTGTTGCATTTTTTAATTGTGTAAGTGGGCAAACTGACCGGCCCAAAGAAAAAATAGCTACCGCCGCCCGCCTCCTGGCTTCTGTAAGTACATAAATCATCCCTAAAACCCGAAGTTTATTATTAGACTGAAGATTTAAGTCTAAACCTATTACAACCTCCTAACTATATCATCCCTAACATAATCCTTACTAAGTTAGTTACAAAATTCTCTTATTGATAAAGGGCTGAAGACAATATGATTTGACCTTTACGAAAATGAATTAAGATGAAAGTTAGGTTCTCGTATATATAGGGTGACTTTAAATTAGTTCTTGATACGAAAGGCTATGCATGTGCTCATGATAACAAACAACTTTCCCTAAGGAATCCATAGTCAAATCTCAAAAAAAGTTTTGGACACTCCATACAAATCAGTCAATGGACCGGCCAAATTAG
Source organism: Coleophora deauratella (assembly GCA_958295455.1). Taxonomy (NCBI): domain Eukaryota; kingdom Metazoa; phylum Arthropoda; class Insecta; order Lepidoptera; family Coleophoridae; genus Coleophora; species Coleophora deauratella. The sequence continues at coordinate 14,678,645 of OY282400.1, read as the reverse complement.
TATGAAGAGTCCAATTTTTTTTTTGATTTGACTATGGGTTCCTTGGGGAAATTTGTTTGTTATCATGAGCACATTCATTGCCTTTCGTATCAAGAACTAATTTAAAGTCACCCTATATATACCTAAATTTAATCTGCGACGAAATTCTCGTCAAAGGCTTTGAGTAGACTAAAATATTATACCAATGATCTTGAAGGTTAAAATTTAAGCGTTTCTTGACATCAATCAAATTTGTATTAATAATGAATAGTTTATTTCGGTACTATTGAAGATTAAAGGCAAAGTCATTTATAGTTTATAAAATATAAGTAAGTAAGCTCCTAAAATACCTAAAAAACAAATCGCACTCGAATTTAAAATTTAAAAAAAATAACCATAGCTTCCACTTTTAAGACTGAATATGACATGTAAAATCTTTATTTTACAGAAAAAAATATATTGTATTGTAGTGGTTATATACAGATGTAAAAAAAACTTCTCACGTAAAATCTAAATAAAAATATAAATCTAAAAGATATAAATCTTATAACATACTGATTCTCCTCCTCTCTCCTCGTTCTCCAACCGATTTACAGATATCTTACCGCTTATCTTATCTTACTAATATTATAAATGGGAAAGTATGGATGTTTGTTTATTTGCTTGTTTGTTTGTTCCATTTTTACGCCGAAACTACTGAACGAATTTGGATGAAATTTGGTAGGTAGATAGATAAAAACCCAGAGGAATGTCTGAAATTTTTACTTTGTCACTAGATGGCACTTGACATTTTATTTCTCCCTAGACCCGATTCTGAAGTTCAAGCAGACGAAATCGCGGGCGGAAGCTAGTAAAAATATTTTTCACACAAATCGATCAGAAGAAAAGGCCTTTTTTGAGAATTCAGCACGGATTCCTTGCAGAAAGTTGTTTAGTAGTATGATACCGGGAGAGTTCTTTTTTAATACATAATACAGGGTGTAAGGGAAAGTTTTCCGTAAACTTTAAGGGCTTGCTCAGTAGACGAAACTGAACAACTTTCCACAAGAATGTTTTTCAGGAAACAAAAAAAAATCGGCTTCTCCATACAAAATTATAAACTTGATTGGACAGTTTGCATGGAGTAGCCGATTATTTTTCGTTTCCTGTAAAAAATTCTTGTGGAAACTTGTTCAGTTTCGTCTACTGAGCAAGCCGTTAAAGTTTTCGGAAACCTGTCCCTACACCCTATATAATAAAAGACGTAATATAAAATAAACGTAATATACGTTAACAACTAATATAGTCCCCACATCTGGGGCACGAGTCTGCCATGTTTCGGGAAAGCTATATTACCTATTACGGAATTATTTTCCACTAACAAATCTTAAGGAAATTATGAAAACTGTACTAAGCTAACTAATTTCATGGGGCTACCTTTTAATATTGTATGAAGATATTTAATAAAGTTGTTGTTAACGAAATTAATATAATTATTTTATATTAATAAAATTTAATATATGAAACTTAATGAAATCTATTAATACATTACCAGTTCGATCATTTTGCTCGAATTTTTTTTCCACTGTAAACAGGCTGTAATTAAATCTCTTTTGGATACATAAATGGAAACTCCTACGCATCATACTAAAAACGTTCCCCAATGACCCAATAATGAACTCAAAACCTGCTAACTTTGATGAAGAAGTTAAGAATATGATGAAGTTTCCGGGAGAGATCTTTTGACATTCTGTAGGTTCATTTGAAAAACTTGCTCAGTTTTTTAAAAAGCATCTACCATTTTGACGCTTATCAGCGATTAAAAAAGTCACCCTATATCTTGTGCTAGCTTCCGCCCGCGACTTGGTCTGCGTGGACTTCAGAATTGGGTCCAGAAAGAAAATGTTAAGGTGGCGCTATCTAGTGACGAAGTGGAAATTTGAGTTTTTAAGCATTCCTCCGGGAACCCTTAAATTTTCCGGGATAAATAGTATCCTATGTGTTAGCCAAGTACTTTATCTATCTATCTACCAAATGTTATCCAAATCCGTTCAGTAGTTTCTGCGTGAAAGTGGAACAAACAAACAAACATCCATACTTTCGCATTTATAAGATTAGTGAGATACTAATCACACCTAAAATATTCTATGTCCGCCCAATGAGTAAATACAAAAATAGAAGCGACGTTTGACGCCTATGCATGTGACGCAAACGCAATGAAGTGACAAATCATACGCAGGTGTAGGAAGCTCAGGTGTGCCAGATTATTGAGATATGAGTTATGTTAGTCAGTACTCTTGTTTACAAGTCGTGATGATCTAGGAAATTTTATGTCACTTGTCAAGACTTCTGGTTTCCTAGTATGTGTGTTAGCACATGGCGGAGCTCTGTTTTTAACCGACATCCAAAAAAGAGGATACTTAATTTAAATATTTAAGATTTTAAAGATTTATTTATGAACCAACAAAAATGTGAACATAATTGATATTGCGTAAACGGCTACATTAGTATAGTAAACAGCTACATTAGTATAAACTGTGTCACAGCTGTTTACGCCCAGCTCCGGATGAGAGTGGGTTCAAACTATAACAATTTTAGTTACAATTGTATAAAAGTACATTTAGTTACTAAAGAAATATTATTATACAAATTTCTTCACACATGAGATATAAAAACATATAAAGAGGTAAAAAACATATGTATGAGTGTGTGTGTGTGTTTGAGAGCGTGTATGTGAGTGTCTGTGTATGTATGTGTGTGAGTTTGTGTGTGTGCGTCTGTTCGTGCGCGTCTGTGTGTGTGTGTGTGTGCGTGTGTGTGTGTGTGTGCGTGTGTGTGTGTGCGTGTGTGTGTGTGTGCGTGTGTGTGTGTGTGTATGTGTGTGTTGCAGTATATTTGCTTATTATGAACTAATTATTCGATACATTGTGACTCCAGGCGGTTCCAAACAAACGGTTCAATACTTTTCGATTAAAAAATAGTTAAATTAAATTGTTTATAATAAAAATTAAAGTAGATGTGAAGTGTAAACAAATACTTTAATGTTTTTAGTCTGAGTGAAGTGCAAAGTGAAGTTATATTGATCTCAGACTAAAAAGTCTTTACTGGTAATGTGTTGACGTCACAGAAAAGAAAGAAATATGCAATCTTTTTGGTTGAAACAAAGACAATACAAAAAAGTTTCCCATTTATACGGCGCACTTAAGCTGCCAAAGCCTATTGCAAGAACCGAAGAATTTCGCTACAACAGGTGGACATATGCTTTGTTTCGTGTCCAAGTTTTTTTCCAAAATCCCTGACGCGGGAGTAAGCAAAAAGTATGGCCAAGCGCGAGAGGATATAGTATAGAAGGTGGTTCCGGCTATATATTTTTCTGTAACACAGTAAATTCTATTAATGAATTCTTTGCTTGTCACGACTGCATATTTTGAAATATTTTCACAAAAAGATCTTAAAGTTATATTTTTTGTAGTAACCGAAGTATAATTTTTTTATTTTGTTAACGATTAGTATAAAGACATTTTTGAGTATTTTTTGAAGTTAAAAGTTTATTGTCAGGCATTTAATAAAATAGGTTTAGGACCCATTTAATGAGGCAATCACATGCCTAACTACTTTTGTTCGGCGTCCTCGATGGAATCACAAAAAGAAATGGTCTTGTTGGACCATATTGATATGAAAGAATTGACCATTAATGTATGGAGTGTAAAACCATCAGGCGATCCATATGCTCGTTTGACACTTATTAGATAAAAAAAAAAAATTTTTCGTCGTTCATTTTTAAAGTCATAGAATAAACGTTGTCACGGATATGTTTACAACCTCCATTAAAAAAAACCTTGCTAACCATGCACTAAACATTTGGATGGGAATCCCAAAAACAATAAATCTTACCTTCTACCCAAAACAGAGAAGCATCTTGTTTTCTCGCACAAAAGCACCGTATATTTGTATTTTGGCGGCGCACCTGCTGAAAAAAATACCAATTAGTTAGCTAGAACAAAGGAGTGATTAATTAATGTAATCTTCTTTGTTTTGTTAAGAGCCCTTACAATGAGATGTCTCCCATACAAGTTTAAATACAAATTGAAAATGAACAGGACGATTCTATAAAAGATGTTTGATAAACGATTATCATATTATCAAGTTAGGTTTTTTTCGAAATTAAATATACCACATCTCATCTCATCTCATCTCATCTCACTAATATTATAAATGCGAAAGTATGGTTGTTGATTGTCTGTCAGTTTGTTCGTTTGTTTGTTCCGCTTTCACGCCGAAACTACTAAACGGATTTGGATGAAATTTGGTAGGTAAATAGATGAAGCATTCGGCTAACACATAGGATACTTTTTATCTTGGAAAACTTAAGGGTTCCCGTAGGAATACTTCAAAACTCAAAATTACCACTTCGTCACTAGATGGCTCTATCTTAACATTTTCTTGCAATTCTGAAGTCTACGCGGACGAAGTCGCAGGCGGAAGCTAGTACTTAATAAAACATCATTTTGCTTTTATCCTAAATAGTGATGTGACAGTATTTGAAAGGTCAGACCTTCCAAAAACATATTATATGTAATTCCTTAGAAAATACTAAACTGGCATTCAACAAAGGTTTGAAGTGGGTATATTAACATACTGAAGTAGGTCTGAGCTAACTGTCAGTCACTATTCTGATTTTTTTAGAAAATATTAAATAAAATACCCCACATTTTAGGCATGTTATATGTAGAAAAGATTATAATGTACATTTTTATTTTATTAAGTAGGTAGTTACATATTACTCGAGTCGTTTTTATCGTTATATAAATCATAGTATCATTTTTTTATCTATTTCCGACAGAAAAACTTTAATAAAATAAAACAGATAACAACACCATTAAACCGAAAGAGTTTGTATTGGCGTTGGCAGTTATCTGCATGCTACCATACATAAAAAAGTAGTATTAAAAAAGTAGTATCAAAATTTGGTAAGCATAAGATTTCACATTTTACTTTATTTGACCAGATGACCTTTTTTTGCCAGATGACCGTGTGTGATTTGTCCCAGATATTATTATCATTATTATTATTATTATTATTATTATTATTATTATTATTTGTTAAGTAGTTAAACGTAAGCCTTTATTTTTCTCCTTTAGTATTTAAAGACTGTATTGTACTGTACTGTACTCATTAAAAAATTGGAAAATACAGAGTCGGTATAGGATAGGAAAAAAAACCGAGCAACTGACCGGCCAAATTAGTATGAAGAGTCCAAAAATTTTTTTGCGATTTGACTATGGGTTTCTTAGGGAAAGTTGTTTGTTATCATGAGCACATGCATACCCTTTCGTATCAAGAACTAATTTAAAGTCACCCTATATATTCTTAATTCACTTTTCATTTTAGTGAATTTTCAATCGCACTTTTTTAGCACACTGAATAGGTGTTTTATTATTACCTGTCATAGATAAAAATATGAGTGTCATTATTTGGAAATGTTAATCAGTTTTTAGATTTTATATAAAACTCTACATGATCTCCGTTCTATGTAGAATGGTTAGATTTAACGCAGCCTGGCTCAGTACCCCTTAAATAGAAGAGAATTCGTAATGCTGCAGGTCTGCAATAAGTGTGGAAAAAGGTGTTTGCAGTGCTGCCACCGTGATGTACAGTCATCTGTGGCAATATGGACAACACCGGAATAATTAGCCTAACAGAAAACCGGCGTGAAGCAACGCTTGCGTTGTGTTTCGCCGAGTGAGTGAGGGTACCGGAGGCCCAACTTCTGAACATTTAAAATTTTTTGAACCGATTTCAAGAGATCACATTTATTAACAGCATTAAAAAAAATTAATATATTTTGCACTATTTGAAAGAAAATACGGCATGTTTTCAAAACAAAACAAAAAAAATACCGTCTCTTTAATAATTTAAGACGTGAGGTGACTTCACTTTACGCGACAATTTTCCACTTCATTAATAACGCAATGACTAATTACATTACAAGGGAGATCGATGAAGTCGCACCTGAAACGTGACGACATATGTCCTGTTTTGCGCAAAATGGGATAGTGATGTTGCACCTGAAACGTGAAGATATATGTCCATATCGTCACATTTCCGGTGAAACTTCATCGATCTCCCTTGTAATGTAATTAGTCATAGCGTTATTAATGAAGTGTAAAATTTACGCGTAAAGTGAAATCAGCACCCCCTGCCCCCTCACCTCACGTCTTAAATTATTAAAGAGAAGGTATTTTTTTTTGTTTTGTTTTGAACATATGCTGTATTTGGTTTTAAACAGTGCAAAATATATTAAAATATTTGAATGCTGTTAATAAATGTGGTCTCTTGAAATCGGTTTCAAAAATTATTTTTTCAGATTTTTCAAAGTGAATTCGGAGGCTCTTAATGATAACAGCGACCAATAATATTTTACACACGTCATTTCTACCCTATCTAGCACCTTTTCGTTGCTATTTAAAAAAAAAAGTTGATTTTCGGCCCACCCTATACTCGTTAGGTGGAAAATGTGCCCCTTACCTGCACCGTTTCCGTAACTGAGTATGTCGGTTATTTTAGAAGGTATCGAAAACAAATGTGATGATGTCCTTTTTTTTAAATTGGTCTTTTTAGTGTTTTATTTTGGAACTGCCGTGTGGCCAATGAGGATGCATTGTTAGCGGTTTTAGTATAGCCAAAACGGCGTGAAGGTTTTTGGAGTGCAAGATATTTATTTTATCTCCAGATTTATTTCGAATACGTTTTGAAGCAGAAGAGTATCACATAAACACAACTTTTTATACCCACTTGAAGGAAAGTATAGTGAAACACGTACAATATAGAATTTTAAGTTTAAATAATTTACCACACTGGATACGTTAAAAACAACCGACTTCAATCGCAACAACTCCAATTTTGATATGTTTTTGTTGATTTTCTCAAAAACCGCTAAATCGATTTCGATAAAATTTATATGGGACCACCTGTGAAGTAAACCCTTTTAAAAAAAAAAGAATTTTCCAAATCGGTTCAGGCGTCTTCGAGTAATCGGTGAACATACATAAAAAAAAAGATTCCGACGAATTGAGAACCTCCTCCTTTTTTTTGAAGTCGGTTAAAAACTATATGATATTATTCTTATGATAAACTGATTTGGTTATTTTATGAACTACCTACTTTAAATTTGTCTGGGAGTTTTCTGGTTTTAACTAAGTTATAATACATGACATATCCTAATTTGTAAACTATGGATATTAGAGGGTAGTGTGAACCAAACTAACAGAGCACTTTTATAAGTATTGTCACATCCATATTAAAATCAATGCCACTAATATTTGTATCACTAATTTTTATTATATTTTTTAACGATCACTGGCCTTTAAAAAATCGCTCAAAAATCCTTCACGAAACCACCAAACAGATCGAGGACAAATTCCGTTCCGAAATTAAAATTGAAAAACAAACTTTTTCAAATATTTCACTTGCAACTAGCACTTTTTTAAATTAATTCCTCGAAATCAAAAGAGGTCTCGTGAAGTGTTTTTGTTTCTTTTTGCATGAAATCTTTTTTGACAACTTACAGTAGTGCGCGCGCCTATTCGAACTACACTGTCCACTCAGCGATAGTCGCTGGCGCATCGTTTGCTGAAATCTAATTTAAGACGAAAGACTCATTCGGTCGGATTGTTAAGAGCATATTTTCGGACGTCACCTTTTAAACTGCCGTCGCCGAGCCGACTGATGTTTATTTAGTTTGCGTGTCATTCATACTTGAAAATTTCGCGTTAATAATAAACGCGAATCTAGATTATGCATGTTTACATTTAACACATGTAGAATCAAAAATATCTTGTTTAACCATGAGAAACATTTAGAAACTAACAACTTTAAAAGATACTCTCCCCAAGGAGTTATCACGTCCTAGTCTGGTATTACTTAACCTTTATATCTTTTCCAGCCGCATATCACGTTCTTGAAGGTATCGTCAACGAAATTCTGGAAAACAAATGTAGGTAAAAAACTGAGGTGTAATAAAATAATATTTATTTCAGACAAAAAGTAATAAATAGAATATTAGTAAGTTAGTTTAAATTTTTGCTTGTTATCTAAAGTAGAAGTTGTTAGTAGATTCAAAAATCCCTGTTTTATTTTCTTTGCGAAGTCCTTGTTTTATAAATTTCTTTGCGTTCGTTCGTTTGTATTAATTTTATTTCAACTATAATTAAGTATATCAAATAAATGAGTTTTTCAACTGATCAAGTTTTTTTAAAACCTAAATTAATTGTAAGTAAGTCAGTGTACTTTCCTGCACAAGTGCCTGAAATAAGTTATAAAAAGTTGTGTTTCTACGTGATTTCTATTTGTGATTATAAGCAAGTACTTATTACAGGTAAAGCTGGCAATATCGCAAATATACTAAAACCTAGTCTTTCATTTAGTCTAAATCTAGATTCTAGATAAACGTGTTAAAAATGTCTCAAACACGCTTCCAATTTCAACATTCTTGGCAAGACCGCCATCTGTTTATTGAAAGTTGGGTTAAGGTCAGATGCAGATGTGGTGATATGAGAAATAGTGAAAAGACATATCTTTACCTCTTACGTTAGTATTATGGCCTAACCTTCCCGAGGTATGGGAAGCACCATAGAAGATATAGGATGTTCTTAACGTTAATGATAATTAAATATACAGGGTGTTAAAAAAAGTGCGTTTGAAATTTTAAGGGGTTACTCAGAATCAAGTACAGAACCCAGGAAAAATATTGAAAAAATCCGCTCTTCAATTATTTTTTTTTACATTCTCATACTAAATCTAAATAGTGAATCGAGAATTTGTATGAAAAACTGCAAAACGAAATTGAAGAGCGAATTTTTTCAATATTTTTCCTGGATTCTATACTTGATTCTGAGTAACCCCTTAAAATTTCAAACGCACTTTTTTTAACACCCTGCATATACAGGGTGTAAGGGACAGGTTTCCGAAAACTTTAAGGGCTTGCTCAGTAAACGAAACTGAACAACTTTCCACAAGAATTTTTTTCAGGAAACGAAAATATAAATCGGCTTCTCCATACAAAATTATAAACTTGATTGGACAGTTTGTATTGAGAAGCCGATTTATTTTTTAGTTTCCTGAAAAAAAAACTTGTGGAAAGTTGTTCAGTTTCGTCTACTGAGCAAGCCCTTAAAGTTTTCGGAAACCTGTCCCTTACACCCTGTATATATATTTTTTGGAAATAACATTATTTATTCTCATTATTCCCATAACCATATAAGTTGACGAGAACGAAAATACTCATTTCAAATTTCCATGTACAGGTAGGTAACTAATATTTTAATTAGTTAATTTTATTTTCTTTGCAGGTGTGTTTTGTTTAAAGTATGTTGCTTAAAATCACTAATAGAAATCACATAAAAACATAAATTAATTAGGTTTTAAAAAAACTCGATCAGTTGATGAACTCATGTTAGCCACCAAAGATGTTAAAATTATTTGGATATACCGATAAACAGTACCGTGTCCTACTCATTGTCAGGCAGGATAAGCGGTCCTGCTTCATTGCGGTTTGCTTGGTCATGTCAGTCTCGCAGTTTAACTGACTACAGACACGGTCATAACTTGGAAGGATTAGACTAATAGTGGCTTTTTTCTCGACCGTTTCCGTGTTTCACAAGGCACGTAAATACCTCTCTTACTATTTTTCCTACCCATTGCTCTCTATGACATTTATTTATTAGTGCTAACGTCGCAGAATGAAGTAGTTCACCGTGGGGGAGCCATGCTTCGGCACGACTGGGCCGGCTCAACCAGAGTGATACCACTGCCTCACAGAAAACCGGCGTGAAGCAACGCTTGTTGTGTTTCGCCGAGTGAATGAGGGTACCGGAGGTCCAACCCCCCCCTCTCCCCCCCAATTTCCCAATCCCCCCATCCCATTTCAAAGGCCGACAACGCACTTGTGACTCCTCTGGTGCTGTGGGTGTCTATGGGCGGCAGTAATCGCTTACCATCAGGTGATTGAACCTATCACATAAAAAAAAGATCCCACTTACAAAATGGCGACATCGAGTAAGGTATTAATGTGTGGCTACACAATTATTGGTTAGCGCAATTAATCCCAAGGAGAGACTGTGGTTGCCTGGTGTTTCATTAAGACTATCTCTCTAAGATCTTTGTTGTTGGGTCCCTTAATTGGTGAAACGAGGTGTTAATATAGGGTGTAACAAAATATCATTCTGCCCACCGACTTTTACAAACAGCATTATAGATTTTCTGGGTTACTATGATTTATTAAGCATTTTCTAGAGATAATAATAACAAAGAAGATGTGTCTTTTGCGACGCGAACTTTTGATATTTTAAACATGTGAACTTTAATCAAACAAATCTCATTTATCAACTTCAAAATCGTACAATGCATTGAGATCCAATTTTAGACAAAATCTCATCTTCTTTCACACGTCATTAAATTTTTCTTATCAAAGAAAGTAAGTTATAAAATCTCATTAAGGGCCAGCACTCCCACAGTTTTGATGGTTTCATTGCTTCTATAAATAATTAATCAAATTAAAATGTTTACTACCCCTGACATTAAAAGTCGAATAGCTCGAATACCACCGCATTGTTTTTCATAAAACTTTGCTAAGGATCCCCGCGATGAAACTTACTTCCAAGTAAAAATAACCGTGTTTAAATCTGACATGCTTTTCGAATGCTAAAATGCCACAGACAGACGTGCAGACACACGAACTTAGATAGGCTTCAAACTTTTTGGAAGATAAAAATAACACCAAACGTTTATGGTTGTAGATATAATTGGTATTTATCGCTAGTCAAAGCGATGATGAGATACATATTTCGAAAACAAGAAAAATGCGACACAGTATGATTTTCAGTTGGTCAACAAGATAAACTTTCAGTATCGTTAAATTGCTATTTTTACTGACTCGGTAGCGGTCGGTTAAGTGGTTAGCGATCCTGACCTCTGATCCGAGTGTCGTGGGTTCGATCCCCACACAGGGCAAACTTTTCTGTGATGAGCAAAATTTTTTGCTCTGAGTCAGGGTGTATTATATCTATATATGTATGTATTTAAAAGTATTTGTGTATGTATATCAGTCTCTGGTTCCCAAGATACAGGGAACCCTAGTATGGGGCCAAATGACCGTGTGTGATTTGTCCCAGAAATTATTATTATTATTAATTTTTTGTGCTTATTTGGATCTGTTCATAAAAAAAAACAATTTTCCTTCTTTACTGATAAGTACTTCATCTTTTCATTACTTATTCTGTATAGAACCATAATCTTTATTAAAAATAGTATTTTCATATTGTATTTGAATACCCAACCTAGGGGGTACCGACCCTTAACTACGTTTATAATCATGATGTCATGTTTTTGATGACTTGATAGGACTGCCATCAATCAAACAGCCAGAGTTTATCGGAGGTAATGTACCATCTGTGACACTGGATGGGGAACATTGGGGAGACCTTTTCAGATGGTATCTGATAGTATGGCATATATGATAATAGGCATCCATATGTATACGCATAAATCAGAAATGTAACTTACTAACAGAAAATGCGTAGGTTTAGAAACTTAAGACTTGGGATAAACTGAAATAACCTAACTGTATTATTACAAAAATTACAGTAAAATCCAACTACATTAAAATGTATCCTATGTCAATTTGGGGATCTGGATGGAATCTAACGACATTTCTCAAGTGAAGCTTAAATCCATCAACCCTGCAGGCTGCAGAGCATGTCAAAGAAATATAAGGTGCTATTTAGTAGTGCTCGATATTTTAGTCAGTGCTTCTACTCCTGATTCTGATCAACTTTTCCCAAGGAACCCGTAGTCAAATCGCAAAGTTTTTTTTGGACTCTTCATACAAATCGATCAGCCGAGCAGCCAAATTAGTAAGAAGGGTCCAAATTTTTTTGCGTTTTAACTATGGGTTCCTTAGGGAAAGTTGATCAGAATCGGGAGTAGAAGTGCTGACTAAAATATCGGGCACTAATAAAGTAGCACCTTATAAATCCCTATACAAAATAACAAGAAATGGCAAAACAGATGATAATTTTTTTATGAAATGTCCAAAAATGTTTTTTTGTGATTTGACCAAAGTCGTAGAACAAAAGTTATTTAGTGCGATGAGTAGAATCCCCAGTTAACGGTTCCTACACCAGTTTTATTACACCCTGTATACATAAATACAAGCACTCTAAAGACTATACCTCCTTCTGGTGCAGTCAGGTAAAATACATTAAACTTAGCGTTAACTTACAATTATTAAGTGTTTTTAAAGGAATATTATCATTCTTACACAGCTATATTTGTTTCAATAAACTCATCGTGTTCTGTGCTTTGTGGTAACAAATAAATATTTTGATAGAATTTTGAAATTGAAAGCAAGATTGTCCAAAGAAACATCTGCACAATATTTTTAAAACGTAAATAATTGCTATCTGTCGAACCAGTTTTTATTTTATATTCGCTGATTTAATGACATTTAATTTAAATTAAATACATATGAGTTGTTTAGTAAAGTATTGAAAACATTGAATACGACATCTTTGTGATCTGGAATAAAACGTTAAGGTATATGTATATTATTTCATAATTTTAAGATATTCAATGCTAAGATCTTCAGTACAAACCTGAAGAAATGAGGAATAAGAAATTGTTATATATACAAGACTTTATTATCACAGGTCTCTGGACTTAAACAATCAATATTTTCAAGCTTTTGACCTGTTATGTATAGTGAGTGAAAAATGGGTGACTTTATAAAACGCTCATTTTTTCATTTAAAAATAAACACGTTTTCGTTTCTCCATTACTGTTTTAAGGCTTTATTATAAAAGTGTAGAGTCTTGAACTAAGATCATGTAACGTTTTTTTAATTACCTAATTGGCAAAGTTCTGCTAACTCCATACAAATATGATACATTTAAAAGGGAGTAACAAACATTTATACTTTGTAATTCACCTGGCTTTGTGTGATAGATATTAACAGAAGACGTTTTACTCTTGCGAGGGTTTATCCTGTGCATTGATGCCAACCACAATGGAACATGGCGTTTGGTAGCGAAGATGCCTGGTAAGATGGGAATTTTCGTTAAGTTAGTGTTTTAAGTAACAAAAAATAAAGAGGTTATTGCTTAGTGAAACCATCGTAGGCCAGTGATTCAAGATGTATCGTAAAAGATAAAGTATCCATGTGGTAATACCAAAATTAGGGGACTTCAGCAGCTATAAACTACTGGTAGTCTCAATAAATCTGAGATATTACTAGTAAAACCTGTCTCAGCGGCATTTGCTTAATGCTAGAACACATAAAAAAAACAACTTCTAGACTAATTTTACACAGAAAGAGTGCAGAAAATAAAATAATTAATAAATTTTAAGTAATGACAACGTTAAACCAGGCTGTAGATTAATTTGTTCACAACTCCTTGTTTCCCTTTAAAGGTCCCGCGGTGGGTGCCAATTTTTATTTGGCGCCCAGCATGTGACCAGCATGTTTTTACACGGTGTTGATATCTTTATCACATCCAAAAAATCCACTGGACAAAGGCCTCCTTCAAGAATTTCTACGACGACTAGTCTTGCGCTGCCCGTATCCAGGGGTTTCCTGCGGCCTTCACCAGGTGATCGGTTTACAAATTTGTATGGATTTGTAACCATGTATACTAGGGTGTCCCTTATTTTTCTAAGTTATTATTTTTTAACGCATAGGCTCTAATTTTGTGTATTTGACCCTAAAATACTCGGAAATTAATTTTTACCTTATTTGGAGCACTGTAACCCGTGCCGACTTGAGCGGGAACATGTTCATACAAGCCCCTACGCAAGTGCCGCGCGGGCGCGCTCGGTTTGTCACTTACTCTCGGATTGTCGCGTAACTAACACGTAATATTTTATATTTCGAAGATGTCAGTGGAACTGAGAAGTGCTAAAAAGAGTATTTTCTTGGTTGGTGAGGTGCATCACCAAATAACGGGTGCAAAATTGCATTCTAATCGACAAGTTCTCGCAGTTCTATTTTTTAATATTAGCGAAGTGAAACTGACTGTCAATGAAAGCGCAAATCTTGTAATACGGGAGTGTATTATATTCTGGAAAAAGGCTAGAATTCCTACCAAAGCTCTTCCTAACTGTGTGAAGAAGCTTGTGGATCTTTATCAAGTCTGGCGAGAGCTTCAAAAGAACCGCAAAAAATCACAGGATGTTTCTAAACGCCGTGAGGAGGATTTTCTAAAGGATTTGGATAATTTATTTGATATCGCTCACGCTGATTCTCTTAAAAGGATGAAAATTGAAGAAGATAACATTTTTCTACAAAAGCAAAGACAGCCAGGGCGCCTTGGTTGCTTGGCAGGTGTAGACAAAAAGTTAGCTGAGAAGGAAGAAAAGGCAAGGCAGAGAAAACTAGAAGAGGAGAAAAGGAGGCTCCAGCAAATGACTTTAGCGAGCTCATTGACATCTTCTACTTCACACAGCTTAACACCACCACAAGAACTACATGAAGGCCAATTTACCAGCTCTGAAGAAAGCCTGGAGGAACCTTTGCCTGCCACATCTCAATCTGAAAGTTCGGTAACTACTACAAAAAGAGGAAGGAAAGATTTTATCACACCTAAGTTAGTTGCAGCTTTAGACAGATGTCAACTAAGCATAAGAGATTCAGTTTATATAATTCAAGCAGTAATAGAAGCACTAGGTCTTTGTTGCGACGACTATCCAATTAACAAATCTTCTATTCAACGTATTCGAACACAGATAAGAAAGGATAGAGCAGAATCTATAAATTCCGATTTTCATAATAACGTGCCAGAAGTAGTTACAGTTCATTGGGATGGAATATTGTTAGGTACCCGGCCTAGATGTGAGAAGTTCTAAACAGGAATGCCTGCCGATCCTTATTTCCTTTGGAGAGAAGGAGCAACTTCTTGCAGTACCAAAAAAAGATAGTTCTTCCGGTAAAGATCAAGCTAAAGCTGTTTCAAACGCGCTTCATGATTGGAACCTTACTGATAAGGTTCAAATTATGTGTTGTGATACAACAGCATCTAATACAGGGCGCATAAATGGAGCTTGTGTGCAACAAACATTAGAAAGAGAATTATTACTGTTTGCTTGCCGCCATCATGTGTATGAATTGGTCCTCAAAAGTGTATTTGAATCAAAGATTCACCAAGTCACTAGCAGTCCCGATATCCCACTATTCAAAAAGTTTAGAGACGCCTGGAAGAACATTAATCCTGAGGCTGTCGAATCATGCATAGATTTCGTTAAACAGCATCTTTCTGATGCGACCATTAAGGGATCGCTGACCTTTTTCAAACATGAACTGCAGAAATTCATCGTACGGGACGATTATCGAGAACTAATCGAGCTATCCATTATTTACTTGGGAGAAGATAATGAGGGTAAAATTTAAATTCGTCCTCCTGACGCAATGCATCAAGCACGATGGATGGCAAGAGCTATTTACTCTTTGAAAATATGTTTGCTGCAGTCTCAATTCAAAATGAGCGTTAAAGACAAACGAGCATTGCAAGATGTTTGTTTATTTCTTGTGGCAATTTATGTGAAGCCCTGGCTCGGATGCAGTTTGGCAGTGAAGGCACCGAATCAAGATTTGCGTTTTTTAAAAGCGTTGAAAGACTATGAAAATGTTGACAAAGTAATTTCCAAAGCGGCTCTGAGTAAGTTCAGTCAACACCTGTGGTATTTATTAGAAGAAGTGGTGATATTATCACTCTTTGATGATGATGTTGATGAAGAAACCAAGGCGAATATGGTAACGAACTTAAAAAGAGAAACTGCATATGACTACGGGAAGCGATATGTTGCATCGAAAGAAGAGATGTCTGCCTCTTTGTATGGTAAGAGTTTTTTTAAATATTTTAACTGAGTTGTTTGTTCTAAATTTGGTTAATTTCCTTGAAATACCGACTAATCATATTGTTACAGGGAAGTCGTTGAGCGATTTCGTGTCAGCTAAAAGCAAAAAATGATTTTCGCGATTAAAAATTGATACCAGTATTCTTGAAGAAAACGTATCTTCGTGGGACCATAATGCAGCTTTCATCGAAGCTAAGAAGGTGTTAAGCTTAAAAGCTGTAAATGACACAGCTGAAAGAGCTGTAAAGCTTATGCAAGACTTTCATGGTTTAATTACCGCAGAAGAGGAACAAAAACAATTCTTGTTACGCTGTGTGCAAGAGCATAGAAAGCTGTATCCAGACTGCAAAAAAGAGACTTTAAAAAAGAAGTACCCTGAATAATTGTATAATTTTATTTGTTTGTCAATTAAAAGCATTACTCACATTTTTTGTTTCGTCAATTTTTACCCAAGATATGCATATTAACAACGATCTAGCTACATATCAAGAAATACTCAAAAATAGCTACTTTTATAAAAAAATTGGGACCTTGTCGGCACGGGTTAATATTAACCTAGAGAGTTAAAATTTTGTATTTATGTGAGGCTTAATATTTAACAAAGAATTAGGGAGTATGCGTTTCAATAACCCAAAAAAAATTTTTTTCGTCCATATAAGGGACACCCTAATGTATACATATTAGGTAGGTTCAGGTAGGTCCAGGTAGGTCCAGGTTAGTTATGCCCAACTCGATTCTTTATTGCATTCTATGTGTTTACAAATGGAATGCACCAAAAAACTATATTCCTACTCGTTTATTTATTCGCGAAATTATTTTTTATAGTTTCCGTTTTTTATCTACAATTGGTACTTAAGTCCTTGATATAATCTCACATGGTAGCAGGCGAGGATGATGCCAAAGATGAAAGCGGACTTACCCAGATTCCCCAATTAGGCAGTTCATCAAGCAGATCGTGGCTGTATAGCCGGTTTCCACTCGAATCAGGAGGGTCCACCAGATTACGTAGAGGACTACCCTTTGGACGACAGCTAGTAAGCTTTTGTGTCCTACATCGGGCCAGGCTGGTATAACTGTGGTGAAAGTTCCTTCTGAAATAGTTTAATGCAATGGTATCTTAGGTGAAAAGTGGTCGTGGCTTTCTTTCTTTTTAACATGAAAAGTGTTAACACACATTTCCAATATTTTGGATTACTATATGTGCAGATAAGTGTTGCGAATATTAATGCGTGAATTTATGTATATGTAATAAATAGTGAAAAACGTTTAAAACAAGAGCTAATTTGGTTTGTATAATTATATCTTTGTAGTTTATCGGAATCATCATAAAGTAGATACCATTAAGTGACATGGTGCTAAGGGCTTACCAATTGTGAGTATAAAATTTGATAAAATATGAAATGTATTGTTTTGCGATTAGATCCCCCAATTAAAGTTTTAAACATGTTTTTTTTTTATTGATATAAATACAGTTACCTTTTGTTAAAGCCTGTTGTAGACCGTAATAAAGACATGCATATGAAAGATGCATGAGTTATAGAAAAGGCTTTGGCTTTCCTTATCATTCTCTTCTCTATGTCAAGATCATTATAAACTTTTTTCATTTTTACTGTAAAAATATCTAGTACTTCTTTTATATCGTCCTTGTAACAATACAAACCAATAACCTCTATATACAATATTGGCTGTGAAAATGAAAATATGAGTCGGTCACTTTCTTGTTTTTCAGATAGATTTTTTTGAGTAAATAGCGCATTAAATTCTGTTAATAACAACATCAAATGCAACACTGTTAATGTTATTAAAAATTTATCGTGACTTTAAATCAAATTTTTCGAAAAATTTAAGTCTTCAAACCAAAAGTTTGGAGCAGAAACAATATAAAGTAACCTTGTTACTCTATAAAAGAAATCTTTAGTTTTATTTATTGGCAACATTTCCGTTTTATTCGTCATATGTGGTATTTTTTTTCTATATTACTGAGCCTATTTTTCATGTAGCTCTTTTATATAATATAAATAAATGTATTTTTCAAGAAACAGGGCTGCATTGCGACTGGATTAAAATATGAGCAAGTATACTTTAATAAATTAATGTAGTTTTTTTGACAGTTGTTATTTTCAAATCAGTCAGTTTTCACAGATATCGGGGTCATTCTATAAAACACACTTTGTGATGAGGCAGGTTCTTGTCATGTAAGCTAATAAGTTGCGTCTTTTTGATAATTATCAGTGAGATGTAAATTTATACACAGATTAAAGATGTCGCATTTGATAGATGTCAGAATTCACTTTTGAAAAATGACAGTGTACTTATTATAGACACAAAATTTATTAAAAACCCGCCCACCCTGGCCCTTCTAAGCTGTTTTGCCTAAAAATTTGCAATAAGAACTATAATTGAAAATAATTTCAGATAAAATCTTGACAAGGCACGTTAAGCCGTTGGTGGCGGCTGCTATAATTAGATGGCAATCGTTAAGCCATATCGGAGGCCTTTCAGGTGGCTTAAAAAGTTCTGACACTTGGCCCCGTTTGTGGAGTATGGCCTAAACATCCCGATTTATGGGAAGAGACCCATGCCCCTGCAGTGGGGACGTTATGGGTTGTTAACGAGAATCTTGACTGGACACGTTTGATCGATATCTAGACACGCGGAGCGTGTCCAGCCAAGTTCATTTATATTACACTACATGGTTGCGCCAATGCGCCTCTTTTCTTACGCGTCTATTATATTATTATTCTAAATTATTATCTTTGCTTACAGTTCAATGTCTTTCAATGTCTTTTCCATCGTATCGTTCCCGCATCGCATCGCGAATAATAAATTAATTATAAAACCCTTTTAAAGAGGAAAGTGAACCGCATCATCTATTTCGCCATGCACAGATTTACTTATACAGAGAAACTGTCCACACAATCATCACTCCACATTCCATATTATCGTCAGTCATAAGCATACACCTCATACTTCGACTCCACATCGGTAAGTTTCATTTTTCCTTATAAAATATATAAATCTTTAAATCTCCCGCCTGGTTTGGCACTCAACGGCCAGCGGGTGAAGCCGCTGCCCGGCCCAACCACTACAGGAATACAATAAATAAAAATAAAGACTTATAACCCTTTTCCTTACTACGGTCCCATGGAACTGTCTATAGACTTTATGCCTTTTCTCATTAATTTATTATTCATGTATAATACATTTCTCATACGTAACGATCAGTTTCGGTTTCTTAGTAATGGCGGTCACTTGCATTTTTTGCGTCAACCTGCAAATACACTGTTCGTTATTACAATTAAGCACTTATATTAGATTAGTGGGTTTGATGCAGTCAAGATTTTTTCCTACTTTCCTTCTATGATTTATTTATTGATCGATCGATCGTTAACTGCGGGATTTTCCTTTATTGTAAAATATAATAGATCTGCTACTTTTTTTTTTGATAACACTCATTTTGGTAGGGTTTAAAAACAATTAATATAATGTTCCACAAAGAACCTACAACCAAAACATATCATTTTTTTTAATAAACCTAAAGGGTGACTCCTATATACACCTGCAAATCTCTTAATTCTATTTAGACGCCTCATAATTATAATGATTTCAACCTTAGTGCTACTATTCACAGGCTGATGCAAAAATTGAATTTTCAAACTATTGAAAAGAGAAGTGTACATTTAGTTCCTTCAACTTGGGTCGCTTCGCAACTATCATGAGTTCACGCTCCAGTTATGAAAGAGGGAAATGGGAAATAGTGTAAAAAAGCGGAAATCGTTAAAAAGCAAAAGCAACTCTTGCCGAACTGACGAAGCGACGAGCTCAAAGAGGAAGATCAAAAATATAAAGGCACATAGGTATACTGTTCAAACATAAATTGGAGTTTCCGATTTGGATAATTGGTCCGTCTTTTGTTCTTGCTTTTTGTTTTGATTATAAAAAGGGAAAATTTTTTCTTCCTGTGTGTTACATAGCTAAATTATAAGTGGTGTTATAACTTATAATTGAAGGGTCCACTTCAATAATTATGAATATCCAAAATTATTTTAATTCTAAGTAAGTGCGTCATACATTTTTTAACTATTTGTAAACTTAAAACCAAATTATCTTAAAAAAGAAAAAAGGACATCAATTATTATTGTAGTGTAGCCTTCATTTGTTTAAGCTTAGAAATGGTTAAAAATGACGAATGACGCACTTACTTGGAATTAAAATCATTTTGGACATTCATCATTATTACGGGGACCCTTCAATGTGTCTAAAATATATGATTCTCCTCATGTAACTATGCTTTGCGGAAATATGAGTTCCGAATTGTAGGAACCTCGTAAAAGTTAGACATAAGAACTACCTTCGAAAAAGCGTCGATGGCTAAGCGGTATTGACTTCGACTTCCTAACCAGAGGTCATGGGTTCAAATCCTGGCCAGTGCACCAATGAGTTTTTCGAAACTTACCTGCATTTTCATACCGACTGCTTTAACGGTGAAGGAAAACATCGTGAGGAAACCTGCACATCTGATTTCTAGATGTGTATGATGGTCGCGTTGCACACGTCCGTAGGTGTGAATCTAAATGCCCTACACGTGACCGCGGGTGATGCTAAGTGCAACACTAGGCAACCGCCGTCGAAACCTTGTGGATAGAACGGTTAAATGTGCCACACGACAAGAAGAAGAAGACCTTCGAAAAGCATATGAAAAGTTTACACTGTCAACGTTATAAATTGTCCATTACTCACACCAAAATTGGGAGATAACCTAAAATAATCCTTCAATCTAAAAGCCAAATGTTTCACGTATCTGCTTCTTTAAAATAAATGCTGTTTGGTTTTCTGTATTTTGTCGATAAATAAACGTTTTCTATTCTGTTCTATTCTTTAGCTATTTTATGGTGGTGTATGGTACTTACAATTTTAATCATTACTGTCTATGTGTATACTGAGCAATAGTGATAGAAATGTATCAAAATATAGGAAAACAAATTAAAAACTTGTTAGTCCCTATACAAATAGACAACCTAAGTTCTGTACTTACGTACGTGTCAGATCTACTGAAAACTGACAAAATTTTCAGTCCATTACTCTAAAGTGTTCGCAGGCACTTTTCAACATAAATACAGCTACTATCTCCATAGCTCCAACTGTTAGGGACCGACTCCATCAAACAATGACAAACTTTTTTTTTATCTTCAACTTTAATGGTGGATGAGAATAGAAAGAGAAAGAAGATTGACCACCTTAATTTAGGTGATATTTTAATGAAATTTGTGAAAATATTCAGGCTGTTATTATTCGAGTCAAAAATGACAACTTTTGTTTCACTATTTAAAAAAACGATAAAAAAATTCTACATTTGACTGCGGGTGTTGCAAATTCCAAAACCAGGCAACCGCTATCTATAACTTGAGAGATAGACGATTAATAAATATGGTTGATCTTTTAGGAGTTTAATGATCAGTTTATAGTAGAAAGCAGTTTATATTCAGTTTTTTCTACTTCAAAAAAAAACTATTACCTAAGTGCCACACGATAAGAAGGAGATAAAAAATGTTATCGCGCTAGTGAATAGTGTCCCTAAGAACCACTAGACAGCCAATGCCCACTGCAGGAGTGTCGCGCAAACACATTACGTACTCCACTCTGTCCGAACACGCTCTCTTTGGCCAAGTATGGAAATACAGTTCCCGCCTTTTAATGGGGAATCCCAATAAAACAGTATCGACAGTCTTGCTTTATATCAAGATTCAGAAATGGTCGAGTTATCGGTGGTAAATGCGATTTTTCATACAGCAGTTTATGTACTTTTAGTTCACTTCTAAGCGAACCAGACACTGTCAATAATGTTGACTTTTTTAACCCTCAGTTGGTAAGCCCTTGGTATCATTTCATCAGTATATCATAATTAGTATCAACAATCTCATAATTATATGAATACAGTCTGTCCTTCATTCCATTCCAACCACTACTCTACTCTGTCAGTAATAGTAATATTGATGAAAAATATTTTCATATTATTGATAGTGTCTGGTCCGCTTTACAGCATGAATATACTAGACATTATAGTTATTGTGGATCTGTAATATTGTAACAGATGTAAATTAAAGGTAACCTGAAGATTAAAATTTAAAAAAGTCTACTCAGTCTGCCCGACAGACCGCTGAGAATTTATTTAAAATTGTCTGTATCTTTTTCTAGTGCGTCAATTTTCCTATACTAAACCAATTTTATCGAAATCAGTTCAACGATTTAGCTGTAAAAAGGTATCAGGTAAACCCACAGAGTTGAAATGCGATATATACAGAGTGTACCTTCCCGAGTTATGGGAAGAGACCCGTGCCCCTGCAGTGGGGAGGTTATGGGTTGTTAACCATACATAGTGTTAAAACAAGTGCGTTTGAAATTTTAAGGGGTTACTCAGAATCAAGTATAGAATACAGGAAAACTATTTTAAAAATCCGACCTACAACTTTTTTTTTCAGTTTCTCAAACTAAATCTAAATAGCGAATCACAAGAATTTGTATGAGACACTGAAATATAAAGTTGTATATCGGATTTTTTAAATATTGTTCCCGTATACTTGATTTTAGGCTTTATACAAAAAATATTACATCTACAGGTGACAAATTTAAATGAACCAATACAGGGTGATAAAAAGGTGCGTTTGAGATTTTAAGAATCAAGTATACTATAGAATATAGGAAAAATAGTTAAAAAATCCGCTCTTAAAATTTCTTGAATATGAATAGTAAATCAAGAATTGGTATGAAAAACTGAGAAAACAAACCGGCCAAGTGCGAGTCGGACTCGCGCACCGAGGGTTCTATATAAATTCATAATCACACATGTCTTGAACTCTGTATCAAATTCTCAGGTACGCAATTCCTTGAAGCTGTGAAAAAATCAAACTTCTATGCCAACGCAATCAAGAGATACGGCCAAATATGCGGCATAAACGGCCGTATCTCTTGATTGCGTTAGCACAGAAGTTTGATTTTTTCAATTTCAATTTCAATTTATTTTATAAACATAGGTACAAGGGATGACACATACAAAAATATAAAGTATATTGATCTCTATGTTTCGCCAATAGGCATATAAAATTACAATTATAAGAGGTCATGCACAATTCCTTAAATATGTCACTAATAACAATAAATTATATTAATACTATTAATTTTACAAAAAAGATAATAATCAAATAGAATTACAGATTCAAATTTAATTATAATATCATAAAATGTCACAAGATTCAATTTAATTAAATGTATAATATTAATAACACAAAATGTCAGTATTTTTAAATGTAATATTATTGAAAACTGTCATTCATGTATACATCAATAGAAAAGTATGATTTGTTGGTAAAAAAATATAATGTTAATGTCTTAAATTCCTTTTTAATACAGTTGCTCAAAAAGTGGCGTATTGCAGGGACGTGTAGCGTTCGGGATCTGGGCTATTTCACACTCGTGCTTTTTTTTTGCCTTTCCCGAACTCGTGCGTTTTCTTTCCCAACTGTCAAAATAATTTCTATTAAAAAAAAACAACCATGAAGTTTTAACTAAAAAAAATCATAGAAGTTTTTGCGATTCATGCAAATAGGTTTATTTGTTTCTAAAAAGAAGCTACCTATACTAATTTGTCCAATATCAGAATTAATTATTTGATTGAATGAGTTAGGTAAGGTTTCAGTTCATTTCATATCATTAAATTTCAATTTCATTTCTTATAATAAAAAAATACTAAGTACTAAAGACTTGGCTGTATAGGCAGTTCCCTTTGCCTACCAGAATGGGTGAAAAAAAAACTGCTTACATTCTACGGTTGGCGCCATTTTCCGAAATTTTCTTCGCGAGTTTAGTTGTTTTTTTACACAAAATGAGTAATTTCGACCTAAATTTTTTTGAATTAACACCACCGGAACTCAGTATAATTGCACAAAATGCTTCGGAGAACATTTTACCGGAAAAGTCAAAAAGTCGCTACATATCTACATACGACGAATTTATTGCGTGGAGAGAAGAGAAAAAAGCAAATAGTTTTTCAGAAAATGTTATGTTGGCATACTTTTCCGAACTCTCAGCAAAATTAAAACCTTCTACGTTATGGTCAAGGTTTTCGATGATAAAAAGGATGCTGAAAATAAGGAACAACGTGGATATAAGTCAATATCCAAAATTAAATGCTTTCTTAAAACGACAATCAGACGGTTTTACCAGTAAAAAGTCGAAAATATTAACATCGAATGACGTGGAAAGGTTTTTGAAAGAAGCTCCCGATGATTGTTATTTAGCCACAAAGGTAATTTATTAATAAGTATAATTATCTACATTTTTCTTTAGTGTTCAGTTTACAAAATCGCAAAATACAGTCAATACATTATTTATGAATCAAATCGTTTTTTTAGGTTGCTCTGATTTTTGGCGTTGTTGGAGCTTGCCGCAGAGAGGAGTTAGCCAATATTACTTTAAAAGATATTGAAGCCCATGGAGAAATGCTACTTATCAAGATTCCAAACACAAAAAATAAGATACCGCGAAGCTTTGTTGTTGAAGGAGATTTTCTCACAATAGTGAAAAAATATATGAACCAGCGGTCCCAAAAAGGAAAATCCGACCGTTTTTTTCAAAATTTCCAAAAAGGGAAGTGTACAGCTCAAGTAATCGGCATAAACAAATTTGGTAATATGCCAAAAGAAATAGCTACGTTTCTTGGTCTGCCGGATGCTGAGTGTTATACTGGGCACAGCTTCAGAAGGACCTCTGCTACATTATTGGCAGATTCTGGAGCCAATATAACGTCCTTAAAGCGACTAGGTGGTTGGAAATCGGACAAAGTTGCAGAAAGCTATATTGGTGATTCATTAAACAACAAACAAGAAACTGGGAAAAAGATCACACAATCCATTAATTTAAGGTCCAGTCCGTCTCCTTCACATGCTGAAGAGAACGTTCGTCCATCTACGAGTACCTTCGTTGATAATGATAATTCATCAGATCTTCCACTTCCATCAACTAGCAAACGCCATTGTATGACAAATATACATGAACAATCATACGAAATTAATAATAGTTTGTCTCAAACAGTAAATATGCAACCTAAAACTTCCCCAGTTAGTATAAAAAACTGTACCAATTTCAATGTATATGTGAATTATAACTTTTATAAGAAATAAATGATTAGTTAATTGAGTTTATTGTGTTTTTATAATTTGATTAAATTGCTTCATTTTTTCGCAACTGTATTAAAAATAGTCGTTCAGTACACGTACGGAACCGTCATTGCAACTCGTTCCGACTGTCAACCCTCGCCTTCGGCTCGGGTAGACATTTGTCGGAACTCTTTGCAATGACAGCCATTCCGTACTAGTAATGAAATATACTATAACGTTTGTCTGTGGGCAGTTTGTTATATAACTTAGGTGCCATGGCAAATACACTTTTATAGAAAAGTGCAGAACTGCAAGAAACCAAATGAAATTTATCAGTTCTTCGTTGTCTCGTAACTAATTTAAACAGATCAAGGTTGCATTTCACAAAATTGACTACTTCATATATAAATAACGCCGGAAATGTCAGGATCTTAAGCCTTTGAAAATGTGGCTTACAGCTTTCTGTTCGTTTTAGTTGACATATTGCTCGAATGCATTTTTTTTGGGCAATAAAAACATCTTCTTTGTTTGTTGCATTACCCCAGAATATGATACCGTATCGTAGGAGCGAGGCGACATAACCATGATAGGCTGCTAGAAGTGCATCAAGATTGGCAACTTTACCTAACATATACAGTGCATACGAAAATTGACTTAATTTATTACATATGTGATCAATTTGAGTTTTCCATGTCATATTATTATCTATGTATATTCCTAAAAATTTCGTCATATAAGTTTACTGTACTGTTTGTCCATTGTAATTTATGTATAGTGTGGTTGTGTCCGTATGCCTTAGTTTAAATTTCATAAATTTTGTTTTATTCAAGTTAATTTTTAGATTGTTTGTGTTGAGCCAATCAATAGTTTGTCTTAGAGTTACGTTTATATCTGTTTGCATTTTTAGGTAACATCCACTATTGAAAATAACAGTGCTACCATCAGCAAAAATACACATGTGATGCTGTGTTACTTGCGGAAAGTTTTTGTTTTTCACAGCTTCAAGGGATTGCAAGCCTGAGTATTTGATATAAATTTCAACTTGATACGTCTACGCGTTCCTGAGAAAAGGGGTCTTGATAGACAGACAGACGGACGGATAGACGGACCGACGGACGGACAATTGTGATCTTATAAGGGTTCCTTTTTTTCCTTTTTCCTTTCCTAGATGTACGGAACCCTAAAAAGTGGTAGATCAGATTTTTTCAATATTTTTCCTGTTGTGTACCTTTTTAACACCCTGTATAGTTCCGTATTGTATTTGTAAAAACAGGCATTTGTAAATGGGAAGTGTCTGCTACACCCAAAACACAAGTAAGTAAATTAGTAGGTATGGGTTTGGGAGATGGATCAGTCTGACTCACATTATGTATGCACAAACAGATGACTCTATGTATGTATTAAGATCAAACTGGAGTCTTTGAATCTTTTTATTGAAATAATTGTTTTTAACTGACTTCAGAAAAAGGAGGAGGTTCTCAATTCGTCGGACTCTTTTTTTTATGTATGTTCACCGATTACTCGAACACGCCTGAATCGATTTGGAAAATTCTTTTTTTGTTTAAAAGGCCTCCTCCTTTTTTTGAAGTCGGTTGATGAGTTTATATATCAATTAAAATCTTTCTTTCGAAATGGAATCGTCATAAGGTGCAGGACATTTTACCTAAAGCATTTTTGTTGTATTGGATAAAGTGCATCTTACAGAATGTTTTCCTTTATTTAGCATTTTAAGCATTATCTGAAGAGTCAATAAAAAAAAAAAAATGTGTTTTTTGCGACGTGAAAAATAATATTGGAACTTCAATCAAACAAAATAAACTTATACACTTCAAAATCGTACAATGCATCTAATTTTAGATATCATTTCCAAGATAAAATCTAATCTTCTTTCCACGTGTCATTAAATTTATCTTATCAAATAATGTACCCTGACAGTAAATAAAATGGTTGTAAATAAAATTAGTACCCATCGTTAGTCAAAGCGATGACGAGATATATATCTCGAAAACATGAAAAAATGCAACAAGAAAAACCTTTTTGTATCATTAAATTCCTATGCGTTTATTTTTAATTAATTTTTGTGCATTTTCTGCTCTGATCATATTAAATCCAATTCTCCCTTTTCAACTCATATTTCATCTTTTCATGGTAAATACTTTTTCTAAATAGAACCATAATCTTAAATGTATACAGGGTAGAATGTTGGAACGCCACCTGGAGGGAAAGTACTCTAAATACTGGAGATAGCAAATTTTACTCATAGTAAACATTCCTTTATTTTTTAAAAAGAAGTAAAACTACATTCAAAGATTTTTGAAAATACCCTTGTCACACCCAGAAATCGAACTGGCTAAAATCCGAAAAAAAAAAAATATCCTGTACTTTTATGGTATTAATCTATAGGATCAATCATATGGATCAAATCTCTCTAACAAACATGGTAAGTTAAATGAAAGGAAAACTATGAAAACACAAAATTTTATATGAATCATGAATTTTTAATTTAACATAAGTAATTCGATGAGTAAGTAAATGATTTCTAAAACTAATGAAATAAAAATAAAAGAAATTAGTAATTCGATAAACCCTTGAATAAAAAGTGCTTTAGTGCTTGAGTAAAAGTGTCTCATTGAATTTACAAGTTAAGTTTCATGGTTATCCTTTCGTTTAACTTGCCACGTTTGTCAGAGAGATTTGATCCTTATTATTGACCCTATAGATTAATGCCATAAAAGTACAGGATGTTAGTTTTTCGGATTTTAGCCAGTTCGATTCCTGGGTGTGACAATGGTATTTTCAAAAATCTTTAAATGTAGTTTTTCTTCTTTTTAATAATAAAGGAATGTTTCCTATGAGTATAATTTGCTATCTCCAGTATTAAGACTACTTTCCCTCCGGATGGCGTTCCAACATTCCACCCTGTATATTGTCATATTGGAATGCAAAACCCGGTTTGAGTGGTACCGACTTTTAACTACGTTTCAAATCATGATGCCATGCTGGTGATGAGTTGATAGGACCGCCATCAATCAAACAGCCAGGATTAATCGGAGGTAATGTACCACAGCTAATGTTATAAATGTGAAATGAAAGTACGGATCTTTGTTTGTTTGTTTTTTTGGTAGTTTGTTCATTTGTTTGTTTGTTCCACTTTCACGCCGAAACTGCTGAACGGATTTGGATGAAATTTGGTAGGTAGATAGATAAAGCACTCGGGTAACACATAGTATAGTTTTTATTCCGGAAAACTTAAGGAATGCTTAAAAGCTCAAAATTTTCACTTCGTAACAATATGGCTCCACTTTAAACTTTTCTTTCTCTCTGAACCTGTGCGATCCAAGCCTAGAAGATAGGTAAAATATAAAAATTCACTCATTATTTTTGTATCTACCTCCTGTTTTGTTTTGTGAGATCCCATACAGGCGGCCCTATACGTCGGTTGCCAGTCGCGCAACGAACACTGCGCTTTACACGTCTCTGAGAGCTACATCGTATGTGCTATCTTAATTTCTTCCAAAAACCAACCGAAATACGCCGTGCGTGTTAACTGAGGTGCCTGGACGTTCTGGAGATCCCTTCAAGGCTGGTTGTGGATGCTGGAATGGTGAGTGAATTGTTTTTACCTATCTGTAATTTCGCAAGGATCTCATCTACCTCTACACCTCTAAAATTAAGCATTTTAATAGGTAACAGAACCCAATTCTGAAGTCCATGCGGACGAAGTTGCGGGCGGAAGCTAGTAAAAAATATATTTCGAAATAATATATGTATATATTTAAATGTATATGTGTATGTATATCGGTCTCTGGTTCCCAAGATACAGGGAATCCTAGTTTGGGGCCAGATGACCATGTGTGATTTGTCCCGGATATTATTATTATAATTTATTTTTAATAAAGTCAACTACCCTATTAATTTGTTGGTAATTACTGTCTTAATTAGTTTTTATAGAACCGAATTTTCCAATACTTGTATTTTTATTATCTCTAATTCAGTCTATTGCCTTAATAATGTTATTATAGTTAAATCAAATTTACTTTACATGTTTTCTTAGAAGCTAAATCTAGTTTTATTGAAAGCTAATTGTTTATCTATACTTTTTAATGAATGCAGCCGATGTTCGGTAATTATATTGGAAAATAAGTATCTAACTGTTTTTTTACAGTAAGTAGGTACTCATTTTTTAAATGTTTACTTTCGTAGATGTACATTTTATGGACAAGAATTTTTTTTTCCTTAATACTCGCTACCCGAATACTCTACTCATCAGTCACTCGAAAGAAAAAAGTGCTATGGTACGAAACAGACAAATAGGCCGTAGATATGCCATAACGATCCAACTGACTTCAAAGTGAGTAAGGGCAAATGTACTTTATGTCAACAATACGATGTGATTTAAACAATTTGGCGCTTTTGGCTACATAAACCAATAATTTGTCATTTTTTAAATAAAAATTATAAATTCCCGAATACCCGGGAACGCAAAAATCATTCCCGATTCCTGGGAATGAAAATAACCCGGGAATCCCGAAACCCTAGTGAGCACCTCGACTCGAACCTGCACCCGTTTGGTTTATGCGTCCACCATCTGTACCATTAGGCCACAGCCTCCCATTAATAGACAGTGAAATATGTCATTGTTTTCATGTCTAACTTCGACAAAGATGGATAGTAAAAAAATAACCCACCAAAAATATTCTGTAAAAATGGGCCAAGGTAGTGGCACAGATTAGATAACAGTACTGGACTACTACGCCGCTTGATTAAGTAGTATGATCTGACGAGGAGCCAAGAGTAAGGGATTATTAAATTAGGAAAGCAAATGATTCTTACTAAATAACCTGTCTTATTTTATATTATAAGTAATAATTCATATGTAGTTTACTAATTCCAAGTTGTAAGAGTAACTGAACCTACAATTCTTTATACATAAAAAATATCAGAGTCATCTATTTATTCTAAAACAGTCGGATTATCATGTCCTTGGCCGATAAATATATTAGCAACAATCACCAGTATAATAGATATATTAGCAACAATGACCAAATGTTTATCGGCCAAGTGAACTATGAGCTGATCAGATACTACAGCCAGGGTCGTCTCTTCAAAATGGAACTTCTCAACGGCTTACGGCAGACACGCGGGATTTGAGCTAGATTGTACAGAACCTTAAGACAAAAATAATGAACTATGAGCTGACCTGATGCTGCAGCCAGGTCTTGCTTCTGGGAGGGATGGCTCTCGATGGCCTGGCTTAATCCACTCAGAACAGCCTAGGAACCAACTATGCCAAGTTTGAGCGCCGGATCTTAAATAAAACGGTTCATAGCACTAAATCCCCCACTAGTTAGAGAACATCTTTTAAGCCGGGTTTTCACTATACGAATCCTCTCGGACCGAATGCACTCGTACGAGCTAGATCACATCACATCACCCGGAATTTGGTTCTCACATGTTTACAATTCAGCGTCTTAGTAGTATTTGTCACCTTGCACAATAAGATGACGACAACTGATCTGCTGCTGCGAGGTATAGGAATTAATGCAGATATTTTAATGGCTGAAGTACAAAATCATGATAGGAAAAGTAATCGAAGAAAGAGAAAAATTTGGACGTGTAAATGGATTTTAAAGCGTGACCAACTGGGTGATCTAAGTAATTTTATTCATGAAGTGGAAGAGGAAGATAAAGACCACAAAGTTTCATGTTCAGTCCCCTTTTTCTTGATTTCAGCTTTGTTTTTTTAGTTGCCGCCATTTTGTTTTTGTAAAATTATCCGAGTCAACTCGTAAAAATAGAGCTGCGTCCAAGTCCACTCTGATCGGATGCCGATATCCGAGTGCGCTCGGATCACGTGTTTACACGGTATGAGTAGCATCCGAGTAGTCATCTGAGCGCACTCGGTCCGAGAGTACTCGTGTAGTGAAAACCCCGCTTTATTGTATTTTACCTTAAAAAGAGACTGTTCAATTCAAAATTACACTTACATTATTTTCATGTTTATTTTTATTTTATCCACAATTGGTAAGCCCTTGGCATCATCTCACCTGGTGGTAAGTGACGATGATGCCGAAGATGGAAGCGGGCTTACCAAGATTCCCCAACGCAATGGGGAACTGGTTATCTTATCTTCATGGCGGAACACATCAATGCTGTCAACATTGATGTTTGGTGGCAAGACTTAGATAAGATGGTGGTAGCTAGCCAGGCGGGCTCAGAAAATGCCCTACCACCAACCAAACCGAGTCCTACAAAGTTGGACCCCGCCGGGAATCGAACCCGCGACCCCTGATGTGAAGCGAGTGGACTAGCCGCTAGGCCACGGAGGCGGTTAAAAATGATTTTACATGATTTAATAAGGATTATTTTTATTTATTTTATGCAAGGTTGCTATACCTTTTTAGAAATCTTAAAGACGTTTTTTTAAAATCTGCATGCTTAATGGACAGGTATTTTTTAAGAAAATCCTCTATTTTTTCAATAAATTGTAGAAAATATTTTATTTTAATATAATTTAATTTTATGCTGTAAGTTCTGAATATTTATACATATTTTTTATTTTACTACTGATTATAAACCATTCGATCTTCCCCCCACTAACCCTACAAGTCCCGCGTGGTAGGGACTTTGTACTAGGTAGAAAAAATATATGATTTAAAACCAAAGCATCTATTTAAATAAAAAACATTTTGAGTTTGAGTTTATGCCCCAGCACTACACCTCAGTTCGCAAGTTCCCCAGATAATATTCCGAGAATCGACGTTAAAGATAATCTCCCGAAAATGCAAATCTCCAAGAAGATTATAAATATTTTTCCTGGAAGTAAAACGACTAAAACGATTTTTTCGGCTCCAAACCATAAAGTCGGTATAAAGAAAATATTGCTTCATTTGCTGCGTTCATGCCTTTGCGAAAATCCTGATGGATTGCAGGGCAATTTCCTGTTTCTTCTTTCGATAAATAACAGATCTAATGAAATCAGCGAAGAATAGAGTAGGAATAAATTAGTTCATATTTAACTTTAGGATATTTTACTTAATAAACTTTAGCTCTGTTTAGGACGTAATGTCTCACTAATATTATACATGCGAAAGTATGGATGTTATTTGTTTGTTGGTTCCACTTTCACGCCGGAACTACTGAACTAGTGTGTATATCGCCACCATA
Source organism: Coleophora deauratella (assembly GCA_958295455.1). Taxonomy (NCBI): domain Eukaryota; kingdom Metazoa; phylum Arthropoda; class Insecta; order Lepidoptera; family Coleophoridae; genus Coleophora; species Coleophora deauratella. Next base: position 14,646,462 of record OY282400.1, on the reverse strand, counting down.
TTCGCACCTTGGACCGATTCCACCTCATTTGCCTGCTTAAGATCATGAAAATCAAGTGGTCAGTAGATATTGTTTTATTGGGGATTCCCCATTAAAAGGCGAGAATCGTATTTCCATACTTGTCCAAAGAGAGCGTGTTCGGACAGAGTGGAGTACATAATGTGTTTGCGCGACACTCCTTTGTGGGCATTGGCTGTCTAGTGGTTCTTAGGGACACTATTCACTGGCGCGAGAAAATATCTTGTCTCCTTCTTATCGTGTGCACAATGAATCATTTTTGAAGTGTCAAAAACTGCAAAAAAGTGCTTTCTACTATAAACCGATCATTAAACTCCTAAAAGATCATAACCATATTTATTATTCGTCTATCTCCAACGTACAGATGGCAGTTGCCTGGTTTTGGAATTTGCAACACCCGCAGACAAGTGCAGGGCATTAAGATTTACACCTACGGCACGGAAGTGTGAAGAAACGGTCGTGGCACAGTGCGGCTTGCGTTGGTCGCGTCGATCGCGCAGGTTAACTGACTACAGACACGCTCATAGCCTGGATGGATTTGACTGTGCATTTATCTCGACCGTTTGCGTGCTTCGCAAGGCACGTTAAGCCGTGGGTGCCGGCTGCTATCGCTAGATGGCAGTCGTTAAGCCAAGTCGGAGGCCTTATAGATGGCTTGAAAACTTCTGACACTGAGGTTGGCCACTAGCCCCATAGCCTCCACCAATCCGGACTTGACCCCCGTGTGTGGAGTATGGCCTAACCTTCTCGAGGTATGGGAAGAGACCCACGCCCCTGCACTATCATAAGTTATTAACATTAAAGAAATTATACGTACACATCTATAAAATAATTTTACCACTTCACTTTACAAAATTAATGGTCTCCACATAAAAAAGACTATTATAATAAATTCAAAATATTAACAAGGTAAGGTTTCGAACGTGCCTATATTACACTGTATTTGATTCTCATGGCAAAGTTGTCAAAGTAACGAAGCCTGATGGAACAAGCAGTCGCAAAAATATTACAGAGAACAAACAAACATCGATGGAATAAGCCGTCGAAGCAAGGTTTTCGCAGTAACGTAGCATTGAACAAGAAATACATCGAAGAAAGAGCGTATCGCATTATCATACTATGATTGACTGACTCGGTGGCTAAGTGGTTATCGATCCTGACCTCTGATCCGAGAGTCGTGGGTTCGATCCCTACACAGGGCAAACTTTTCTGTGATGAGCAGAATTGTTTGCTCTGAGTCTGGGTGTATAATATCTATATATGTATGTATTTAAATGTATATCAGTCTCTGGTTCCCAAGATACAGGGAATCCTAGTTTTGGGCCAGATGTGATTTGTCCCGGATATTATTATTTCTGGATAAAAATTGGTAAATATAGTCACCGATGTAACGTTTTTCGCAGAATCAAGTTCCGACGTTAAGTGGGGACCCATGAAGTAGAGATGAGGTTAGTTTATTTCCTTTTTTTTAGACTCTTCGTCATATTATATCCACACGAATGTAAACATATCCAGGCCATTAATTGGATCAAAAATATTGGTCTCTCATACAAATCCATCGTTGAATTGACCATTTCTGTATGCACGGAATTGAATTTATTTAAAATTGTATATTATTACTATTTGAACCTACCAAAAATATTTTATTATAACATTATTACCTGTATCTATAATATATTCAAATACTATACAATATTGTTTGATGAAAAAATGAAATGAAATGTCTGAAAATTTTCTTTTATTTATTGGACCAAAGGTTGTGTTAACTGACCCCAATAATATACTTGTCTGAACTTATTTACAAACGTCATTTTTTTTAATGTGATAGGTGGCAAACGAGCAGACCGATCACCTGATGGTAAGCGATTACCGCCGCCCATAGACACCCGCAACACCAGAGGAGTCACAAGTGCGTTGCCGACCTTTGTAATGGGATGGGGGGATGGGGGGAATGGGGAGGGGAAGGGGTTGGGCCTCCGGTACCCTCACTCACTCGGCGAAACACAACACAAGCGTTGCTTCACGCCGGTTTCCTGTGAGGCCGTGGTATCACTCCGGTCGAGCCGGCCCATTCGTGCCGAAGCATGGCTCTCCCACGGTCAATAAAATATCACAACTTCTTTCTCTTTCTATTCTCATCCATCATTAAAGTTGAAGATAAAACAAGTTTCTCATTGTTTGATGGAGTCGGTCCCTAACAGTTGGAGCTGTGGAGATAGTAGCTGTTCTATTCTATTCTATTTTTCTATTTGGCATTCCACATCTCATTCCGAGCGTGATTTTGCCAATGTCTAGTGAAAAATGGGAGAATCTTCAATAAAAAAAATGGCGAAACGCCAATGTCAAGTGAAAGTGACGACTCTAAGGGTGATGGGCACTTAAAGACGCTCCACGTGGTGGTTTGCTGCTGGAACTCGGAAAACGGAGCTGTCTCCTGAGTTAATCCTCTTCTTATTATCGCTTATCTCAAATCGGGATCACAGCTATTTCTCCATCACAAAAATAACGTTGAAACTATTCTAAAACGGTAATAATTGTAAAATTAACTTAACAGACGTGTGCTCGGTACAAGTCCCGGCAACCAACCCGATAGTAGCTGTATTTATGTTGGAAAGTGGCTGCGAACACTTTATAGTAATGGACTGAAAATTTTCAGTTTTCAGTAGATCCGATACGTAATTATACAATTTAGGTTATCTATTTGTATAGGGTCATTTTTTTAAATTTCTTTTCCTACATTTGAGTACTTTTCTATCATTGTTGCTCAGTACATAATATAACATAGACAGTAATGATTAAATTTGTCAGTTTTGGTGCATATTGTGATTGCTACATTTAAGTAAGTTACTTTTTTGTCTTCTTTGTAAGTTTTTATGTTAGCAGTCTTAGGTAAACCGAAGAAAGAAAAGAAAAAATAAATGAACCGAAACTTTTATATTTAAACAGCAAATACCTACTAAACAAACGTTCTTCAAGAAAAAAAAGGTTTTTTTTTTCTACTTTCCATACTCATGGCCAAAGAGGTGATAAACTTGTAACAATAGTTATTTGTTCAACTAGTGAGCAAAATTATTTTTTGCTACGAGTGCTGACTTTAAATCACAAACTAGCGAAGTATTCTATACTGAGCACAGTGAGTGATTTAAATAATAATAATAATAAAATTTATTTTCGACCAACTTTGGAGAGGCAACTTTAAAGGCACGAGACATAAAAATAACTTGCTCTCGTGTTAAACAATTCACCGCGACCAGCGAGAAAAGTTAAAACTAAACTAGATTAAATTCTCTTTGGAGACAATATGGTTTTTTTATTATTATGTTTTAAATTTAGAGGTTGCGTTTGGAAACTGCGCTGCTTGTCATTTTTATGAAAACCTAAATTGAAAACCAAACATGATATTTTTAAATAAGCGATATTTATGTTTACTAGTACATATTTATTTTAAATATTACGTCTTTAAAAATGCAATAGCAAAATGTATAAACTTAAATTTCATTACATAACGGACAACATTTTGTGCCTATGAGTTTAATCACTAGGCCAAAAAAAGTTTCTGAACGACCTATCGCCCATATTTTTTTCAGCACCGCGCAAAAGATGGTGTTCGAAATTCGAATCACTTTTTCTCACGATCGCAGCAAAAAGCGTTTTTGCTTGAGTTTTTAGGGACCAAAGGCACCCTTTTCGTGTTGGAGAGGTGAAAAATCTTGTTTCGTAAATTGTGTTCCTTTGAGAAAGTTGGTCAGTTTCAAAGGTAGAAGCCCCAGTTTAAATAGTCTCAACTGATTTTTATTGGCCTTATATACTTTATATGTAAACTTACAACACAAGATTCTCATAAAATATTTTAAAATAAATAAAATTTTCCCGAAAAAAAAACTCCCATTTACCAAAGTGAAAATAAAAATGTAGTGTAATTTTTCATTTTAATTAAAGTACGAAAAAGTACGTAATGCTTTCTCTCAGTCTTTCTTCCTTATTTGTTTGCATCATTATTATAAGCACCCTTTTCGTGCTGGAGAGGTTACAATAAATCTGAAACTGTAATAAAAAAAAACTGGACCGAACATAATATGTAGTAGAAAAGCTGATTCGTCAATTTTCAAGATAGGTACGATAAGTCTAAAACCTTTTTTTGCATATTTTATAATGAAAATATTTTATTCGGAGGTACACGTAAGTGTACCATACACGACCATAAATTACCTAAAGAAGCAGAGACGTGAAACATTTGGTTTTTAGCTTGAAGGAATATTTTAGGTTATCTCCCAATTTATTGGTGCGCGTAATCGACAACTTATAATGTTAAAAGTGTAAACTTTTCGTATGCTTTTCGAAGGTAATTCTTATGTCTACCTAATACGAGGTTCCTACCATTCCACAGTGTTTTTTTTGCCCAAAAAAAGTGACATCTTCTTTTTTTTCGTTCATTCAATTTGGCTTTTCATAACAAATGCAAGAGTAAAACTCCCAGGAGTCCATTTTGTGTAGGTTATTTTTAAAAAAATCACAAAGTTTTGGTGACCTTGCTGTTAAAAATACGGAAATTAATTCATAGAAAAATAACTATTCACAATTTAGTATTATTTGTTTATCAGGTATATAAAGATAGTCTAGGCGCATTTTATCCCCTTTTTATTAAATCAAACATGTTGGGAATTTCCTCAAAAAAAAATGTTTTCTAAATTTTAAATTTTATTTTTTTATATTGTTTCTAGGTCGAAGTAGAGGTTCTGCCTAGGACAGATATATTCACCATATTTATATGTATCTCCCACAAAATTACGACATTCTACTTCGGCGGAAGTTTGGTAAAATATATTTTTAAATACTAAGGTCAAAATTTTGGATTTAGGGTTGACACAATAAGGTCATTTCCCTTTACCTTTTTTTTAATATAAAATCAACTGTATTTAAAAAGTTTTAATTTGAAACATACTTGGATGCAGTAAACTAAGGAACTGAACAACTTTTGCGCATCAACATTGCCGAAATTGCAAAAAAAAATGGTCTTACAGACTTGCCAATTAACTGATTAAATAGGTATGAAAAGCCCAAATATTTTTGTTATTTCGGCAAAGTACTAAAACAAAAGTAGTGCAATTTCATGAGTAGAAATCCACCTTATTTATTTTGTTATATCTAAATAGTGAATCAAGAATTTGTATGGGAAACTGAAAAAAAAAATATGGATCGGATTATTTCAGTATATTTGCTGTATTCTATCGCTATCTTTTCTTACTTTGTGATTCTATACTTTATTCTAACTAACCTCTCAAAAATTCAAAAGCACTTCTTAGCACAGTGTTCAAAATTTCAAATGTGAAATTAATTTCTGACAAGCTTCTAATTACGATAAAGTCTTCAACAAACCTACTTGCTGATTAATAGGAAGTACAAAATATGTTATCCGACAAAATATGATGATGAACTTATACGTACGTTAACAGTCAGTCTGTTCAGTTATGCTTGATGACTTTTTATTTGCTGAAATAAAACGGAAAATTGCAGATGGTTCTTGTGAAACTGAACAACTTGTCCCAAAAAAAACAAACAAGGGCAGAAAAATAAAACAGTTTTACTTGTCACACCAACTGTCAACAACTTAAAGAAAGTAAACGATTGACAAATATTTGTCAGTGATAAAAAAGTCACTTTGTATAATAGAAACAGATTTAACAGACACAAATAAAGGTGAAGCAAGCATTTGATTAATCTTTCAAAAAATAATCATCATCAGCCGAAAGACATCCACCGAGTCAAAAAATAATACTCACGATATAAATAGAAAGGTCAAATTAGTGACAACCCCAAGAGATATTTTTGAAAATCATTTTTTCTAAACTTCCGCCGAAGTAGAGTGTAATAATTTTGTGGGTGATACATATTAGTATTAGGTATATATCTGTCCTAGGCAGAACCTCTACTTCGGCCTAGAAAAATAAAAATAAGTAAATTTAAAAAATCAGAAAATATTTTTTTTTTTAGGAAATTACCAACATTTTTCATAAACTAAAAAGAGGATAGTATGCGTCTAAAATATCTTTATATATCCGTAAAATAATTAATACTTAGTTGTGAACAGTTTTTTTCCTATGAATTAATTTCCGTATTTTTACCATGAAGGTCACCAAAACTTTGTGATTTTTTTTAAAATAAACTAAACAAATTTGATTCCTGGGAGTTTTACTCTTGCGTTTGTTATAAAAAGCTTAACTGAATAAACAAATAAAAAAAAGATGTCACTTTTTTGGGGCAAAAAAAACACTGTGCATTCGGAACTCATATTTCTGCAAAGTATACACGAGGAAAATCATATGTATATTTTAGACCAATTATAACACCACTTATAATAGGGTTTTTCACCATTTTTTGAAAAGCATCTCAAATTGATCATTAGGTGGGAAAAAGTCAAAAATATTTTTTTTATAATTTTTTGAAACCTACAAGTACCCCAAAAATACATTTTAAATTACCATTCCCGAAGACCGCGCGAAAACGCTAGTCGCCATGATGTTTAGGTTGTGACGTCATTTCAGGAGTAAACAAGACAGTTCTACGTACAGTTAAGCTACATTTAGTGAAAATTTACGAAATTAATAGTGAGTTACAATCCCTTATCGCTACCGGTGGTGTACAGTTTAAAAATACAAATGTTACACACTAGGCAAGTTATGGATTCAAGTGATAGATAGATAGATAGATAGACGTGGGAGAGCCATGCTTCGGCACGAATGGGCCGGCTCGACCGGAGTGATACCACGGCCTCACAGAAAACCGGCGTGAAGCAACGTTTGTTGTGTTTCGCCGAGTAAGTGAGGGTACCGGAGGCCCAACCCCCCCTCCCCCTCCCCATTCCCCCATCCCCCATCCCATTTCAAAGGTCGGCAACGCACTTGTGACTCCTCCGGTGTTGCGGGTGTCCATGGGCGGTGGTAATCGCTTACCATCAGGTGATCCGTCTGCTCGTTTGCCACCTATCACATAAAAAAAAAAAAGATAATCCGTTTATTGTATTGCACACGTTACAAAAAAACCAAAAGACATAAAAACTTTAGATACAAGAGACAAAAATAAAGTAACTTAAAATTACACTAATAAATATACAACAAAAAACAATACAATACAACAGGGCCATAGCTCAGTGTAATTTTGCCTTTAAAAGGCAAAACACTGGTATTCTGCTACCACCCGAACAGAGTTGCGAGATGAATTCAATTCACTGATATTTGTGTGTGTGTGTGTGTGTGTGTGTGAGAGAGAGTGTTAACTGTGATATAAGTATATTTCTATAAGAAGCAGTGCTTATTTTAGATGAACAGAATACGGCGGAGGATAATGATGTAAGGAAATATGTATTACTTGTAAGGAATATACTACGCTATTAAATGGATATTCTACCGTATGCCACACGACAATCCAAAAGTTGGAAAAGTTGTGAGAAAAAGGAGGAAGAAGGAGAAGATAATTTTCGTCACGCAACAACATTGAATTGTCTATCGAGAAGCCACCTTTTCATGTTACTTTTGAATGAGAACTTAGAAGATAAATGACGAAAAGGAGGAGGAATGTTGTTCCAGCATTTTGTTGCTGGGTAACGAAAGCTGCCCTCAAACAACGATAAGTAGTGCTGTGAATGACAGAAGACTTTGGTATGTAATTTTGACTTTTTTTAGAACGAACCAGTGCCATGTGAGACAGTGTTAATAGACTATTATATGCAGAAACGTGAAGGCTGAGTCCGTACGATAACGCTTCAATAATTTTCCATAACGAGAACTATACACATAGAAATAAATTAAGAATTTTGAGAACTTAGTTTAAGAATTAACATAATAAGAACCTCGGCTTCGTGTGGAAGGGCCCGTCCACACGTTGTCTATTGATGGAATAACTTTGTAGACCTAATTATTTCATAAGCAGTTTCACTGAACCTTGGTCAAGCGAGAATCGTTTTTCATACCCTCAGGGAATTTCATACCTTTTTGATATAATGTAAGAAACTTATTTTATAAGTCGATATAATACTTCTGAGTGGTAATAGAATAACCCCTGACAAATAAATGGGAATAAATATTTTTATTATTACTGAGGAATAAATATTTTATTTAAACTTGTTTTGGTAACAATCGCTTTCATAAAACCGTTTTCGAACGCACACATTTTTGTGGGTTATGGCAACATATTATAAAAAAAAGTTAGCCAATGGTCTAACCTCAGCTGTCAGAATCGTAGTCGTCGCCTGAGTGCTAAATTTGAGAAGTAAAAAAAACTTGAGAAAGTAATCCGTTTTCATCTTCGAGGTAAATATGTTTTTTGCGTATTTCTTCTGACATTGAGTCACATTTTGTACGCCTTCGCATCATATCTGTGTTAAATATTTGTTTTAGAAAAGAAAGAAGTGCCGACATGCGTCATCGGTGCCGTCAACCCTGGCTTTGGCCATTTAAAACACATCATACTTGATGTTTTTATAAAACAAGAGCGGCAGGTAAGACTCCCCTCATCTTTATCAGAAACCTCCTCTGGCTGTATTCAAAATTCAAGAATTTGTCAGCATCTTGTGATGACATTACAGTGTTGTATGTTTTGTTGCAGGATACCGCTCTTAATTTGATCTTTTAGTTTATTTTAATTTACTTAAATTTATTCTAAATTTTGCTCTAAAACTACGCTACAAAATGTATCTTCGTCTTTTTGAACGTTGAAAACACATGGAAGCTCCATTCTCCAGCCAAGTCTCCCGGCATCTGT